>JAXCHO010000280.1:665000-1265000 GCA_036630365.1 Acanthiza pusilla
CCCCACACCCCTCACCTTGACCTCGTCCGTGTCCTGGCTCTCATCCTGCTCCCGCTGCTTCCGAGCTGCGCCCTGCGCGGCCTCTGCGGGACCCAGCAACACAGGGACCCCTCAGCCCCCCGAGTCACACTGTGGACCCCCCAGCCCCCCAACCCCCTCCATGCCCCTAACCCAACACCCCGTGTCCCCCCCGCTCCTGTGCCCCCATCCCCATGAGCCCCCTGTACACCCCACACTCCCGCAGCCCCCGAACCCCCTGGGCCACCCCATTCTCCCCCCATCCCCCTGAGCCCCCTGTGCCCCCTGTGCCCCAGTCCCCCATACTCCTCCCATGCCCTTGAGCCCCCCACCCTCCCGCATCCCCCACCCTGCTCCCGCAGCCGCGCCAGATCCTGCTCCCCCCATGCTCCCGTACTCCCCCCGAGCCCCCCGCGCCTCCGTACTGCCCCCGACCCCAGAGCCCCCAGTGCTCCCGTACTGCCCACGACCCCCGCGCCCCCCGAGCCCCCCGTGTCCCCCGTCCCCCCCCGCACTCCCCGTGCTCCCGTACTTCCCCCGACCCCCCGTACCCGCCCCGACCCCCCAGTACCTCCCCGAGGCCCCCGTGTCCCCCAAGTTCCCCGCGCCCCCCGTGCCCCTCGTACCCCTCCAGACCCCCGTGCCCCCCGAGCCCCCCGCGCCCCCACCCTGCGCTTGCAGCCGCGCCAGCTCCTCCCCGAGCGCGTCGTGAGCCTCCTCCAGGTGCCTCTTGCGCAGCTCCAGGCTCTGCGCGTACTCGGTCAGCGAGCGGATCTTCGCCTCGTGCTGCACCGGCACCGGCACCGGGCTCAGCCTCCGCCCGGGGGGCACCGGCACCCCCGACACCCGCGGGGGCACCACCCCCAACCCCCGGACCACCCCCCAGGTACCCCCGGGCACCCCCGGAGCACCTCACCCCGACACCCGCGGAGCCTCCCCCACTGACATGCCCAGAGCCACCAACCCCCCACCACAGGGGTGTCAAACCCCAGCTCACCAAGCCCGGAGTCACCTAACCCTTGGAGCCACCAAACTCTGGGCCCACTGAACCCTGGGGTCACCAAATCCTGGGTCACCAAACCATTGGACCAATAATCCCTGGGGCCACCAAACCCAGGGCTAAGAAATCCAGGGTCACCAAACCATAGGGAAACCAAACCCTGGGGCCACCAAAACCTGGGGTCACACAACTCCCAGGCCACCAAACTCGGAACACCAAAGCCTTCAGCTGCCAAACCCTGGAGCAGCCAAACCCTGGTGCCACCAAATCTAGGGTCACCAAGCCCCAGGGACACAAAACTCTGAGCCACCAAACCCTGGTGCCATAAAATCCAGGGTCACCAAACCCCGGGGACACTAAACTGAGCCACCAAACCCTGGGGACACCAAATCCAGGGTCACCAAACCCCGGGGACACGAAACTCTGAGCCACCAAACCCTGGGGACACTAAATCCAGGGTCACCAAACGCCAGGGACATGAGACTCTGAGCCACCAAACCCTGGTGCCACCAAATCCAGGGTCACCAAACCCCGGGGACACTAAACTGAGCCACCAAACCCTGGGGACACCAAATCCAGGGTCACCAAACCCCGGCGACATGAAACTCTTGAGCCGCCAAACCCTGGGGACACCAAACCCTGGGGACACCAAACACCGGAGCCACTAACCCTTGTGCCACCAAACCCCAGGGTCCCCATGGCGGTGGCATTGCCCCCACCCCTGGCGCACCTGGGAGATGAGGAGCTGGCAGGAGGACAACTCGCGCCCTGTCACCTCCAGCTTGCGGTGGCACTCGACCTGCAGGTTCTCCAGCTGCCGGCAGCGCTTCACCACCGACTTCACCTCGGACTTGATCTTGCTGATGTAGAGCCGAGCCACCGCGAACTCCTCCTCGATGGCACCGCTCACCTCCACCGGCTGGGCAGGGGCAGAGGGCACAGGGATGGCACAGCATGAGTATGGCATGGCACGGCACAGTGTGGCACAGGTGTGTGGCACACACAGGTATGGTATGGCATGGCACAGCACGGTGTGGCACAGGTGTGCACCACACAGGTATGGTATGGCACGGCACAGCACGGTGTGGCACAGGTGTGCACCACACACAGGTATGGCATGGCACAGCACAGCACAATGTGGCACAGGTGTGCACCACACACAGGTATGGCATGACATGGCACAGCACGGGCAGCACACAGGTCAGCAGGCATGGCACGGTGTGGCACAGGCATGTCCCACACACAGGTGTGGCACGTGCAGATGGCATAGCATGGGCATCACAGGGACATGGAATGGGCATGGGATGGGCACGGAATGGGCATGGAATGGGCATGGCATGGCACAGGAAGAGCACACGGAGTGCGACACGGCACAGCTCTGGTATGGGCACTGCATGGCACGGGCACATCAGGCGTGACGCGGGCACAGCATGGCAGGGGCACGGCAGGGACACACCACACGTGGGGACCACATGGCAGGGGCACATCCCACATGGCACAGACCCCCCCGCGCCCCGTGCCCCCCATGCCCCCGTGCCCCTCACCAGTTTGATGTCGCCGCTGCCCACGAGGGCGCTGAGCTCGCTCAGGTCCCGCAGGAGCCCATTGAGCACCTCGGCGGCGCGGCGGCGCTGCTGCCCCCCGAGCTCCCGCGCCCGCGACAGCTCCGACTCCAGCGACAGCGTGGTGGCCTGCGACAGCGACAGGGCTGGGCTGGCACCGGGGACAGCGGCACCTGGCATCCCCGGGCACCGGGGACAGCGGCACCCGCCTGACACCCCCCGGGCACCGGGGACAGCGGCACCTGCCACTCCCCGGGGAGCCCTGGGCCACCAGGGGACGGTGGCACCCAGAACCTCCCGCGGACCGAGGCACAGCAGCACCTTCGCGACCCCCCCGGGCACCCCCACCCCCTACACCTTCTGAGAACCCCAACACTTCCCAGACCCTTTCAACACCCCCTGTTCCCCACCCCTGCTGTCCCCCCGACACCCCTGGCACCCCCAGATCCCCTAACACCCAGCACTAGTTTGAGGCAGGGGGAATCCCTCTTCTGTTTGGGGGGGGGTGGTCTCTTTTTTGGGGTGTGGCTCGAGGGGAGGGGGAGGCCCCTCTTTGAGGTCTGGTTTGGGGTTTAAGGGGTTCCCAAGTTTGAGGCTCCGGTTTTGGGGTTTCCCTGGCTCAGAGCACCCCAGTTTGGGTTTGGGAGTCCCAGTTTGGACCTGGGGGAGGGTCTCTGGGAGCTGCTGTGGCAGAGGGTGGGGGTCCCAGTGGGATCCCTGTAGGTTTCCCAGTGGGGTCGAGGAGCCAGTTTGTGGTTACCAGTGGGTCTAGGAGGGATCTCAGCAGGGATCCTAGTTGGGTTCTCAGTAAGACCCCATTGGGGATCCTGGTTGGGCACCCATGGGGGCTCCCAGTGGGGCCTCGTGGAGCCCTCAGCAGGGATGGCCATGGGTATTCCCAGTAGGATCCTGCTGGGAATCCCTGCTGGGGGCCCATGGGGGCTCTCAGGAGGTTTCCCAGTGGATTCACAGTTGATGAGCCACTTCGGGGCTCCCATTAGGGATCCCAGCTGAGTGTCCATGGAGGCTCCCACTAGGACCTCACTGGCTTTCCTGTTGGGTTCCCAGCAGGACTCCATTGGAGTTCCCAGTGTGGGGTCCTAGCAGGGTTCCCAGCTGGGTTCCCTGTTGGAAATCCCCATTGTGTGCCTGTGGGAATTCCCAGCAGGCCCCCATTGTGAGTCCCCGTGGGGCACCCATGGAGGCTCCCAGCAGGACCCTGTTGGTTTCCCCACAGTGTTTTCCTGTTGGGTTCCCAGTAGAACCCCAATGGGTGCCCAGGTGGGTTCCCTGTTGGGTTCCCCATTGATTTCCCCATTGGGTTTCCTGGTTGGTTTCCCCATTGGGTTCCCATTGGGTTCCTTGTTGGGTTTCCCCATTGGGTTTTCCCATTGATTTCCCCATTGGGTTTCCTGATTGGTTTCCCTGTTGGGTTCCCATCGGGTTCCCTGTTGGGTTTCCCCATTGGGTTTTCCCATTGATTTACCCATTGGCAGCCCCTGTTGGGTTCCCTATTGATTTCGCTATTTGGTTTCCCTGTCGGGTTTCCCCATTGGGTTCTCCACTGGGTTCCCCATTGACTTCCCTATTCAGTTTCCCCGTTGGTTTCCCTGTTGGGCTCCCCATTGGGTTTCTCCATTGGGTTCCCCATTGGCTTTCCCTGTTCAGTTTCCCTGTTGGGTTCCCCATTGATTTCCCTATTCGGTTTCCCCGTTGGTTTCCCTGTTGGGTTCCCCATTGGATTTCTCCATTGAGTTCCCGACTAATTTCCCCATTGGGTTTCCCTGTTGGGTTCTCCACTGGGCTCCCCACTGATTTCCCTATTTGGTTTCCCTATTGGTTTCCCTGTGGTGTTCCCCATTGATTTCCCTGTTTGGTTTCCCTGTTTGGTTTCCCTGTTGGGTTTCCCTGTTGGGTTCTCCACTGGGTTCCCCATTGAATTCCCTATTCAGTTTCCCCATTGGTTTTGTTGTTGGGTTCCCCATTGGTTTCCCTGTTGGTTTCCCTGTTGGGTTCTCCACTGAGTTCCCATTTATTTCCCTATTTGGTTTCCCTGTTGGGTTCCCCACTGATTTCCCTAGTCGGTTCCCCCGTTGGTTTCCCTGTTGGTTTCCCCATTGGTTTCCCAATTGATTTCTCTATTCAGTTTCCCCTCTGAGTTTCCCTGTTGGGTTCCCCATTGGTTTCCCTGTTGGGTTCCCCATTGGGCTCCCAGCCCTGCCTCGCTGAGCACCCGTGGGCTATCCCGGGGGTCCCAGGGGGTTCCCCACCTCAGTGCGGGCCAGCTCGTCGGCAAGCCGGCGGTTGTGGCGCCCAGTGTCCTCGGCCTCCTGGGCCTTGCGGTCGTAGCTCCGCGCCAGCTCCTCCAGCGCCGCCAGCACCTCGGTGACCTCGGCCCGCGCCGCGCCGTGCTCGGCCCTCAGCGCCGCCAGCTCCCGGCGCGCCGCCTCCCCCCCGCCCCGCGCCGCCGCTAGCACCTGGGGGAGCCCAGAGGGGGCACAGGGGTCAGAGTGGGAGTCCCAGGGATCATGGTGGGGGTCCCAGGGATCAGAGTGGGGGTCACAGGAGTCATGGTGGGCATCCCAGGGGTCATGATGGGGTCCCAGGGATCAGAGCAGGGGTCACAGGGATCATGGTGGGGGTCCCAGGGGTCATGGTGGGGTCCCAGGGATCAGAGTGGGGGTCACAGGAGTCATGGTGGGCATCCCAGGGGTCATGATGGGGTCCCAGGGATCAGAGCAGGGGTCCCAGGGATCATGGTGGGCATCCCAGGGGTCATGGTGGGGTCCCAGGGATCAGAGTGGGGGTCACAGGAGTCATGGTGGGCATCCCAGGGGTCATGGTGGGGTCCCAGGGATCAGGGTGGGGTCCCAGGGATCATGGTGGGCCTCCCACAGGAGACCCAGAGCTCAGGGTGGTCACTCAGGTTGAGAGGTCCTGGGGGGTCCTAGAGACCTGTCCCAAAGTGTTTCTGGCAGACCCAGCCAGAGGTCATAACTGGGGGTCCCAGAAAGGTCCTAGAGGGTCCCCAAGTGGGAGTCCCAAAGGAGACCTGGGGGAGTCCCAGTGAGGTGACATTGGGACCCCAGGGCTCAGATTTTGGAGGGTCCCAAGCACTCAGGGTGGAGGGGTCTAGGGGGTCTGGGTTGAGGCCCCAGAGAGGTCCAAGTGGGTCCGAGGGGGTCTGGGTGGGGTCCAGAGGGGTCAGTCAGACAGAGGGGGTGTCACAGGGTGGGGGGCAGGGCCCTCACCTCCTCCTGGTCCAGCATCTGCTGCTTGAGCTTCTCCATGATCTGGCTCTGCTGGTTGATCTCGTCATCCTGGGGGGCACAGGAGGGTCCCTATGGGTCACCTGAGGGGCTCAGGGGGAGGGGGTCCGGGGGGGGAGCCCGGGAGCTGCCAGGGGGTCCCAGGAGCCCTGGCATGCTGAGAGTTCTGGGGGATTCTGGGCACACTGGGGAGTCCCCAAGTGTCCTGGGGAGCTGGAGGTCCCCAGCAGGTTTGGAGGACTCTCGGGGGTCCCCAGCAGGTCTGGAGGACTCTCGGGGGTCCCCACCTGGCCAGGGGTCCCCACCTTGTCATCCAGCTGCTTGTAGAGCTTGCGGATCTCCTCCTCGTACTTGTGGCGCTCCTCGTCCGAGATGTGGATGACGATGGAGGAGCTGTTGTCGTTCAGGGGGGGCTCCTCGGGGGGCCCCCCCTGGCCCTCGCCTGTCCCCTCACCCGGCCCCGTTTCCACCTCGGCCTCGTTCAGCTGCTCCGTCTCGGGCACGGCCTCCCCTGTGGGGGGACACGGCCTCAGTGTCCCCGTTGAGGGCTGGAGGGTCACCCCAGATCTCGGGGAGCCCCCAGGTGTGGGGGTCCCCTCACTGCTCTGCCAGTGGCTCAGCTCAGCCTCCCCAGCGGAGGATGAGGCCTTGGGGTCTCCACTGGGAGCTGGGGGGCTGTGATAGGACCCCCTCCCCAAAGCTGGGGTGCCCCTCCAGATCTTGGGGTGCCCCTCTGCCTCAGCCTGGCCTCCCAGAGGACACACTCGGCCTCAGTGTCCCCACGGGGGGCTGGAGGGGATGGCGGGGTGTGATGGGGATCCCCCCGGATCTCGGGGTGCCCCCCAGTCCTCGGGGTGCCCCTCACCGCTCCGCCAGCGGCTCAGCTCAGCCTCCAGCCGTGCCAGGGTTTCCCTCAGAGCTTTGTTCTTCTCCTTCTCCTTCTCGAACTTCTTCTTCCACTGCTCGGCCGTGAGCTCCAGGTTCACCGACGCCGTGTTCTTGATCGTCTTGGCCCTGGGGGGCACCCCGAAATTGGGACCCCCTGCTCCCCACCCCCATGGCCACCCCAGGGGTCACCTGCCCCCCAGTCCCCTCCCACGTCTGGGGACCCCAATGCAGCCCCCGAGGGGTGCGGGGGGGCCCTTGGGGTGCACTTGGGCTGTGGCAGGGACACAGCAGGTGAAGTTGGGGTACCGCAGGTGCTGTTGGGGTGCAGCTGGGCTGGAACAGGTCCGTGGGGTGCAGCTGGGGTGCAGGGGGGCTCTAACGGGTCCATGGGGGGCACCTGAGGTGCAGTGGGTGCTCTTGGAATGGGATTGGGGGTGATGAGTCCATTTGGAGCACAACAGGGATGGGGGGATGGGGGGAATGGACCCCCCAGCCCCCACCTCTGCCTGACTCAGGTTGAGAGGTGCTGGGGGTCCTAGGGACCTGTCCCAAAGTGGTTCTGGCAGACTCAGCCAGAGGTCATAACTGGGGGTCCCAGAAAGGTCCTAGAGGGTCCCCAAGTGGGAGTCCCACAGGAGACCTGGGGGGGTCCCAGTGAGGTGACATTGGGACCCCAGGGCTCAGATTTTGGAGGGTCCCAAGCACTCAGGCTGGAGGGGTCTAGGGGGTCTGGGTGAGGTCCAGAGGGGTCAGTCAGGCTGGACTCAGGGGGGCGCAGGGGGGAAGCAGGGGGGCACAGGGGGGTTCAGGGGGGATCAGGGGGGTTCAGGGGGGATCGGGGGGTGCGGGACGCCCCCAGCCCCACCTCTGCCCGAACATGAGCGTGGATTTGGTCTCGGCGTCGTTGTAGCTGGACGGGGAGCAGCAGATGAACATGGTGGTGCGGCAGTTCCCGCCCAGCGAGTCCTGCAGGATCCGCGTCATTTTGCTGTCGCGATAGGGCACGTACGCCTTCTGCGGGGGGAGAGGGGGGCGTCAGAGCGGGGACCCCCCAGGACCCCCGAGGGGAGCACACGGAGCGGGCGGGGGGCTCAGTGGGGACCCCCACCCCGGGGGACTCAGTGGGGGACACACGGGGTTGGGACACGTGGGGACAGCGGCTCAGGGGGACACACACGGGGGGGCAGGGGGCTCGGGTTGGGGACACGTGGGGGACAGGGGGTGTCTCCCTCGCAGGACCCCGGACGGGGAGGGACGCGGGGTTGGCGGGGGCTCAGTGGGGTGGGGGACACGGCGGGGGTGTCAGGGGCGCGTCCCCCCCCAGGACCCCCGGGGGTGACACCGCACGGGGGGCGGGGGGCTCAGCAGGAGTGTCCCTCCCCTCGGACCCCTGTGGGGACACGGGGGAAGAGGGGGGAGAGGGTTCGGCGACCCCCGGGCAGTGGGGTCACAGTGGGAGACCCCCGGGGGACACAGACGGAAGGGACACACAGCGGGGGTCGTACTGGGGGAAACTCGGGGGGACACCCCGGGGGACACGGCGGGGAGCACACACGGGGCGGGGACACACCGGGGGGACACACGGAAGGGACACACGGTAGGGGTCGTATGGGGGGGGACACCCGGGAGGGACACAAGAGAGGATACACGAGAAGTGGACACCTCGGGGGGACACGGGGGGGACACACGGGGCGGGGACACCCCGGGGGGACACACAGAAGGGACACACAGTGGGAGTCGTATGGGGGAGACACCCGGGGGGGACACATGGGGGGATACACGATATGGGGACACCCCGGGGAGACACGGGGGGGGGACACACGAGGGGCTCCGGGGGACCACAGGGGTCTCACCGTGCCCTCGGCCAGCGCCGAGATGACATTGCCCAGCGCCGACAGCGATTTGTTGATGTTTTTGGCCTCGTCCAGCACAGCTCCCTCAGCCCCCGTCTTGCTCACCTGGGGGGGGGGGGGGCGGCTCAGGGACACCCCCGTGCTCCCCTACCCCAGGGACCCCTCCCAGGGACGGCCCCAGACCCCAACCCAAGGATGGCCTCAGCCAGGGGACCCCAATCCAGACACTGCCCACCCCCAGCCTGAAGATCCTGAAACCTGATGGCCCCCAAACCCCAATGGCCCCAAAAATCTCACTGACCCCCCAAGACCCCCACCCTCCCAGTGTCCCACAAAACCCCAATGTGCCCCCAAAATCCTACAGACCGCCCCAGGCCCCATCTTCCAAATGCCCCCCAAAACCCCAATGTCCCCCCAAAACCCCACAGACTGCCCCAGGCCCCATCCTCCAAATGCCCCCCAAAACCCCAATGTCCCCCCAAAATCCTACAGACCGCCCCAGGCCCCATCCTCCAAATGCCCCCCAAAACCCCAATGTCCCCCCAAAACCCCACAGACCGCCCCAGGCCCCATCTTCCAAATGCCCCCCAAAACCCCAATGTTCCCCCAAAGCCCCACAGACCGCCCCAGGCCCCATCCTCCGAATGTGCCCCAAAACCCCAGTGTCCCCCCAAACTCCACGGACTCCCCCCGCTCCCAATGACCCCCAAAACCTCATGAGCCCCCAGGTCCCACCCCTCCAAGGGGGACCCCCCAGTTGCCTCCCAGTGTCCTATCTCCCCCACCCCCTGGAGTCCCACAGCTCCGGGGTCCCCCCACCTTTGGGGTCCCCCCCACCTTTGGGGTCCCCCCACCTTTGGGGTCCCCCCACCTTCTCGCTGCCCGCCAGGTCCACCAGGTAGAGTTTCCCGCTGAGCTTCTGCTCTGTCTCCACGTTCTCCTGCTTGATGTGGATGAGGAAGATGCTGTGGCTGCGGGAGCTGTGCTCGTTCATGTCTGCGGGCATGGGCACACGTTGGGGGCACCCCAAAACGGGAAACACCCCCGCGGTGTCCCCACCGCACCCCAAAACGGCTCAGACCCCACAGTGTCCCCAAAGCCCCCCACGGTGCTCAAGGACCCCCTGATGGGACCCTGAGTCAGCCCCATGGCTCCTATAGCGTTCTGGGGACCCCCGGAAAGCCCCAGGGACCTCATAACTCCTGGAGGGTCCCCCATGGCTCCCCAGAACCCCCAGAAAGCCCCCCAGGGACTCCCAGTCCCCATCACCCCCCAGCCCCTCATGTCCCCATGTCCCTCTCTGGTGACAGTCACGTGCCAGTTGGATGTCCCAGCTCCCTCCCATGTCCCCCCATGTCCCCCTGTGCCCCCCCATGTCCCCCCATGTCACTCCGTGTCCCTCACTGATGACAGCCACATGCCAGTTGGATATCCCAGCTCCCCCCCGTGTCCCCCCATGTCACCCCGTGTCCCCTCGTGTCCCTCACTGGTGACAGCCACACACCAGTTGGATGTCCCAGCTCCCTCCCATGTCCCCCCATGTCCCCCCATGTCCCTCACTGATGACAGCCACATGCCAGTTGGATATCCAAGCTCCCCCCCATGTCCCCCCATGTCCCCCCATGTCCCCCCATGTCCCTCACTGATGACAGCCACATGCCAGTTGGATATCCAAGCTCCCCCCCATGTCCCCCCATGTCCCCCCGTGTCCCCATGTCCCTCACTGGTGACAGCCACGTGCCGGTTGGATTTCCCCTCGTCGATGACATCCAGGATCTCCTCGGGGCTGGACACGAAGCGCTCGGTGCAGCCCTGGGGGAACAAAGGACATGGGGGGGGCTCAGGGGGGGCACGCCCATCCCCCATTCGGGAGCGCCCCCCCGGCCCCTCCCCCCCTCACCTTGACGTAGGGGACGCGGTTCTTGTCCTCGTGCACCGACAGGTTGGTCTTGGTCACTGCGGGGACAGCACGGTGGCCTTGTGGTACCCGGGGAGCTCCCAGTGCTTCCCAGTACACATCCAGTGCTTCCCAGTGCCTCCCAGTGCTTCCCTGCACCTTTCCAGTTCCTCCCAGTGCCTCCCAGGGCTCCATTTTACCCTACCACTGACTCCCAGTGCTTCCCAGTCCCCATCCAGTGCTTCCCAGTGCACATCCAGTGCTTCCCAGTACACATCCAGTGCTTCCCAGTGCTCTTCCATACTCTTCCACTGACTCCCAGTTCCTCCCAGTGCACATCCAGTGCCTCTCAATGCTCTCCCATACCCTTCCACTGACTCCCAGTGCTTCCCAGTACACATCCAGTGCTTCCCAGTCCCTATGCAGTGCTTCCCAGTGCACATCCAGTGCCTCCCAGTGCTTCCCAGTCCCCATCCAATACTTCCCAGCACACATCCAGTGCTTCCCAGTTCACATCGGGTGCCTCCCAGTGCTCTCCCATACCCTTCCACTGGCTTCCAGTGCTTCCTAGTGCACATCCAGTGCCTCCGAGTGCTTCCCAGTAACGATCTAGTTCCTCACAGCACTCCCCCATCGCCTTCCATTGACTTCCAGTTCCTCCCAGTAAACACTAGTAATTCCCAGGACTCACCCAGTACTTCTCAATTTCCCCCCAAGAGCTTCCCACTGACTCCCAGTGCTTCCCAGTGCTTCCCAGTGCCCCCCAGCCCCCACCAGTATCTCCCTGTGACTCCCCACTCACTGTCCAGCAGATCGCGGATCTTGTCCAGGTAAATCTCAAAGTAAGACACCTGTGGGGAGAGGATCGGGGTGTCGGGGTGGGGGAGGGTGTCAGCCCAGGGCCGACCTCCCAGTGCTCTCCCAGTGCTCCTCCCAGTGCTCCCAGTACCCACCTTGATGTGGAACTCGAGGTTCTCGTCCATGGAGTAGATGTGGTTGAAGATGTCGCGGGCAATGCGGGGGATGATGCCCATCTGCTGGGGGTCGTGCAGCTTCCCCTGGGCGGGTGGAGGGCGGTAAACACCCGGGGAGTGCCAGGGCACCCTCAATGCCCCCCGAACCCCCCCAGAGCCCCCCGGTGCCCCCTCACCTCCATGGTGTGGGTCTTGCCCGATGACGTCTGCCCGTAGGCGAAGATGGTACCATTGTACCCGGCCAGCACATCTGGGGGGGAAGGTGGGTATGAGCCCCCTGGGACCCCCAAACACCGCCCAGGACCCCCTGGGACCCCCAAACACCACTCAGGACCCCCTGAGACCCCCAAACACCTCCCAGGGCCCCCTGGGACTCCCAAACACCACCCAGGACCCCCTGGGACCCCCAAACACTGCCCAGGACCCCCAGGGACATCACAGACTGCCCCAAACCACAAGTGACTCCTCTGGGAATTCCAAGTGTCCCTGACCCTCCCTGACATCACCTCGGAGCCCCTCCAGGATGTCCAAAGACCCCTGAGACACCCCAAAGGACCTCACAGACACCCCGAGAACCCCGGGGACTGCAGTGACCCCCCCAAAACTCCGTGGATTTGTGATCCTCTCAAAGTCCTGCAGAGCCCCCAAGGCGTTCTGGCCACCCCCAAGGCCCCCTAGCCAGCGCACCCCGATGTCCCCAGGGGTGTCCCCAGGGTCCCTCACCCTTGACGATCTGCATGGCGCAGGCGTGGTACACCTGCTCCTGCGTGGTGTTCGGGGGGAACACGCGGTCGAAGACATAGGGTTTGCCCTGGGGGGACACAAGGGGACACACACGGGGGGTCACCGACCAGAGTGACCCCCCCAAGGTGCTGGGGGGCTGTGACAGTGTCAGTGCTCTGCTGCAGGGTCCGGTCAGGTGCAGGGGGGCCCAGGAAGGGACGGGGGAGGTTGCAGGGTCTCTCTGCACCCCTTACACCTGCCCTGAACCCCACTGGACCCGACCCCACACACCCCAATATCCACATAGACCCCACTCCCTAGAGACCCCCAGAACTCTCCAGACTCCCGCAGAACTACCCATAGACCCCTGAGCCCCCCCCACAACCCCATGAACCCCCAAAGACCCCTCAGCCTCCTCATAGACCCCCCACCCCCCATACACCATCACAGAACACTCAGCCCCCCTCGAAGACCCCCATAGGCACCCAATCCCCCCAGAGACCCCCAGAGACCCCCAAAGACCCCTCACCATCCATAGAGACAATCATAGACCCCCAGCCCTCCATAGGCCCCCCCTTTGCTGCCCTACAGACCCCACAGACCCCATGGACTCTCATAGTTCCCATGAAACCTGTGGGTTTATGAGACCCCTCAGCTCCCCATAGACCCCCATCCACCCCCATAGCCCCCCCCAGTCCCCACCCGGACCCCACAGACCCCACAGATCCCTCAGCTCCCTACCCACCTTCGAGACCTCGCACATCCCCACAGAGCCCTCATCCCCCATAGACCCCCCAGACCCCCTAGATCCCCAAGGACCCCCCAGCTCCACCATTTTCCCCTCAGTCCCCCACAGCCAGACACCCCCAGACCCCCCACACACCCAGAGACCCCCACAGACCCCCCCCCAGCCCCTCCATCCACCCCCCACCCCCCGCCGGCAGCTGTCCAGGCCCCGGTGCTGAGCCGGGGACACGGGGTCACACGGACATGGGGACACACAGCCCCGGGGACACGGGGACAGCCGGCGACACCAGCCCGCGCCCCCGCTCTGCCAGCCCCCCCCCGGCGCCCCGCAGCCGCCGCAGCACCGCGGCCCCGCCCGCCGCCGGTCACGCAACCCCTCCGCACCCGCCCGCACCCCCATCCGACACCGCATCCCCCCATCCTGCAGCCCCCCGGCCCAGCACCGCACCCCCAAACCGCAACGCCACCCCCGCAGCTCCCCCCGCACCCACAGCCCTCCTTCCCCCCGCATTGCGCCGGCACAAGCGCACCGCGACACCCCCGTCCGCGGACCCCCCGGAACCCACGGACCCCCCCGCAGCACGGACACCCCCATCCACGGACACCCCCATCCATGGACAGCCCCCACCCATGGGCAGCCCCCATCCACGGACCCCCATCCACGGACCCCCCATCCACTGACGCCCCCCCCCGCACCCACGGACCCCCCCCATCCACGGACAACACCCCGCTGTGCCCCGGGGACCGCGCTTCCCCCCCGATGCCCCCCCGGCAAGGGGGGGGGCGTTATGGAGGGGCGAGAGGGTGGCGATACTTTGGGGGTCTGAGGTGTCCCCCGGCTGAGCCCCCTAACAAAGGGCAGGGCCGCAGCGGGAGGGGGAGGGGGGGGATCTGCGGCAACCCCCCCACTCCCCCCGCGCTGCTTTGGGGCCCGATCGTGCCCCCCCGGGGGTCAGGGCGTTTCCGCTCATTGTAAACACACCCTCCCCCCGGGCACTGGGCAGACTGGGAGTGCCGAGAACCTTGGAAACGGGAGGAGTAGGGCGAGGGGGGGCATGGGCAGTGCCCCGGGGGGCAGTGGCCACACCCAGGACCACTTCCCCCCGCCCCAAAACAGGTTCTGCCCCCCAAGTGACAGTGACCCCTCCGGACAGTGACCCCCCAAAGTGGGGATAGCGTCCCCCCCTCCCCCGCATCCTGGGGGTCCCCGCGTCCCCCTCACTGACTCACCCCTACCACGACGCTGTCGTCCCCCTGGAACACGGGCAGGAACTTGTCCCCCCGCAGGATCTCGGCCTGGTTGAGGGGCCGGAACCGGCACAGGACCTTGATGCTGCACTCGGAGCTGGGCTCGGCCATGGCGGGGGTCGGGGGGCGTCGAGAGGGGGGGCCAAGGGGGCGGCTGGTGCTCGGGGCCGGGGGGTGTCACCCGGGGGTGCTGCTCACAGCCTAAGGGTCAGGCGGCACCGGGGGTGCAGGATGGTACCCAGGGATGCCGAGCGGTACCCGAGGGTGCAGGATGCTGCTCAGGGACGCAGGATGCTGCCCAAGGATGCAGGATGCTGCCCGGGATGCCGAATGGTACCCAGGAACGCAGGATGTTGCTCAGAGGAGCCGAGTGGTACCCAAGGACTCAGGATGCTGCCCGGGATGCAGGATGCTGCTCAGTGGCGCAGGGTGGTACCCAAGGATGCAGGGTGGTACCCAGGGATGCAGGATGCTGCCCGCGCTGCGGGATGCAGGATGCTGCTCAGGGATGCAGGTTGCGGGCTGCAGGATGCGGGAGGCGGCGCCGGGCGGGGCTGACGCTCCGCAGCTGCCGCTGTCGCCGCTCCTGTGACCGCTGCTGTCGCCACTGCAGCCCCGGGACCGGGGGGTGGGGGGGCCGCCCCCCCGCACCCCCTCCCCCGCCTTAAGGTGGAGCTGCCCGCGGCTCTTAAGGTGGATGGAGCTGGAGGGGGGGACGCAGCCCTGAGAACCGACCCCCCAAACTGCTGATTCACGGCGGGGGGAGCAGGACGGGGGGGGACGGGACCCTGGACCGGCTGGGGAGGGGGTCGGCGCAGGGCCAGCCTCCCCCCGGCCTCCCTGCTTAGTCCCCCCCCCCCGAAGGGAAGGCAGCAGTCCTGATTCATCCCCCCCCCGGCACACTGGGGACTCTGCCCGGTCCGGAGGTCCCCCACCCCCAAACACGCCCGGGGTGGGGTCCGGAGCTGACCCCGGGGTTGTCCTGCGGGTGGGAAGTGCAGCCCCAACATGGGACGCTTCCATGGGTGCCCACCCACCTGCGTGCCCCCCAGTGTGTGCCCCCACCCGGCCTGTGCGTGCTCCGTGTGCCCCCACCCCTGGGTCCGCCCCGGGTGTCCCCCTGTGTCCCCAACGTGTTCCCCCATCCCTGTGCTCCCCCATGTTCTCCTTATATCTCCTCCCGTGCATTCCCCGGGCGTGCCCCCACTGTGTGCCCCGTGTCCCCTGAGTCTCCTCCGTGTGCCCCCGCGTGTCCCACCGTGTCCCCCCATGTCTCCCCGTGTGGCCCCACTCCTGAACCCCGTGTCCATGTGTCCCCCGTGTGCTCCCCATGTGTCCTTCCATGTGTGTCCTCGTGTTCCCCCCTGTGTGTCCTCCCCGTGTGCCCCCCACATGTGTACCCGTGCGTGTCCCCGTGTGCCCCCACCCGTGCGTGCCCCTCTATGTCACCCCCTGTGTCCCACCCCTTCCCCCCGGTGTGTATCGCCGTGTTCACCCGCGGTGTGGCCCCCTTGGACCCTCCGTGGCCCCCCCCGTGCCCATGTGTCCCCTGTCCCACCCCATTGCCCCCTCAGTGCCGCCCCCGCCCCGGGCTGCCCGTTCAGGCCCCGCCCCCAGGCCCCGCCCCGCCAGGCCCCGCCCCCTTCCCCGCCCCGCCCCGACAGGCCCCGCCCTTCATCCTCCGCCCTGCGCTCTCGCCTCTCGCGCCGCCTCGCGACACTCTCGCGAGATCGGCCCCGCCCCGGCCCTGCGCGGCCATTCTGGGACCCCCCGGCACCGGCCCCCCCCAACACCGACCCCCCCATTACCGACCCCCCCAGCACCGCCCCCCGCCATGGCCGACCCCAAGTACGCCGACCTGCCCGGCATCGTGAGTGCGGGGCCGGGCCGGGGAGGAGCCGGGGGTCTGAGGGGGTGTTGGAGGCTTCGGGGAGCCTGAGGGTATCAGGGGCCTGGGGGTAGTGAGGGGTCTGAGGGGATCGCGGGGACCAGGGGGGAATCAGGGGCCTGGGGGTCCTGAGAGGTCTGAGGGAACCGGGAGGGCCTGGTGGATCAGAGAGGATCGGGGGGGTCTGAGGGGGTGCTGAGGGGTCTGAGGGAACCGGGAGGGCCTGGTGGATCAGGGAGGATCGGGGGCGTCTGGGGGGGTGCTGAGGGGTCTGAAAGAATCGGGGGAGTCAAGCGGGATCAGGGCCCTGGGAGAGAATGAGGGAACTGCGGGGATCAGGGATGTCTGAGGGGGTCGGGGGTCTCGGAACAGTGAGGGGACCAGCGGAATATGGAGGGTCTGAGGAGAAGGGGGGCTCTGAGAGGGTCCGAGGAGTCACAGTGCGGACCTGAGGGTGCTAGGGAGGTGTCTCAGGATGGTGAGAGGAACTGAGGGATCCGTGGGCACTGAGGAGGACTGAGAGGGTTTGGGGAGGTCCGAGGGGCTCATGGGATATGAGGGGATTGGGGGCCAGGGGGGAGAATTACAGGATTGGAGGGGCTCAGGGATCCTGAGGTGGTCTGAGGGCATTGGAGGTGTCTGAGGGGCCATAATGATCCAGTGAATTTAGAGGGTCTGAGATTGGAGTGACTGACAGGGTGTGGGGGCCAGGGAGATTTGGGGGATTGGAGGTGTTGTAGGTCTCTGAGAAGATCTGGGGGCGAGCTCAGGGTTCTGAGGGGATCCCGGGAGTGTCGGGGGTCAGCCACATTTGGGGTGTCTGTAGGAATGGGAGGGAGCTGGGGCTGGGGAGGGGCTTGGGGTGCCAGGGAGCTCTGGGTGAGGGGGGGTGCTGGGGAGGGCCTGTCTGGGGGCCTGTCTGGGGGGGGAAACACGGATCTCTGGGGGGGTGGGAGCATCCCGGGGTCTTTGGGATGACTGTGGGAATTGGGACACAGAGCATGGGGAGAGGTCAGGGGACGGGGCAGTGAGTTGGGGTGTTGGGAGGACATTGGGGTGTTTGAAGGGCTGTTGGGGGAATGGGGGCAGTCAGCAGTGGGTGTGGGGACTTTGGGATGTCCAGAGAGAGATGTGGGGGTCTGTGGAACATCAGAGATGTCCATGGGGGCTGAGGTGTGGGGGGCAGGGAGCTGCTGGGGGGGTCAGGGCTGGGTGGGGGTCCCAGCACAGCCCCTGGTGTCACAGGCCCGGAACGAGCCCGATGTGTACGAGACCAGTGACCTGCCTGAGGATGACCAGGCCGAGTTCGAGGCGGTAAGGCCCGGCCGGCGGGGGGAGCAGCAGCTGGACCAGCCCCCCTGGGGACCCTCCGGCCCCCCCAGGACTGGCAGCATGGCAGGGAACCAGCTCCCACCCCACACACCCCCAGCAGTACCACATCCCCCACAGTGACACATCACCCCCACGATGACAATGTCCCCCCACAGTGACAGTGTTCCTCCACAGTCCCGATGTCCCCCCATACTGTCAGTGTCCCCCCACGGTGACACAAACCCCCCACAGTAACTGTGGCATGTAGCCCTTGCATCCCCTGTGTCACCCTGTGTGTGCTTTGGAGGGGCAGGAAGGGGACAGCAGCACACAGCCCCCCCACACACAGGGTGGGTGCCCCATCCTTGCTGTCCTTGTTCCCAGGAGGAAGGGGCTGCCAGTCCCCCCACCCCACCCCAGGGGGAACAAGGAACACCCTAAACCTGCTCCAGATAGTGGGGGGTCCCTAGGCCTGGGGGGCGGCTGCACAGGGACTTCAATGTGGGGTGAAGTCAAGGGACCCCCAGAGTGTGGAGTGACACAGAGGTCCATTATTGAGGGGCCTGAAGGACCCCCAGGGCCTGGGGGTGACACTGGGTTCTGTCCTTGAGGGGCATGAGAGACCCTCGGGGATGGGGGGACAGGGGATTCCATCCTTGAGGTCCCGCAGCACAAAGGACCCCCAGGGGTGTGGGGTGACCCTCAGATGTGCTGGGGAGGCTGATGGGGGTTCAGGGGTCACGGCCCAAGGGGTGACTCGGTGTTCCCCGAGCCAGTGAGGGGGTGCCAGGCTTTGGGGGTGCAGGGGTGCAACCACCCTCTGCCCCTGTTGCCGTCTGTATTTTTGGGGTGTGGGAGATTGGCACAGCTCCCTGGTGTGGAGCAGGGGCCCAGCAGGCACCTCCAAATCCTGAGGGGGTCAAAGAGAGCCACCCCTGTGAGAGCCAGAGCAGCGGGATGGATTGAAAGAGGGGTTTGAGCCTAAAGTGGACCCAAAGCCGTGAGGTCATGTGTGGCCCCTACTGAGGCGGGAGGTGAGGGATGGGGGATCCTAAGCCCCCCTGCCTCAGGGAGCCCTTCACCAGCTTTTGGGTGTTGAGGGGTCCTTCCCCCTCTTCAGGGAGCCCCCCAAACTGACCGGGGCTCCCCCCGCTTCCCCCCCGCTCCCGCCTGGCCTGGACTCAGTTTGCACAAGTAAGCGCGGCCCTGCTTTGGGGTGCATGGGGGGGCACTGCTGCATGTGCATGGGGGTCCCAGCGCTGTCCCCTCAGGGGTCCCCCTCCCACACCAGGGGTTCTGGGGTGTCCTGCACTGCCCACCCCGCTCTGCCTTGCCCTCTGCATCCTCTGCCTGCTGCCCACACTGCCCACCCAGCCTTGGGACCCATGGGACCCCCCAGGACACCCAGGCTGGGTCTCATGGCCCTGGGGACACTGCCTGGGCATGGGGGGGGCCATGCTGAGCTCCCTCACCACTGCCAGCACTTCATGGGGGGGCTGCTGGGCTGGGGCAGCTCATGCCCCTTCCGGGCCCCCCCAGACCCTGCAGGGCTCCTGGGGCCCCACTGAGTGTTGGGGTGCTGTGGGGGAGCCCCTGGCTCCTCTCACATCCCCCCCGGGGAAGAGCTGGAGCTGGGGGGAGTTATGGGGTGACCCCTGAAACTCTGGCCACATCCTGCTCCCCTCCAGGGCACAGCCCTGCTCCCCCCATCCCCGGCTGCCCCAGGTCTGTCCCACTGCCCCTCATCCTGCAGGGATACCCAGCCCTCGGGGGTCCCCACCCCATAGGGTTCCCTGTCCCACGGGGGTGCCCATCCCGCAGGGGTCTCCAGCCCTCGGGGGGCGGTGGGCGCGGGCCGGACCTTCTAACGCGGATTTTGTCTCTCTCTCCCCTCTCTAACCTTGCTCTGACTTTCTCACCTCTGGGAAACGCCAGGAGCTGGTAAGCGCCCGTCTCCCGGCCGCTGTCACTGTCCCTCAGCCACTGTCACCCGCTGCCACCCACCGCAGCCCCCTAACACTGCCAGCGCTGCTCCCGCCGCTCTCACTCCCTGCAGCAAATCAGGGCTCCCTGAAACCACCCGGGCCAGAGCCAGGAGGGCTGGACAGGAGCTGCAGGGGGGTCCTTTGGGTCCCCCCAGAGCCCTGCTGAGCTGGGGACCTGCTCGATGGCAGCAGGGGACGAGGGGAGCCCAGACACACCAGCTGTGCCCACCCTGCCTGGCACAGGGGACAGCCCCTTGGTCTGGGGGGGCTGAGGGCTTATGCCACCCACTGCCCCCCTGGGGGGGATCACCCCAAAAGGCAGCCAGGGGGCAGTGACAGGGGCCAGGGGTCACCCTGGGGAGGAGGGTGTCCCACCAAAATGCAGCTGGGGGACAGTGACAGTCCCAGGGGGCCGGGGTTACCCTGGAGGGACCAGCGGTGGGTCCTGGTTCCAGCCAGGGGCTGCTGGAACATTCCACAGCTCGGCGTAGGCTGAACCTTGGGGGTCCCTGAGCTGGGCCAGGCCAGGTCAGGGGTCCCAAGTCCTGACATGGCCCTTGGGGGGTCCCTGCCCACTGGGCTGGGCCAGACAGGGGTCCAATGTCACCATGCTGGGCCAAGCCAGGGGCCTGATGTTCCCACACTGGGCCAGGGGTCCAGTGTCCCCACTCGGACCCTTGAGGGGTACCTCCCCACTGGGCCAGGCCAGTCTGGGGTTCTGATGTCCCCACCCTGGGCCCTTGGGGATGTGCCACATCGCTGCCTGCAGAGCCTTCCCTGGGCACTGTATGGGGCCTGTGCCTGTGTGCTGGGGAGGACCGGGCCACCCACGCCATGTGCTGGGAGTGATGGCAGCCCTGGGACCCCTCTGTCCCCGTCCCTGTCCTTGCTGGGGGGTGGTGGCAGTCTGGGGACCCGCCGTGTGCCTGTCCCTGTCCCTGACGTGGCTCTGTGTGCAGGAGGAGCTGAGCAGCACCAGCGTGGAGCACCTGATCATCAACCCCAACGCTGCCTATGAGAAGTTCCGGGACAAGCGCCTGGGCACCGAGGGTGTGGGTGAGCTGGGGGGTTCTGAGGGGGCTGGGAGGGGCTGGGGATGGGCCAGGGGACCCCCGGGGGGCTGAGCCCCCCGTGCTTTGCTGGGTCACACCCAACTCTGCCTCTTGCAGATTTCTCTGACCGCATTGGCCGGACACGGACGACAGGTTATGAGGCTGGAGAGTATGAGATGGTGAGTGGGAAAGGGACACCCCCTCCTCCTCACACACGGCTTGGGACATCCCTGTGTGCCACAGGTCCCATGGGACCCCCGGGGTCACCTGCTGCAGCCCCCAGCCATTGCTCACATTCCATGTGCTAGCTCCACCAGCACCGTGGCAGTGCAGTGCTGGTCTCTCCCCAGTCCGTCCCAGTCTCTGCTGTTCTGGGGGTCCCAGGATGGGTCTGGGGGTAGAGCTGGGGATCCCAGGATGATCTTGGCTGGCTCATGTTCAGCTGGGTGACCCCAGGACCCCCGGGCCTTTCCAGGGTACCCCCTCCCCATGTTCTGGTGCTGGGGTGTGTTCCCCCCAAGCAGGGCCCTGCCTGTCCCCTCACTGACTCCGTGAAGTTCTGTCAGCCCAATTCCCTGGGCTGTCCCGGTTCCTCTGGTCCCTCAGGACCCTCACAGGGGGCTCAGGGTGGGTCTCAGTCCCTGTCACCCAGGGGTCAAAGGGGAGAAGGTGACTGAGGTTCACTTGGCTCCTTGGCCTGCTCGGAGTGGGGTGACATCTGTGTCCCCTGGCTTGGTCACCGTGGCCCATCAGGCCAGGCCATCGCCCCCCACATCAGCCCAGCTTGGGTGTGCTCTGGGAACAGCTGGATTTGGGCAAAGACTGGGAAACCCCCACATTCCATGGGGGGCACACAACCACCCAGGACTGCCCCCAGGGCTTCAGAGCTCTGGGTCATGAGGAGGAGGAGCAGCTCTGTGGGCATTAAGATGGGGAGATCATGTGGGTGAGGATGAAGAGCTCCATGTGGATGAAGATGGGGAGCTCTGAGTACGAAGATGAGGAGCTCCATGAGGACCAAGATGGGGAGCTCTGAGTACGAAGATGAGGAGCTCCATGAGGACCAAGATGGGGAGCTCTGTGAGAACAAAGATGAGCTCTGAGTAGGAAGATGAGGAGCTCCATGAGGAAGGACACACTGCACTCCAGTGCAGCCCCTCTCCCTGTTGGTTCAGGACCCTCCTGGGCTGCTCCTGCCCCACCCCAGTGACCCAATCAGGTTCCCTTTAAGTGCCTCCTGAGGACCAGGTTCTGTCACCTGAGGCTGCTCTTACCTGTCCCTGCAGGGCCTCACCTGTTCCTTCTGCTTGGTGCCAGCACTTGTGAACCCCCTGAGCCCCCGTGAGACCCCTGAACACTGTGAGACCCCCATGAGAGTCCTGACCCCTCCATGACTCCCCTGACCCCCCCATGACTCCCCTGGCCCCCTGTGAGCCCCCCATGAGACCCCTGACCCCCTGTGAGACCCCTGAACCCACCATGACCCCTCCAACACCCCATGAGCTCCCCTGATCCCCTGACCCATTTCTCCCACAGCTGGGTGAGGGTCTTGGTGCCAAGGAGACACCGCAGCAGCGATTCCAGCGGTTGCAGCACGAGGTGCAGGAGCTGCTCCGGGACGTGGAGCAGATCCAGGTGAGTACCCACCTGCCCCAGGTGAGCACCCACCTGTCCCAGGGTGTGTCCGGAGGGTGACACGCCCTCTGTGTGTCCCCCAGAGCTCGGTGAAGGAGTCGGGGGCTGAGGAGGAGCTCACGCCCATGGCCCTGGCCAGGCAGGTGGAGGTGCTGAAGCAGCAGCTGCTCAGCTCCCACCTGGAGAAGGTGCTTGGCCCCGGTGCTGCTGTCGATTTTGCTGACCCCGAGGGTGCCCTGGCAAAGTGAGTCGGGGGCGGGTCCCCGGGGGGGCATGGCAGCATCCCCATGGGACTGGGATGGGGACCCTGCCCACCTTGTCCCCTGCCTGCTTTGTCCTTGTGCCCACCTTGTCCCTGATCCACCTTGTCCCTGTACCCACTTTGTCCTTGTGCCCCCTTTGCCCACTTTGTCCCCTGCACACCTTGTCCCTGTGCCCACCTTGTCCCCTCCCGCCTGTCCCCAGGCGGCTGCTGCAGCAGCTGGAGGTGGCCAAGTGCAGCAAAGCCACCCCGGGGAAGGGCCCGGCCCGGGCCCCGCCCCCAGCCGGCGACGCTGTCACCTTCGAGCTCTACTGGAGGCCAGAGCAGGACCAGTTCGCCCAGTCTGCCAAGGTGAGTGGGGGGCTGCTAGCCCCACGGGGGGCTCCTGTGTGGGGCCACCACACCTGGGACCTGGCCCCACACCGCAGCCCCGATGCCTCGGCCCCAAACCCCACAGGTGTCGGAGCTGGAGAAGCGTCTAGCACAGCTGGAGGCAGCCGTGAGGTGTGAGCCCGACAGCCAGGTGAGCACCCAGGTGAGGGGGGCCTCTCTCCGGCCCCCCTCCGACCCCCCCATCCTTTATCCACCCCCTCCTGCCCCACTGACATTGTTTCTCCCCACAGAATCCACTGCTGGTGGGCCTGAAGGGCTCCAGCCTCATGGTGAGTTGGGCAAGGGGGGACTGGGGGAATCCTGTCCCCCACAGCCCCCAGCCACTCTGGGGATGCTGCCATATCCCCCCTCACATGCCCCCCCTCCCCCAGGACACGGTGCAGGTGCTGCAGGCCAAGGTGAATGTTCTGGACGTGGCTGTGCTGGACCAGGTGGAGGCTCGGCTGCAGGTGAGGGGTCTGGGGGGCACTGCTGGATTTGGGGGCACTTCTGGGTTGGGGGGCATTACTGGGTTGGTAAGCACTGCTGAAATTGAGGGGCATTACTGGATTTGGGGGGCACTTCTGGATTTGGGGTCTCTTTCTCCCCCCACACCAGAGTGTCCTGGGGAAGGTGAACGAGATCGCCAAGCACAAGACCACGGTGCAGGACGCTGACACCCAAAGCAAGGTATGGGCTGTGGGGTCCAGAGGCCACAGGCAGATCCGAAGAGCCCCCCAAGGGTGCGCTGACCCCCCAAATTGCTGCCCCCCAGATCCACCAGCTGTATGAGACACTGCAGAGCTGGGATGCTGTGGCCAGTGCCCTGCCTGACGTGGTGGAGCGCCTAGTGACCCTGCGGGACCTGCACGAGCAAGGTGAGGGCCGGGGGGACTCAGGGACACCTGGTGGGGGTCAGTGCCCTCCCCAGCACTCAGGTGTGTCCACCCCCAGCCACCCAGTTCGGGCAGGTGCTGGTGCACCTGGACACGACGCAGCAGGAGATCGCGGGGGCTCTCAAGGACAACACGGTGCTGTTGGCCGAGGTGGGTCCCCCCAGCCCCCCACTCACCCCTGGCCCCGAGGTCCCCCACCTGCCCCCCACCATCACCCCATCCCCACCTCCCCCCGCAGGTGCAGAAGACAATGAAGGACAACCTGGCCATCGTCGAGGACAACTTTGCCGACATCGATGCCCGCATCAAACGGCTGCAGAAGTGACAAGGGCCCAGGACACTCCTTGGGATCCTCCTGGGGACTTCCCTGACGCCCACCATGACCCCCTGGGCCCCGTGACCCCCCCCACGCAGGTCCCAGCTGCTGCTTGTAAATACCCTGGCTCTGCTCCCCCCAGTACATCCTCCGTCCCCATCCCCACAGGGGTCTCTGCACCCTCCAAGTCCCCACAGGGGTCCCTGTCCCCCGTGCTTGGTCCCCACGTGTGGGTCTCTGTCCCCCCCGTACCCCAATAAACAGCTCAGCTCCCAGTGTGTGCTGTGTGTGGGCATCTTTGATGGGTGGGGGGCAGGAGCAGGGCCCCCCCAAACTGGGGGTGGAGAGTGCTGGGATTGGAGTGGACAAGAGAAGAACCTCTTGGAGCCAGGTCCTCAACGAGGATGAGGGCATGGGGGACAGCAGGACCCCCGAAGCAGGGGGGGAGTCAAGTGTGTCCCCAGTCCTGCTCCTCCAGGCCCCCCACACCAGCTCTGCAGCCCCCCACCCATACAGCCTGAGCACCTCCATGTCACCAGTTCCCCCCACAAGTGCCACCAGCTTTCCCCAGTCCCACCAGCCCTCCTAGCCCCAGTGCCCCCAGCTGTCCCAGGACCCCCAGTTCCACCCCTCGCCCCAGGGCCTCTCACTTGCAGTGGGAGGGGCCCTTGAGGGGTGGGTGGCTGAGGGGTCCCGGGCAGGCTAAGACCCCCGTCCCACCTTTAGTCCCCCTGTTAATCCCGGGGAGGGGGGCAGGGAGGGACGGGACCCGGTGCCGCCGAAGCCCCGCCCACTCCCCCGAAGCCCCGCCCATTCCCAAACAAACCCCGCCCCCTTCCGCCCCGTGCCCTCTGGGGGCGTGGCCCATTTCCCGCCATTGCATCATCCCCTCGTGACCCCCCTGGCCGCCCCTCCCGCGCGCTGCGCTATGCCGCTCGCCCCGCCCCCGGCGCGCTTCCATTGGTTCGCGCTTCCCTGTCCGTCACGGCCCTCGCGCGCCCATTGGCTGCTGCGGGCGCGAGGGTTGCGTCAGGCCTCTCTTAAAGCAGCGCGGCGGTGGGGGCAGGGGCGCAGCGCGGGACGATGCGGACGAGAATGCACCGGGGACAGCGACGGGGCCGGGGCTGGGGGGAGTCGGGACCACCCAGAAAGGTGCGGGAAGGGAGTGGGGGAGCCCGGAGACCGGCCCCGAGGGCCGCCGGGGCGGGGCCGGGGGGCACTGGCGGAGGGGTTCCGCCCGGCCCCGTGGGGGGGACCGGAGCGCCCACAGCCGCCTCCGCGGGACGGTGACCCCGGGGGCGGGACGGGGGCGACCCGGGGAACCCCCCACTCGCGGGGTCACCGACCCTGACACCACCCCCTCCTTCCTTCCCCAGGCATCCAAGCGAAAGTGTATCCTCGCCGACCACCACACCTGAGAGCAGGTAAGGGGACATCCCCCACCACACACACACACAATCCCCTCTGGGTCCCGGGGCCGGCCCGGGCACCGCGGGTCCCGGCCCAGGTCACCCCTTCCCCATTCCTCCCTCCCTCCCGCAGCCCGCACCGGACCCGAGGTGACAATGGCGGCCGAAGGGCTGTGGGGGCCGGGCGGCCCCCCCGGCTGGGAGCTGGAGGGGTGGTACCAGGACCTGCAGGAGGTGCTGGCGGCGGAGCCCCCCGGAGCCGCCCCCAGCTGGGGGGCTGAGCAGGTGAGCGCGGGGCTGGCAGCTCCCCGGAGCGGGGGGCGCGGGGCGAGTCCCCATCCGTCACCGTTCTGGTGCCCGCTCTCTCCGCAGGCAGAGCCGGGCCCGGGGGGCTGCGGGCTGGACACGGCTCTGGCCGAGGAGTTGCTGGAGCTGCTGGGGCCGGAGGACGCGGCACCGGCGGAACCCCCGGGCGCGGCCCCGGGCGGGAGCGGCCCGGCCCAGCCGGGCCCCGCCGAGGAGGAGGAGGAGGAGGAGCGGGGGGCGCGGAGGAAGCGGCGCGGCGGCGCCGGGGCTCCGCGGGAGCGGGACGGCGAGCGGCGGCAGCGGGACGGGGAGCGGCGGGTGCGGGAGCTGACGGCGCACAACGAGCGGCTCCGCGCGGAGATCCAGCGGCTCAGTGCAGAGGTGCAGCGCACACGGGCCGCGCTCATCGACCGCATCGTCAACCTGCGCCAGGTGTAGGGGCTGCCCCGGGACACGGACCAACCACAGCGTGAGGCTGCACCAGGGGAAGGTGCCAGCGCTGCCCCAGGGCTGGGGACAAGGACTCTGCTGCCCCACGGACTGGGGGGGCAGCGCCACGGACAGATGGACACTGCGGACAGACAAGTGGATGCAGGCTTCTCCACGCTATTGTACAGCTCTTGTCATTTATTACACACATCCAACCACAACCAGCATGGCCCAGTTTGGTTACTGGAGGTGCTGGGGCCACTCCTCAGTGTGTCCCAGTTCGGTTACTGGGGCTACTTCTTCCGCTTGCCCTTGGGCACCTCGGGGCTGCGCCCTTCGGCCAGTGCCAGCTGCCGCTTCAGCTCCAGCAGTTTGGCCACCTGGGTGTCCACCTGGGCCTTCTCCACCTGGGCAGCCTTCAGCTGCCTCACGAGGTTGCCCTGGATAGGCGGGGGGAAGGATTTGGGGATGTGATGAGGATTTGGGGGGGTTTAAAGGCGTGACAGCCTGTGTCCCATGCTCTGTCCCCCCTCACCTGCTTGGTCACCTGCTCTGTCAGCTCCTGGATCAGTTTGGGGTCACCTGGAGCGGCAGGAGTGTTGGGGGCTGGAGGGGGGGCTGAGGCTGGGGGGGGCTGTTTGGCCTGTGAGAGGAAGAGATGGGGATAAGCCTTCCTGCTCCGGGCAGGTGCAGCTCACCTGGGGCGGCACCAAGAGTTACCTGAGGCCCTACAGCAACACCTTTAGACTGGAAATGGGGAGGGACACAGAGGGTGGGGCAGCAGGTGCCCAAGGTGAGGGAGCTGTGGAGGGATCACCTCAGCCCCCACTCACCTGCCCTCCCCCAAAGCGCTGGCGCAGAGCTTCCACCTGCTCGGGCTCCAGCTTCTGGAACAGAGGGCTCACCTGGCGCAGGCAGGGAGAGAGGGGTCATACCTGTGGGGTCAGCACCTATGGATGCCACCCAGGTAGGGCCTGGGGGGGCACACAAACTGCCCTCCCCCTGCCCCTCCACACCCACTGGGGTCCCACCATGACCGTACCGTGCCCACGCGGTGCCCAGCGGGCAGGGTGCAGGTGAGGCCGGGCCCGAGGCCGCAGCGCTCCGGGGGGATGCGGAGCTGGCCCTGGATGGTGGCGCTGACCCCTGGCACGAAGGGCTGCAGCAGCGCGGCCAGCGCGGCCGCCACGTTCACCGCGACACCGGTCACTGTCCCTGCGCGCTGCCTGGGGTGGGGACATGCTCAGTGACACCTCTGTGCCCCCTCCCCATCAGTGACATGCCTGGGACCCCCACCTTGGTCACTGCCTGGGAGTTACAGGCAGTGACACACGTGTGACTCCCCCCATCAATGCCCCTGTGCCACGTTCACTGCAGTGCTGTGTGCCTGCGTGCTGCCTGGGCAGGGCACACCTCAGTGGCCCCTTGGGACCCCTGGAGCCCCACCCTCACCCCCCTCCCCTGGTCAGTGCTTGTGGGAGGGGCCATCAGTGACATCATCGCTGTGCCCTGCCACTATCAGTGCCCGTGGACAGGGACCTCTCAGTGCCCCCTATCAGTGCCAGCCCCCACCCCTGGCTCCACCTCAGAGTGGGGACCCCTCCATGCCACCCCCTGTGTCCCCTGGCCCACCCAGTCACCCTCTCCCTCCTCAGCTCATAGCTGTGCTCACCATCAGTGCCACCCCCACCCCCATGAGTGACCCCTCCCTGTCCCCCCGTGTCCCCTCTGTGCCCCCCATCCCTACCTGTCCCTCTCGTCACCCTTGATGCGCTTCCAGGGCTCGTTCACCTGGATGTACTGATTGCCGTGGCGGGAGATGCTGAGCACGCACCTGAGCGCGTCGCGAATGCTGAGGGAGCAGGGAGGGCACAGGTGGGGCTGAGCACCTGTAGAGCAGGCTCTGCCCCCCCCTCCCTGGGTCTCAGGACCCCCAGGACCCACCGGACTTTCTCCATCAGCTGGTGGTACTGCCGCATCTCCAAGGTGACCCGGGCCAGGAGCCGCTGGTCCTCGGCCGTGAGCACCATGTCAGGCACTGTACCTGCAAAGAACTTGCACACGAACATGCCAGCCCTGGGGACAGGTGAAGGACAGGTGTGAGCCCCCCTGAGCATGGCTGGGGACCAGCCCTCCTCCCACCGAAGCATCCCAGCACCTGTTGATGAAGTTGCCCAGGTTGTTGAGCAGCTCGGAGTTGTTCTTGAGCAGAAGGTCAGCCCAGGAGAAGGCGCTGTCCTGGCCCTCGGGCCGCAGGTACAGCAGGTAGAAGCGCCACACGTCGGCAGGGATCCCAGTGTCCTTGGCCATGTCCCCAAACACGCCCACACCACGGCTCTTGGAGAACTTCCCATCCTCGTAGTTCAGGTATTCTGGGGGCAGGTGAGCACCCACCGTGGGGAGCTGCCCCTCCCAGGCAGGTAAGGGCCCCAGGCACAGAGCAGGGGGGGCGTGTCCCACCTGGGGACCCCCGGTACCTGTGGCGATGAGGTGATTCACCAAGGTATAATTGTCATCAGCACCCAGGAGCGAGCAGGGGAACACGACGCTGTGGAAGGGAACATTGTCCTTGGCCATGAAGTTGTAGAGCTCCACCTGGCAGGTAAAGGGACAGGTGGGGACATCAGCCAAGTGTCTTACTCTGTCCCCACCCACACCATCCTGGCTCCTCCCACCTGCTGGGGGTTCTTCCACCAGCGCTCCCACTGGTCAGTGTAGTTGGCAGTGATGGACAGGTAGCCGATGGGAGCGTCGAACCACACGTAGAACACCTGGGGGAAGGCGATACCTGAGCAGGTGACCCCAGCAGGGTCTCCCCCAGGCAGCACACCTGGGGCCGGGGTGGGGACACCCACCTTGTCACGGAAGCCATCGAGGGGCACCGGGGTGCCCCAGCTGAGGTCGCGGGTGATGCAGCGTGGCTTGAGCCCGTCCCGCAGCCAGGTGCGCGTGATGTGCCGCGCATTCGCCGTCCAGTCCCCCGCGGCCCAGGTGCGCTCCAGCCACGCCTCCAGCCGCCCCTCCAGCTGTGGGGGACACGGGGGGGGCACTCAGGGCTACCTGGGGGTCCCCATCCCCACCCCACCGCCCTCCCCCGGGGGTGCAGCTCACCTTGGGCAGGTCCAAGAAGAGGTGCTGGGTGGGCGTCACCACCGGGACACCACGGCAGAGCTTGCACTGGGGGTTCTGGGGGAAAACAGGGGGGACAATGTTGGGGGGCAGATCCCCAGAGGTGGAGTGGGTGGGACCCAAAGGTGGGGCCAAGAGGCATTACCAAAAGTGGGAGGGGGAAGGCCAGGGGTGGGTTAGGAACACCTGCAAAGGTGAGGTGAAGTGGGGGGGTCCCCAAAGGTGGAGTTGGGGGTCCTCACCTTGAGCTCCACGGCGTTGATGAGCTTCCCGCACTTGTCACACTGATCCCCGCGGGCCTCGGCGTAGCCACAGAAGGGACAGGTGCCCTCCACGAAGCGGTCGGCCAGGTAGCGCCCGCAGCTCTCACACCTGAGCTGCTCCAGCGTGTCCTGCAGCAGGAACCCGCGCGCCAGCAGCCGCTGGAAGATGTCCTGGGCGATCCTGGGCAGCTCAGGAAGGAGAGGCCACATTAGCCACAGGCACCCCCGGTGCAGGTGGGGCTCACCTGGCCTGCAGGGGCTCACCTGGTCTGCTGGGGCTCACCTGGCCTGCAGGGGCTCACCTGGCCTGCAGGGGCTCACCTGGTCTGCTGGGGCGTGGTGGTGCGGCCGAAGTGGTCAAAGGAGATGCGGAACCAGGCGTAGACGTCGGCGTGCACGGCGTGGTAGCGATCGCAGAGCTCCTGTGGGCTCAGCCCCTCCTCCAGCGCCCGCGTCTCCGTGGCTGTGCCGTACTCGTCCGTGCCGCACACGAACAGCGTGTTCCAGTTCCGCAGGCGGCAGTACCTGCAGGGACACCTGCGCGTGGGCGCCTGGCACACCTGCAGGGGCAGCTGTCACATCTGCAGGGCACACCTGGGCACAGGCAACTGTCACACTTGCAGGGCACACCTGTCACACCTGGGCATGGGCAACTGTCACAGCCAGGCACAGGCACCTGGCACACCTGGGCAGGGGCACCGGGCACATCTGGGCACAGGCACCTGGCACACCTGCAGAGCACACCTGGGTATGAGCACCTGTGGGGGCACTCCTGTCACACCTGTAGGGCACACCTGTAATACTTGGGTATGGGCAGCTGTCACACCTGTGGGGGCACACCTGTCACATCTGGGCACAGGCAGATGTCACACCTGTGGGGGCACAACTGTCACACCTGCAGGGGCAGCTGTCACACCTGCAGGGCACACCTGTAACACTTGGGTATGGACCCCTGACACACCTAAGCATGGACACCTGTCACACCTGCAAGGGCACCTCGCACGCCTGGGCACAGGCACCTGCCACACCTGTGGGGGCACACCTGTCACAACTTCAGGGGAACCTGTCGCACCTGGGTATGGGCACCTGCCACACCTGTGGGGGCACAGCTGTCACACCTGGGCACAGGCATCTGTCACATCTGCAGGGCACACCTGTCACACCTGCAGGAGCAACTGTCACACCTGTGGGGGCACACCTGTCACACCTGGGTATGGCCACCTCTCACACCTTCAAGGGCAACTGCCACGCATGGGCACCTGTCACACCTGCAGGGGCACCTGTCACACCTGTGGGGGCACACCTGTAACACCTGCACAGGTGTGTGGACAGCACAAAACCCCCCAACAATTCCTCAATTAACCTCTGGTCACCTGATTCCCTCCCTGCCACTTACCCCCTGGTCCCAGGGAGGTTTCCCACGGCTGGCAGCACCTGCAGGTGCACAGCTGTGACACCTGCGCAGGTGTGCACACAGCACAGCCCCCCAGGCCCAGGGAGGTCCCGCACAGCCTCACCTGGCGAAGGTGTCGGCGCTGAGGACGCAGCCAATGATGTTGCCCAGGTGAGGCACGTTGTTGACGTAGGGCAGCGCGCTGGTGATCAGGACGTTCCTCTCGCCCTCCACAGGTAACCTGGCGGGGACGGGGGGTCAGAGCAGGTTCCCCTCCCCACCCAAACCCCCCGGGGTCACCTGGGCACTCACACAGGTGTCCGTGGCTGCCGGGGCGGGGGCAGCGCCGCGGGGCCCTGGGCCCAGATGTCCACGGCGGCCGCGATGTCATCGTCGGTCAGCATCCGCTCAGGACTCTCCTCCTCCTGCAGGGACAGCGTGAGGAGGGCTGCGCCCACCTGCACCCCCAACCTCCCCCCCGGGGCGGGTTCCGCACCTGGGGCTCATTGCGGGGGGCCAGGTGGGGCGGGGGGTGCTGGGCCAGGTGTGTCCGGAGCTCCCGCAGCGCCTCCGGCAGCAGCGCGGCCGCGTCCCGGCACGGCTCCCACAGCGACATGGCCCGGAACCAGGAGCGCAGCACCTGCAGCTCACCTGGGCACGGACAGAGCAGGTGTGAGCCTCAGCCCCGGCACAGAGCCCTCCCCACCCCCCCCGCCGGCTCTTACTGGGCAGACTGGTCTCATCCTGCAGCACTGGGAACAGGCTGCCCCACACCACCACATCAGCAACTGAGGCGGCATCCTGGGGGGACAGAGGCACACACTGGGGGAACTGGGATGAACTGGGGGGCACTGGGGGTGTCAGGCATCACTCGGGTACTGGGGGCACACTGGATTACACTGGGAGTACTGGCACTGTACTGGGAGTATCAGGCAACCTGTACCAAGGCCTGATCACATACTGGGGACACTGGGAGGGACTGGGAGTGTGTTTGGGGGGCACTGGGAGTACCATGTGGGAGCAACAGAAACAAACTGGGACAAAACACGGACACTGGGGAGGGCATGGGGGTGCCAGGTGAAGCCAGGACTGGGAGCTGCAGGGTGGCACTGGGGGGACTGGGAGGCACTGGGGGCTGTTTTCCATACCGGGGGTCAGCAGAGCCCCACCCTCCCGCAGGGAAGCCCCTGCACACCGTGGGGACAGGGCTGGGACACACCTGTCGGGCAGGTAACAGAGAGCTCATTCCCCCGCCCAGGGCGCCCTACTCACCCCGGCCAGGTGCGCAGTGCCGCTCCGGGCCAGGTGCTGCTCCAGGTGAGCCAGGAGGTGCCGCAGGACCCCCAGGGCGTCGGGCCCCGCCCGGCCCTGCACCAGCCGCAGGTACAGCGCGGCGGCCACGGCGGGCTGCGGGCACAGGGGGGTCAGACCGGGTGGAACATCAATCGGGGGGTCCAGGGGAGCACTGAGAGCGTCGGGAGGGTACCATGGGGGTCACTCACCTGCAGCTCGGTGGCCTCCCATTCCAGCCACTGGTTGGTGAGGTCGGTGGGCTCCTCCCCACGGCACAGGTAAAAATACCTGGGGAGGGGTTAAGGAGAGTCGGGGGGTTTGGGGTATGAAAGGGGGTCGGGGTTAAGGGGGGTGCTGTGTTGGGGGAGGTTAAGGGGGAAGCTCTGAGAGGTTTGAGGGATGAAGGGCAGGGTCTGGGGGAGACTTCGGGGGGTCTTGGGGGATCCCCCCGGCCCCGGTACTCACTGGCAGATGGCGTTGGGAGAGAACAGAACGGTGCCGTTGTCCAGCTCCAGCTCCAGCGCGGGGTCCCGCGGGGGGCTCGGGAGGGTACGCGACCCTTCTGTGGGGAGGGACAGGGTCAGGCCCGCCCGGGGGTCCCGCGGCCGGTGCGGGGAAAGGGATCAGGCCCGGGGGTCCCGGGGCCGGTGCGGGGCGGAGGTCGGGCCCGGGGAGCCGTTCCGGGGGGTTGTGCCTGCCCCGGTCTCACCTGCGGGGCCGCCCAGGCGCGGGCGCACGGGCGCGGGCGCGGCCCCGGCGGCCGCGAGCACCTTGAGGGCGGCGGGAGCGCCCGGCGGGACCCGGAGCCGCATGGCGGGAAGGGGGCGGGGCCGGGGCGGGGCCGGCGCGCGGGGCACGGCGGGAGTGGCCGAGGGGGCGGGGAGAGGGCGTGACCAAGCACATCGCCCCGCCCCTCTGCTCATCCCACACACCGCCCCAAGTCTCGCGAGAGCGCGGTAGTGAGGTTGCCATGGCGACAGGGACGCTGCTTCCGGGGCCGCCACGGCCGGGCCGCGACACCGAGAAGGGACACCGGGATAAGATGGGACACCGGGAAGCGACAGGAGGGGACACCGGGACGGGACATCGGGCTGGGACACCGGGACGGGATGGCACGGCACGGCCCGGAGTGTCACGGCCGCGCTCAGGGCACGCCAAGGCCGCAGCCGCGCCCCCGGGCCCAGGCAGGGCCCACCCTGTGCAGGGGGGGCTCCTCCTGGGTGACCCCAAGGCCGTTCTGGACGGAGTCCGACCCCAAGATCCGAAGGGACCCGAGGGGAAGGTTGGGATTTTAACCCAAATTTTGTGAATTTAACCCAAACCTAGTGAACTTAACCCAAACTTAGTGAATTTAACCTTAGTGAACTTAACCCAAATCTCAGTGGATTTAACCTACACTTTGTTATATTTAACCCAGATTTCAGTGGTTTTAACCCCAATTTTATGGATTTACCTCCCTTTCAGCCACAACTCGCCATCAAGTTTAACCACTTCTTTTATTTTTCCACTTAAATATTCTCTTTAAATACAGCATCGTCCCGGGAAACTGCAGGAAAGCGGGAAAAATGAATAATAGTGGGGAGAAGCTTTGGATTCACTTGGGGGGGAGTTAAATGTGGGATTAAAACGGAAGTAAAATGGAAATTAAAAACCGAAAAATTGAATTAAAAATGGGATAGAAAAAGGAAAGAATAAGGAAAGGAAAAATAGGAAATTAAAAAGGCAATAAAATGGAAAAGAAAAAAAAAGAAATAAAAAAGGCAACAAAATGGGAAATAAAAAATGTAGTTAAAAAAGAAAGAGCAAGTAAAAATTAAATTAAAAAATAAAAAGGCAATAAAGAGAAAGTAAATAAAAGCAAAATTTACAAGAAAATTAAAATCCAATTTAAAAGCGAAGAAAAAAATGGAATTAAAAATTAAAGAAATAAAAAAAGAGATAAAAAAGGGAATAAAAAACAAAGAAGGAAATCTAAATGACATTAAAAGTTCTGAAGCCGCTTTGGGGGGAGCTGGGGGGGCAGAGTCACTTTTTGGGGACCCCCCAGGTTTTTGGGGGCGGGGGGCAGTAGCACCAGCGAGGGGCCAGATCCATTAAATCTGAACGACAAGAAAAGGCCAAAACCTGCTGGGATCACACCGAGCCCAGCGGGGTTTGGGTAAAACAGAAAACCTGGGAATTCTGCGGTTTGGGAAGCACCATCGCGGGAGCCCCGGGGGATCCAGCCCGGGGAACAGGGCAGGATTTGGGGGGTCAGAAATGCAGACTTTGACACATTTCCGTGGGGTTTGGGCACCTCCCTGGGGGACAGTCCCTGCTCCCCCAGACTGAGCCCCCGGGGGGTTTTGGGGGTCACCGAGGCCCTGGATTGGGAACCAGCCCCTCCCCACCCCACCCCCTTTGAAACCCCTCAAGCCCCCTGGAAACCCCCCTGGAACCCCTTTATGCCACTCTGAACTCCCTAAACCCTCCAAACCCCTGTGAACTGCCTTTAAACCCCCCTGAACCCCTTTAAACCCCCCTGAACCCCTTAAAACCCCTCTGAACCCCTTTTAAACCCCCCAAACCCCTTTAAACCCCTCTGAACCCCTTTAAACCCCCCAAACCCCTTTAAACCCCTCTGAACCCCTTTAAACCCCCCAAACCCCTTTAAACCCCCCTGAACCCCTTTAAACCCCCCTGAACCCCTTAAAAACCCCTCTGAACCCCTTTTAAACCCCCCAAACCCCTTTAAACCCCTCTGAACCCCTTTTAAACCCCCCTGAACCCTTTTAAAACCCCCCGAACCCCTTTTAAACCCCCCTGAACCCCTTTAAACCCCCCTGAACCCTTTTAAACCCCTGTGAACCCTTTTTAAACCCCTGTGAACCCCTTTAAAACCCCCATGAACCCCTTTTAAACCCCCTTAAGTGCCCTTTGAATATTTTTAAAGCCCTTTTGAACGCTTTTAAACACCCAAAAGCCCCCTGGAAATCCTCTTGGAACCCCTTTAAGCTGCTCTGAACTCCCTTAAACCCTCCAAACCCCCCTGAACCCCTTTTAAACCCCCTTAAGTGCCCTTTTTAAACCTCTTTTGAACCTTTTTAAACACTGAAAAGCTCCCTCTGAAGCCCCTTAAACCCCTGTGACTCTGCCAAACACCTTTAAATCTCCTTTGAAACACTAAAACCCACCATTAAATCCCTCCTTGAACCCCTGTGAACAAAAAATCCCATCCTCTGAACCCCAAAATCCCCCTCTGAATCTCCTTTTAAACCCCTCCTCTGAAGCCCCTAAACAACCCTGAACCCCCATTTGAACCCTTCTAAATCCCCTTAAATCTTTTGAACTCACTTGAGCCCCTAAAAAAGCCCTTTAAACCCCATCTGAGTGCCTTTAAACTCTCTGAACCCCCTTAAATCCCCCTTTGAATGCCTCAAATAATCCCTTTGATGCCCTTAAACCCCTTCTAAACCCCGTTGATCTCCTGAAAGACCCTGTAACTTCCTTTTTAAACCCCTTAGATCCAGCTGAACCCCTTTTAGCCCACCCTTAAGCCTCTCTGAACCCCTAAACCCCATAAAAACCTCTCTGAGCCCCTTTCAACCCAAGAAAACACCTTAACATCCCCATAACCCCTAAAAACCCCACTTTGAACCGTCCTGAAATCCCAAAAAAACCCCTTTGAGACCCCTTAAACTCCTTTTTAACCCCCCCGGGGGGGCAGATGACCCCCAGGAGCACCAGGGGACCCTCAACCCCTAAAATCGGGGTGGGAAAACTGCTGGAAAAGCCAATGGTGAAATCCAAGTCAGGAAAATAAAGGGGTGGCATCAGCTGGATTGGGGGATTTGGGTCCCTGTGTCCCCCAGCTGGATCCCTCCGGGATCTGGGAGCATCCAGGTGAGCAGATCCTGAAGGCACAGACTGGACCAGGTGAGCAGATCCCAGGATCTGGGGGTGTCCAGGTGAGCAGAATGCAGGATTTGGGGCACACACCCAACCAGGTGAGCAGATCCCAGAATCCAGGTGTGTCCAGGTGAGGAAATCCCAAGGGCACAGACCCAACCTGGGATGGGCCGGAGAACAGCACCACCCCACATCCCAGTATTCCCCCACTCCTGCCTCCCCCCAGGCTGGAATTTCTCCTGGCCCAGGTTGATCTCACCTGGCTGGAGCCAAAAAATAGGAAAAAGCCCCAAAAATGACAAATTTCACCCCAAGACAGTTCCCAGAGCCTCAGGAAGGTCCGGAGCACAGGTGGGTTTTCCATGAATCCCAGTCCAAGGCTGGAAGGACCAGGTGAATCTGCAGAATCCACACCTGGAGAACCTGAATCCATCCCAGTCTGACCAGTTTGATGCCAGTGGAGAAGCCCAGAGTCAGAAAGAGCTCAGGTGACTAAGAAGCACCTGAGGAGCAGCACAAGGAATTGCAGGTGCTCCAAGAAGTCCTTGGGAACAGCACATCCATAGGGACAGCAGGAGCCACACACCTGTGCACACCTGCAGGGCTCCCATCAGGGAAGGAGTGGGATGGATCCTGAGTGCTGGAACAGCAGGTGAAGGTTCTTTGGGAAACACAGGCAGGTGGGACGAGCACCTGGATGGATGGAGCCCACCTGGGATGGGCGAGGAGCCAACGGAGGGGTCAGGCAGGGCCAGGTGACATTCCTGAGCCCTCCACGGACAGGAGCAGCACATCCATGGGGTCACCTGTGCACACCTGAAGGGCTCTGATCCTGCTGAAATTGATCCATGAGCACCTGGAGGCACTGAGCCCCCAGAATGGGCCAGGATCACATTCCCAAATCCTGGTCCTTGCAGGGGGGGCTCCAACCCCTCAACAGGGACCCCCCAGCAAGCAAATGAACATTCCAGAAGGTTCCGACAGGTGAGCGATTTCAGAGCCAACAAAGAGCTGGAGATGGTTCAAGCCCCCCAAATTCTCCAGGTGAGTCTGGGGGCTCAAGTCTTAGGTCTCTTGTGCCAGTTGCAGGTGTTTCCCAGTCCATCCCAGCTGCAGGTAAGTGGGAGCAGCACCTGGATGAGGTGAGATGGGATGCAGCCCAGGTGAAACATTCATTAAACAAACAGGAATTAGGGAAAAAGAAGTTTTTCCCTTAAAAACAAGGACAAGTGGAGGCAGCCAGGAGGGACGGAGCTGCCATGAGATCCAGGGGGCTCCAGCTCAGGTGAGTCCTGGCACAGGTGATCTCTGCCAGGTGGGATGGAGAACAGGAAGGATCCGGGAGGCTGCAGCTCAGGTGAGTCCTGGCGCAGGTGACCCCTGCCAGGTGAGCGAAGAACTCATGGCCCTGGGCCAGGTAAATCCTCTGTCCAGAGCAGCCCCCACCAATTAAATAATCAATCCATGGAATAAATAATAGAGCCAGAGAGCCTGAGGCCACTCATATGGGCAGGTGGGGGTCCTCCAGGTGCTCCGGGGAATTTTGGGGTGCTCCTCCCTTGCTCACAGCAGTGGGGACAGGTGGGACCCCCAGCTCCTTCCCAGGGGGGCTGGAGGCTGGATCTGGATGCTCCACATGGCTGCTCCCACCCTTGGCACCTGCTCGTGGCTCCACCTGGCAGTAGAGCCCAGGTGCGTCGGCCAGGTAAGGCTGGGAGCCCACCTGGGCTGGCTGCCCCGGGGGGTAGCACAGCACAGAAGATTCCAGCGGGAACTGGGTTGGGATGAGGATGGTGGAGGCGAGCCCGGGGCATGGGGGAGGCTTCACCTGCCAGGTGTCATCCAGGTGCTCCCCCAGGACGCAGACCCCGCCCCCCTCACCCCCAGAGCCGCTTCCGGAGTCTTCCTCAGCCTTCAGCCTCTCCAGCTCCTCGGCTGTCTGCAGGTGCAGCACCGCCCGCTCGTTCTCCGCCAGGTATTCCTGGAAGTCCTGAGTCTCGGGGGGCTGTGGGGGCGGCCAGGTGGGGCCGGGGGGCGCGGCCGCTCCCTCCTCTTCCTCCTCCTCGCGCCGGTTCTCCAGCTCCAGCTTCATCAGGGTGTGCAGGAAGTGCGTGCGGACGCGCAGGGGGTTGAACTCGATCCGCCCGGCCACGTTCCCACAGCCGTCCCGAGAGCAGCCGCACGGGAACGACGTGCGATCCACCTGGGCACAGGTGACAGCTGTGGGACCCCGAAGGACACCTCCCAGGGCCTGAATCACACCCCAAACGTCAGGGTGGGTTAATCCCAGCCAGGTGTCCCCACTGGGAAGGGATGTGGACAGGGGGAGGGATCCCACAGGTTTCCCCCAGAGCCTGAATCCCACCCCAGTATGATCCTGGATCCCACCTGGACAGCAGGAATTTGGCTCTGGGGTGGGAAGAGGAGTTTATACCTTCCAGGTGTGCCCCAAACACATCTGGAGCTGTTCCTGCTTCTTCAAGGAACAAGAATAGGGACACAGGGAGCATTCCAGCACCTGTCTGACCACCACTCCCGGCTGCCTCACCTGGCACTCCACTCCCTCAACCAGCAACAGCATGGACAAGTGGGTGTGCCAACACCTGGCCAACCTCAAATCCCACCGTCCCCCCTTTCCCAGTTCACCTGGCACCAGATGCCCTCACCTGGCACACCTGGCTCTCCATTCCGCATGGAACAAGAGCACGGACACAGCAGTGCAGGCACAGCAAGCACAGGCACAAGGAGCTTCCATCCCTTCCCAAATCCCCAAATTCCCCATCGCGCACTCATCTGGCACTGGATGCCCTAACCTGGCACACCTGGCTCTCCATTCCCCAAGGAACAAGAGCAGAAGCAGCACAGCATGGCGAGCACAGGCACAAGGAGCTTCCATCCCACCCCAAATTCCCAAAATCCCCAATCCCCCGAGCCCACGCTCACCTGGCAAACCTGGCTCTCCATTCCTCAAGGAACAAGAGCAGTGCAGGCAGGGTGAGCAGAGGCACGAGGAGCTTCCATCCCAGCCCAAATTCCCAAATCCCCAAATCCCCCAGCCCGCACTCACCTGGCACTGGATGCCCTCACCTGGCACACCTGGCTCTCTCCATTCCTCAAGGAACAATAGCAGCACAGCAGGGCAAGCAGAGGCATCAGGAGCTCCCATCCCACCCCAAATCCCCAAAATCCCCAAATCCCCCATCCTGCGCTCACCTAGCACTGGATGCCCTCACCTGGCACACCTGGCTCTCCATTTCTCAAGGAACAAGAGCAGGGCGAGCAGAGGCACAAGGAGCTCCCATCCCACCCCAAATCCCCAAAATCCCCAAATCCCCCATCCCGCGCTCACCTAGCACTGGATGCCCTCACCTGGCACACCTGGCTCTCTCCATTCCTCAAGGAACAAGAGCACAGGCTCAAGGAGCTCCCAACCCACCCCAAATCCCCAATCCCGCGCTCACCTGGCACTGGATGCCGGCCTGGCTGCAGGCGCAGGTGCGCGGCTCGCAGGTGAGGCGGCAGAGGCAGCCGCACTGCTCGCGGGACAGGCGCAGCGCCCGCAGCTCCTGGCGCTCCTCGGCGTCGATCCTGCGCACGCCCGAGGCGCGGAGCAGCGCCCGGCGCCGCTTCGTGGGCAGCGGCTGCAGGTAGAAGTAATCGCCCACCTCCACCTGCCCCACGTCCAGGTCGTCGTCGGACACGTCAGCCAAGGTCAGCCCCGCGGCCTCGGCCGACGGCACCGTCCCGTTCTGGGTCAGCTGGGGACAGGGGGACGTGTGAGGATGTGGGACCATGGGGGGTCACATGGCCAGGTGGCCGTCCCTCTGCCCAGCTCCTCACCCGAAATGAGCCTCTCCTTGGCCCTCCCGAGACCTGTCAGCCCCCAATCCCACCCAGGTGTTCCCCCACACCTCCTGAGATCCCCCCGAAGTGTTTCCCACCTGGATTCCCCCCAATTTGCTCCTCTTCCAGCCCCACACAGGTATTTTCCCCTTCCCTCCCCCAAATCCCCGCCAAGGGCTTTCCCACCTGCCTGCCACCAAACCCATCCAGGTGTTTCCCACCCAGGTTCCATCCCCCAACCCCAACACCTAGCATCCCAAAACGCCACCCAGGTGTTTTCCCCTTACCTCCCCCAAATCCCCACCAAAGCCTTTCCCACCTGCCTGCCACGAAACCCATCCAGGTGTTTCCATCCCCCTGCCCCAACACCTGGCTCCCCAAAACCCTCCCCAGGTATTCCCCACCTGGATCCCCCACTGCTGCCCCTGCAGGTATTCCCCACCTGGATTCTGCCCTCCCACCCCACCCAGCCCCCCAAATCCCCCTCACCTCCCTCCTCCTGGCGCGCAGTTTCTCCCTGCGGAGGTGTTGCCGCAGGTGCTGCCGGTGGCTCACCTGGCGCAGGTGAGCGAACTGGCTGAGGCTGTACCTGCGGGCGCGGTGGTGCCGCGGGGCCATGCCCAGGGAGCTGCCGCCGGCGCTGGGCACGCAGGTGAAGCCCTGGCGCCGGGCAAAGTAGTAGACGGTGACTTGGGCGAAGCGCACGCGCTTCCCGCCCCGGCGCGCCCGGGAGCGCCGCAGGATGGACGGGGCTGGGGGCACAGAGGGGGTCAGGGGTGACCATCCCAAAATTCACCCCCATTTCCCCAAAAATTCCCCAAAGCCTACCCCAAAATTACATAAATTTTCCCTGAAATTCCCTCCGAAATTAAAAGACGCCAGTTAATTCCCCTCCCTGCCAAGTTGCCTGGAATTTTCCACCCAAATGATCCAAATTGCCCTTCAGGCTCCGCTCAAATTCACCCAAAATTCCTGAAATTCCCCCCTGAACTGCCCCAAATTTGCAAGAAAATTCGAACCACCCAAACTCCCCAAATAATTCCTCCCCTAAATTCTCAAATCCCCCAAAGCCTCAAAAATTCCCAGAAATACCCCCAATTCCCCAAATAGTAAAAAATTCATCCAAATACCGCCAAATTTATTAAAAAATCCCAACTGTCCCTCAAATTCTAAAAACTCACCAAAAATGAAAAAAATACCCCCCAAATTCCCTGAAATTTAAAAAAAATCCCCCAAACCCCTCAAAATCATAAATCCCCCAAACCCGAATCCCCAACATTTTGCAAAACTCCCCCTGAAAATCCAAAAATTCCACCCCCAAAAAATTGCCAAACCGCTGCAAAATTCCCCCACAATCCCCAAAAATCTCCCTAATACTCCCCAAAAAACCCCCACCACAGCCAAAATCCCGAAGAACTCCCTCAAAAATTCCCCAGACGCCCCAAAAAAACCCCGCCAAACTCCCAGCGAGGCTCACGCCCGGCGCTGCCGGAGCTGCCGCTGTCGCAGCTGTCGCCGCTGTCGCTCGTGGCGATCTCGTCGTCCGAGGTGGAGCCGGTGGATCCGGCGGATCCCGCGGGATCCACATCCTGCAGCTTGCGCTTGGCCCTGGCGCTCGGGACCGCGGCCATCGGGGCTCGGCTCGCATGGGATCGCCCTGCGGAGAGCAGCGAGACGTTCCGGGATCCCCGCGGATCGTTCCCGGGGTTTTGTCCCTGTCCCGATCCCAGAAAAATCCCCCAATCCTAACAGAAGTTGTTCGGGTCTGCAGGAAGGAGTTGGGGATTAATTGGGATCGCCAAGAAAAGATTCCATGGGTTTTCCAAGGCCCCCATTACCCATCCCGGATAAATCCCAATCCCAAGGGGAGTTCCCCGTGCCAGCCCATTACGGGGCCTGCTGGAGGGACCTTCATCCCAACTTTTCTCTTCTGGACTGATTTGGGATGGAATTCACCCAAAATCAAAGCAAAAAGCAAATTTTCTTTTTTTTTTTTTTTTTTTTTTTTTTTTGGAAAGGCACTGCCAGATTCACCCCTGGAATATCCCGATCCCTCCCTTAAAATTCCCTAAAGTTCAGGAAAACCCAGGATGCTCCAAGAATTCCCAATCCATCACAAATGCCAGGCTGGGAATGAGTCCCATTGGGCTTTTCCTGCCCCACGCCGCTTAATCCCAAAAAGCTCAAAGAATCCCAAATAACCCATGGCGGTATTTAGGATTTTGGGAAATTTCCAGCTCCAAGTTGGGCAAGAGAATTTTGGGACCTAATTCCCATTGGAAAACTTCCAGGATGGATCAATCCGAATCCCAGGAGAAGTGGAGGTGGAAAATACCCCTCGCCCCTTTCCAGCACCCAAAATTTGCCAAAAATCTTCAAATTATCCCCTAAAATCACATTTCCATGGAAAATCAGGGATGGAGTCCAGGTGGGATCCCACAGATGGCACCTGGACCTTTCCTTGATGGATCCTATTCCTCATACAAAAGCCCAAATTATTTCAAATTATCCTTTTTATGATATAAAGAAACTCCTGGAAGAGTTGGAATGAGGGGAAAAAGCAAAAGAAATTAAAATTCCAGGTTTCCAAATTTTTTTTCCATTTCTAAATTAGAGGGAATTTGAGATGAGGAAGGAAAAATAGGTTCAAATGCTGAGGGAGAGGCCGTGGGAATTGGGGAATTCTCATTGTTTCAAGGATTAAACCACAACAAAAGGAGTTAAATAAAAAATATAATTTTTTTCCCCCCATGTTCTGGAATCACCTGGAGTGATGAAACCCTTTTATTTCCAGCTATTCCAAGAAATTAGGAATAATTTTCCAATCTTCCAATCCGGCGAGCATCCTCTGGATTCTGGGATGGCTCCAAAAAATCCCACCTAGATCAAGGGCTTGAGGAATTCTCAAGAATTCCTCCCTGCATTCCCCAGCTTTGAGCACTGATTATTTTTTTTTTTAAGATAATAAGACTCCCATAAAAATCAAGAGCCAAAAATGGATCCTGTTGACGATCCTCACGGTTTTGAGGGATCAGAGGTCTGTCAGATCCTCAAATCAGATGGATCTGAGGATCAAAAGCAGGGATCTGGGATATTTCAGTATGAGAAGAGAGTGGGAATGATCCATGAGCAGGAAAAATATAAACTCTGGGAGAGGCTCACGGGATGAGCAGAGCCTGATGGGAATTGGAACATCCCAACCCCATCCCTGTTTGGAACTGAGAGTAATTAAGATTATCCCAATTATTTTTGCAGCACTCTGAGTCTCCCAGGAAGGTGACACAGGATGAAATTCCATATTCCCAACCCTCCGGGATCAGGATGCTCCAGCAGCGATTACAGCAGGAAAATCACCTCATCCTGGGGTGGAACCCACCCAAAAAGGGTCTGGGAACACCACTGAATCCAGGTGTTATTCCAGGGCAGGAACTGGGGCAAATTAGCTGAAAAATAGGATTTTGGGATGATCACCAGGAAGGTTTTGGCAGACTGGATCCTTCAGGAATGAGTCAGGTTTTCCAATGATGTCCCAAAGGATTCAGCTCAGCAGTTGGAGGGTCCATGGATTTCCCAGGGATTTGAGTCCATCCCAGGTCATTGCTGACATTCCCAACACTCAGCTCTGGGGTTTTGGGACAAAAGGTGGAAAATTTGGGTTCCTCAGGGAAATCTGGGATATGGCTAGTGAGGAAATTTGGGATACAGCTCCAGAGCTTCCAGCATTTATGCATCCCAAGGAGGATGTGTCAGCCAGGTGAGCCTGGGAAGGAGGGGCAGGTGTTGGGGCACAGGAAGGTGATCCCAAAAAAAACTCCTTGGGCTCTGTGTCCACCCCTGGAATTGAGGGATAAAGGTGGGTCCATGGAACACCTGGATCCAGGGGCCCTAGGAAGGGAGGACAGCCTCACCCCAAAGGTGCTTCCCGAGTACCTGGGGAGGGTCAGGTAGGGGACATGGAAAAGGTGATCCTACAAAACTCCCTGGGTCTGGAATCGCGGGATGAAGGTGGGACCAGCCCAGCCACAGAACCCCAGGTCTGTGCTCACCTTTGGGGACACCTGCCTAGGCACCCCCCGAGGCGTGACCCCCCCATCATCACCAGCAGCTTCTCAGGGCCCTCCAACACAGCCCCTGTGCCCCCATGAGACCCCCAAGGCCACCCACAGGTGCCAAGGCCACTCTAAGGACCCCCAGAGCCCCTCCAAGGTACAGGGGAGAGGGGACTCCTCCTGCCAGGACCCCCCCATAGCCCCTCCCCAAATAAAAGGAGGGTGCCTATAGAGCCCCTTCAGGCCCCCAACACAGGGGGAGCGGTAAGGGCCCCTCACATCCTCTATAGGCCCCCCAAATCCCCTATATGTTTCCAGCAGGGGGAGGCCTGTATTTCATACAGCCCCACATCCCCTATAGACCCAACCATCCCCTATAGACCCTCATTTCCTATAGATTCTCGGTTTTAAGGACCTCATTTCCCACAGATTCTCAGTTATAAGGACCCCACTCATCCCCTACAGCCCCCCAGCTGCAAGCCCCTCCCATATCCTCTGTAGCCTCCCAGCTCCTATAGACTCTTGGCTATAAGGTGCACTCATATCCCCTATAGCCCCCCCACCATCCCCTACAACCCTCCGGCTATAAGGCACCCCCTTGCCCTACAGGCCTTCGAGCTGCAAGCCCCTCCCTCCCACATCTCCTATGGCCCCCGCCCCTATAAGGGCTCTTAGCTATAACGCCCCCCCTCCCCTATAGCCCCCCCAGCTATAAAGTCCTCCCATCTATAATGCCCCTCATCTCCAAGCCCCCCCATACATCCCCCGCAGCTCCCCCAGCTGTGAAGGCCCCCAGACCCTTTTACCCCCATCTCCTATAGGCGCTCGCCGCTGTAACGCCCCCCCATCCCCTATAGCCCCCCCCTCACCGCAGCTCCCCCCGCCTCCCGCAGGCGGAGGCCGCCCCCCTTCCACCCCAGGGTACACCGAGGCCTGACCCTCCTGCCCTTCCCCCGCCACTCACCGCTGCCCGGGGGGGTCTGGAGGGGCCGGTCCGGTGGGGTGGGGGCGGGGAGGTGTTGGGGGGCCCGGGGCCGCTCCCGCCCGGCCGCGCGCGCCGACAACAATGGGGCCGCGGCCGCTGCGCCGCCGCTTTTATACCGCCCCGCGTCACGTGATCTGCGCGCTGCCACAGCTCCGCCGCGAGGCACCATGGGAAACCGAGTCCCCTGGGGACAGGGGCTGTGCTGTCGCGGGGTGTGATGGGAAATGTAGTCCGGACATGCGGGATATGGGAGAATAGGAGAGAGCCTGGAATCATGGAATGGGTTGGGTTGGAAGGGACCTTAAATCATCCAGTCCCCACCCCTGGGCAGGGGCACCTTCCACTACCCCAGGACACTCCAAGCCTCGTCCTACCTGGCCTTGGACACTTCCAGGGATGGGGCAGCCACAGCTTCTCTCGGCACCTGTGCCAGGGCCTCAGCACCCTCACGGGGAGGAATTCCTTCCCAATATCCCACCTAACCCTGCCCGTTGGCAGTGTGAAGCCATTCCACCTTGTTCTGGCACTCTTGTCTGAAATCCAAAGCCCTTGTCTCTCCAGTTCTCCTGGAGCCCCTTCAGGCACTGGAAGGAGCTCCAATTCTCCTCCACTCTCCCAGCCTGGCTCCAGAGGGGCTCAGCCCTGGAGCAGCTCCATGGCCTCCTCTGGACTCTCTCAGCAGCTCCAGCTCCTCCCTGTGCGGGGCCCAGGGCTGGAGCAGCTCTGCAGGTGAGGTCTCACCTGAGTGGGGCAGAGGGGCAGAGGCCCCCCCCGCCCTGCTGCCCACGCTGGGGCTCAGCCCACGCTTGGGGGTCTCTGAGTGCCAGTGGATGTGGCTGGGAAATGTCCAACACCCCCAAATCCTTCTCCACAGGGTCATCCATGTCCCCAAATCCTTCTCCCAGGGTGCTCTCAATCCCTTCCCTGTCCAGGTGGATTTTTGCCCAAGGTCGCCCTGGCCCACGTGCAAAACCTGCACTCAGTTGTGTTGAAATTCTGAGGTTCTCATGGTCTCATCTCTCCAGCCTGTCCAGGGCTCTTGGAATGGCAAATACACGATGGAACACTGCCCTGGGACACCAGGCTGGGGACATCAGGCTGGGGACATTGGGATGGAATATAGAGACAGGACATTGGGATGAGGCACTGGGCTGGGGACACCAAAATGGGGGCATTGGGGTGGGGACACTGCCCTGGGAAACCAGCATGAAGACATCCAGATGGGACACAGAGATGGGGACGTTGGAATGGGACACCAGGACAGAGACACTGGGATGGTCAGTGCCAGGATGGGTCACTGGGATTGGGACACTGGGCTGGGACACAGGGCTGGGACACTGGGCTGGGACATTAGGCTTGGACAGGGACTCCAGGACTGCGGACATTGAGGTGGGGCTGTGGGATGGGACATGCGATGGGGACATAACAATGGCCCACCTGGATGGGCCATAGGGAGGGGACACAGGGAGATGTCCCAGGAGCCCCCAGCTGTGGCTGCCAGGGGTGAGTTTGGGAGGGGGGACAGCAATGTCACCATGGTGGTCCTGTTGGGTAGCTCTGGAGGGGCTGCAGAGTGGCCCCAGGTGTCACCTCGGGGGTGTCACAGGACCCTCAGAGGGGTGCTGTGTAGGGTCCCCTGGGGTGGGCGTCTTGGGCACTTTGTCCCTGTGCTGGCAGGAGCCACCAGGGGATGGGACTGGGACCCTCTGGGGCGGTGGGATGGGACCCACCTGCCATTTGTCCCGACACGGCTCTTGTCCTCCCCAGAAGCTGAGGGACCCCAACCCCAACCCTGCCATGGCCTTGCCCCTTGGTGTCTGTGTCCTTGTCCCTGTGTGTCCTTGTGCCTTTGTGTCCAGCCTCGTGTCCATTGTGGGCCCATGTCCTTGTCCCTGTGTCCTTATCCACCACATGTCTGTGTCCCTGTCCCCAGCATGTCCTTGTCCTTCACATGTCCACTGTGGGTCCCTGTCCCTGCCAATCCCCTGTCCCCAGCGTGTCTGTGCCCATGTCCTGGTGTGTCCATGTCCTTGTCCCTGCTGTGTCCTTGTCCCCCACGTGTCTGCGTGCATGTCCCTGCAGTTCTCTGTCCCTCTCATGTCCGTGTCCTTGTCACCGCTCTGTCCTTGCCCACCATACGTTCATGGCCATGTCCATGTCAGCGGCATTTCCTTGTCCCCAGTGTGTCCCACTGCCCTGGTCTGTCCTTGTCCTTGTCCCTGCCATGTCCATGTCCCTGGTGTGTCCCTTCCCATGTCCCTGTCCCATGTCCAACCCTGCGTTCCTGCCATGTCCTGTCCCATGTCCCATCCATCCCCATATCCATGGCGTGTCCATGTCCTGTGTCCCTGTCCCTGCCGTGTCCCACCAGGGCAGGATGGGACCCTGGCTCATGCTGGGTGGGGGGAGGGGGGTCCGGGGACATTCCTGTGGAAAATCCACCCCCCCACCAAAGGCCACGCCCAGGACGAGACACACCCACTGACCATACCCAGATGACCACGCCCCTGGCTCGGCCACACCCCAAGTGGACACTGCAGTGGCCCCACCCCCGGGAGCCCCAGGAAGGGGGAGATTCATGGGGGCTTTGGGGGGGCCTTGGGGGCTAAGGAGAGTCTGGGGGCAGTGGGGGGGAGAAGGATTGAGACCCCCACACCCCATAGTCCCCCTATGGCCCCTATAGCCCCTCCCATCCCCTGTACCCCTATAGCCGCCGAGTGGGCGTGGCCTGGGGGGGTTCCCACCCCCTCCCCCCCTCCTCAGTTTTTGGAAGAAAGAGGCCGATTTCGGGCTGGTTAAAATCTCACCATCCATTGGGTAGAAAAGGGCGGGGGGGGCAGCCCCTCCCCCAGCCCCTCCCCCACCCGCCCCGGGGGGCTCCGGGGGTCCCGGGGGGGAGGGGCCGAGACTTGGCACAAAAATCCTGGCGGCAGCGCGGGGGAGGGGCTGTACAATAGAAAACTGAGTCGGGGGGACGAGAGGAGGGGGGGACCCGATGCCCGGGGGGACCCCGCCACCACCCCACCCCCAAAGTACAAAAGAGCTAAAAACACCGCGGGGGGGGATGGGGGGCTCCAGGGACCCCACGGGCCCGTGGTGGCCCTGGGTGGTGGCACTGGGTGGTGGCCCATGGCAGTGGCCCTTGGCGGTGGCCCTGGGGATGGCCCTAGGGGTGCCCCAGCGTTGGTGGCCCTGGGGGTGGCCCTCAGTGGTGGCCCATGGGATGGCCCTGGGGGTGGCCACAGTGGTGGCCCACAGGGGGTGGTCCTGGGGGTGTCCCACAGGCCGCCAGAGGTGGTGGCCCACGGGGCACCCCTGGGAGCAGCCAGTGGCGGTGGCATAGGGGAGGGGTGGCCACAGTAGTGATGACCCTTGAGCTGGCCCATTGTGGCAGTGGCCCTGGAGCTGGCCACCCTGGGGGTGGCCCTGTGTCACCGTGGTGTCAATGGCCCTGTGGGCACCCCGGGAGCAGCCGGCGGTGGTGGCCCACGGGGTGGCCCACAGGGTGTCCACCCCAGCCAGGGACACCCCAGGCTTGGTAGCCCTGGCAGTGCCCTGAGATGGTCAACAATGGTGGCCCTGGGGGTGGCCCATAGGGGATGGCCCAACAGGGTCAGTGGCCCTGGGGGTGTCCTGGGGGTGCCCCAGATGTGGCCAGTGGTCCATGGAGTAGCCCATGGCTGTGGTGGCTCTGGGGACACCGTAGGGGTGGCTGGCAGCAGTGACCCTTGAGGTGGCCCACGGTGACAGCCTGGGGTCAGCAGCCCCAGGAGTGACGGTCCATGGGGTGCCCCGTGGTCAGTGGCCCTGGGGGTGGTGGCCTCGTGTCACCTCTGTGTCAGTAGCCCTGTGAGCACCCCGGGGGTGGCCAGCAGTGCTGGCCCATGGGGTGCCCCGGGGGTGGTGGCCTCGTGTCACCCCAGTGTCAGCAGCCCTGGGGTGCTCCAGGGGTGGTGGCCTCGTGTCACCCCAGTGTCAGCAGCCCTGCGGCGCCCCAGGGCTGGCCGCGGGTGGCCGGGGCTCGCTGCCCGGGGCTGGTGGCCACGCCTAGTCGCCGGCCATGCACTTGAAGCGGTTCTTGAAGAAGAAGAGGCGCTGCTTGAGGCGCAGGCTGTCGTCCCGCGCCGCCGGGTAGCGGTAGCGGTTGTACTGCCGCTCGCCCTCCGAGCGCCGCCACGGCAGCGCCAGCTTGGACGCGTGGTCCACCACCACGTCCTCGCAGGAACCCACGTGCAGCACCCCCAGCCCGTCGATGAAGAACTCTGGCGGGGAGAGGAGCGCCCCAAAAGGGGCTCAGAGCTGCCCTGGGGTCCCCCATCCCAATTCTGACCTCAGCATCCCCCCCACTTCTGACCCCCTGACCTCCTTGTGGGGGACCCACCATCCCCAGTGTCCCCTCCACCCCCTCTGCTGCCCCAGGGGTCTCCCAAAGTTCTCTACCAGAGGACCCCAAAATTCCGGTTCCCCCCCTGACCCCCAGGTCCCCCATCAGGACCCCAAGACCCTCCAAGGACCTCCCAGCCCCTCCTGACCCCTTCAGAACCCCCGGGCCCCCTGCACTGCCCCCTCCCCCACCCTTAGTCACCCCCTGTTCCCCTTGGAGACCCCTGGACACTCCCAGGACCCCCAGAGCCCCCCAGGGCTCTCAGAACCCCCCAACCTCCCCCTTCCTGGGACCCCAGGACACCCCAGGCACTCCCTGCTTCCCCTCCCTGGGACTCTCAGCGTGGCCCCCAGGCCCCCCACACCTCCCCCACGCCTCCCCAGACCCCCTCCAAGGACACTCCCCGATCTCCCTCCCCAGGGACCCCTGCCCCCCTCTCGGGACCCCCACAGACCCTTCCACTCCCTCCCTCCCTCCCCCCGCGTCCCCAAGACTCCACATCCCCTTTCCCCCCCATGGCCCCCCGAGACCCCCTCAACCCCCCCAGGCAGATCTGGCCATCCCCAGGACTCTCCTCCACCCCTTCCACTCATTCCCCAGATCCTTCAAGACCCCGTGCCCCCCAGCCCCCTCCCCGTGCCCCCCGGCGCTCACCGAGATGAGCCACGCGGCGCAGGCGGGGGTCGAAGCCCACCTGCCGCACCTTGTCGGTGCGGGCCAGGAAGAAGTTGACCACGCCGTCGGTCACGACGCAGGCAGGGAAACCGGCGAGGCGGTGGTGGAAACCGGGCCGGGTCCGCAGGCAGTCGCCCCCCGCGCCGCCCCCGCGCACGCTCAGCCGCTGCCGGTACGTGGTGGTGTAGCCCGTGATCTCCCGCACCGCGCCGCCCACCTGCGGGCACAGCGGGGAGTTGGCGGGGCGGCACCGGGACCCCCGGGACCCCCCGGACCCCCGGAACCCCCCGGGACCCCCGGGAACTCCGGGACTCCCGGGACTCCCCGGTAGCGCCTACCTGCCGGACGGGATGGGATGGGATGGGGTGGGGTGGGATGGGACGGGGCCGCTGGGCTGGGGCTGTGGCATCATCGGGACACCGCGATCCCCCCTGAAACCCCCCCGAACCCCCCCGAACCCCCGAACCCCCCAGCGTCGCCTGTCCGCGGCATGGCGACCCTCAGGACCCTCCCAGCACCACCAGCCTGGGGACAGGAGCTGCTCAGTGGGGCTGCACTGAGACCAGGACCATCCCCAGGGAATCCAATATCCCCCACCCGCGACCCCCGGGACCCTCAGCATCGCCCACCGGGGGACACTGCAGGGCACTGGGGACACTGGGACAACTCCAGGGACACGAGGTGCCAGGACCACCATTCCCAGGCCACGCACTGCCCTCCCGTGCCCTGGGGTCGCCAGGCCCGGGCTGGTTCTCCTCAGCACTGGAACTGGGCATGGAAATGAGGACCACCTTCCCCAGACCACCCCCTGCCCCCCCACGTGCCCTACTGGTGCCCCCAGTGCCCCCCGTGCCCCCTCGAGCTCCCCGCACCAGGCCCGGGATGGTTCTGTCCAGCACCGGGCACTGGACACAGGAACCAGGACCACCCTCCCCAGACCTGCTGGCCGCACTGCCACCCCCGGTGCCCCCCGGTGCCCCCCGGTGCCCGCACCAGGTCCAGGCTGGTTCTCTCCAGCACATCCACCAGCTTCTCGAGCCGTGTGCGGGGGGTGAAGATGAAGTCGTCATCCACCCACAGCACGTACTTGGTTGTCACCTGCGACACCGCCAGGTTCCTCCCGGCAAACCAGCCCTGCGGGGGGTGGCGGGGACCCTCAGACACCCCATGGGTGCCCACTGATGCCATCCCTGAGCCCCATGGCCCTGACAGTCTCCCATGTCCCCCATCCCCAGGGATCAACAGCTCTTCCACCCTTGTCTGGGATCCCACAGCCCTGACAGACCCCCCGTGCCCCCCATCCCCTGGAGACCTCAAGCCCTGCCAACCCCCAGGAGCCCCCCGGGTTTCTACCACTCTGTCAGACCCTCACATTTCCCCCCTCTCTGGGGGCCTGAAAGAGTTCTATGTCCCCTTCCCCATTCTCTCCTATCCCCAGGGACCCCCCACCCTGCCAGCCCTGCCCATGTCCCCCATCCCTGGGGGTCTCCACCCCTCCCACGCCGTATCTCCCACCCAGGCAACCACAGCCCCATCAGATGTCCCCCCACCCTGCCAGACCTCCATGTCCCCCCTTTTTGGGGACCTCAGCCCCTCCCATGTTCCCTTCCCCACAGCCCCACGGCCCTGCCAGGCCCCCCATCTCCTCCCTCTGGGGTCCCACAGCCCTGCCACCACCCCGTGTCCCCCCCAGCAGCCCCCAAAGGGGGGCTTACCTTGCCAAAGGGCATGAGGTAGTGCTCCAGGTGGGGCCCGGACAGGGGCTCGGGGCGCTGGCTGTCGTCAGCCACCACGATGGTGACAGAGGGGTAGAAGCGGCGGATGCTGGCGATGAGCCCCCGCAGTTTGTCATAGCGCAGGAACGTCTTGGTGGCCACTGTCACCAGCGCCGAGATGTTGTACCCTGGGGGCGTGGGGGGAGGCACTGGGAACCTGCACTGGGAGCACTGGGAACACTGGGAGCCTGCACTGGGAGTGCTGGGAACAACGGGAATTCACACTGGACATGGTGCTGGGAGCACTGGGGTCATACTGGAAGGGCTGGGTACCCATCCTTACTGGGAGCACTGGGAACCTGTGCTGGGAGCACTGGGGTCATGCCGGGAGGGCTGGGGTCACGTTGGGAGGGCTGGGTACCCATCCATACTGGGAGCACTGGGGTCATGCTGGGAGGGCTGGGCACCCATCCGTACTGGAAGAACTGGGGAGCCATGCTGGGAGCACTGGGAACCTGTGCTGGGAAGGCTGGGCACACATCCATACTGGGAGCACTGGGAAACTGTGCTGGGAGTCCACTCTAGGAGCGCTGACGCTCCAATATTGGTCACCTGAGCACTGGGAACCTACACTGGGAGCACTAGACACTCCAATACTGGGAGGATTGGGCACCCACACTGGGAGGACTGGAACTCTTGTCACAGGGAGCACTTAGAGGGCTGGTACTGGCAGAACCAGCAGCCTCCAGCACTGGGAACACTGGGGGCACTGGGGGCACTGGGGGCACTGGGATTCTGACACTGGTGGCATTGTAGGGGCTGAGGGCACAGGGAATACCAGGAGCACTGAACGCCTGCACTGGGAGCGCTGGGAGGACTGGGGGCACTGGGAGCACTGGGGGCACAGGGAGCACTGGGAGCACTGGGGGCACTGGGAGCAGTGGGGACACTGGGAGCACTGGGGGCACTGGGGGCACGGGGGACACGGGGGGCACTGGGGGCACTGAACACCCTCACGGGGAGCACTGGAACTCTGTCCCAAGGTGCAGGGATGGGAACCCTGGGGGCACCACGAGTTCTGGGGGCGTGGGGAGGACTGGTTTCGGGGCGCAGGGCCCCGTGCTCACCCCCGTCCCCGCTGCTGTCGCTGTCACTGTCCCCGTCGCCGTCGCTGGGGGTCCCCGGGCCGTACAGGCGGGGCGTGGGCGGATGCCGGATGCGGATGGCGAAGGCGGCAGAGTGGCCGTCGGTGGAGAACTGCACTGCAGGGCGAGGGGGGGCTGGGGGCGCGGGGGGCAACAGGGGGGGCGGGGAGGGGTAACGGGGGGCCGGGGCGGGGCTGGAACTCGCGGGGTGCTGGGGTCACTGGAGGACACGGGGAACAACAGGGGACGTTGGGGATACCGCGGGTGCCGGGAGCCCCTGTGGGCATTGGGGATCCGGGGGGTGCTGGGGGTCCCGGGGGGAGCTGGCGATCCAGGGCAACCGCGGGGGCTTGGGGGTCCTGGGAGTCGCTGGGGGTCCCAGGGGGGCTGGAATTCCCGTGGGTCAACCGCGGTCCCGGGGGGCACTGGGGTTCCCAGGAGCGCCGGGGGGCTGGGGGTGCTGGGGGTCCCAGGGCTCTGGGGGTGCCGGGGGTCCCGGAATCAGCACCCCCCCAGACGCGCTCCTGGCACCCGGCGCAGCTCCCCCCGTACCCACCGATGTCGGCGGTGTCGGGGTGGAACTGGGTGTTGGTGTAGGTGACGAACTGCAGCTGCCGGTTCAGGTGGTCCAGGTGGGCGGCGGCCAAGGACAGGTGCGGCTGCCCCTCCCCCCGCAGCGCCACGCCCTCCACCTCGGCCGCCACCGCCAGGGTCCCCAGCGAGGCCGTCAGGTTCACCTGGGGGCGGCACGTCACAGGGGGAACCCCGGAGGGGGGGGGAGCACGGCAAGGTCCCCCCCAAACCGGGGTTGCTGCACATGGGGTGGGGGGAGCGCGCCGACCCCACCCCAGCCCCGCCCCTGCCACGCCCTGCCACGCCCACCCCGGATCGCTCTCTCCCCTGCCCCGCCCACCCCGCCACGCCCCAGACAGGTCCCGCCCACGCCATCAGGCCCCGCCCACCCCGCCGGCGCCACGCCCTCCCCGCCCACGCCCCACCCACGCCCCTCCCCCCTGCCCTGCCCACGCCCTCACCTGGTACCTGTTCCTGGCCGGTGCCTGCAGGCTGAGCCCTGGGGGCCGCGACACGGGGGTCAGGGGGGCCGGGGGTACCCCCGCACCGAGACCCCCGGAGGGACCCCCGGCCCCCCTCTCCTCCCAGAGACAGCCAGGGGTACCCCTGCCCATGGACCCCCATCCCCGTGTCCCCCCCACATAGCCCCCCTTGATCCTGTGCCTCCACCCCTTGGTCGACGCCCCGTGCCCCACACCGCCATGTATCCCCCATTCTGTGCCCCCCCGCGCCCCCCATGTGTGTTCCGCTCCTTGACCCCGTGCCCCCCCGTACCCCAGCCGACCCCCGACCCCGTGCGCCCCCCGCGCCCCTCACCGGGCACCAGCACCGTCTGCAGCGGCCGCACCTCCACCCCCTGCGCCGGGTACTCCAGGGGGGAGTTGGCCGGGACGATGAGCAGGCGGTCGGCGGGGGTCTGCACCCTGCGGGGAGGGCACCGGGAGTTCAGCCGGGGGTCCCTGGGGACCCCCACCCTGCCCCGGAGGTCATCACCCTGCAGGCGCTGGTCAGTCCGGGGCGCACACCCCGCACCCAGCCCCGAGGGTCCCAACCCCCCCAGCGCTGGGCCCGGGGGTCCATCCTGCCCCGAGGTGCCCTGGGGTGCCCCTCCCCCGCACCGGAGCTGCGGTACCCGCGCCGAGTCCTGGGGGTCCCTGCGCCCTCCGCACTCACCGGTTCCGGTAATTGCGGTACTCGCGCTCCCGCAGCCGCAGCTGCCGCGGCCGCTCCCCGGGGGCGAAGGCGCTGGCGAAGTCGAGCCCCCCGGGGCCGGGCCCGAAGAGCCGCCGCCGCAGCGGCAGCGCCAGCCCCGCCTCCGCCTCCGCCTCGCACGAGCACCCGTTCCTGGGCAGCAGCCTGTCGCGACAGGGCCATTGTCACCGACACAGCGGCACCGTAACCTGCCCCATCGCAGCGGGGGACGGGCACGGGGACCCGGGACCGGCATCGCCCTGGCACCGCCCTGACACCTCCCGTCACTGCCTGTCCCCACGTGGCACCTGCTGCCACCTTCCAGACAGCACGTGCCGCCACCCACCGCAGCCCTGACCCCACCCCGGCATCACCTGTCACCCTCTTTGTCACCCCTCTGCTACCACCCCATCACCCCTCCCCAAGTGTCCCCAACACCCGACCCTGGGGTGCCCCCACTTCTGAGTGCCCCAACCCATGCGCCTCGGGAGCCACAGACCTGAGTGACCCCATTTTTGGATACCCCCACATCCCTCAGGCCCTGACCCCTGGGTGTGCCCCCAGAAGACACCCTCGCCCTTGAGTACCCCCATCCTTGGGTGCCCCCATCCTTGGGTAGCCCCAGCCCAAAGGTGACACCCCCTCTGCCCCCACCGCCATCCCCCGGGGTACCCCCATGCCACGTCCTTACTCCATGACTTCCTCCTTGAGGCGGAAGGGCACATGGGGGTAGGCGCGGGCGGGGGGGGACAGAGGGGGTGGCAGCCGCTCGGGTGGGGGGCGACGCAGGTCCACGCTGGGGGGGCCCTTGGGCGCCCACAGGTGCAGGTAGAGCGCAGCCAGCGAGGCCGAGGCCACCAGCAGCAGGCACAGCGCCCGCTGCGCCCCCCGCATCCTGCCTGGGGGGGGACACTGTCACCCCGGTGCCCCTCAGTGCCCCCCAGTGACCCCCAGTGACCCCCAGTGCCCCTCAGTGCCCCCCAGTGCCCCTCAGTGCCCCTCAGTGCAGCCCGACACCTCCCAGTGGCCCCCAGTACCCATCAGCGCCCAGTGTCTTCCAGTGTGACCCAGCGTCTCCAGTGCCACCCCTCGTGTCCCAGTGCAGCACGGTGCTCCCAGCACCTCCAGTGCAACCCAGTACAAACCAGAGCCCCCAGTGCCTCGTGCTGTCACCCAGCATCCCCAGTGCACACCAGTGTCCGCAGTGCACCCCAGTGCCCCCAGAACTTCCCAGCAGAAACCAGCTCCTCCCAGTGCCCCCAGTGCCTCCTGCTGGCACTCGGCATCTCCAGTGCAAACCAGTGCCCCCAGTGCCTCCCAGTGACACCCAGTGCAAACCAGTGCCCCCAGTGCCTCCCAGTGACACCCAGTGCAAACCAGCGCCCCCAGTGCCTCCCAGTGACACCCAGTGCAAACCAGTGCCCACAGCACCTCCCAGTGACACCCAGTGCAAACCAGTGCCCACAGCACCTCCCAGTGACACCCAGTGCAAACCAGTGCCCACAGCACCTCCCAGTGACACCCAGTGCAAACCAGTGCCCCCAGTGCCTCCCAGTGACACCCAGTGCAAACCAGTGCCCACAGCACCTCCCAGTGACACCCAGCGCAAACCAGTGCCCACAGCACCTCCCAGTGACACCCAGTGCAAATCAGTGCTCCCAGTGCAGTGCACCAGCGCCCAATCCCTCCAGTGCCTCCCAGTGTTTCCCAGCACTTCCAGTTTCCCCGTTCAACCCCGTGCCCAGTCCAGTGCCCCCCCGGTTCCCCCTTTCGGCTGTGCCCATGTGGTACCCCCTCCATCCCACCCGCTAGTGTTCCCCAGTGCTCCCATTGCCCTCACCTCCGGGTGGGCGCAGGTCCCAGCGAGGGGGGCTCAGCCCACACTCATGGCTCTGCCCCCCACAGCACCGGCCTGGGGACACGGGGATGGTGTCAGGAGCAGGATGGACCCGCACCCCCAGGAGCCGCCGCGAACAGGGGACCGACATCCTGCTGCCCCCCCAGCTCCCCCAGCCCCCCGGGATGCGGCTGCAGCCGGGGGAAGCCCCAGACCTCCCTGGGGGCTCTCCCCAAGGATGGGGGGCGCAGGCAATGGCGGGGGTCGGGGGGGTTGATCCGGGAGACGTCACATCGGGAGGGGCTGGGGTGTTTTGGGGGCACGAGGGGGGGCAGGGAGGGGCCTGGGAGGTGTTGGGGGAGCCTCGGGGGGCTGGGAGGGGCGGGAGGCCCGGGGGATGCGGAGGGAGGGGGGCTGGGAGTGTCCGGGGGACGGGGGGGGGCAGCGGGGATGGGGGATGCGGGATGCGAGGAATGCTGGGGGGCCGGAAGGTTTCGGGGGGGCCCGGCGGCCTGGGGGGTGCCGCGGGATGCGGGGAGTGGGGGATGTCTTGGGGGAGAGGCGGCGATGTCGCAGCCATGGGGCAGTGGCAGGTGCCATCCCTCGTCGCGACATGCCGCGACAAGAGCGGCCCCGGCCCTACCTGGCTCTGCTGGCGGGTCCCGGCGCTCCGCGGCCGCAAGCGGCACCGGCACCGGAGCGGGCGGCGAGGGCGCCCCCGGCGGCCCCGGTGTGGAACGGCACCGCCGCAGCCCCGGGAGGGGCGGGGGGGGAGGAGAGCTGCTGGGGGAGAGGCGGGGGGGGTGCAAAAAGCGGGGAGGGGGCGGCCGCGGCTGTCACCGTGGCCTCGGGCCTACCGGGGGTCGGGCCTGTGACGGGGGGAGAAGGATCAGCCCCCCCGGCGCGGCTGCCACAGGCCGCGCTTTGTGCCCACGCGTGGGGCGCACAACGGCCCCATTGAGCGGGGGGGCGGGGGGGCTCTGTCTGGGCTCTGCCTGTACCGGGAGGGGGCGGGGGCTCAGAGCTGGGGGGGCTGCGGAGCTGGGGGGGCTGGGATGTTGCCAGGCGGTTGAAGGAATGCCGAGGGGTCCTTGGCGGGACTGAGGGGTCCTGGGGGGCGCTGGGGGGAGGTTTAGGGGGGTCAGGGGGAGGCTGGGGGCGTAGAGGGGCAGCCGGGGCTGGTGGGGATGGAGGATGCTGGGGGCAGCCGCGTGTGCGCGCTCGGGGTCCCACGCACGCCCCTCACCGTGGGCTGGGACCTCCTCCCAGGAACGGGGCCGGGCCCCCCCTCCCGGCTCCGGTAATCACGTGACACCCCCTCGGGATGCTCCTTGCCCTCCACCAATCAGCGCGCGGGGATCGCCTGCATCCCGCTCGGCCAATGGGGACCTACCTGGCGTTACGTCATCGCGGCCGGCCGCGCCCCGCCTCGCCATTGGCTGCTGCCCGCGCGGGTTCCGGCCAATCGCCGCGGCCCCGGGGCTCGCGACTACCTCTCCTCCGCGGCCTCACACCGGGTGGCGTCATCGCCTCCCGCCGACCAATCAGAGCCAGCTTAACCATTGACGGGCAGGCGCACGGACCAATCGCGATCCGGAGCGGCCGGGCCGGGGCGGGCGCGGGGTGGTGCGGGCGGAAGCGGAAGCGGCGGCGGCGGGGGAAGATGGCGGCGCGGCGGGGCCCGGGCCCGGGGCCGGTGGCGGCGCTGGCACTGCTGGCGCTGCTCGGCCCGGGGTGGCCCCTGCGCGGGGCCCGCGCCGCGCTCAACCTGCAGGAGCTCAGCGAGCTCAAGTACGGCCTCGAGATCCTGGCCGAGCCCGTGCTGGCCGGGCAGGTGCGCCGCGGCACCGGGGCCAACGGCTGGGGCGGGGGTGGGGGCGGGCAGCGTCCTGGGGGTCCTGCCGGGAGTGGCACACCGGCCATGGGGCTGGTGAGGAAGGGGGGCGCTGGCTGAGGGTCGGTAATGCCGCCCGGGGGGTCCTGCCGGGACCGGGAGCACCTGCCCGAGGACGTTCCGGGGCCGGGGGCACCGCCTGGGGAGCGGAACGGGGCCGGGGGTCCCTGGAGGGGCCTGGGGCACCTGTTCGGGGCGGCAGAGGGGTTGGAGGCACGGAGCCGGGGTCAGGGACGCCAGCCCGGAGTGGTAGCGGGGTGGGGACACCTGCCGGGGGTCCCACGGGGGACGGGGCCTCCGGCCTGGGGCCGTACCGGGCAGGGAGCACCGACCCGGCGGGTCCTGGGTGGTGCCAGCACGGGCTGGGGTTGGGGACGCTGGTCCGCGGCACTGCGGGGGGGAGACCCTGGCCGGGAGCCACCGGATCCGGGGGGACACGGGGATGGGGGCAGGGCTGGGGGTCCGTACCTCTCTCGCTGAGCTCCTCGCGGGGGCAGCCGGGCCTGGGGGTCCCTGGGGTGACAGTGAGCCCCTCACACGCCCTGGAGCTCGTGGGGCCACGCTTCTGCTGCCGTCCGATGTTCCTGCGCAGTGCCCCCCGGATGTGGGCTTGGCAGTGGCAGGGGAGGGGACTGTCCCACTTCGTGTTTTGGTTTCCAACATCTGGGGGAAAGGGGACACCCCGCAGGCACCTGCTGCTGGTTTTTCCTCCCTGGGACTGCCCCAGAACTCCTCAAGATGTGGGGCAGGAGCTGCCGAGCAACCCCTGAGGGTTTGAGAGGTCATCCAGAGCCCCCTGCAGCTGCTGGGGCAGTGCCAGGCCTGTCCCCCCACCCCGTGTGCCCTGCACTGTGACAGGGACATGGATGGAAGCCATGCTTGAGGGGAGGACTGCAGTTTGCCCCAACACTATTAGGGGACAGGCTGGGGGGCTATCACATCCCGCCCGGGGGGCTGTGGGGTACATGGTGGGGCTGGGGGAGTCTGTCGGGTCCCTGGGCGATGCTGCAGGGTCTTTGGGGAGGCTGAGGAGTGCTGGAGCATACTGAGGGGTCCCAAGGGGGGGCAGCCTTCAGGGTCTTGGGGGGTCTGAGGTGTCCTTAGAGGGGCTGTGGGGTCCCAGGGCTCTGACAGCCCCCGTGCCCCCCAGCACCAGGCCGAGGATGTGGTGACCGTGGCCTCGAGGTTCAAGCAGCGCTACGAGTGCCGCCTGCCCCCTGCGGCCGTGGGACCCCCGCCCGGCCCCCCGCGGGACCCCCGGCTCTACAATGGCTCCGGCGTGGCCGAGCTCCTGCGGCCCATGGGGACAGCTCCCTGTCTGCTCAAGGTGGGGCCCGGGGGGGGACAGGGGCACGGGGACAGGGGCACCCCCAGCCCTCAGCCTCACCAGGGGGGTCTGCTTTTCCCAGACCAAGGACTGGTGGACGTACGAGTTCTGCTACGGGAGGCACATCCAGCAGTACCATCTGGAAGGTGACAGTGGGGACAGGGGGAGGGACAGAGTGGCTCTGATGACCCCCCCTTCAATATCTGCCTCTCTGCCCCCCTCCCCACAGACTCTGAGATCAAGGGTGACATCCTCGTCCTTGGCTACTACCAGTCTGCCTTTGATTGGGACGATGAGACAGCCAAGGTCGGTGTCCCCCACCTTGGGGACAGCGAGCGGGCGGCAGGGACAGGGATGTCCCTGTGCCCACCCCGTGCCCCTCCCTGTCCCTCCAGGCCTCCAAGCAGCACCAGCTGAGGCGCTACCACAGCCAGAGCTACGTGAACGGCTCCCGCTGTGACCTGACTGGCCGCGCCCGCGAGGCCGAAGTCCGGGTAAGGGCAGGGGACACCGACGTGGCACGGGTGACACCGGGAGGCACGGGGGAGATAGCAGGGTGTCACCCAAGGGCTGTCCCCACAGTTCCTGTGCGAGGAGGGGGCTGGGGACTACATCGCCCGCGTGGACGAGCCGCAGTCGTGCTCCTACGTGCTGACGGTGCACACCACGCGCATCTGCCACCACCCGTTCCTGCGGCCGTCCCCGGGCCTGGCCCCGCAGCCCATCCGCTGCCAGCCCGCCCTGTCACCTGCCCAGTACGTGCAGTACGTGCGCGCCCAAGTCTGTGAGTATTGGGGACCCCTGGGCTGGGCAGGGGGGCTGTGGTGTGGGGGTGGCACTGTGTCCCTTCCGTCCCGAGGCTGGCACTGTCCTCTCCAGCCTAGCACTGTCCCCTCATCCCCCTGCCGGCTTTGACCCCTCCATCCCAAGGCTGGCACTCTCTCCCCATTCTGGCGCTGATCTCTCCAGCCTAGCCCTGTCCCATCCATCCCAGGGCTGGCACTGTCACCTTCCTGTCCCTGTCCCCTCCATCCCAGGGCTGGCACTGTCACCTTCCTGTCCCTGTCCCCTCCATCCCAGGGCTGGCACTGTCACCTTCCTGTCCCTGTCCCCTCCATCCCAGGGCTGGCACTGTCACCTTCCTGGCTCTGTCCCCTCTGTTCTGGGGCTGACACCGGGACTGGCACCATCCCCTCTGTCCCAGAGCTGGCCTTGTCCCCTCTGACACAGGACTGATGTGATCCCCTGTGGTGTGGAGTTGGGCCTGTCCCCGCAGTGACAGTGCTGTCCCTGTCCCCTGTGTCCCCAGCTGACACCAAGCGGAAGGTGGAGGAGATCTCGGAGGAGCTGCGGACATTGGACACGCGGCTGTGGAGTGACAGGGACAGCGAGCCTCCCTCACAGCCCCCCGAGGGCACCCAGGATGGTACGGCCCCTGTCCCCCCCTCACAGTGACAGCACAGCCTGTGTCCCCCCCTCCTGCTGGGACCCCTGGGCTTGAAGGTCCCAGTGCCACCCATGTCCCCCCTGTGGCAGCTGTGTCCCCCCCTGTCCCAGGGAACCAAGCAGATCCAGCCAAGGATGTGACAGCTGGGGACCAGGAGGTGACAGTCACAGCCAGTGACCAGCGCGACAGTGCCAGGGTGAGTCCCAGTGGCCCTGGGGACATTACAGGGGTCTTGGTGTGGGTGGGGGTGACTTTGGGGGAGGTTTAGGGTCCTGCTCCATCCTCTTTCTCCTCCCTGCAGGAGCCGTCCCCGAGGGCAGCTGGCGGTCGGGCAGCTGGTGAGTCCCAGGGTGTCTCCCCCGTGTTACCTCCGCACCCACCCTGTGTCCCCCATGTCCCCCCTGCACCCCCTATATCCCCCATGTCCCCCCTGCACCCCCTGCCACTCCCAGCCCCCTATTCTGGGTCCCCTCCTAGATCGGCGGAAGAAAATCCACTTCAAGGTGATCCGGAGCCCTGGGGACCTGCTGCAGTTCATCGAGGAGCTGAAGGAGACCACCAGGAAGGTGGGGGATGCCCCTGTGCCCCTCGGGCCTCTTAGTGCCTCAGTTTCCCCCTGAGCCTCTTCCTGCTGCCTCAGGCCAAGCAGAAGGCGAGCGAGGAGGAGGAGGAGGCGACGGCAGCGAAGGCTCCCCCGGCCCCACCTGGCCCCGTGGAGCCCCCCAACCCCGAGACCCCGCCTGGCCCCGAGGCTCCCCCCGCGGGGGAGGAAGAGGATGAGGAGGAGGACGAGGAAGAGGAGGTGGGGCCGCTGCTGGGGGGGCTGGAACTGCTGCCACGGGAGCAGGTGGCGAGGCTGAAGGAGGAGGTGAAGAGCCAGATGGAGCAGGAGTTCGACAACATCATCAGCGAGGTGGGGACCCTCGGCCTGGCTGGGACCCCCTGAATGAGCTGGGATCCCCACAGTGGCACTGGGACTGGGCTGGGACCCCCTGAATGAGCTGGGACCCCCACAGTGGCACTGGGACCCCCCAGCTGGGCTCTGTAGCCACACTGGAGGGTCCCCTGGCAGGGATGGGACCCTCTGGCCAAGCTGGGCCCCCCAGGCTGCAGTGGGAGAACCCCAGCCAGACTGGACTGGGGCCTCCAGTTGGGCTGGGTACCCCTGATTGCTGTAGTGACCTCCTGATCAGACTGGGGACCCCTTCCAACTATGCTGGGGACCCCCCTGACTGTGCTGGGCCTGCCCTGGCTGCGCTGGGGAGGCTCTGGGAGGGTTGGGACACCCTGGCTGTGCTGGGGACCCAATGACCAGGCCAGGGATGCCCAGGGGAGATGGGGACAGGATGGGGACAGTTCTTCTTGGCCGGGAGCCCCCAGCCGCTCTGGGTGCCCTCTGGCCAGGCCGGGGACCCCCTGTAACCTCTCGTGCAGGTGGAGGATGAGCTGGAGACCGAGGGGCTGAAGGGCGAGTTCGACCGGAGCCGCGCCACGCGGACCCTCGCGTCCACCCTGACCCGGCTGATGGACCGGCTGGACAGGGGCGACCCCCACCACGAGCCCCCTGAGCCCCACCGCGACCCCCCCGGGCCTCCCCCTGGCCCCGGGGGGCACAGAGAGGAGGAGGAGGAGGAAGAGGAAGGGGGAGCTGTGAGGAAGGGCAATGCCAGGCTCGCCGGCGATGGGCGGGTGCGGGTGAGGATGAGCAGGGTCGGGAACCTGCCCCAGGAGCAGGAGCCTCCCCAGGGGAAGCAGGAGCCCCCCCGGGGGGATCAGGACCCTCCCCAGGAGGATCAGGAGCCTCTCCGGGAAAACCAGAGCCCCCCGCAGCTGCCACAGGTGGAGAACGAGGTGCGGGAGTTGCTGGCCAAGGAAGGGCTGCGGGCTGAAGGTAGGAGGGGCCCGGCTGGGGGAGGGAGCTGGGGGGACGTCCCCTCCCCCAAATCAACCCCCCGGCTCCCCTCCCCAGGGAAGATCGAGATCAAGATTGTGACAGCGTCGGGGGGCGAGGAGGAGGAGGCGGCGCAGTGGCTGTCGGAGGAAGATTCCCGGAGCCTGAAGGAGATTTTCCTCAGCATCCTGGTGCGGGGGCCATGGCAGGGGACACCGAGGGACCGGGGAGGGGCACCGAGGGACCGGGGAGGGACACCGAGGGACCGGGGAGGGACACCGAGGAATCAGGATCGGGACTGGGGAGGGGCACCGAGGGATCGGGGAGGGGGCAGCTGAGGCTCGGGAGGAGGGGAACTTACGATGTTTGGGGAAATCAGGGATGCAGTGGGGTTGCTGAGGTGGGAGAAAACGAGACACAGGGCGGAGCTGAGGCATGGCAGGGCTGGGGAATGGGGGACTGGGGAATGGGGGGAGTGTCACTGATAAACGTGGGGGAAACTGAGGCACGGGGGGACACACTGAGGTGGGGGGTTGGGGGCAGGACACAGGCACGGCGTGGAGCTGGGGAGGGAAAAGTGGGGGAGCAGTGAGGTGAGGGGGACACTGAGGTGAGGGGGCACTGAGGTGACAGGGACACTGAGGTGAGGGGACACTAGGGACACTGAGGTGAGGGGGCACTGAGGTGAGGGGACACTGAGGTGAGGGGACACTGAGATGACAGGGGCACTGAGGTGAGGGGACACTGAGGTGAGGGGACACTGAGGTGAGTGGGACACTGAGGTGAGGGGACACTGAGGTGACAGGGGCACTGAGGTGACAGGGGCACTGAGGTGAGGGGGACACTGAGGTGAGGAGGACATTGAGGTGAGGGGACACTGAGGTGAGGGGACAGTGAGGTGACAGGGACACTGATCTGCCCTCCCCCGCAGGTGCAGGGCACGGAGGAGGCGCAGAAGGAGCGGCGGCGGCAGCAGGCGCTGGAGGACAATTATCGCTTCGTGTGGGGGGGCCACGACGAGCCCCCTCCGCCCGCTGACTCTGAGGACCAAGACTTCTGATCCCCAAACTTCTGAACGTCCCCCTGGAATTGTGGCTCCCCCCCGCTGTGGGATTGGGCACAGGATGCCCCAAGGACACGGGTGCTCCCCACCCAGGAGGGGGGAGGTCACTGTGTCCCCTCGGGGGGACCCTGCCCTGACTCCGGGCGCGTTTGTGACACAGACGAACTGGGGGGGGCGAGGGGTGAGGGTGGGAATGGCTGTGATTTGGGGGTGGGAGGGTCGAGGGGGGGTGTAATTGGGTGGGGGGTCCTGTTGCCACTGGAGCCATTTGTGCTCCCCCCGTGCGGGGGGGTTCACTCTCTCATAATGAGATGTAATGAAGTCATTAGGCCTCTTCGCCCCCTCCCTCCCCCTTTTATCAATAAACCGAGGTCACCCCGGGCTGTGTGTGTGTCCCCTGTCCCTGCCGCTGTCCTGGGGTCTTCATCCCCCCCGGCCCCGCCCGCGGGTCCTGGGGATCGACCCCCCCCCCATTGCCCGGGGGGGATGGGGGAAGGGCGTGGCCGTGGGCGTGGCAGCCAATCAGAATCGGGGCGGGGCCAGGGGCTCGCCTGGCCTCGGCCAATGAGAGCGCGGGGGGCGGGGAACGCGGAGCCCCCGGGACCCCCGAACGGACCGGGACCACCACAACCCTCGGGGACAGCGGTGCCACCGAGAGCCCCGGCACCGACCGGGACCCAGGGAACGCGCGGAGCCACCGGGACCCCAAAGCAGTCAGGATCCAGGGACCGACAGCGACCTCGCGACCACCGGACTGACCCGGGACCCCCAACCCTCGCCACCGGGTGAGCCGCAGCCAGCGCCCCCCGTAGCACAGCTCCGCTCCTGTCCCCCTCCCGCCTGTGGTGCCTCGTGTTCCCCTGTCCCATCCTGCCTCACCCCATTGTCCCTGTCCCCCACAAGGGGCCGAGGATAACCCAGGGGTCGGGGGGGGGAGAGCTACTCCTGTCCTCTCTTAACTAAAAGCAGGGGGCTCTGTGTCACCCATCCTGAGCCCCCAGACACCCCTCGGACCCGGGACACCAGGCATGGGGTGCCATTGCTATCTGTGGTTGTCACCCTCTCTCCGTGTGTGTCACCTCCCCTCCCGTGGGTCCTGTACCCCTCCCATGGGTGCCATTCCCTCCCATGGGTACTGTCCCCCACCCTGGAGCATTTACCCCCTTCCACAGGTGTCACCAACCCTCAGGAATGTCACCTGCCTCTCTGGGGGTCACTGCCACCCATGGGTCCTGTCACCCCCTCCCCTAGGTGTCACCAACCTCTGTACATGTCACCTCCCCTGTGCGTGTCCTGTCCCCCACCTCCCATGGGCTTAACCCCGGGGCTCCCCCGGCCAGTGGCAGTGGCAGATGAAGCTGCAGAGGATGAAGGGTGACATGGGGGGGTCCTCATTGACCCCCCCCACAAGCCAGGTGTCCCCATGCTGCTCCTGGGCCTGCAGAGCACGTGGCTGTCCTTCCACGGGGGCGTCCTGGTGGGCTTCATCACCACCTTCATCCTCCTCCATGGCCTCCTGCTGCCCCAGCCTGTGCCTGCCCCCAGCCGGGACCCCCAGGTGGCCGATGACCCCTCCGGCACGACCCCATCCCCTGCACTCTACGGCGTGGCCCCGTCTGACTCTGCAGGTGGGCGCTGCTGCCATGGCAGGTGACACTGGGTGGGGACATGGGGGGAGCTGGGAGGACAATGTGGGGGAGCTCACTCCCCCTGGCTGCTCCACTTGGGGACCGTGACCACGCACTGATCGTGGCCGTGTGGGGACATCGGGGGTCTCCACTCCGTGGTCAACACGGCCCCTTCTCCCCAGGCGAGGACACTGGGGTGGCACGAGAGCTGTTCCAGCAGGTGCGGGTGCTGTGCTGGGTGATGACAGCACCCCAGAACCTGGAGACCAAGGCCCGGCACGTGCGGGACACGTGGGCACGGCACTGCAACGTGGCCCTGTTCATGAGCTCTGAGCCTGCCCCCCACTTCCCAGCCGTGGGGCTGGGGGTGGCCGAGGGCCGGGGGCAGCTCTACTGGAAAACCATCCGCGCCCTCCAGTACGTTCACCAGCACCACCGCGGCCACGCCGACTGGTTCCTCAAGGCGGACGATGACACCTTCGTGGTGCTGGACAACCTGCGCTGGCTGCTGGCAGCCCACCTGCCCCACCGGCCCCTCTACTTCGGCAAGCGCTTCCGTCCCTTCACGCGCCAGGGCTACATGAGCGGGGGGGCTGGCTACGTGCTCAGCCGGGGGGCCCTGGGCCATGTGGCCTCTGCCTTCGCCCACGGCACCTGTGGCCACACTGGCCCTGAGGAGGACGTGGCGTTGGGGCAGTGCCTGGAGCGGCTGGGGGTGGCCGTGGGGGATTCGCGGGACACGTGGGGCCGGGAGACCTTCCACCCTTTCCCGCCTGAGATCCACCTCACCCACCACTTCGCCCAAGGCTTCTGGTACCAGCGGTACTGCTGGTACCCCGTCGTGGAGGTGGGTCACAGCCTGGGGCCAGCAGCCATGGGGTCACTTTGTCACTCTCCAGCCTGGGTAGGGGCAGCTGATGGGGTGGTTGTGGCCCCCCCTGCAAATGGCTATGACCCCCCATGCCTGGTCAGAACCCCCCATGTGTGTCCTCAGTATCCATGCATCGCCATGGTCTCCCTGTGAGTGGCCACAGCTCTCCCGGTGCATCATCTTCCAAACTGTACACGGCTGTGGCTGCTCCACACAGCCAGGGACCACTTGTGTGGCTGTGGTGTCCCCACAGTGCATGGCCACAGTGCTCCCCACGAGGCCATGACACCCCTCGGATGGCCATGGCCCCCCTCGCATGTCCCTGGGCCCCCTTGCATGTCCCTGGCCCCCCTCGCATGTCCCTGGACCCCTCGCATAGCCGTGACACCCTCGAGGTGCAGCCACAGTGCCTCGCCAGCGTGGCCATGGCATCGCCACCCGAACCCCCACGAGGTCCCCAGCCATGGCCAGGATGTTCCTACACTCTGTGGCTATACACCCTCTGTGTGTGGCCAGTGTGTCCCCAATGTGTGACTGCCGTGTCCTCCCTTACGTGTGGCCACAGGTCCCCCATGCGTGACCACGGTGGCCTTGGTCTGCCATGCACAGCTGGGATCCCACTCCCATGGCCACGGCCCCCCATATGTGACTGTGGTCCCTCAATCCAATCATGGGGTCCCCCCCGTGTGACCATGGTCCCCACCGTGTCCCTGTGGTCTGGGATTGCCCAGTGCCCCACCCCGGACAAAGGCCACGGTGACCAAAGACAACCCCCGGCTCCCCTTCCCCACCCTGCCCTGTGACACCGATGGGGTGGGGGGCACTGGGTGCCCGGTGCCTCCCCCCAGTGCCCCCCTCTGTCCCCCCAGGGTCCACAGTGCTGCTCAGACCTGGCCGTGTCGTTCCACTATGTGACAGGGGAGGAGATGTACACGCTGGAGTACCTGAGCCAGCGCCTGCGCCCCTACGGCTACCAGCCCCGCTACCAGCCCCCCCTGATCCCCCCCAACACCACCGGGACCCCCCTGGACACCAATGCCACCCGGAGCCACCTGGGTCCCCAAGAACCCAACGCCTCCAAGCCCTGCCTCTCCCCTTCCTGGACCCCCCCGCGGTGAAGGTGGTCTCGAATTTGGGGGTTTCCTACACTGGGGTGCACCCGGAGGAGGGGAGGCTCCCATCACCCATTCCTGCCCTGGGACCCCAAATGCCCTGAGCGCTCCCCGTGTCCTGCGCCCACCCCAACCCCCCCGGGTGGACCCGCGTGGCCCTAGTTAATAGCTGTTAATGAGCTTTGCGGGGATTGGGTGGCCCTGATCCGGGGGTGCCGGGGGCGGGGCAGGGCGGGACGGGGCCCTGACGGCTTTGGGGGGGACCGGGGAGGGACCGGAGGCGTCTGAGCTGGACACGGACCCGCGGGAGGATGGGAAGGGTCCCATTGCCTCGGGGTGCTGTGGGTGATGGGACCCGGATAGGACCCCACGGCTGGGGACGGTTTGAGACCTCTCTGTGGGGATCGTCGCCTCCTGTCCCCACCCATGTGTCTGAGGTGGCCACGACCACTCTCCACGCGGCCGTGCTGGCCCACATTTGTGGCCATGCCCCCCCGCTCAGGGTTTCCCCCTATGGTGACGGCGGCCCCCCCACATCCGTGTTGTCCCCATGATCCCCCATGTTGCCCCCCCGGCCCCCACTGCCCACAGTGTGCCCCCCCGCGTGGCCGCGACCCTGTGGCACCCCCACTCTGCTGGCTCTGCCCACCAAGTCACATCCCTCCCTGTTCCCTGAACCCCCCCATGGGATTGCCCCAATTCCTGGGGACAGTCGGTGGCCGCGGAGGGGGAATTTTGGGGGTCGGGGACAGAGGGGGGGGAGGACGGTGCCCCCCGAGCTGGGGTGTGAGGGAAGCTCCATGTTTGGGAGGTCCCTACAGCGGGGTGCACACGGGAGGAGGCGGGGCTGGGGGCAGGGCAGCCCCGCCTCATCGCCCCATTCCTGCCCTGGGGACCCCAAATACCCTGAGACTCCCCCCGCTTCCCGCGCCCCCCAGGCGGACCCTCGTGGCCCTAATTAGCGGCTATTAATGAGCTCTGCGGGGATATGATGGCCTTGATCCGGGGGGCCGGGGGGGCCCGGGAGGTCTCAGCAGGACACAGAGCTGGGGGGGGGCGGTGGGCGGGTCCCATTGTCACGCGCGGGGCAGAGCTGGGGGGCGTCTGTGCGTGGTGAGACCCCAGGGTGGGGACACAACCAGGGACAGGGGGACAGTGTCCGAGCTGGGGACAAGGAGGGACCCTGCAGCTGTGGGGGGCTCTGAGCTGGTGACAGTGGAGGGACAGCGGGGCTGGGGGGGTTGGCTGGCGACACCTCCGGGACTTTCTGGGTGGTGACGGGACCACAGGGCTGGGGACAATGAGGGCGGGGGGGTACTCAAGGCCGGGGACAGGTACAGGACAGGATGGCCGCTTTTGGTACCGGCCCGCTCCTTGTGCCCCCACAACACCCCCGACCCCTCCCGTGTGTCCCCTCACATCTCCGGACCGCGCTGTCCAGTGGCTCCAGGGGGGCGCTGCTGGCCCCGCCCCGTCCCACAGGCCACGCCCACACAGTGGAGCACACCCCACTAAGCCCCGCCCACCGAACGCGTTTAGTAATCCACACTCATCTAATTTGCATATAAGCCCCGCCTACTAATCAAGCCACGCCCTTATGTAGGCTAAGCCGCTTGGTTGACCACGCCCCCTTATTTGCATACGACCACCTCCCGTGCATCAGGGCACCACCCCCTTCCAGACCCCGCCCATCTCATTACCATTGAAGTATGTGCGCCATGGCCCCACCCCCCACGGCCACACCCACTCCACTGCGGCCCCGCCCCCAGGCCCCGCCCCCACCGGTTGGTTCCGGGGCGCCGGTGAACGGCACGGCATGGGACACAGTACCTGCTCCCCCCCGTGCCCCTCAGTGTCCCCGGTGTCCCCCCATGTCCCTCCGTGCCGTCCAGTGCCCCCAGTGCCTCCCACTGCCCCAGTGACTCCCCAGTGCTCCCAGTTCCCCCAGTGCCCTTCCAGCACGGAGGCCGGACCCCTACCTTCTCCACCGCCCTGTGACACCCGCTTGTCACTCCTTGTCACCCATCCCCTTGTCCTCCTGTGTGTGACCCGTCCCCTGTCACTCTGAGTGACCCACCCCCCTGGCGATCCCTCTTCCTCGTGTCACTCACGCCCCCATGTGCCACTGCCACCCTGTGTCACCCACCCCCTGCCCCCGCCGTCCCGTCATCCAGTGTCCCATGTCACCCACCTCGCTGTGATTGTGTCACTCACCCCCGCCACGCCCTCAGCCCCCCGTGTCACCCACCCTCCGTGTCCCCCACCCTCCGTGTCACCCACACCCCGAGCCCCCTCCCCGCCGTATCCCCCGTGCCCTCCACGTCCCCTGTGCCCCCCCCCACGTGCTCCGCGTTCCTGCCACCCCCGTGTCCCCCGTGTCCCCCGCGGAAAGGACGAAGCGGGTGGCAGCACCAGTTCCGACATTGTCACGTACTTACAGTTACACCCGAGAGATGAAAACACTGTACACGGCCCGAATCCCCGGGCGGCCCCCCGGGCCTGGGCCACCCCCCGACCCCGCCCGCCCCCCCGGCCCCGCCCGGGGTCCCTGGCTCAGCCCCGCCGGCACCGCCGGGGCGTGCCGGGGGCGTCACAGCTGGGGAGCCCCTACATTCATGGGGAGTCCCGGGAGGGGGACGTGGCGACCCCCCCAAGGCCGGCGGGAGGGGGTCGGGGGTCCCGCCGGCGGTGCCCCCCCGCGAGGGGAGGGGCTGGCTCTATCCTATCGCTAAACAAAGCAATAAATTAACGGGGTTCCCGAGGGGACGCCGAGAAACGGGGGCGAGGGGAGGTCGGGCCACGGGGCGGGGGGCATCAGGCCACGGGGCGGGGGACGGGGCGTACAAAAGGTTGTTGTAGAAAAGGAGGGGCGTCGGGGTCTGCTCTGCTCCTGCCGCGGAGCCGGGGCTGTGCCAGGGCGTGGGGGCCACGGGGACAGGGGCATGGGACGGGAATCACGGCCGGGGGGGGCACGGGGACGGGGGCATGGGGGAGGGGCAGAGGGGGTGGCAGGGTGAGGATGACTTGGGGAGTGGCACGGGGAGGGGGACAGAGCACGGGGATAGAACAGGGTAATGTGAGCAGGGGGCTGTGGAGAGGGTGACATGGGCAGGGGACTGTCACAAGGAGGGGGGCATGGGCAGGGGTTACCCCGTCTTCAGTGCCCCGACCCCAGCTCTGCCCACCCCACGCTGGGGCACAATACCCCGGGGAGGGGACAGGAAGGGACCTGGGTGGCAGTGGTATGGGCCCCCGGTATGGGGCTCCCTGGCACAGAGAGGGGGACAGGACCAGCGGAGACCCCGACATGGAAAGGATAATAAATAGAGCATCAAAAATACAAACCGTGGGCAGGGGGTGACCCCGGGGGTGGCACCGGGATGACCCCGGGCTGCGGGCACGCGCCGTCGGGGGGGTCGGGGGGCTCCGGGCCCCTCAGGGCTATACGAGGGCGGACCGGGGCTCGCAGGGGCCCACGCTGGCGCAGCTGCTGCGGCGGCGGGGCCCGGGGGTCGGGGGGCCGCCGGGGGTCGGGGGGCCGGGGGTCGGGGGGCTGCCGGGGGTCGAGGGGCTGCCGGGCCCCTCGCCGGGGCAGCCGTGCTGCAGCAGGATGTCGGCGCACTCGCGGCTGCCGGCGCGGCGGGCGTAGAACAGCGCGGTGCGGCCGTGGCCATCCCGGGCCCGAACGTCGGCTCCATACTGTGGGCACAGCCACACGTCACCCGCGAGGCCACCGCGCGGTCCCGGTGGCCGTGGCATAGCCCCGGCGGCCGTGATGTGTCCCCCGTGGATGGAGCACATCCCCCGCGGTCCTGGCATGTCCCCGCAGTGCCACCCCATGGGTGTCTGGGTAGTGTTCCTCCCATGGCCATCCCAGGATCCCCATGGACACTTTACGTCCCCCGTGGTTATGCCATCGTCCCCAAGACCGCACCACACTCCCCATGACCACACCGTGTCCCCCATGGCTGTGTCATCTGCCCTCTGGCCACGCCACGGTCCACAAGACCACCCCACATCCCCCACAGCAGCACCACATCCCCCACAGCCACGTCACGGTCCCTACAACCCCACGATCTCCCCCCGGCTGTGCCACAGTCCCCAAGCCCACTCCAGGTGCCCCACAAACACCTCACACCCCCCAAGACCACCCCACACCCCCCACGACCATACCATGTCCCCCAGAGCCACCCCATGGTCCCCATGGCCATGTGACTTTCCTCCTGGCCACGCCATGGTCCCCATGGCCATACCCTGTCCCCCAAGCCCATACCACATCCCCCACACTCATGTCACCGTCCCCACAACCATGTCATCTCCCTCGTGGCCATGCCACAGTCCCCGTGGTGACACCACATCCCCCACCGCCACCTCAAGACCCCACTACTGCCAGTGACCTCCACACCCACCCCCTGCCCCACGTACCCACACCAGCAGCTGGGTGACCACCACCTGGGCGGTGTCGCAGGCCAGGTGCAGCGCCGTGCGCCGCTCCGTGTCTGCCATGGCCACGTTGAGCTGGTCCTTGTGGCTGTGGGCCAGGAGCAGCAGCACCGCGGGCAGGTCCTGCTCCTGCACAGCCCCGAGCAGCCGCTCGGCCAGCGGAGCCTCGGCCGCGGGCAGCGGGGCCAGGAACAGTCGCTGCTCGTACTTGGCGCGGATCCACGATTCCCTCTCCTCCCTGCGCGCAGGGACATGGGGACACAGGGGACAGGGGGTGTCAGGGACAGCAGGGTGGCACCACAGGGATAACGATGCACAATTCCTGCTCCTCCCTTGGGCATAGGACACCCCTGAGGACACAGGGGTGGCAGGGACAAAGGGTGGCACCCGATGGTTTGGTGGTGGGGACACAAAGCTGTGCAGAGTGGTATCACAGAGACAGGGAGAGTGAAAACAGCGGGGACACGTGAGTGTCAGGGACACAGGGTGGCAGCAGGGTGGCATGGGAGGTGGGGACACAGGGGTGGCAGGGACAGCAGCATGGCATTGCTGGATTGTGGGGCCACAGGGCACCAGGGACAGGGGGTTGGGGACATGGGGTGGCACTGTGATGATGTGGGGACAAGGGGCATCAGAGTCCATGGGACGGCACAGCGGTGACATGCAGGGTGGGGACATAGGGCATCAGGGATTGCACGGTGGCATCACGGTGGCGCGGAGGACAGGGACATAGGGTGGCATCAGGGGGACACAGGGTGGGGCTGGGGGACACCCACCGGGAGGACTCGTGCGTGGGCTTGCAGCGGCCGCGGGGGTTCTGCTCCCAGATGCTGTTGGCGGTGGTGTTGCCGATGGCCGTGAGCACCAGGGTCAGCTCCCGCGGCCAATCGTCCAGGTCCAGCGAGCGCACGCGTGACACGTGCGTGCCCAGGTTGCGGTGGATGCCCGAGCACTCGATGCAGATCAGGGCGCCCAGGTTCAGGCTGGCCCACGTGGGGTCTGGGGGATGGTGATGGGGACAGTGGGTGACCTGTGGCACCCCTGGGCTCGGGACACCCCATGGCGTGGGAAACAGTGTGACCCACGGCATGGCGTGGCACATGGGTTGCTGTGATCCGTGGCACGGTGTGGCTCATGGCACTGTGTGGCATTGTGTCACCCATGGCATCACGTGGCCCATGGCACTGTGTGGCCCATGGCACCATGTGGCCTGTGCCGTCCATTGAGTTGCCCACGGCATCGTGTGCCAGATGGCACCACACGGCCCAGGACATCATGTGGCCCATGGCATTGCGTCACACGCGGCATCACGCGGCCATCCCTCGCCCTGGTTGCCAGGTGGCCCATGGCCCGAGGCTCAATGTCACCCTGTGGCACTGTCACCTGGATTCAGGGCTCTGCAGGGCCCTTGGCACCAATGGCACCAATGGCTCCCCGAGATCCATGGTCCCCCCACAGCCCCCGTGAACCAATGTCCTCCCATGTCCCGTGCCCACCCATGTCCCCTCATTGTCCGCCGGTGCCCCTGGGGACTCACTGGGTGCCCCGCAGTCCACGCAGAGCGAGTTCCCGCGGGCGTTGCGGATGGCCTGGATGGCCACAGCCTCACTCTGGCTGTCCATGCGTGCCTGGAGGGACACGGGGGTGAGCACGGCGGGGGAGTGACACGGGGACCCTACCAGCCCCCGACACGGTCCCACCTTGTTCTTGCTGCTCTCGCAGCACTGCAGGCTGGCCAGGATCTGGCTCTCGATGGCCTGCACCCACGCGTCGCGCTCCTCAAAGCTGCCGGCCTCGAAGTGCCACGTCTGCCCCGTGCTTGACACGATCAGAAACTCAAAGTTCTCCTCCTCTGCGGGACCAGAGACCCCCGGGGGGGCGGTGGGATGGGGGGCCCCTATGCCCGGGGGGGCTGGACTGCCCCAGCGCCCTCCAGCCTCCCAAATCCACCCCGGCACCCAAATTCTGCCCAACCCCCTCCCAGCGGTGCCCACCCAGGGTGTGAGCTAGCAGCAGGCAAGGGGGCACAGCCACATGCACGGGACGCACCGCTCACGCCACGTTACCTGTTTTATAAATATTTCTTAAACTACCAAAACTTTTTAATTTCCACATTTTGCGCTTGGCTGCGGAGGGTCCAGGCAGCAGCAGTAGAGAGAGGAAAGGGGGACAGAGTCAGGGGGGCCCGCGAAGCCCTGGGGATGGTGCAGAAGGTGGCAGGCGGTGGCAGAGCGAGGGGGATGCATGGACAGTGTGGCTGAGCGTGGCCGGGGGGTGAGGAGCAGGATCACCCCAGATCCCCAGGGCATTCTGGGGCATCGCTGCCGTGGAGGATGGTGGCCTTGTCCCCACTGTGCCATGGGTGACCAGGGCTGGGGACACATCGCCGTGTCACTCACCTTCTGCTTGCCCGGTCGAACTCTCGGTCTTGGATGGCGTCGAGAGCTTCTTCCGCCGGTGCTTCTTCCTGTCCACCAGCGGCGATGGCGGAGGGTCCCTGCCCGCGCTGCCGGGGCTGGACACGGCCTCGAAGGACAAGGGGGACTCTGCCGAGAGACCACACGTGGGGGACTCGGGGCACTGCGGGCTGGGGCACCATTGGCACCAGGGTCACCAGTGTCACCAGGCTCATGAGGACCAGGGAGATCACCCTGACCAGCGAGGCCACCAGGGTCACCACGTCCATCAGAACCACTTGGGTCAGCGAGGGCTATCAGGGTCACTGAGTCCACTAGGCTTGGCAGTGTGACTTGGGACACCAAGGCAACCAGAGGCCCTGGGCACACTGGGGTCATCAGAGCTTGCCAGGGTCCCTGATCTCAGTGGGGTCACCAGGATCCCTGGGGCCACCAAGTTCATTGGTCTTACCAAAACCACTGGGGCCACCAAAGGGTCACAAGAGCCTCTCGGTTCACCAGAGTCATGAGGGTCACCAGGGCCACTGGAGCCACCAAAGGGTCACAAGAGCCTCTTGGCTCACCAGATTCATGAGGGTCACCAGGTCCCCAGACTCACCAGGCTCACCAGGTCATTGTGGTTTCTGGGACTCCCAGGTCCACATGCTCACCAAGGCCAGCAGTTTCACTGTGGCCACCAGGGCCACCAAAGGGCCACCAGCTCCCTGGCTTCACCAAGTCCACCAGGGTAATTGGGGTCACCAGGTTCAGCAACGGCAGTCAGGTCCCCAGACTCAGCAGGACCACCAGGTTTACTGTGGCCTCCAGAGCCACCAGAGCCACCAGGGCCACCAGGTCCCCGAGCTGCCCAGGAGTGCCTGCTCACTGAGGCCACAACAGGGCAGTACCCTGGGAGTGGCCGTGTCCCTGCATGTGCCGCTGTCACTCACCTGAGGCGAGCTTGGCACCAGAGGCGGAGGCACAGCGCTGCAGCGATCGCTCCCCCTTGCCCACCACCTTCAGCCCCGGCTCGGGGGGAAGGCTCAGGCCCACAGAGGGGACACCTGCTGCAAGGGGGATGGACAGTGACACAGTGGTCCCCGTGGTGTCCCCCCTCCCGGTGAGCCCCTGGGCACTCACTGCCTGGCTCCGGGTCCCGCAGCAGCCCGTTGATGCTGGCCGAGGGGCCGCAGGCAGAGATGGCGCGCGGCGGGCGCTTCCCGGGCACCTTGACCGTGGTGCGGAGCAGGTCCATCTCCTTCCCGTGCGTGCTGTGGATGTAGTCCTGGGGGGACAGCGGAGGTGACACCGGGCCCTCCCACACTTTGGGGACCGCATGGGGACGGGGACACTCACGTTGATGCTGGGGTGGTAGAAGAGGAGCCCGTTGCTGGACAGGGTCACGTACTTCTTCTTCCACTCCTTGTTCAGGGAGTTGCCACTGCGCTTCAGCAGGAAGCTCTGGGGACAGGGAACGGTGAGGGGACAGAGGGGACACTGGGACCTGCCGGTGTCCTCCTGCCACTGTCACCACCCACCTGCTTGATAGGGATGGCACGGCCACTGCCTGCCACCTCGCCTCGGCTGTCCAGGCTGCGCTTCTCAGAGTCGCTGCCACGGCGCGTCTGCGGGAACGGGGACAGGGACAAAGGGGTGGGACTCACGGCACAGTTGGGGACACGGGGGTGCCCACATGTCCCCCACTGCTAGAGGCCAGTGATGGTGACATTGGGGTCCCGCAGACCCCACCACTCTGGCCTCATGGTGGGAACACCCTGGGTGCCCACGGGTGTGCCACCACCACCATGCCTAGGGGACACTATGGATGCCATGTGTCCCCACCACCCTGCTAGAGGACACATCAGAAGCCCCATGGTGGGGACATCCTGGGTGCCCTGTGCATCCCACATTCCCACCATGGATGTCCACATGTCCCTCAGTGCCACCACCACAACTGAGGTGCCATGTGCCCCTCAATGTCACCACCCTGCCAGCGGACAACTCAGGCACCATATGTCCCTTGCTGCCACCACCCTACCACGTAGGGTAACAGTACTCCCCCCCTGCTACCACCCTGCCAAGGGGACACCCTGGATGCCACGTCCCCCTGTGTCACCACCACCATGCCAGGGGACAAACCATGTGCCCCCTAATGCCACCCCCCAGGCACTCACGGCGAAGAGGCTGGTGCGGCGCTTGGCCCCGCGGTGCAGCGAGCTGGGGGTCCCCAGGGGGGCGGGGGTCTCGCTGCGCAGCTCCCGATGGCTCACGTTGGGGGTGGATGGCAGTGAGGACGAGTAGTCGCTGGTGTGGCCGCCGTTGCTGGTCTGGGGGGACATGGGGTCAGCCTGGGCTGTGGCCGGGGGGCTGGGGTAGGGGGCTGGGGGGTACCTGGCCAGGGTGGACGCCCCCCACGGGGGTGGAGGCGGCGGAGTGGCTCGGGGAGCTGGGCAGGGACTTGCAGGACGCCATCAGCTGCTGCTGCTTCTTCAGTGCCACGGCCTTCTGGGCCACTGCAGGGACCCTGAGTCAGGAGGGCCGGACCCCCAGCTTGGTCGGCCACAGGCCTGGACGCCCACACTGGGACATGGTCCCCATTACCATGCCACCTAGACACTGTCCTCATCCCCCCTGGGCATGGTCCCCATCCCACCCAGCCACTGGTCACTGTCCCCATCCCACCTGGATGTGGCCCCCATCCCACATGGGGTGGACATGGTCCCTGATGTACCCAAACACAGGCCCGGCACACCTGGATGTGGTCCCCTGCACTGTCCCCATCCCCCCTGGACATAGTCCCTGTCTCACCTGGACATGGTCCTGTGCCATCAGGCCACCATTCCCCTCGACCCAGATGTGATTCCACGCTGGCCACCACCCCTGTCTGACCAGGCCACCTGCCCCCTCCCACTATGCCCATTCCACCCTGGCCACTGTCCCCATCCCGCCTGGCCACGGTCCCCATCACGCACTGGTCACTGTCCTTGTCACACCATGCCACCAGCCCTCTCCCACACTCTCTCCACCCCCCTCCCAGCCCCCCAAGCCCCAGGGCAGGGTCACCCACCCTCGGTGAAGACCCGATCCACGTTGAGGCCATACGTGGCGCAGGTCTCGTAGTAGAGGCAGCGCCGCATGTCCCCGCAGAGTGCCCGGGCGCGGGCATCCTCCACTGCCCGTGGGCTGGACGAGCTGATCTTGTCTGGGGGGTCAGGGGGTCAGCTAGGGGTCCCCTGACCCACTCCCCTCCCCACAGGATCCCCCCGTGCCCCCGGCTCACCCTGGGTGCCCACCAGGGCCAGGGCCACGTCGCCGGTGCCGCGGAGGTCGCTGAGCAGTGCGTGCAGCTGCGTCACCTCCTCGAAGCTGCTCTCACTCTCCAGGCTAAAGACGAAGATGACGGCGTCCGCCCAGCTGGCAAACTGGGGGGCCACGGGCGGGGGTCAGGGCTCGGCTCCGGCCAACGTGGCCCCCCGGCCCCCGGTCCCCTCGTACCTGCGCGTCCGGGGCACCGGCCTCCTCCCGGATGAGCAGGAGGTGGCTCTGGCCATCGACTGTCACCTCACGCTTGAACTGTCCACCTGCAGTGGGGGAGGGGAGGGGAAGGGAGGGGGATCCTACAGATGTGCTCGTCCCCCATGACCGGAATGTCCCATGGCCATGAGCAGCACCATGTGTGAGCAGCACTTTGACCCCAAATGTCCCCCAGCCACTCCCAGCACCATGACATTGCCCATTCCGTGGCCATGTCCATCCCCTTCACCATCTCCACCCATGTCCATTCCCAGCGCCATGACCTTGTCCATTCCATGACCACGTCCATCTCGTGGTCATGCCCAGCCCATGGCACGTCCATCCCATGCCCAGCTCCATGGATATGTCCACTCCTCCATCTCCATCCCCACGGCCACTCCATCACCGAACCCATCCCCATGACACATCCATGGTCATGCCCACCCCTTGCCCACGTCCTTCCCGTGACCACTCACTCTCAGTGGGCTCCAGGCCCACGTAGGAGCCGGTGAGGAACCGGTGGACGAGCGCCGACTTGCCACTCTTGCTGCTGCCCAGGACGCCCTGGGTGGGCAGAGGGGATGTCAGGATGGTTGAGGACGTGGGGACACGGGGACACGGGGACATGGAGACATGGAAACATGGCACCCACCAGGCGGATCTCAGGGATGGAGCGGCCCAGGGTCCACTCCTGGCTGTTCACCAAGGCCTCTGTGGAGGGAGATGGGTGAGACAGAGCCCGGGACCCCCAGGAACCCCCCAGGATCCCCCGACACCCCCAGCAGCCTCTGGCACCCCAATCCCCCGGGGGCCCCCACCCTGCAGCGCAGCAGCAGCTTCCTGCGTGGGCGGCCACCAGCTGTCACCCAGCAACGGCACCGGGCCCGCGGGGGCGGCGGGAGGACGCGGAGATGCCACGTGGCAGGGACAGGGACGTGGCAGCACGAGGCCTTGTGTGCCAAGGCACGAGGACACAGTGGGCATGGAGACACGGTGGGCATGGGGACAAAGCGTGGTGGGAGAGCATGGTGTGGCACAGGGACACGATGGGAAGCATGGCAGGCACCAGGACACAGTGTGGCACGAGGACATGGCGTGGCATGAGGACACAGTGGATTCCAGGACATGACAGCCATGAGTGGCACCAGGATGTGGTGTGGCATGGGGACACGGGGGTAACCAGGCCATCAGGCCATGACAGGCACTAGGACACAGCGTGGCACAAGGTTGTGGCACCAGGATGTGACGAGCACCAGGACACAGCATGGCATCAGGACATGGGGTGGCACGAGGACACAATGGACTCCAGCACACGATGGACATGAGGACACCATGACAGCATGTCAGGCATGAGGATGGAGCGTGGCATGAGCACAAGGTGTGGCGCAGAGACACGAAGGACTCCACGACACAGCGTGGCAGTGTGGCACGAGGACGTGGTGTAGCACGAGGATGCCGCATGGCACAAGGACATGGTGTGGCACGAGGACATGACATGGCACGAGGACACAGTGAGGCACACGATGGGCACAGGGGTATGATGGCACCAGAACGCAGCAAGCAGCAGCGTGTGGCTCACAAGGACACGGTGTGGCACCAGGACATGCCCTGTGCCCCCCACACCTCCTACCTGCCGTCCCCAGCACCACAAAAGAGGAACCTGAGGGTCCTCCCCTTTCTGTGCCTCAGGTTCTGCCACCAACACACAGAGCCAGGTCCCCGCCACGCTCGTGACAGCCGGGGAGAGGGTTAACGCTGCTGCCTGTCACCCCTCACACTGTCACCGAGCTGCCACCCCCGAGCCCTGCAGGCACTGCCCACGCACCCCATGGTATCAAGGTGCGTGCAGGCAGACAGAGGGGTGCCGGGGGGGACAGAAGGACACGGGGGGACTGTAGGGTGGCCGGACAGATGGACGGGGGGAACAGGATGTATGGGTGTGACGCACAGATGGAGGCGAGGACAGACAGATGGGTGGCGGGACAGAACGACCCCGTGGAGTTCCCCAATGGGGAGACCGAGGCACGGGATCCCCACCACGGGTGGCACCAGGCCCCGCCAAATCTGACACCCCACGTCACCCCAAAGGCGCAAAAACACAGGACACCCCACATGGGGTGGCTCAGCCCGGGTGGGTCACAGCCCCCAGCTCCCACCACCCTGCCAGCCGCAGGTCCTCCTGCCCCACACAGGACCCGCGGGTCCGGTCACCTCCTTCCCCCGCCAGGGAAACTGAGGCACACCACCATGGCCACAGCGGGCACTGGCACACCTGCCCCGGGTCACCGAGGGGTGTGGGGACACCGAGACACGGCCGGGGAGACCCCCGGGATCCCCCGGGCCGGTACTCACTGTGAGGGGTGGCCCTGGCTGGGTCGGCGGCGGGGGGAGACCAGGGGGGCGCGGGGTGGGTGGGGGTCGCCGCGGGGCTCTTGGTGAAGATGCCACTGATGAACTTGAGCATCTTTCGGTCGCGGGTGGAGGCGCGACCCCCCTCGCGGCCCCGCTTCAGCCCCGTCTCGGGGGGGGGCGCGGGAGCCAGAGCCCCCGGCCCCGGCTGCAGGTCGCTGTAGTCCAGGGTCTTGCTCTTGCCCTTGCTGGGGGACAGCCGGGCCCGGGGGGGCCCCTCGCTCTTGCCCCCCGCCTTGGGGCGCCCCTTGCCCTCTCCCTCGGGCCACGAGAGGCGGCTGCCGGCAGGTTTGGTGGGGGTCTTGCCCCCCCGGGGGTCGGGGGTCCCGCGGGTCCCACCGCTGCTCGCTGGTTTGGGGGCTTTGGGACCGGCCAGGCGGAGGCGGCGGGCGCCGGCGGAGGGGTGCGGGGAGCCTGTGGGGGGGTCCAGGGGCGGCGGGGGGGCTCTGCTCCCCTCCAGAGGGCCCTCGGGGCCCCCCCAGGTGGCCTGGCTCAGCAGCGGGCGGCGGGGGGTCGCGGCGGGCTGGGGGATGTCCAGGGCGGCCAGAGCCCGCTCCCCCGGCCCCTCCAAGGTGCCCTTGGCCCCACGGGGGTCGGGTTTGGGGGGCACGGCCGGGAGCGGGGGGGGCAGCAGCGCCGGGTCGGGTTTGGGGGGCACGGCGGGGGGCGGGGGGGGCAAGAGCGCCGGGTCGGGCTTGGGGGGCACCGCCGGGGGCGGGGGGGGCAAGAGCGCCGGGTCGGGTTTGGGGGGCACCGCCGGGGGCGGGGGGGGCAGCAGCGCCGGGTCGGGTTTGGGGGGCACGGCGGGGGGCGAGGCGGGCGAGCGGGGGCGGGGGGCGTCGGGGCCGGGGGGGCCGGGACCGGCCGTACTTATCCGGAGCGCGTCCTGCCGCTGGAAGAGCCGCTCGGGCCGCCGGGCTCGGCCGGGCTCGGGGGTGCGGGGGGCAGCCGCAGCACCCCCGGGGCCAGGGGCTCCATCGCCGCCCCCCCCCGCCTCCTCCGCCTCCCCCGCGGCGCCCACCGACTCGAGCTTGACCAGCGTGAGCGAGATGAGGTAGGTGGTCCTGCGCTGGAGGCCGGTGGTCCTGCTCATGGGTGCGGGCAGGGCCCCCCCGGGGCGCCCCCCGGCCCCCCTCGTTCCCCGCGCGGCGCCGCGGCCGCCGGTGCCGGTGATGCTCCGGTCCCACCCCCGGCCCTGCCTCCCCGAAGCCTTCGCCGCTCGCCCGCCCCCGGAGGGGTTGGAACCGCCGCCGCCCCCCCCACGAAATACAACCACCCCCCCCCGCCAGCCGCCGGGATCGGGGCCGCCCCCCCCGCCTCACCCCCCACCCCGGGTTAGCGGCCGGGGGGGCATCGTGGGGGGAACCCCCCCAAGCCCTGTGCTGGGGGGGTGGAGGGGAGGGGTGGAGGGTGGGGAGCTTTTGGGGGTGGGGGAGGATAGGAGGGGTGTCAGGGCGGGGGGAGGGGGGTGCGGGGATATGAGGGTCCGGGAGGTGGGGGGAATGGGGGAGCACAGGTGAGGGGCGCTGGGGGACGGGGGAGGACAGGAGGGGCGGTGGGGCGTGAGGGACACGGGGCCGGTGGGGAGCGGGGGGTGAGGGAAATGGGGCGGTGATGGGGAGGGGGCTCCGGGGAGTGAGGGGGCTACGGGGAAGGGGGAAATGGAGGGATGGGGGGGTTATGGGGCGGGAGGGGTCATGCCCGGGACCCCCCGGGACCGGGGCTCACGGCAGCGCCCCGACGGGCTCGTCCTTGGCAGCTGCGGCGGCGGCGGCGCGGGTGGTGGCCGGGGCCCGGCGGGGGGGGCCCTGAGCGGCCGGGGGGGGCCGGGGCCCGGCGGGGGGGGCCCTGAGCGGCCGGGGGCGGCCGGGGCCGCCGCTCTCCGCCATGCGCCGCTCCCAGGGCCGGGCTGGGGCGGGGGCGGGCGGCGGCCCCGCCGCTACCGGGCAGGCGCGAGCGCTCCCGGGCGCCCCCCCGACTCCCCCTCTCCGTCCCCGGCACCTGCCGGGCTGCCGATAGCCCCCCACCCCGATACCCCCCCATCCACCTCCCGTCCATCCGTCCGTCTGTCCGTCCATCCATCCATCCATCCATCCATCCATCCATCCATCCATCCATCCATCCCTCCCCCTGCTCCCCGCGCTCCCAAATCCCCTCCCTCCCCTTCCCGCGGCAGCAGCGCTGGGTCGGGGGGGGACCCGCAGCGGGGGGCGTGGGGGAGGCTTTGGGGGTTTTCGGGAGGCCTAGGGGGGCTCGGGGCAGGTTCATCCACCCGTTTTCTGGCGTTTTTAGCAGCGGCGCAGCATCCCTGCGCATCCCGTTACCACGGCAACGGCGGGGATGGCGGCGGGACCGGCCGTGGACCCCCCCCGTGTCACCCCCCGTCACTCCCGTGTCACCCTCGTGGAACCCGCGTGGAAACCGCGTGGACCCGGGCCAGGTATCACGCCCATTTGTGTCCCCCACGCCAGCGTGGCATCCCCGGCCACGCGTGTCACAGCCTGGGGAGGGACACGGGGCTCGGGAGCACGGCGGGACCCCTCAGCCCCCCGGGGGTGCTGCCACCCAGCGGGCACGGGCGGGGGGTCCGTGTGCCCTCCCGCGAGTGTCACCGCTCCGGGGTTGGTGACAGCGCCCAGCAACACGCACAAGACCCCGCCGGGGAGGGGGGACACCCCCAGAGCCCCGCTGTGTCCCTGCTGTCACCCCAGGGCTGTGAGCATGGAGCTGACTCTGGCCCCGGGCCGGCTGGGAGGATCTGGCCGCTCTCACCACCCCGTGCCCTCTCAGTGCCCCCTTGTCCCTTCCAGTGCCCCCAGTAAAGACCCACGCCCCCCAGGGCTGAAGTGTCCCACGCTGGGGGGGGACACGGGGTCACGCCGGGTACGACCCCTCCGCCGGAACATCCTGTCCCCATCCCATGTCCCCAGCGCTGCTGCCCGCCCGGGGTGGGAGGCTTAAGCCGGGGGGGGCAGAGCAGTCAGAACCCCCGGGGGTGGGGGAGGGCTCTGTGGGAGCGCCGGGGCTCGGGGCGGGGGGGCCTGTGCCCCCTCCAGCCCTCTGTGGGTACCACAGCGGGCGCTTGGCAACGCGGCATCCCCCGGCTTCCCGTTGCCAGGGCAACGGCGCAGGAGATGCCAGAGCGGGGGGGGGGGGCCCAAGGATGTGGGGGTTCTGCACGAGCGGGGGGGCGGCAATGGAACCCCTCCCCGAGTGACGTCACCCGACGCCCCCGGGTGGGTTGGAGGGGTCGGGGGTGGAGCCCCCAAACTCCGTGCAGTCCCCCCCCCCATCTTCTCCCAGCAAGGCCCCCCCACAGGACTCCCTCCAGCAACACGTGCCCCCCTCAGATGCCCCCCCAGCACCAGTGCCCCCCACACAGCAGGTTCCCCCCAGAGCAGCCCCACTCCCCTCCCCCCAGCAACCCCTGCGACCCCTCCAGCAGGGCCCCCCCACCCCAACAGGGCCCCCCCACCTCCTCGGCAGGGGCCCCCCATCCCCCCTCCGGTAGACGCAGGGAGGAAGTGGCCCCATTTCCCACAGCGCAGGAGCCGGAAACCGCCCCAGGGCTCCATGGCGGAAACGGGGGGGCCCCGTCCCCAACCCCCCCACGGGTCCCTGCACCCCCACTGCCCCTCAGGTGGTCCCCATGTGGGGTTGGTACTGCCAAGCCTCCACTACAGCACCTGGGGGGTCAGGCCTCACCTCCTGGGGGGCCACAGTCTGGGGGCCCTGCTGGAAGGAGGGGGCAGGGCCCCCCTGAGCTGGGACAGGACTCCCTGTGGGGCCGTGGGCACCAGCAGAGGCCAACCCCAGTGTGGGGCTGGGGGGACACCAGTGTCACATCCATCCATCCCTCCATCCCTCCATCCATCCATCCTTAAATCTCTCCTCCCTCCCAAGCAGAGAATGTCCCCCATGTGTCCATCCTTCCACCCAGCCCCTGTCCACCTGTCTGTCCCTGCACCCATCTGTCCATCCCTCCACCTGTGCCTCTCTCCATCCATCCCTGCATCCACCTGTTTGTTCATCCACCAGTTCACCTATCCATCCATCCATCCATCCATCCATCCATCCATCCATCCATCCATCCATCCATCCATCCATCCCCCCTGTCCACCTGCCCATCCATCCACCCTTCCTTCCTTCCCTCCATCCCTCCATCCCAAGGATGTTCACCTTTCTGTCTGCCCCTCCACCCCCTGTCCTCTATCCATCATCCATCTGCCCATGTGTCTGTCCATCGCTCCATCCTCCTGTCTGTCCATCCCTCAAGCCAGCCGCCTGTCCATCCGTCCGTCCATCCATCCGTCCATCCATCCATCCATCCATCCATCCATCCTCTGCCTGTCTCCTTGTCCATTCCTCCCTCCACTTGTCCAGCCAGCCATGCAGTAGCTGTCCATCTGTGTGTCCATCCAGCCCACTGTCCACCTGTCCGTCCATCCGTCCATCTCTCCACCAGTCTGTCCACTTGTCCCTTCACCCATCTGCCCATCCATCACCTCTCCACCCACCCACACAGACACCCCTCCATCCAGAGGATGTCCATCCATCTGTCCCTCCCCCCATCCACCTGTCCATCCCTCTGTCTGCCCCCCCGCGTCCCCGCAGTGTCCCCTGTGCCACCCGGTGCCCCCCAGCCCCGGTGCCCCCGGTACCTCGGAGGGCCCTGAGGGCGCTGCCGAGGCTCCCGCGCAGTCGGGGCTCGGGCACGGTCTCCACGAGCCGAACCAGCCGGTTCAGGTGGCCCTTGGCCCCCTCGTGCCGGGCCACCTCGGCCCGGATGGCGGCCAGAACCTCGCGCCGCTCCCGGGGGGCCCCCATGGCACCCCCGGACCCGCGACCCTGCTCGGCCCCGGCCTCCCCTGCCCCACACGCTTCCTGCCGGAGCCGCAGCGTCACCCGCGGGGACACGTCACGGCCCTGCGCGGGCCTGGGAACGGCGGCGGGCCCGGCCCCACCGGCGCGTCGGGACACGCCGGGACTCGCCGGGGCTCGTCGGGGCACGGGCACAGCCCGGCACGCCCCGCCACGCCACCTCCGTCCGCCGCGCCACGGACACGCCACGGGCACGGCAGCGACACGCCAGGGATGCGGGTGGGGGGCAGTGGCACGCGGGGACCCACTGGGGACAGGGACACGTGGGGACACGCACACAGGTGGGCGTTGGGGGGACACACTGAGGACACGGCGTGTGCTGGGGACACACCGGGGTGCTCAGGGGGAACCCACGGGTGACATGTGTGCAGCCACGCAGGCATGCTGGGGACATGTGCAGTGGCATGGACACACCAATGAAATGCTAGGGACATGTATGGACACATGTGCAGCCACACGGACATGCGAATGACATGTGGAGTGACACGGATACTCTATGGACACACAGTGGCACAGAACACACTGGGGACATGTGTGCAGTGACACATGGACATGCTAAGAGCATGTGTGCTATCCCATGCACACACAGCCCAGCCCCACAGGCACATGTCCCCCCAGCCCATGTCCCCACCCCCCACAGGTGTCCCCGTGTGACCCCAGGGGCCTTTGGAGATGTCCTTGTGTCCCCCCCTAGCCACGGACTCCCGGCCCCCCACCCCACGTGCCACGGGGGGTCCCAGAACCTGGGGGGTGTCCCAGTGTCCATAGGTGGTGCCAACACCTGCGGAGGGTCCCAGCGCTCACCGGGAGGTCCCAGCACGCAGTGTCCCCACCCCCTGCACTCTCCCAGGCAGAGGTGGGAATGGGGGTCCTGCGGGGGGTTTATTGAGGGCTGAGGGGGGATCATGGGGGGGTCACGGGGGTGTTTCGGGAGGGTCAGGGGGTGAGGGGGTACGCAGAGGCCACGAGGCGCTGCTTCTCCCAGGTGTAGGTCTGGATGGTGGCGGCTTCTCCCCCCAGGCTGACGCGGCACCTGCAAGGACAGGTGAGGGTGACCCCGGGCCCGGGACCCCCGGGTGGGAGCCAGAACCCCTCGGTGCCAGCCCCCCACCTCCCCACCGGTGCCCCCCACTCACTGGCGGTCGGGGCGTGCCAGGAAGCAGAGGGTGAACAACGCCAGGTCGAACTCGGGGCTGGAGCCCACCAGGAGCGACCCCCGGGGTTTGGAGTAGCCGTCCCAGCGGAACTGCAGCGACAGCACGTCCGGGAAGTCCGTCCACTGCGGAGGGGACATGGGGGGTCACAGGGCGTGTCGTGGAGGGGAGAGACCCTGGCCGTGGGGTGGGGGGGACCCATCCCAGTGGAACTGCAGTGACAGCACAGCCCTGTGTCACTGGGGGGCTGTCACAGGGGTACAGACAGCGAAGGGCAGGGGGATGTGCGTGGGGGTACCCCGGGTATGGTCCTGCAGGACCCCCGGTATGGTCATGGGGGGCAGGGACACAGAAGGGTGTGGTGATGGGGGTCCCTGGGTATGGCCACGGGGGGCAGAGACACGGGGGGGCCGTGGGTACAGCCATGGAGGGCATGGCTGTGGCAGGACCACAGGGGGACAGGGACAGCAGGGATGCTCCAGGGGGAGGATGGAGGATGCCGATAGGGAACGGGGAGGGTGTGGGCAACCGGAGGGACACAGGGGGCCACAAGGTTCCTGGGACAGAGTGGTGGCAGGAAGGGGTGAGGGACACATGTGGGGATGGCGTCTCAGGGACATTGTGGGTGAGCACAAAGGCAGGGACCCTGAGGGTCGTCCCAGGGGACAAAGACCCTGGCTGGGGACGCTGTGGGGGATGGGGGCAGGAGGGGAACCCCTGCAGTGGGTCCTTCCTCTGTCCCCATCCCCCACTCAGAGGATCCCACCTGTGTCTCCATGTCCCCCAGTGTCACCCCCATCCCCCACTCAGGGAGAACCCTGTGTTCCCATCCTCGTCACACCTCCATCCTCTCCATGTTCCTGTAGCCCCCGTCAGTGTCCCTGTGTCCCCTTATGCCCCCCCATGTCCCCCTGTCCCCGCTCACGGGCCCATCCCAGGTGTAGCCCAGGTACTCCAGCCCCTCCACGTCCCCGTGTCCCCCCATGTCCCCCTGTCCTCCCATGTCCCCGTGTCCCCCCATGTCCCCCTGTGCCCCCATGTCCCCGTGTCCCCACTCACGGGCCTGTACCAGGCATAGCCCAGGTACTCCAGTGCCCCCACATCCCCGTGTCCCCTCATGCCCCCCTGTCCCCACACATGGGTCCATCCCAGGAGTAGCCCAGGTACTCCAGCCCCCCCGCCCCCCTGTCCCGTGTCCCCCCGTGTCCCCATGTCCCCTTACGTCCCCGTGTCTCCCCTGTCCCCACTCACGGGCCCATCCCAGGTGTAGCCCAGGTACTCCAGCCCACTCCCCCACCATGTCCCCGTGTCCCCCCATGTCCCCGTGTCCCCCCATGTCCCCCTGTCCCCACTCACAGGTCCGTCCCAGGTGTAGCCCAGGTACTCCAGCCGCCCCGCACGCTCCAGCGCCTGCAGCTGCACCCAGTTGTGACAGCCCGACACTGAGCCCTTCTTCACCTCCCCTGGGGACACAGAGAGCAGGTGACCACAGTTTCCCCACCATGGACACCCCCATGTGACCCCCAGTCCATGGCATTGGCCCCCCAAGCCTCCCCAGCTTCATCCCCACGGTGTCCCCCCCATTCCCTTGGTGTGTGTCCCTGTTCCAACCTCCCCATCCCCCCAGTGCCCCCCAGCCCCATCCCCACAGTGACCCCCCCCATCTTCAGTGTCCCCCCATGTCCCCTCACCGTGGAACACGTGCTCGAAGCCGGAGGAGTCCAGCGCTTTCCCACTGGAGCGCGAGTAGAGCCCAAACCACATGGAGTGGAGGTCAGCCCGAAACGCCTCAGCCGAGGGGTACAGCCCTGGGGAGACCGTGGGGACATCATGGGGACATGGGGTACAGCCCTGGGGACATGGGGTACAGCCCTGGGGAGACCATGGGGACATCATGGGGACATGGGGTACAGCCCTGGGGAGACCATGGGGACGTCGTGGGGACATCATGGGGACATGGGGTACAGCCCTGGGGAGACCATGGGGACATCATGGGGACATGGGGTACAGCCTTAGGGACATGGGGTATAGCCCTGGGGAGACCATGGGGACATCATGGGGACATCATGGGGACATGGGGTACAGCCCTGGGGAGACCGTGGGGACGTCATGGGGACATGGGGTATAGCCCTGGGGAGACCATGGGGACATCATGAGGACATCATGGGGACATGGGGTACAGCCCTGGGGACAGGGTGGCACATGGGAACAGGGGGGTTCAGCCCTAAGGACAGGGCAGGGAGACAGGAGGGACTCTGTGGAGACAGGGGGAAAACTGTGGGGACTCTGTGGGGATAAGAAGGGAACAGCGCAGACACCATGGGGACACCCTGGGGACACCGTGGGGACACTGTGAGGATAAGAAGGGAACAGGGCAGACACCATGGGGACACCCTGGGGACACCGTGGGGACACCGTGGGGACACTGTGGGGATAAGAAGGGAGCAGGGCAGACACTATGGGGACACCGTGGGGACACCATAAGGACAACGCAGCCCCACCCTTTCTGAGGACAAAGCGCTCCAGCAGCGCCAGGACCGGAGTGTCGAGGGCGGCGTCCAGGAATTCCTTCTGCTCCTGCTGCTCCTCGGCTGTCTCCGTCTCATCCTCCCCCGTGCGCGGCTCGTAGTTATCCAGCAGCGCCAGGAGCCGCGAGAAGGTGGGACGGGACAGCAGCTCCGGGGACACGTAGGAAAACAGCCTGGGATGGGAGCGAGAGGCGTTGGAATTGGGATTGGGGACGGAAATGTGTGGGGTGGAGGGATGGGACAGGGTGGGATGGGATGGGATGGGATGGGATGGGATGGGATGGGATGTGGGATTGGGGATGGATGGACACACGTGGGGTGGAGGTGGGGGATGGAGGGACATGGATTTGGGGTGTAGGGATGAGGAAGGAGAAACTTGGGGTTGGGAGGGAAGTGTGGGATGGAGACTTGTAGGGCCAGGATGGAGGGATGAGGATGGAGACAGGTGGGATGAAGATGCAGGATCGAGGGAGGTGGGATCAAGACAGAGGGATGGGATGGAGGGACAGGGATGGAGGGTTGGATCAAGGGATGAGAATGGAGCCAGGCGGGTTTGGGGCGGAGGGATGGGATAGAACGGGATGGAGACAGGTGGGATGGAGAGCAGGATGGGCAGAGGGGTGGGGATGGAGGGATGGAGGGGAACACGGTAGGTGCTGAGTCCCCCCAGCCCCCCCAACCCCTTCCCCACCTCCCATCCTCGCTGTCGCTCCCCGAGCCCTTCAGGTTCAGCTCGAGCTGCCCCGGCCCGGCCCGGTTCGAGTCTGCCGCGAGCAGCTGCTCCGAGAGCTCCCGGAGCTCCGCGTCCGACACCGCCCGGGGCTCTGGCACCGCCCGGGGGACCTCCGGCACCGCCCGAGGGGACTCTGGTACCGCCTGGGGGACCTCCGGTACCGCCCGAGGGGATTCCGACACCGCCCGGGGCTCTGGCACCGCCCGGGGGGACTCTGGTACTGCCCGGGGGGGCTCTGGCACCGCCCGGGGGACCTCCGGCACCACCCGGGGAACCTCTGGCACCGCCCGGGGCTCCGGCACGGCCCGGGGGACAGGGGGGACCTCCCCACTGCCCCCCGTGCTGGCCACCACCAGCAGCCACAGCAGCCACAGCGCCATCGCAGGGGCCCCCCCCGGGGCCCGCCGTCCCTTATAAGTTGCCGCTATCATCGCGATAAGGCCCCAAGGTCGCGACGTGGCCTCGACAGAGGGGAAGACCCCGGCGAGGGGCACCCTGAACCACCCAAAGGTTGGCTGGGGGCGGCTGCACCCCCAATTCCCTCCGTCTCTGTCTCCCACGGGTGATTTGGGGACTCGTCCCCCAAAATTTGACGCCCCCCGGGGTGTTGGCATCTCCAAATTTGCCCCCCCGGCCTCCCCCGGAGCTGTTTAATGTTTAAGAGACCAAATGTGGTCCCTCAAGGACTTCCCAGGGGGGAGGTCACGGCCCCTCTGAACCACTCCACACTCACCTGGGGGGACACAGGAGGGTGTTTGGGGTGTGGGGGGGCGGCAGGAGCAGGGAGGGACCCTGGGAGGGCTTAAGGGGTCTTGGGGGGATGCTGTGGAGGACCTGGGTGGGCCTACGTGGACTGTTGAGAAGGTTTGGGGAGCCCAGAAGCACCTGAGGGTCATGGAGGGGATTTTGGGGGGCCGTGGGGCAGCGAGGGGGAGATCCCCGGGGTGTCTTGGACCGGGGGGGCTATGGGAGGCCTCAGACATGAAGGGTCTCTTGAGGAGTAGAGGGGCTGAGGGGTATAGGGGGATCCTGGGGGGCTATGGGGGTCCCTGGGGTCAGCAGGGCCGGGGGGCTTCTAGGAGGCTCCTGGAGGGCTCTGGGGTCTTGGCGGAGCTGGAAGAGATGGGGTTCTGTGGGGCTGGGGGAGCTCGGGGGTCCGGGGGAGGGGCGAGGGCCCGGGGGGCGGGGCAGGAGATCCGGTAGGCACCGCCCCCCTCCCGATAGGCCCCGCCCCCGGGCAGGGACACCACGCCCCCGGATCGGTAGGCCACGCCCCCGCCTCTGTCTGTGCCGTGCGCATGCGCAGCCCCCGCGGCGCTGGCTCGACGGTGGGCTGGGCTATGCCCATATATGGGGCGGGGGGCGGGGCCGAGAGAGAGGCAGGGGTGGTGATTGTGGGCGGGGCTATGGGGGACACACGGATAGCTGGGCGGGGCTTCGGGCCCTGCGCACGCGCAGTGCGAGCGGGCGCGCGCGGGGCGCGGGGCCGCGGTTTAAAGGGGCCGCGGCGCGGGGACCCCGGAACCCCCAAACCCCCCCGGGACCCCTGGACCCCGGAACCCCCCGAACTCCGGGACCCCCCGCCCCCGCCATGGTCTGCGGCGGCTTCGCCTGTTCGCGCAACGCGCTCTGCGCCCTCAACGTGGTTTATGTGGTGAGCGGGGGGGGCGAGGAGGGGGACTGGGGACCACTCTGCTCTGGGGGGCGCGGGGACCACCCTGTTTGGGGGGAGGGGAGGGGCTGAGGCGTCCCCCACTAAAGCCAGGGGGTAGTTTGGGGAGGTCTGGAGAGTGGGGGAACACCCTCGCGGTTTGGGGTTGTGGGGACCAGGGGGCCACGCCAGGGGGTGAAGCTGGGGGTCCCCCAAACATGGGCAGGGCTTCTGGGACCCCCGGTCTGGGGGTGGCGAGGGGCTGTGGGACACCCCCTTAAAGGGTGGGGCTGGAGAGGGCGGGGAGGGGTTCGGGGGTCCCGGGGAGGGTAAGGGGACCCCCAAAACCACAAGAGGGGGTAGGGTCAGAGGCCATGTCCCCCCCATATCCACGTGGCCGGGAATTCTGGGGGGCTGGGGGGATGGTTTGGCAAAGTGGCCGAGGGGGGCACACCCCATCCCCCCATGACCCTGGGGACCCCCTGACCTCCCCCCATTGTGCCCCCCTCAGGTGGCCTGAGGGTCTGGGGCTGTGTGTCCCCCCCACACTGTGGCCCCCTCCAGGTGTCCCTGAGGGCATTAGGGACCCCCCTGACCCCCAAAATGCTCCTGTGGGGTCCTCAGGCTGTGCCCCCCCACCACACCGGGGTGACACAGTCGCAGTGCTCGGGGGTCCCTCGGGGGTGTCCCCGTGTCCCCTGACGCCCGTGCCTCCCCAGCTGGTGGGGGTGCTGCTGGTGGGGGTGGCAGGCTGGGCGCGGGGCCTGGGCATGGGCTCCAGCCCCCCCCTGCTCGGCGGAGCCTTCGCCGTCGGAGTCTTCCTCCTGCTCATCGCGGGGCTGGGGCTGCTCGGGGCCCTGCGGCACCACCAGGTCCTGCTCTTCTTCGTATCCTTTTGGGGAGGGGGCACCAAACCCCCGCCGGGACCCCCGAGCCCTCCCCGTGTCCCCAAGCCCCTCTGGGGTCTCCGATCCCCTGCGGCACCACCTTTGTGTCCTTCGGGGGTGTCCCAAAGCCCCCCCGGGTCCCCAAATCCTCCTCGGTGGCCCTGAGGGTCCCTCCCAGGGTCCCAAGTGCCTCTCTCGCAGCTCCCACCCCCTCCCCTGTGTCCCCAAAGTGCCCCCGATGTCCCAACCCCTCCCCGTGGCTCATTCCTATTCTTTAGGGGTTCTCCAAACCCCGCCCCAAAACTGCACAGGGTGTGGGTTTGGGGGTGTCCCGGGGGGGGTTTTGGGGGGTCTCGGTGTGTCTGTGCCCCCCTTGACTCCCCCAAGTACGTGCTGATCCTGGGCCTGGTGTTCCTGTGCCAGCTCGGCGTGTCCTGCGCCTGCCTCGCCCTGGGCCGGGAGGCTCAGGTGGGTAAGGGGAACCCCCCCGGGCACCCCAAAACACCCCCCGGGACCCCAAAACACCCCCCGGGCACCCCAAAACACCCCCCGGGACCCCACAACTCCTGGGGGGCTCAGGGAACCTCTTGAGGTCCAAACCCTGGGGACCTCAGGTGGGTCACACCCCCCAGGACACCTCCACACCCCCAGGATCCCTCTGGGACCCCCACCCCACCCTTGGGACACCCCCAGGATCCCCCCAACCATCACACAGTCCCGGGGCACCCCACAATCCTTGGGGGGGGGTGGGATCCTCTCTCCCTGCTCCAGGGACCCCTCAGCCCCGGGAGGGACACAAAGGGGGCACTGATTGATGGTGGGAGGGTTCGAGGGGGGCCCTGACTGATTTTTGGGGGGTCCACTGACTGATTTTTGGGGTCCCAGGAGCGGCTGCTGCGCTCGGCCTGGCCCCTGCTGAGCGGGGGGGCGCGGGGGGAGCTGCAGCGCAGGCTGGGCTGTTGTGGGCTGGGGGAGCCCCCCGGGACCCCCAGCCCTGCCAGCCCTTCCCCGCTGAGCTCCCCCGGGCTGGAGCCCCCCTGGGAGCCCCAAAACTGCCCCGCTGTGAGTTTGGGGTGCGGGGGGGGAGGGGGTTCGGGGTAATTGGGGGGGGTGGGATTTAGGGGGTGACTGGGGAGTTGGGGGGGGTTTGGAGAGTCCTCCTGGGGGTATTGGGGGGCTATGGGGGGGATTTGGGGACACCCCTGGGGAGTCTGGGGGGTTGGAGGGGAACCCCCGGGGGGTGGGGAGGGTTGGGTTTTTTTTGAGGGGAAACAGGGGGAGTTTGGGGACCCCCGAATGTGCTGAGCCCCCCCGGGAGGGGTCCACAACCCCCCCCCCCACTCTGCTGTGTGTCCTGGGGCACTGGGGGGGTTTGAGGACCCCCGGGGGTGGGCAGGGGGTGTTGGGGACCCCCCCTGACCCCCCTGTTTCCCCCCAGAGGTGCCAGTTCCCCCCGGGGGGAGTCCCCCCGTGCCCCCCTGCGCCCCCCAACTGCTGCAGCACTCGGACCAGGCCCTCAAGATTTTGGGGGGGGTCGGGCTCTTCTTCAGCTTCACCGAGGTACAGGGGGGCGGGGGGGGCAGTGGGGGTCTCAAGGGTTTGGGGGGGTCCCACAGCCACCCCCCAACCCCCTGTTTCTTGCAGGTTTTGGGGGTCTGGCTCGCCCTGCGCTTCCGGAACCAGCGGGACCCCCGCGCCAACCCCGGTGCCTTCCTATAGTGGGGGGGCCCCCGGGGGGGCACAACCTCGGGGGGTGAGGGGGGGTCACAGCCTTGGGGGGGTCCAGAGCCCCCCAAATGCTGAGCAGCTGCCCCCCGCGGCCGTATGAAGCACTGGGGACATGGACACGCCCCCCCATCGTGGGGTGACCCCCCCGGAAGGGCTGCAGCCCCCCCACACCAGAAGGGGACATGGGGCACAGTCCCCCCCCATCTCAGTCTGAGCTCTCCCAAACTGGTTTGTACTGGTCATTCAGACACCCCCAGCCCCCCCATGGTGTGCCCCCCCCCGGGGGGGTCCTGGTCACCCCCACACTGGGGAGGGACACACAGGGCAGGACCCCCACCCCAGTCTGACCCTCCCAAACTGGGAGGTGCCCCTCCCCCATATACTCACCCCCCTTGGGGGCTGGGGGGGCTGGGGGGGGGGTCACGACCTCCTCAAATTCAGCAGGTCCCCCCATCCCAACCCCCCCAAACTGGTCTGTACTGGTTTGCACCACCACTGGGACAAGTGACCCCCCCAGTGTGTGTCCCCTGCCGCTGCCACCACGGGGGGGTCACCGTGTCCCCTCCCAATAAACACACGACACTGACCATGGCTCGGGCTCATTTTGGGGTTTCCCACCCCCGTGCCGTGCCCCCCCATCCCCCCCCAGTGACACAAGACACGCAGCTTGGGGGGGGCACTGCCCACACCCCTTTATTGGCAGAGAAACGGGGGATCCCAAAAATCACCCCTCTCCAATAACCGAGGTCTGCCCCCAAATCCTGTCCCGGTGCCCCCGGGGGGGTTCAGGGTCTTTGGGGGGGGTACCCCTCACCCCCCCCCCCACCAGGGACCAGTGGGAAAGGCTTGGGGGTGTTTTTGGGGGGGTGTCACCCCACAATTCCACCATGCACATACCAGTGCGCTGGGGGAGGGCCGGGGGTGTTTTTTGGGGTGGGGGTCACCCCTCACGCCCCCCCTGCAGGTATCGGTGCCCCAGGGCCTCGTGAGCCGAAATTCGTTTGTGGGGACTGAAGGTCAACAGCGCCTGGGGCAGGGGACAGGACAGGACAGTGTCAGGGACACAGGGGGGACAACACTGTGACCCCCTCCCCAGAGGGCTGCAGAGCTCAGGGGGCTGAGGGGGAGGTGCCATCGTGTCCCCCCCAGGTGTCCCTGATTGTCACCACTCACACACAGGATCCCTGTGCTCCCCAGGTGTCCCTGATTGTCCCATGTCCCCCCCAGGTGTCCCTGACTGTACCATGTCCCCCCAGGTGTCCCTGATTGTCCCATGTCCCCCCATGGTGTCCCGAGTACCTCCCCCCCACGTCCCCTCCATTGGTGTCCCCATGGGTCCCCCGGTGTCCCCATTCCCCTCCCCATGTTTTCCCCACCACAGCAGTTGTGTCCCCACGCTGTCCTCCCACCATCAATGTCCCCAAGCCCCCCCATGTCCCCTCACCAGCAGCAGCTGCTCCCCGCTGTCCCCCAGCTCGGGGACCTCCCCCCGGGGCTCGCGGGGGGCGCAGGGGGCGAAGGCTTCCCTGGGCAGCGCCACGTCCTGCGGCCACTCGTCCTCGTGGGGGAGCCCGATCAGGCTGGGGGGACAGGGGGTGAGGGGGGCCTGACACTGACCCCCCCAAACAGCCCCCAAATGGGTCCCCCCACTCTCAGCACCCCACCCAGAACACTCCCCCCATAGGACCCCCCCAAAATCTCTGCTTCCCCCCCCCAGCCCATTCCCCCCACAACCCCCCCAGGTACCCCTCCCCAAATTCCAGCCCTCTAAACCCCCCCGGGCCCTGTCCCAACGCCCCCTGCCATCCTCCCCCCCAAACCAGGACCTCCCAGCCCCCCCACCTTGTCACCAGTGCCCCCCACCCCTCAGCCCCCCGGAGCCCCTCCTGCCCCTCCCAAAACACACTCGAAGATCTTCCCCAGCTGATCAGCCTCGGAGCTCCCGCAGAACAGCGGCCTGGGGGGACAGGGGACACGAGTGCCACTGGGGGGGGGAACAGGGGACACCCCCTGCTGCTGCCACCCTTGGGGGGGGCAGCCTGAGGGCCCCCCAGCAGCACCGGGGTGACCCCGGAGTGTCCCCATGTGCCCCCAAACTGTGTCCCTCCACTCCACATTCCACCCGTGTCCCCACCATGTCCCCATGTCCGTGTCCTCGTGTCCCCACTATGTCCCACATCCTGTGTGAGCCTGTGTTCCTGTGTCCCCAAATGTCCCCTCCTTTCCCCTGTCCCACGTCCCTGTGTCTTCCAGTGTCCCCCACCCCGTGTCCCCTCCCTGTGTCCCCACTTTGTCCCCATGTCTGGGTCTGCATGTTTGCCTCCCCTGTGTGTCCCCATGTCCTCCCACCCTGTGTCCCCGTGTGTCCCCTCCATGTCCCTGCGTCCCCGTGTGTCCCCTCCATGTCCCTGCGTCCCCGTGTGTCCCCTCCATGTCCCTCCTATGCCTCCCCACCCCCTGTCCCTTTGTTCCCCATGTGCCCCTGTGCCCCCCAGCCTGTGTCCCCATGTCCCCCCATGTCCCCTGCTGTCCCCCGGTGTCCCCTGGTGTCCCCTCACTTCCTGCGGAACATCTCAGCGAAGATGCACCCGACACTCCACATGTCCACGGGGGACGCGTAGGCAGCTCGGAGCAGCACCTCGGGGGCTCTGTACCACAGTGTCACCACCTGTCCCCCACCGCGGGACCCACAGTGTCACCAGGGACCCACTGTGACCCACTGTGACCCACAGCACCCACTCGGAGCAGCTCAGGGGCATGGTACCACAGTGCCACCAGTGTCACCCTGTGACCCACAGCACCACCACAGTGTCACCCTGTGACCCACAGCACCACCACAGTCTCACCGTGAGACCCACAGCTCCTGGGGGTCATGGCCACTGTCACCTGATGCCACCAGGACCCATGGCCACCTGGCTCTAGGGCCACCCAAGACCCTCAACTCCTTGGGGTCACCGCCACCCCAACCCATGGCCATGAGGACCCACACCTGTGTGATCCACCCCCAGGACCCCAAACTCAGGATTTTCCAGTCTCCATCCCACCCGTGCCCCCCAGCACACACCCCCAGGCCCCCCCGGACGCACCACGGGGGTCAGGGCCATGTGGCAGCTGTAGATCCGGGCCAGCCCGAAATCGGCCACCTTGAGCTGCCCCGCGCTGGTCACCAGCACGTTCTGGGGCTTCAGGTCACGGTGGACGATGCTCTGGGTGTGCAGGAAGTCCAGCGCGCGCAGGAACTGCCGCATCAGGTCCTGGGGGGGACACGGGGTCAAGGACCTGCCTGCACCCACCCCCGGGGCCTGGGGACCCCCCATGCCCACCTTGATGGTGTCAGGGGGCAGCCCTGGTGCTGGCGCCTTCTCCAGGAAGGTTTTCAGGTCCTGCTCCACGTGCTCGAACACCAGCGTGACCTTGGCCTCGTGCGGCGTGCGGGCGCTGGCACACACGTCCATCAGCCTGGGGACAGGGACACGGGGACGTGCTGGGGGGCATGGGGTGTGACAGAGCCCACGGGACATCTGCTGTGGCTCTGGGATCCACATTGCTGCTCCCTGTCCCCATTGCTGTGCCCTGAGATCCCCATCCCTGATTGGGGACCCCCATCCCTGCTCCAGGACCCTATCCTTGCCCTGAGACCCCATCCCTGCCCTGGGGTCCCCATCTGTGTTCCGGGACCCCATCTCTGCCCTGGGACCACATCCATCCCTGAGACACCATCACTGCCCTGGGACCCCATCCCTGCTCCAGGATCCCATCCATCCCTGGGACACCATCCCTGCCCTGGGACCCTATCCTTGCCCTGGGGTCCCCATCCCTGCCCTGGGGTCCCCATCCCTGCTCCAGGACTCCATCCATCCCTGGGACCCCACCCCTGCCCTGTGACCCCACCCCTGCCCTGTGACCTCACCCCTGCCCTGGGACCGCCATGCCTGCTCTGGGACCCCCATCCTTCCCTGGGACCCCCATCCTGCTCTAGGACCCCATTCCTGCCCTGAGACCCCCATGCCTGCTCTGTGACCCCCAGCCTGCTCTAGGACCCCATCCATCCCTGGGATGCCCCCTGCTGCTCTGGCACCCCATCCCTGCCCTGGGGTCCCCATCCCTGCTCCAGGACCCCATTCCTGCCTTGGGACCCCATCCCTGCCCTGGGGTCCCCATCCCTGCTCCAGGACCCCATTCCTGCCTTGGGACCCCATCCCTGCCCTGAGACCCTACCCCTGCCCTGGGACCCCACCCGTGCCCTAGGACCCCCATCCCTGCTCTGGGACCCCCATCCATCCGTGGGACCCTATCCCTGCCCTGAGACCCCACATCTGCTCTGGGACCCCCATCCCTGCTCCAGGACCCCATCCATGCCCTGGGACCCTCATGCCTGCCTTGGGACCCCCATCCATCCCTGGGACCCCATCCCTGCCCTGAGACCCCACACCTGCTCTGGGACCCGCATCCCTGCTCTGGGACCCCCACCCCTGCCCTGGGACCCCATCCCTGCCCTGGGACCCCCATGCTTGCACTGGGACCCCATCCATGCCCGGGACCCTCATGCCTGCCTTGGGACTCCATTCCTGCCCTGGGACCCCCATGCCTGCTCTGGGACCCTATCCCTATTCTGGGACCCCCATCCACCCCTGAGACCCCATCCCTGCCCTGAGACCCCCACCTCTGCCCTGGGACCCCATCCATCCCTGGGACCCCATCCCTGCTCTGGGACCCTCATCCACCCCTGCCCTGTGACCCCAGCCCTGCCGCCTGCCCCCCGGGGTGCCCTGGCAGGGCAGCACCCCAGGGCAGCTCGGGGTCTCACCGGACGATGTTGGGGTGCTCGAGGTGCTCGAGGCGGCGCAGCAGGGCCACCTCCCGCACGGTGCTGGGGGGCAGCCCGGCCCCCCCCGTGGGCACCCGCACGTTCTTGAGCGCCACGAAGCGCCCGCTGAGCCGGTCCCGCGCCTTGAACACCGTGCCGTGGGCACCCACGCCCAGCTCGGCCACCGGCTCGTACTGCACCTCCTGCGCCATCCTGGGGCCGCCGAGACCCTCAGGGACACCCCGAACCTCCCCGGCCCCCCACACCCAACGGCGCCGTGCTGGGGGGGGTCCGACCCAGCAGTGAGACCCCCGCACAATGCAGCCCCTCGGAGGGGCACCCCACAGCTCCTGGCATCCCGGTGTGCCCCCCAGCCCCCAGAACCCCACAGGGAAAGACCCCCCTCAGCCCCGAGTACCCCATAGCGAGAGACCCCCCTCAGCCCCCAATACCCCACAGTGAGAGAAGCCCCCTCAGCCCCCAGTGCCCCACAGGGACAGACCCCCCCTCAGCCCCTAGTGTCCCATAAGGTAGAGACACCCCCTCAGCCCCCAACACCCCACAAGGAGAGACCCCCCTCAGCCCCAATACCCCACAGGGAGAGACCACCCCTCAGCCCCCAGTGTGATCCCTCAGCCCCCAGTGTGCCCCCCCAGCCCCCAGTGCCCCACAGAGACGCCCCCAGCACCCCACACCCCCCAGCCCTGCACCCCAAATCCCCATCTCGGTCCCCACCCTCGTGACCCCCAAACCAGCACTCCCCAGCCCCCCCAGTTCCCCCCAGCCCCGCACAAGCAATGGGACCCCCCAGCACCCAGCGCTCCCCAGCCAGGCCCCCCCGCTCCAGCCACCCCCAGCCCCCCGCGACCCCCGGGCGCTGCCCCCACGGGTCTCCCCGGGGTGGGAGGAGGGGGTGCCACAGTCGGGGGGTCCCGCGCGCGCCGGGGGGGCCCCGGAACTCACCGGGCGGCGCGCGGGGCAGGGGGGGAGGGGCGGGGGCGCCGGAACAGGCGGGAGGGGCGGGCGGAAGGGCCGGGGGGGGAGGGGCGGGGCGGGGGGAGGGGCGAGGGGACCCCCGGGAACCCCCGGGAGCGGGAGGGGGAGGGGCAGCGCCCCGGCGGGGCTCGAACCCGCGGTGGGAGCGGCGGGGGGCTGGGGTGGGGGTCCCACGGGTGCCCCCGGGACAGGACCCCCCCCACCTGATGGCCGCGGCCCCCTCCCCTCGGGCCCTCCCCGGCTCAGGTGTCTCCAACCCCCCAGGTTGGAGCGGGGGAGGCCGCCCCCCCCCATTCCCCGGCCTCACCTGTCCTGTTCCAGAAGGTTCCTCACCTCAGGTGCGCCCCTGGCCCCCCGCGTTTCCCAGGAGCTCAGGGTGGGCCCCACCCTCACCTGGGCCCCCCCGCGCTGTTCACTGCCCAGGGTGACTCTCACCCCTCGGGTCCCTCATCGGTGCCACCACCTGGCCCAGGTGACACCGGCGGGGCTGTGCCACCTGCGAGGGGCTGGGGGCAGTGCCCAGGTGAGCTCGGGGTTGGGGACAGTGCCCGGGTGAGCTCGGGGCTGGGGACAGTGCCCAGGTGAGCTCGGGGCTGGGGACAGTGCCCGGGTGAGCTCGGGGCTGTCCCCATGGGCCCTGTCCCAATTCTCCTGAGCGAGGAGAATTCTCCTCCTCTCTTCCCTGTCCTGCTCACCTGTCCCTCTGTCACCTGGGGGAGGAGCAGAGGGGACGGGGGGGTCACCGCGCTCGGCTGCCCCAGGGTCCCCACGAGGGTCCAGAGTCCCCTGTGCTGACGTCATCCCCTCCCCCACGCGGGACATTGACCCCCCCGTGGGTGGCACCGACCGAGTTAAGGCCCCCGGGGGTTCCCCCGACACCCCCCACCCCTTCTGGGCTGCCCCTCCCCCCGGGAGGCTCTCAGGGCACCCCCGCCCATGCGGAGGGGGCTGTGCTCCCCACGCCCACCCCCGTGGGGCCACGTCACCCCTGGGCACACCTGGACAGGTCGGGGCGGGTCCCCCCCCATCCCAAACCCGGGGGGGTCATGGGGGAGGGTTTGAGTCACCGCAGGAGGAGGGGCAGGAGCTCCAGGAGCACCAAAATCATTTTATTTTGGACAATAAATAAACACGAACCCCCCGGCAGTGCGGGGGAGGGGACGGGCGAGGACACTGCAGGGTTGGGGACACTGTGGGGTTGGGGTCACCGAGGAGTCACGGCCACCACCATGGGGTTGGGGTTACCGTGAGGTTGGGGACACCTTGGGGTCAAGGCCATCACAGGGTTAGGGTTAGGGTTAGGGTCAGGGACACCACTGAGGTCAAGGCCACCACCAGGCTTGGGGACGCCTTGGGGTCAAGACCATCATGGGGTTGGGGACACCTTGGGGTCAAGGCCACCACAGAGTCAAGGTCACCAAGGAGTCATGGCCACCACCAGGCTTGGGGACGCCTTGGGGTCAAGGCCACCTCAGGGTCAGGGACACTGCTGGGGGACAGGGACACCACTGAGGTCAAAGCCACCACGGAGTTTGTGACAGTAGTGGGGTCAAGACCACCAGGGGGTTGGGGACACCTTGGGGTCAAGGCCACCATAGGGTCAGGGACACCACTGAGGGCAAGGCCACCACAGGGTGTGTGACACTGCTGGGGTCAAGACCACCATGGGGTTGGGGCTACTGCCAAGGTCAGTGTCACTGTGGGGTCAAGGCCACTGCAGGGTCAGGGTCAGTGCTGGTGTTGGGGTCACCACAGTGTTAGAGTCACAGGGGCAGGGCCACCACAAGGTTCAGGGCCATGATGACATTGGGGACACTGTGGTGTCAAGGCCACCACTGGGGTCAGTGTCACTGCTGCTGGTGAAGTCACCACCGGGGTCAAGGTCTTGTCACTGACCCCGGTGTCCCTGGTGTCCCCACACCTCCGAAGTCCTTGATGTCCTCAGTGTCCACGGTGTCACCTCTCGAGGAAGCGCAGGCCGATGGGGGCGCCGGGGGCGAGCAGGGTGCGAGTCATGGGGCGCACGTGGCCCCCCCCGGGCTCTGGCCGCACCTCGAACTGCAGTAGGATCTGGGGGGGGGGGGGCAAGGAGAGGTGAGTGACACGATGGGGACATGGCGGGGACATGGGGACACAGGGACACCCACCTGTGCCAGCGCCATGTGCAGCTGCAGCTCGGCCAAGCGGCGCCCGACGCAGCTGCGCGGGCCGAGGCCGAAGGGCAGAGAGGCGAACGGGTGCCCGGGGCCAGAGGGGTGCCCAGCGGTGTCCCCAGGGTCCCCGGCTGTGTCACCGGTGTCCCTGCGGCGCAGCCAGCGCTCTGGGCAGAAGGCGTCGGGCGCTGGGAAGAAGCGGCTGTCGCGGGATGTGGCATAATGGCAGAGGGTGATGAGGGTCTGCAGGGACACGGGGGTCAGCAGGAACACCCTGGGGACACCTCGGGGACACTGGGAGCCCTGGGGTGTCCCCCCAGCCCACCTGGCGTGGCACCAGGTAGTCGCCGACGCGGATGTCATGGTCAAGGACAACACGGGCGTTGGCAGGGATGACAGGGTACAGCCTATGGGGGACACTGGGATGTCACTGCCCTGTCCCCATCCTCATCCCTGACCCCATCCTGTCCCCATCCTCATCCCTGACCCCATCCTGTCCCCACCTTCATCCACATCCTCATTTCTGTCCTTGTCTTCGTCCCTTCCTTGTCCCCATCCTCATCTCCATCCTGTCCTGCTCCTCCTTCAGCCCCAGCCTTACTCCTATCCTCATCCTCACTCCATCTTCCTCTTCGTCCCCTGTCCAATTCCTGTCCCCATTTTTTCCCCAAACTCATCCTGTCTCTGTCCCCATCCCTACCTGTCCCCCTTCAGCCCCCAGGATCGATCCCCGTCCCTGTCCTGTCCCTGTCCCCATCCATCCCCACCCATCCTCATCCCCATCTTTATCCACATCCCTGTCCCCATTCCCATCCCTGTGTCCCTCACGCCCCTCCACCTGTCCCCATCCCCATGGCCCTGTGTCCCCATTTCCGTGTCCCCATCCCTGTATCCCTGTCTGTGTCCCCATCCCTGTATCCCTATCTGTGTCCCTGTCCCCATCCCCATTTCCCTGGCTGTGTCCCCATTTCTGTGTCCCCATCCCTGTGTCCCTCATGCCCCTCCACCTGTCCCCATCCCCATGTTGCTGTCTGTGTCCCCATCCCTGTGTCCTTCACGCCCCTCCACCTGTCCCCATCCCCATGTCCCTGTGTCCCCATGTTCCCATCCCTCTATCCCTGTCTGTGTCCCCATCCCTGTATCCCTGTCTGTGTCCCTGTCCCCATCCCCATGTCCCTGTCTGTGTCCCCATTTCTGTGTCCCCATCCCTGTGTCCTTCATGCCCCTCCACCTGTCCCCATCCCCATGTCCCTGTGTCCCCTTGTCCCCATCCCTCTGTCCCTGTCTCTGTGTTCCTGTCCCCACATCCCAATCCCTCTCCCCTTCCCATATTCCATGTCCCCATTCCCATGTCCTTTTCATGTCCCATTATCACCCCTGTGTCCCCCACGTCCCCACCCCCATGTCCCTGTCACCTGAGGGTCTCCTTCACCACAGCGCGCAGCAGTGGCAGCCGTCCCAGTGCGGCGGCGGTGGCAGCAGCAGTGGCACTGTCACCGTTGGTGACACCGTTGGTGGCAGTGGCAGCCACAAGCTCGCGGTGCAGAGCCGCCTGTGCCCCTGGGTTCCGTGCCAGCTCGTACAGGCTCCAGGCCAGCGTGCTGGCCACCTGGGGACACGGGGGACACGGTGACATCAGCGGGACTCACGGTGACAACAGGGACACCCCAGTGTCACCCCCCTCACCGTGTCCACCCCGGCCAGCAGCAGCTCGGTGACGTTCCCATAGATGCTGCTCACAGGGACGTGCTCCCGGGCCAGCAGGTCGGTGACACACGTGTCCCCCTCGGCCAGCGGCCCCCGCGCAGCCACCGCGGCCACGCGCCGGTCCACGTGTCCCTTGGCTGGGGACAACAACACCCCATCAGTGCCACCATGGCCGTGCATTGTCACCGAGTCCCTTGACTGGGGACAACGCCCTGTCACTGTCACCACAGCCACATACCATCAGTGTGTCCCTTGACTGCGGAGGATGATGGCATGGGACTGTCACCATGGTCATGAGACATCCCTGTGACCCCACGGGATGTCTCTGTGTCCCTTGGATGTCCCCATGTCCCTGCAGTGTCCCCATATCCCCTGTGTCCCCTCACTAAAGGTGAACCTGTGCATCACCACAGCCCTGGGATGCCCCCACGTCCCTGAGATGTCCCTGTGACATCCCTGTGTCCCCATGTGCCCTCAACCAAAGGTCAGCAGGAGTGTCACTACGGCCATGGGACACCCCCATACCCCTGCAGGATGTCCCCATGTCCCCATATAATGTCCTGGTGTCCCTGTGGGACAGCCCCATTTCCCCACAGGATGTTCCTGTGGTGTCCCCCATGGCCCTTGTCCCCCTGTCCCTGCATCCCATCACTGAAGGTGAACAGCTGGTCCCAGGCACAGCCATGGGATGTCCCCACGTGCCCGTGCCCCTCCTGTCCCCATGTCCCCTCACCGAAGGCGAAGAGCTGGTCCCAGGCACGGCAGAAAGCGTCCCAGGGTGCAGGAATGAGACGCAGGAGGGGACGGGGCAGTGCCATTGTCACCAGCGTCAGTGCCAGCACCGCCCCCACGCACTGGATCACACCCTCAGTGGCCGCGGTGGCTTCTCCGGTGTCCCCCAGGCAGCCCAGGCGGGAAGAGAACAGCACCCAGGAGATGGCTGTGGGGCAGAGGGACATTTGGTGGCATTTGGGAACACTGGGGATGTGGGAGGCCTGGAGACACAGGGGATAGGGGGACGGGGGGACCCTGGGGACATGGGAGGGATGCAGGGACATGGGGACACTGAGGGGGGGATCCAAGAGTCCCTGGGGACGTTGGGGATGTGGGAGACCTGGAGACACAGGGGATGGGGGAACAGGGGACCCTGGGGACACAGGAGGGACACAGGGACATGGGGGACCCTGGGAACACTGGGGGGGGGGATCCAAGAGTCCCTGGGGACACTGGGGGACAGAGGATGCCCTGGAGACTTGGGGACACAAAGGGGATGGAAGGGGACCCGGGGTGCCCTATGGAGGGATACGGGGGGGGTCACAGCCTTTTGGGGTGCCCTATGGGGGATACAGGTGGTCCCTGTGGGGTCAAAGCCCTTCGGGGTGCCCCTTCCCCTTTCGGGGTCCCCCTCTCACCCTCAAGGCCGAAGCGGTTGAACTCGGTGCCGATGTCGGGGACGATCCCCCGCGGGTGCCGCCGCCGCAGCCGCTGCAGCCGCGCCACCAGCTCGGCCACCACGATGGCCACGGGCCCCGCGAAGGCCTCGGCAGCCCCTGGGCGCAGCAGCCCCCGGGCCAGCACCCGCCGAGATCCTCGCCACGCCTCGCCCTCCCTGGGGACAGGGACACTGTCATGGGGGTGCCGAGGGCAGGAGGGGCATGGGGGACAAGGGACATGTGTGGGGGACAGGGACATGGGGGACATGAGGCACAGGGAGATGGGAACATGGAGGACAGATGTGGGTAGAGGCAGAGGACATGGGTGGGGGTTGGGGACACAGGTGACACCGGGCATGGAGGGAACTTGGGGACACATGGGAACTGGGGGACAGGGACACATGGGGTATGGATGGAGGGGATATGTCACCCCAGATATGGGGATGGGGACAGGGAGGATGCAGAACACAGGTGACCTGGGGAACCAGGAGGGCACAGGGGACACTGGTGGGGGACAGGGACATGGGGGTGGTGGGGGCATGGGGGATGTGCAGGGACATTAGTGGGGGACAGGGACATGGGGGTGGTGGGGGCATGGGGGACATGCAGGGGACACAGGTGGAGGATGGGGGGGCGGGGAATGTAGGGGAAGGACAGGGACATGGATGGGAGATGGGCACAGGTGACAGGGGACATGCAGAAAGAGGGTGGACAGGGACACGGGGAGGGACAAGGACATGGGGGGACATGGGGCTACAGGTGGGGGATGAGGACACGGGGGATGGCAGGACATGGGTGGGGGTCAGGGACATACACAGGGTGAGGGACAGGGACACGGGGGATACAGGAGACTTGAATGGGGAACGGGGACATGGCAGTTGTGGGGACACAGGGGACATGGGTGGGGATGGGGACATGGGGAACACAAGGGACACAGGCAGGGCACAGGTGGGACACGGAGGACATGGGGGGCACAGGTGGGACACGGGGGACATGGTTGCCCCCAGAAGGCAGCACTAGGGCCCCCCAGGTGTGGTCAGGGGCACCTGTGGAGCCACCAGGTCCCCACGCCCATGGAGGGGGCTGGGGGACAGCTGTGGGGGTGGGGGCTGCCCAGGGGTTTGGGGTCCCTCCCCCTGCCCACGCCGGGGCCGGGCTCCCCCCCGGGCAGTTACTCACATCCTGCGTGGGGGTGTGGGGGGCGGGGGGGCAGGAGGAGGGCTAGGGGGGCTGAATCACGCCTGAGTCACCCCGGGCCCCCCCGCACCCCATGGGCCCTTCCCGGAATGGGTGCGGAGGGGGCAGAGCCCCTGGGGGTACAGACACCCCCCAGCCCACGGGGAGCTCTGTGCGACCCCCCCTCCCCGCGAGACAGCGCCTCTTGTGACCCCCCCTACCTCCCCAAATCCCACATGCAGCCCCCCGTGCAGCCCCCGGCCCCCCGTGCCAAGCCCCCAAACCCCAACCCCAGCCCAAAGTCGCCCCTGGGCAGCCCCCGAAGCCCCACGAGGAGCCCCCCTTGGGCAGCCCCCAGCCCCTCCCTGGGGACCCCAGCACGCAGAGGGTCAGCGCTCCCACAGCCCCCCCCAATTAGTGACCGCTCTGCGCACTCACAGCGTGAGGAGCCCCCCCGGGATCCCCCGGAGGCTCCGGTGCTCCTTCCAGGGGCAGCTCAGGGCACGGCTCGGCTCGGGTCCCTCCTGCCGCAGCACCTGAGCCACGAGCGCGGGGTCGGCTACGTGCACCGTGAGCACCGGGCCGAACCGGGCCTTCCAGAGCGGCCCGAACCGGGAGCGGCCGTGAACCTGGGGGGGACACGAGGGGGTCACAGTGGGCCGAACTGGGACCGGGCATGAACCCGGGACGGGACGGAGGGAGGCGTCACACTGCCCCGAACCGGGACCGACCGTGAGGCTGGTGGGGACACGGGGGGTCACACTGGTCAGAACCGGGACCGGGCATGAACCGGGAGCGGGACGTGGGGGGGTCACACTGGCCACAGCCGGGACCGACCGTGGTGGGGACACGGGGGGGTCACACTGGCCCGAACCGGGACTGGGCTGTCATCTTGGGGGGGAACACAGGGGGCTACCCCAGGCCAAACAGCCTTCCACCCTGTCCTGAACCGGGAGCAGCACCGAGGCTGGGGGTTAGGGGGAAAGGGGGTCACCCGCGGTCACCGGCGGTCACACGGACCCGCATCAGGCACCAGCCTCGGGTTGGGGACACCTAGGGTCACACCGTGGGGGTGCCCGGGGCAGAGACCCTCTGCCGCAGGGAGTGCGGGGTGGGACAGCAGCACAGGGGGAGGTCCTGGAGTCCCCGTGGTCCCGCACCTGCTGTGCCACCCCCGGGGGTGACCTCGTCTTGGGCGCCACTGTCCCCTTGGGGGTGGCCCTGTCCCTCTGTGCCCCACCGTGGGGTGACCCCGTCCCCGCTCCCAGCACCGACTGAGCCCGGGCTGCTCTTGCACCTGCGCAGCCCCGGGGACCAGATCGGGGTCCCAGTACCATCCCCCACAAACCCTGGGGACCAGATTGGGATCTCCCAACCCCACCCAGCCCCGGGGACAGAGATCAGTGTCCCCCACTCTCCCCCAGGTGGGAGAACCATGGTGTGCCCTCCATGACTCGGGGTGGTGGCTCTGGGGTACACCCTGTCCCCTCCAAGCCAGGACTGCGACACCAGGGTCCCTCCATCTCCTCCATACCCCAGGACAGCGGGACCAGGATCCTGATGCCCCCCAGGCTCCAGAGCAGTGGGAATGGGGTCCCCCTGCCTCCTCCAAGCCCCAGGTTGTGAGATCAGGGTCCCCCTAGCCCCTCCAAGCCCCAGGTCAGAGACCCCAGGCTTCCCGGTGCCCCCAGCCCCATTTACCTGCATCTCATGGAGCCTCCGCACCCCTCCTCGGCAGAGCAGCTCGAAGATGAAGGCGGTGGAGCTTGGCCCCGGCATCTCGGCCAGGCCCCGGAGGCGCGAGGGCTCCGGGGGACCCCGGGGGTGTGGAGCGCAGGGCGGTGGAGAGGAATCAGGGAGGATTGGGGGACCCCGGGGGACCCCCGGCTCGGGCAGGGAGTGGGACAGCAGGACAGCCCGGGCGGGCAGGCGCAGCCTGGGGGGCATGGCGAGTCACAAGGGGCTCAGGTGGCACCAGGGGACACGGCGGGGGGCACGCGACGAGGGCACCGGTGACACCAGGGGATGCGGCAGAGTGGGAGGGGAGGGCTCGGGGACCAGGGGCGGCGCAGGAGGACACAGGAGGACCCAGGAGGACACGGGAGGACACAGCGGGACTCAGGGAGGGGCGCGGGGCTGAGCCTCGACTGCGCGGGGGGCCCCGGGCCGAGCATTTATAGCGCCCACGTGCAGCCAGCCAGGCCACGCCCCTCCACCTAAGCCCCGCCCCCTCACTAGCAAAACACGTTATGACTCCGCCCTAAGCCACGCCTCCATGCATGCAGCCCCGCCCCGGGCGCTGAGCTCCTCCCAACCCCCGCGGGGTAATTTGCATATCGGGCTTCGGGCCAATCAGCGCGCAGCGGGGCGGCCCGCGCGGCCCCGCCCCCAGGGCACGCACACGCGAGGGCAGAACGGGGGCGCGAACGGCCCCAGCCCCCCAAACACCCCCCCCGTCACAGGCGGGCCCCAGCACCCCAAAACACCCCCAAACACCCCCCCGTCACCCCCAAACATCCCCCGTAGCCCCAAACACCCCTCAGTACCCCCAAACACCCCCCGGTCACAGGCGGGCCCCAGCACCCCAAAACACCCCCCAGCACCCCCAAACACCCCCCCGTCACCCCCAAACATCCCCCGTAGCCCCAAACACCCCCCAGTACCCCCAAACACCCCCTGGTCACACGGGGGCCCCGGTCCCCCCAAACACCGCCGGTCACACGCGGGCCCCAGCACCCCCAAACTGGGCACCCCCTCGGGGACATCCCGGGAGGGGTTGGGGGCCGCCTGTCCCCACGGTGGAAGGGGACAGTGCCGCGGAGCGGAGACACTCAGCAGCCCAGTGCACCCCACTCCCAGTTCCACCAGTGTCCCAGTCCCGCGGGCAGCCCGGGGAAGGGGTCGGTCCCACCCCCAGGTCCCTTTCGGGGACATGGAGGGACGCACGGCTGTCGTTCCCCCCACCCCCCCCCAGTACCGGATTCCCGGGAATTTCCGCCTTGCACCACCGGCCGGGCCGGGCGGGGCCGCTGGAAAACCCCCGGATGTGCGGGGATGACACTGGGTCCCCCCACCGCCCCGGGGGCTTTCTGCGATGGGGAAACTGAGGCAGGAACTGGCCCCAAATTCACCATGGGGGGGTGGAAGGGGCAATTCCCAGCACCCTCCATGGGGTGGGGGAGGGTTTGGGGGAGTTTGGAAAGACCAGGCTTGGGGACACTTTGTGACTTTATTAAAAAATGGGGCTGGGTGAGGGAGGGGTCCGGCCCCTCCCTGCACGTCAGGGTCCCCCCGGGGGGGGGTCGGGGCGGCGGCGGAACACGGCGGTGCTGGGGGGGCGCCCGGCACGCTGGGCCCTTTGTCCCTCCTCTGTCACCGACGGCAGCAGTGGCACCAGCGGGTCCGCGGCCTGGGGGCGCACAGGGGGTGCTGGTGACACCGAGGACATCCCAGCGACACCCCAGTGACACCAAGGACCTCCCCAGTGAGCCCCACACTGCCCCTCCAGTGAACCCTCTGTGACCTCCCACTGTGCCCCAGTGCCACCCCATAACCCCCAGTGCCCCCAATATTCCCCCAGTTGCCCCCCAGTGCTCCCCCACATCCCCAAGTGCCCCCCAATTTAGCCCCCTCAATCAATCACAGTGTCCTGCCATGCTCCTCAATACCCCCCAGTGCCCCTTCCATCAGCCCCCAGTGCACCCCAGTTGCCCCAGTGCCCCCCAGTTGCTCTCACCAGCTGGGCAGGGGGCAGGGGTTCAAACAGGGGGTGCTCCGCAAAATGCTGCAGCATCCACTGGTGCAGCTCGGGCACATCTGTCACTGTGTACACCAGGCCCTGGGCACCCCAAAAACACCGTGACACCCCAAGCACCCCTGTGGACACCAGGCCCTGGGGGACTTCAGGGACACCCCAAGATATTCACCCTGTACTGCACACATCAGCCCCTGGGACACCCTGGAACCTCAGTGACACCCCAAGACCTCCCAGGAGAGATGGATCCCCTCCTCCCCACAATCCCAGAGCATCCCAGGGGAATTTCGGGATCCCTGGGAGTCTTGGGGAGGGTCAGGAGGAACTGGGGACCCCCGTGGGGAGACAGGGGACTCCCCCAGGGGTGCAGCATTCTGCCAGCAGTGCAGGGACATGGGGGCGCTGGGGGGAGCCCCAGGGGTGTCAGGATGGTTATGAGGGGTCAGGGGGCTCTAGGGGGGGTCAGGAGGTTTGGGGGACCCCCGGGGGTTCGGGGACTCACCCCGGGGCGCAGCACATAGCCGTATTCCGCCAGCATCGCAGGGCTGATGATTCTCCACTTGTGCTTCGTGCGCTTGAAGTGGGGGTCAGGGAACAGGAAAAACAGCTTGGAGAGCTGGGGGGACAGGGGGGCAATGGGGGTGTCAGCACCCCATGGGCACCGGCCCCCCCAGACCCCATGTGAGTGCAGGTTGGGCCAGGAGAAGGGGGACAGCATGGGGGCTGGGGGATCCCACGGGAATGCAGCCAGGATGTGCACGGGGGGCTTGTCCTGGGGGTGCCCGAGAGTGGTCCTGCAGGTCCTCAGGGGGTCCCAGGGATGCTCTGGGGTCCTGGGAGTGCTGGGGGGGGGGGTCCCAGAGAGGTCCTGAGTGCTAAGAGGTGTCCCGAGGGAGGGGATGCTCAGGGGGCGGTTGGGGCATTTTAGGGGGTCCTGGGAGTCTCAACGGTGCCCTGTGGAAGAAGTGGGGCAGGTGTTTTAGGGGTTCCCAAGGGTTTGGGGGAGTCTCAGGATGGGTTTAGAGGACACAGAAATTTCAGGGGGTGTTAGGGGGTGGGTTTTGGGGAGTCGCAGAGAGGTCCCTAGGTTTTGGGGGTCCCCCCATCTCAGCTGGGCCCTGCAGAAGAAGTGGGACAGGTGTTTCAGGGGCTCCCAAGGGTTTGGGGGAGTCTCAGGATGGGTTTAGAGGACACAGAAATTTCACGGAGTGTTGGGGGGGGTGGGTTTTGGGGAGTAGCAATTTCAGGGGGAGTTGGGGGGGTGGGCTTTGGGGAGTCCCAGAGAGGTCCCTGGGTTTCAGGGGGTCGCCCCATCTCACCTGGGCCCTGCGGAAGAAGTGGGGCAGGTGTTTCATGGCGTTGCCCCTCACGCAGGCCACGTTGCCGAAGCGGCCGGGCTGCGCCGCCCGGAGCGCCCGGATCCGCGCGCGGGTGAACGCGGCCACCTTCCCCCGCAGCTCCAGCCCCAGCGACAGCGTCTGCGGGAAGCGCTCCGCCAGCGCCACTGCGGGGGACAGGGCAGGGCAGGGCGGTCAGACCCCCCCGGCACCCCTGGGACCCCCACGGCACCCCCTCCCACCGCTGCCCCCTCGCCCCCCTCCCAGAGCCCCTCCGTTCCCCCTCCCCCGCTCTCACCCGGCCGCGCCCAGTGCCCCCTCAGCCCCTCCGCGTTCCCCCCGTGCTCACCCAGCAGCCCCCCGTAGCCGCACCCAACGTCTGCGAACTCCACGCGGGCCGGGGGGGTCCCGGGGGGGGCGTCGGGCGGGAAAAAGGTCGGGAACAGCGAGGCCCAGTCCATGTCCTGAGGGCGGGGGGGGCTGCGGGCACCGCGGGGCTGTTACTGCCTGGGAACCGGAGCGGGGGCACCGGGGGGATGCGGGACCGCCTCACCGGGGGGACACCGGGGGAGAACAAAGGGCAGGGGGGAAGGGGGTGTGGAGTCCCCCGTCGGTCGGTGTGACCGGGAGGGGATGGGGAGTGCGGGGGATCCAGGCCGGCTGTTCCTGGGGGCGGTGAGGCTACTGGCGGTGCCACGCGGGGCCATGCCGCGGGTCCCGGGCCGGGGCCTGTCGGGGGGGCGCTGGGGCGGCCCCGGGACCCGGTCCGGGAGTTACTGGGGGGGGTTCCGGACGGGTACCAGGCGAGTCCCGGGCAGTTCCCGGGGGTCCCCGCACTCACTACCGCAGGGTGTGGTCGGCCAGCGGGTTCGAGTGCGCGCGCTGTCGATAGAAGCGCTTCTGCGGCGGAACCGCGGCCTCCTCCTCCTCCCCCGCCGCCGCCATGCCAGCACCGTGCGGCGCAGCGCTGTGACGTCAGTGTGCGGCGCGAGACTGTGACGTCACAGGCAAGTGCGAGTGCCCCCCCCGCCCGAGTTCACAGCGCCACCTGTCGGCCCAGTGTCCCCCAGTGCCCCCAGTGCCTCCCAGTGCCCCCCAATGCCCCTCAGTGCTCCCCAGTGCCCGTCCAGGGCTCCCAGTGCTCCCAGTGCCTCCCCAAACTCCCAGTGTCCCCCAGTGCTCTCTAGTGCTCCCCAGTGCCCCCCAGTTCTCCCAGTGCCCCCCGGTGTCCCCCCCAAGCTCCCAGTGTCCCCCAGTGCTCCCCAGTGCCCCCCAGTTCTCCCAGTGCTATGAGTGCCCCCCAGTGCTCCCAGTGTCCCCCGCTGCCCCCCCCAAGCTCCCAGTGCCCCCAGTGCCCCCCAGTGCTCCCAGTGCTCCCAGTGCTCCCCAGTGCCCCCCAGTGCTCCCAGTGCCCCCTGGTGCCGCCCAGTGCTCCCCAGTGCTCCCAGTGCCTTTCAGTGCTCCCAGTGTCCCCCCAGTTCTCCCAGCGTTCCCCAGTTCTCCCAGTCCCCCCAGTGCTGTGAGTGCGCCCCAGTGCTCCCAGTATTCCCAGCCCCCGCAGTGTCCCCAAGTCCTCCCAGTCCCCCCAGTGCTCCCAGTTTCCAGTGCCCACAGTCCTCCCAGTCCCTGTCCAGTCTCCGCCGTGCCTCCAGTCCCACCAGTGCCCCCCAGTTCCCAGCCCCTCAGTGCCCCCAGTGCCCCCAGTCTCCCCATGCCCCTACTTCACCTCTCCTGCCACTGTCCCCAAGTGTCCCCAGCCCCACCAGTCCCCGCCAGTGTCCCATCCCTCCAGTTCCCCCAGTGCCCCCAATGCCCCCCAGTTCCCTCGGTGTCCCCACTGCCCTCAGTCCCCGCAGTGTCCCCAAGTTCCCCCAGCCCCCCAGTCTCTCCAGCACCCCACAACCGCCCCAGTCCTCCCAGCAACGCTCCCAGTTCCTCTCGTTCCCCTCCTCCCCGGGATCTTCCCGCTCGGGGCCGTTTGGGGAATTCGGCTGCGGCGAAGCCGGGGGCGATTTCTGGAAACCTCCGGGGGTGTTGGGAAGGCCGGGGGGGTTGGTGGGGGTTGAGCAACGTGGGGCCAGCCCGTCCGGCCCCGTCCCGTCCCGTGCGGGCTTCCAGGAACGGCCCGCGGGCGGCACCGGGCGGGGAGTCCCGGCGGGGCAGACCGGGGAGGGACACAGGACCGACTCCTCCCCCAACCCCCCACCCCTCCAGGGCGCCCCGACCCCCCCAGGGCGTCCTGCCCCAGTCCTGACCCCCGGGGGACACGAGGGCCACCATTAACCCGGTGACGCAGGCGGTGACGCGGCTGCGCGGGGGGTCCCGAGCGGGGCCGGGGGGACCCGGGGGGGTGGCCCGGGACAGGTTGTTCATTACCCCGCGGACCCCCGGGTCACCCCCTGCCCCCCGCCGGTTACTGGTTATCCCGGTGATCCCGGTGATCCCAGCTCGGGTGGCACCGGCAGCGGGGCTGGGACACCCTGCATGGGTGACACTGAGAGGACACGAGGGGTGACAGCGGGGGGGGCTGGAACCAGGCAGGGGTGACACCGGGGGGGGCTGGAACCTGGGAGCGGTGGCACGGGGGGTGGGGGCTGGAGCTGGAGGAAGGCTGGTACTGTGTCCCCCTTCCCTGGCCAGGGACTATGGGACAGAGACACAGGGGCGAGCTGGGACAGGGGGACACAGGTGAGGGACATGGGGCTGGGGACAGCAAGGACAAGAAATGCATGAGGAACACGAGAGAGAGGGACACCAGGGACAGGGACACCAGGACAAGGACAAGAAGCGCATAAGGAACAGGAGCAGGGACACCAAGGAGAGGGACATGAGGCTGGGGACAGCAAGGAAAAGAAGTGCATGAGGAGCACAGGCCAGGGACACCAGGGACAGGGACATGGGACTAGGGACATCAGGATTGGGGACATGGGGCCAGGTACACCATGGCCAAGGCTACCAGGGCCAGGGACACCAGGACTAGGGGTCATGGATACCAGGGCTAAGCTCACCAGGGCCAGGGACACAAAGCCAGTAACACCAGGGGGACAGGGACATGGACATGAACAATAGGGACATGAACAACAGGACAAGTGGATAAGGCACACAGGGCTAAGGCCACCCTAATCAGAGACACTGGGATCAGGGACAGCAGGGCCCCAGGTCTGTGGTGGCACTGGTGGCTGTTGATGGGACAGTGACAGGAGCAGGAAGGGACAGGTGGTGGCATCAGGAGGAATCCCTGGAAGGACTGCTGGGGTCTGACTGGGGTGTGATGGGGACAGGGCTGCGAGTGGGGTGACACTGGGGACAGGGATGGGGAGACAGAGGACACCAGGGGTGGGGCAGAAAAGGGGCTGGGACTGGGGGTGACCACGGCTGGCCTGGGGACATCGGGGACAGGGCAGGGGACAGGGGGATGGGGGGAGGGAAAAGGGGGATAGGGCAGGGAGAGAGGACACCAGGGGTGCTGGGGAGCAGAAAGGGGACACTGCAATGGGCAAGAAGCACTGAGGGGACCGGCCTGGGGACACCAGAGATGGAGCAGGGGACACCAGGACAGGACACGTAGCACTGGGAGGGACCTGAGGATGGAGCAGGGGACATGAGAACACACCCGCAGACACCAGCGTGGGGCAGGTGACACTGGGGACACCGGGTGTCATCGGGGGGCATCAGGGGACATTGGGGGACACCGGACCCCCCGGGATAGAGCGGGCGCCGTGGGCGGGGCCCATCACCCGCAGGGGGCGTGGCTTAACCAGCACCGGCCAATCAGATTCGGGGGCTCGGCCCGGCCCCGCCCTTTCCACGATGGCGGCGCCCGGGAGCCACGTGGGCATCGGGGGGGGGCGGGCGGAGGAGGAAGGAAAAGGAGAAGGAAAAGGGGAAGGGGAAGAGGAAGAGGAAGAGGAAGGGGAAGAGGAAGAGGAGCAAGAAGAAGAAGCGGCGCTGCGGGCCGTGTTCCCCCGCGACCCCGCGCTCTTCGCCGAGCTCTTCCCCGAGCAGCGCCGGTTCCGCCTGTGCGGGCGCGTCCTGCACATCGCGGAGCACCACGGGCCGCGGCTCGGGCCCGCCGGGGCCGTCTGGGAGGCGGTGAGGGGCACCGGGGGGCACCAGAGGGAGGGCACGGAGTCAGCGGGGCTGTGGGTGACATGCCGGGGGACACCGACTTCAACAGCGAACACCGGAGAGGTTGGGGGGACCTTGGTGGGGCACACGGAGCACCGTGGGATGGGGAAAGCCGGGGGATGCCGAGGGTAGGGGGATACCGGGGACACCGGGAGGGAGGGAGGTGACATCCCGGGATACTGGGAGTGATGGCGAGGGAGGCACGGGGTGATGGGTGGCGGGGGATCCCGGGGGAGACACACACGACATTCCAGGGGTGCCAGGAGGGATGGGAGACCCCCAGAGAATGGGAGTACCGGTGTGGTGAGGAGGGTCCCGGGGACAGCGGGGGGGTTGAGACATCCCGGTGGGCACCGGGAGCGATGCATGATGGGGAGGGGGCACCGAGTGATGGGGAGACCCTCGAGAGAACAGGGAACACCGGAGGGCTTGGGGGGACCTTGGCGGGGCACCGGGGATGGGCACACCGAGAAGGAGGGAGGCACGGATCCCCGGGCGGGGGCTGGGGGCCCCCGCTCAGGAGGGCTCCGTGGGCTGGACCCCCCCGTAGTGCCTGGGAAGTGTTGCCCCCCCAGCCCTCCTCTGTGCCCCCCAGGCCCTGTCCCTGTGCCGGTTCCTGGGGGAGCAGAGCCTGGAGCTGGCGGGGCGGCGGGTGCTGGAGCTGGGGGCCGGGACCGGCATCGTGGGCATCTTCGCGGCCATGCTGGGTGCGGGGGGACCGGGGGAGGCTGTGGAGGGGGGGATTCATGGGGCTGGGGGGGACACCCTTGGGGTGGGGGGTTACTTATGGGCTGGGGGGGGACCTGTGAAAAGGGTGGGGACACCTGTGGGGCTGGGGAGACGCACCCGTGGGTTTGGGGGATCCCCATTGCCCTGCCCAGTACAGAATTGGAAACCAGTGTGAGCAGCGCTCGAGTTTATTGGGAGCTGGGGAGTCCAGGGGTGGTGAACCCCCACTTTTGACTCAATCTTTATTGGGGTCGGGGGCTCCGGGGAGGGTTTGGGGAGGTCCGGTGGGGGTGACCCTCACTCTGACGCGGGGTTTTTCGGGATGGGGGGAGGGGTTTAGTGGGATCTTGGGGTGGTGGGCCCGAGGGGGTGACCCACACTCTGACCCAGGGTTTTTTGGGTTCTGGGGGTTACAGGGGTACTTAGGGGTGCACAGTCGTGCCCCGCTGACCGCCACGCTCCCGCTGCAGGGGCGGAGGTGACGCTCACGGACCGTCCGGCGGCGCTGCCGCAGCTGCGGGAGAACGTGCGGCACAACTTCCCGGGGGGCGCGGGGGGGCCGCGGGTGCGGGCGCTGTGCTGGGGGAGAGACCAGCGCCACTTTCCCCCCAAATTCCACCTCATCCTGGGCTCGGACATCGTGTACGACCCCCGCGCTTTCGCCCCCCTCCTGGGCACCCTGCGGCACCTCGTGGTCCCCCCCGCTCAGGCTCTGCTCAGCGCCCGCCTGCGGGGGGGCGACGCCGGCACTTCCCACTTCTTCTGCCAGATGTTGCCCCCGTTTTTTCGGGTGCAGCTGCTGCGGCGGGAGCCCGAGGGGGACATCGAGATCTACGGGGTGACCCCCCGGGAGGGAGGGGGAGTCCGCCTGGATCAGGGGAGGGGGGCGCACCCCATCCTGGGGTCTCTTACGGGGGCCTGGGCGGGTCCGGAGGGGAATTAAATGGTCCCCAGGGGCCTCAGTTCAGCCGGCTGTGTGTGATTTGGGGGGACTGGGGTGGGGGATCCAGTCTGGGAGGGGCTGGGGTGGGGGGAGGCGGCTGGACAAGGCTGGGGGGGGGCTCTGTAGGGTCGGCAGGAGAAGGTGGGCGGGAGGCTCCATAAGAGTCGGGGGGCTTTGGAGGGGGTGGGGAGGGGGTCTATGAGGGTGTGCGGGGGAGGGGTCAGGGCTGGGGGTGCTCTGTAAGGGCCCGGGGGGGTGGTGTCTGTAAGGCTGGGGTCTCTCGGGCCCGGTGGTCTATCTGGGGTTCGGGCCGGGTTTCGGTTCCCCCCTCCCCAAATCGCTCCCCAGCCAATCCCGCGGCTCCGGCGCGCGCGCGGTGACGTCACACGCGCACAGCCAATCGCGCCCCCGCGCTCTGACCCTCGCCGGTGCCCGTAGCGCGGCGCCCGTGACGTCACGCGGCGCGCCGAAGGCAGGCCGGGGATGCAGCGCGCGGCGCTGGGCGCGCTCGGGGGGGCGGCGCGGGTGAGAGACCCCCCGGGCCTGCCCTGCCCCCACCCCCGGGCCCTGCCCTGCCCCCACCCCCGGCCCTGCCCCCACCCCCGGCCCTGCCCCCACCCCCGGGCCCTGCCCTGCCCTGCCCCCGGTCCTGCCCCCACCCCCCGGTCCCCCCCCCTCCGCTATCCCGGAGCACCCCCCCACCGCTGGGGGCCTTCCTGGCGCTTTCCCATCGCCCCGCCGGTACCCCCCCCCCATGCCGGGGCACTCCCCGGGCTCCCCCCGCCAACCGGGACCTCCCTGTGCCCATCCCGGGATCCCCCATTCCGTACCCACCGGGACTCCTCCAACCGGGACCCCCCCCCTCTCCCGGGACCCTCCTCAGGCTCGGTTCCCCCCACCCCTCATGGCTCTGGGGGTCCCGGTGCCGCTGACCCGCCCCTCCCCCGCAGGCCCCCCCGGGCCGGTGGTTCAGCGCGGCACCCCCGGCGCTGCGAGACCTGCGGGAGCTGCGGGCACGGACCGGGCAGCCGGTGATGCGCTGCCGGGAGGCGCTGGAGCGGGCGGGGGGCGACCTGCGGCAGGTGCGGGGGTCGGGGGGGCAGGGAGGGGCAAGAATCAGGGGTCACTTGTGGGGGGGACGGGAGAACTGGGGGTCCTGAGGGAGGTGAGCGGGGGGCGAGGTGCAGGAACCCCGGGGGTAACCAGAGGAGGCAGGGGGTGGGTGGAGGGCTGTGGGGAACACAAAACCCGAGGGGAAGATGAGGACATGGGGCGGGGGCAGAAAAGGGGGGGGGGGATGAACAGGGGGAAATTTAGGGTTTGCAGGAGATCCTTGGGGTAGCTGAACCAGAGCAGGCCCATCCCTTGCGAAGCAGGAGGGCTGCGGGGTTGGGGTCTGTCTTCTCCCCGTGGACCCTCCATGTCCCCCCAGGCCAAGGGGCAGTGACAGAGGGACACTGGGGTGACCCTGTCCTGTGCCATTTGTCCCCCCAGGCCGAGGCCTGGCTCGAGGAGGAGTCACGCCGCCAGGGCTGGGCCCGAGCCGTGGCCCCCGGGGGTCGCCGGGCACGTGAGGGGCTCGTGGGAGTCCTGAGCGAGGGCTCAGCCGCCGTCATGGTGGAGGTGAGTGACGGGGCTTGATGGGGACCCCGGTTTGCCCAGGGGGTCTCCATGTCCCCAGGGTCACTGTGTCCCCCTCAGGTGAACTGCGAGACGGATTTCGTGGCACGGACCCCTGACTTCCAGCAGCTCGTGGAGATGGCGGCACAAGGGGTCCTGGGGCACTGCCAGAGGGCGTCGAGCACCAAGGTGGGGGGGCTGGAGGGGTGGGTGTTGGGGGGGTTTTGAGGGGTTTTGGGGTGGTTGGGGTAGCACAGAGGGTGTTGGGTTGTTGGGGGGTGTTGCTGTTCTGGGGGTGTCAGGGGTTTTGGGGTGCTGGGGGAGGGTTTTCGGGTGCCTGGGGGTATTGGGGTGCCTCCCTGACCCCTCCCCCCCAGCACCTGCTGCGAGAGGATGAACTGGCCCAGCTGCGGGCAGGGGACAGCGGGGACCTTCTGAGTGACCACCTGGCACTGGCTATGGGTGAGTAGAAACCCCAGTGCCTCTCCCAGTACTCCCCAGTCTGCCCAGTGTCCATCTCTCCATTTCCAGTACTCCCCAGTGCCCTTCCTGTGTCCATCCCAGTCTGCCCAGTGTCCATCTCTCCATTCCCAATCTGTCCAGTGTCCTTCCTGTGTCCATCCCAGTCTGCCCAGTGTCCATCTCTCCATTCCCAGTACTCCCCAGTGCCCTTCCTGTGCCCATTCCAGTCTGCCCCCTCATCCTTTCCTGTTTGTCCCAAGCCCCCTGACCCCCAGTGAGGCCAGGTGACCCCCCCAGTGCCTCTCAGTATCCCTGGGACTTGCTGCTGCCCTGGTGTCACCCCCAGTGCCCCAAAAACCAAGTCCCTGTGCTTCCAGTGCCCCCTCCCTGCCCTGGGACTGGGTGGGGCAGAACCCTTAGGGTGGTCCTGGGGCCCAGGACGTGGCTTGGGGGAGCTCTGGACTGGGGGGGAGGGTGGTCCATGACCCTTTTCTGGGGGTTCTGCTGACCATGACCCCCTCTCCCCCCACAGGCCGCCTGGGCGAGCGCCTGGCCCTGCGCCGGGCTGGGTGGCTGCGGGCCCCGGGTGGCTTCGTGGCCACCTACGCTCATGGCTGGGTGCCCCCCGGCCCCCCCGTGGCCATGGGCACCTATGGGGCGCTGGTGGCCTGTGGGGGGCCAGAGCCAGGGCCCCTCCCACCCGAGCTGCAGGAGTTGGGGCGCAAGGTGGCCCAGCACGTGGTGGGAATGGCGCCCACCAGCCTGGGGACCCCCGAGGATGAGCTGGGGGGGGACACAGAAACGCGGCTGCTGGCACAGGGGTGCCTCCTGGAGCCGGGGGTCCCCCTGGGCCGCTACCTGCGGGACCGGGGAGGGCTCCAGGTCTGGGACTTCCTGCGCTTCCAGTGTGGGGAGGAGTGCCCCCAGGAGTCCCCCCAGGAGCCCCCTGCCCCTCCAGCCTGAGGGACATGGCTCAGGGGGGTTTAGCCCCTTGCTGGCACCCCTGGGGACAGACACACTGTGTGCCCCACCTCCCACACCAGTCTGGGGGGCAGCGCGAGCCTCCCCCACAATTTGGGGGGATGAGGTTGAATAAAGGTGCAGAGGAAGGAGCATAGGTGTTTTCTTGGAGGGAGGAGGGGGAACCCGACTCCCCTCGCTCCCTCCCCCGGGCAGGGTGTGCCTCCCCCCTCCCCAACCCCCCCTGCATCCCCAACCTTCTCCTGCCCCCTCTGACCTCCCCCAGGAGCCCCCACTCTCCTGCTGGCTTTTAATGACAAATGATACAAAAAGGGGCCCATCTGACCCCAAAGACCCTGCACCCCAATGTGGGGGGAGAAGAATGGGGGACCCCCCAGATTGGGTCTGTGGGGGTGCCCTCATCCCGTTCCTTACACCCCCAGGGTGGGTGTTGGGGGTCACAGGGGACATGAGGGGCGAGTCACAGGAAGGAGCAAGGGACATGGGGCAGATGGGGACAAGGGAACAGGTGGCTGGGGGGAATCAGAAGCTGGAGGGGGACAAGCGCTGGTGGGCAGGGGGTGACAGTAGGACGGCAGTGGGGGGGAGCACGGGGGTGGCAGGAGTTGGGGGACAGAGGCGGGGGTGACACACGGGGCCCGAGAGAAGCCGTGGCCGAGGGCGGGTGCTCTGGCTCCCCCTCCCTCCCACGGGACTGCTCCCCCGCGTGTCCCCCCCCTTTGTCCCCCCCTCCGTGACGTCACTAGCCACCTCCCGGGACAAGTAACCGGGAACAGGCCGGGCTGGAACAGCCTATCCTGGATTACTTGAACCGGGCTGCGGCCGCCGAAGCCCCCCCGGCCATCCCCCCCACCCGGAGTCCCCCAGCGCACCCCTCCCGTCCCCCCTTTACCGCCGCTCCCTCCATCCCCCGGTGGTCCCGGGGGTTGCTGTCACCGCCCGTTCCCGGGGGGGGTGTTCGGGGGCACCCCAGCCCCACAGCGGAGGTGTCCCCGCACCGCTCCTTTCCCCCGACAGCCCCCCCTCCTCTCCGGCAGCGGCGGGGGGAGGGAGGTGTCCCGGGGAGGGGGGGGGCGAGCATCAACAGGAGGGTGACAGCAACGGGGGGGGACACGGCAGGGGGGACACACGCGCTGCCCGGTCGGGGCTCAACCCCGGCATCTCCCGGTGACCGCCCCCCCGCCCCCGGCCCGAGGGGCTCAGCCCCGCCCCCCCTCCCGTACCTGCCGCTCCCGCCGCCGTCCGGCCCGGGGGGAGGGGCGGGGGGACCCCGCGCGGGGCGGGGGGAGGGGCGGGGGGGCCGCGCGCGCCCACCGGAGGAAACGGGGCCGCGGCGGTTTCGAGGCGCCCCCGGACCGGGACAGGCAAGGGGCGGGGGGCGGGGGGAGGGGCGGCCGCCGCCGGCGCGCGCCGTGATTTTGTTACGGACGCTCGGGGGGGCGGGGCCGGGGGAGCCTTGAAACGGGTGCTGGGCGCTGATTGGTCGGGTGGGGAGGGGGCGGGGACGCGGCGCGGGGATTGGCCCGGCGGGGAAGGGGGGCGGGGCCGGACCGTGTTTACCTCGCGCGGCGCCCGGTGGGGGGCGGGGTGTCCCAGGGCACGCCCCCAGACGGGAAAGGGGCGTGGCCTGGGCGGGGCTCCTTCAGCCGCTCTTCTGCTCTAAATATTGTGAAATTCTTAATATCGTTAAATAAGACGGAAAATCCCTTCCCCGGGTTGATTTATTAGAGGGAACCCCAAATTTCTCCTGTTTCAACCCCCAATTCCTTCTTTTTCATCCAAGTCCCACCTGTTTCACCTCAAATTCCTCCCGTTTCATACAAATCCCTTTGGTTTCCCCAAAATTCCTAGTCCCACCAAAATAAATTCCACCTATTTCCGCATAACCGCATAACTGTTCCTCTCTCCCCCCAATTTCCTCTCATTTCACCCAAATTCCTCCGGGTTTTCCCCAGTTTTACACAAAAGAAATTGTTTTATTGGGGTTTTTTTGGGATTTTTTAAAAGGAAAATCTGGCGGGAAGAAAAGAGGAATTTGGGATTTTTTTAGGGTTTAGCATCCCCAAGGCAATTCCCTGCCACAGCTTCCCAGTCCGCTAGATCATCCCCTGGAGCCACACCCTGCATCCCCCGGGATTCGCAGCCAAATTCTGGGGCATTTAATTCCTCTTCAATTACGGAACGAAACTCGTCCCGGGGCGGCACCAGACCCAATTCCAGGGATAAATGGGACAAAGTGGGAATTTGCCGCCCGCGGCGGCGTCCGGGCGTTTCCCCGGTGGAGCGTCCTGGGGGCGGACTGGGAGCGCACTGGGAATAGACTGGTCGCGTCTAAATAAACGGGGCGGAGTGGGATTGGACCGGGATCGGACTGGGACTGGACTGGGGGCGGACTGGGACTGGACCCAGACTGGACTGGGACTGGGCTGAGGCTGGACTGGGAGCGGACTGGGGGTGGACTGAAACTGGACTGGGACTGGGCTGGGAGTGGACCGGGGGCGGACTGCGACTGGGCTGGGAGTGGACTAGAACTGGTCTGGGACTGGGCTGGGATGGGACTGGGGGCGGACTGGGACTGGACTGGGCTGGGAGCAGATTAGAACTGGACTGGGACCGGACTGGGAGTGCACTAGAACTGGACCGGGGCCGGACTGGGACTAGACTGGGACTGGGCTGGGATCGGACTGGGACTGGACTGGGGCCGGACTGGGACTAGACTGGGAGCGGACTAGAACTGGACTTGACTGGGCTGGGGCCGGACTGGGACTGGACTGGGAACAGACAAGAGCTGGACTGGGACTCGGCTGGGATCGGACTGGGGGCGGACTGGGACTGGACTGGGGCAGAACTAGAACTGGACTGGGACTGGGCTGGGAGCAGATTAGAACTGGACTGGGACCGGACTGGGACTGGGCTGGGGCCGGATTAGAACTGGACTGGGCTGGAATCGGACTGGGGGCGAACTCGATCTGGACCGGGACCGGACCCAGACCCCCGCGCCCGTCCCGCCAACATCCGGGTGCACCGCACCGCCCACCCCGCTCTGCCTCCCCATTGGCTGCCGTTGAGTGACGTCATTGGTGGGCGGGGCGAGATGGGATGGGCGGGGGATGCAGCCCCTTCCCACGAACTCCCAAAATCTCACCAGCTCGACCCCGTCCCTCACCTAGGGACGCCCTCCGGGGCAAGAACGGCAGGAATGGGAGTAGAACTCCCCGGGGATGTGCCCAGCGTGTCCCACCTCGGAGGGAGACACAGACCCTCCGACCTCAGACCCCCCAGTGCCGCGACCCCCTCCCCAAAATGGGCTGGCAATCAATCCCGTGGATCCAATTCCCCGACAAAACCCAGAGGATTCGGCGCCTCCAGCACCGCCTTGGACCTGTCCGCAGGTGCCACCAGGGTATGGGAAATCGGGAATAGACAAAATTCCTTGGAAAAAGGGACTGGGCAGCATAATTTTTATTTCTAAAACAGGCGGAAAACTGAAGAGAAGGAAATTCCCGACGCTCCATCGCATTTTTTGGGAAGCGCTGCCCTTGAACCCTTCTGAGGGTCGATTTGGAGCTCCGGAAGCATCCAGAACTCCTGGAAATGCTGGGAAATGCCTCCATCCCATGCGCCAACCCTGGCCCGAGGCCAGAGCCTGGCGGCAAACCTGGCTTTTAACGGGAATCCTGGAAATAGCCTGGAATATCCCCAAATTAGGGAAAACCCCAAAGGAGCAATGTCGTACTGACCCACTGGAGAGATCGGAATGGAAACACAGGGAGTATCTTCCTGGATCAGCCCTCTGGGGGAACAAATGGGGAAAGCTTTTGAGGGGCTCAGAGCTGCCTCTGGATTGAGGGGTGGGCCGGGGTGTCCCCAGGATCCGCCGGCTCCGCAGCTCCTCCCGATCCCGCTGCCCGCGGGGTCCCGGCTCTGCTCCGATCCTGCCGCGTGCCCCGCGCTGGGTGTTGGGGTCCTGGGGCATGGAGGGGTCCCGGGGGTCTGTCCCACCACGCCGGGGGTCCTGGGGGTCCAGTCTGATCCTGGTGCTGGGATCACCTGGTGACGGACGTGTCGGAATCGACGTGGCCCAGGAGGAAGAGCTCGGGGCGGGCGGCAAAGCCCAGGCGGCCCTGGTGGGGGAAGGCAACAGTTAGTGCTGAGGGGATTTAATGATTTAATGGAACCCAACTGAGCCTGGCTTAACGAAGCCTGAGCCAAAGAGAGCTTAACAAAGCCCAAGTTTAGGAAGTCTGAGCCAAAGAGAGTTTAACGAAACTCAAGTTAAGGAAGTCTGAGCCAAAGAGAGTTTAACGAAGCCCAAGTTTAGGAAGACTGAGTCAAAGAAAGTTTAATGAAGCTCAAGTTAAGGAAATCTGAGCCAAAGAGAGTTTAATGAAGTCTGAGCCAAAGAGAGTTTAATGAAGCCCAAGTTTAGGATGACTGAGCCAAAGAGAGTTTAACAAAGTCTAAGTTAAGGAAGTCTGAACCAAAGAGTTTAACAAAGCCCAAGTTTAGGAAGTCTGAGCCAAAGAGAGTTTCACAAAGCCCAAGTTAAGGAAGTCTGAGCCAAAGAGAGTTTAACAAAGCCTGAGCCAAAGAGAGTTCAATGAAGCCCAAGTTTAGGAAGCCTAGGCCAAAGAGAGTTAAATGAAACTCAAGTTAAAGAAGTCTGAGCCAAAGAGAGTTTAATGAAGCCCAAGTTAAGGAAGATTGAGCCAAACAGAGTTTAACAAAGCCCAAGTTTAGGAAATCTGAGCCAAAGAGTGTTTAACGAAACTCAAGTTAAAGAAGTCTGAGCCAAAGAGAGTTTAATGAAGCCTGAGCCAAAGAGAGTTTAACGAAGCCCAAGGAAGTCTGAGCCAAAGAGTTTAACAAAGCCCAAGTTAAGGAAGTCTGAGCCAAAGAGAGTTTAATGAAGCTCAAGTTAACGAAGTCTGAGCCAAAGAGAGTTTAACGAAGCCCAACTGAAGCCCAGGTAAGGAAGATGAAATGGAGCCTGGTTTAACAAAACCACAGCTGAGCCCAATTTAAGGAAGCCTAAACTGAGTCTGGTTTAACAAGGACCAAGTCGAGATGGGTTTAATGAAGCTCAAATTGAGGATGGTTTAACAAAGCCTGAATTAAGCCTGGTCTAACGAAGCTGATGCTGTGCCTAATTTAATGAGCCTGAGCAGGGCAGGCTTTTATGAAACCAGAGCTGATCCCAGTTTAGGGAAGCCCTAGTTGAGTCCAGTTTAACAAAGCCCGGGTGGGTGCTGAGATGGCAGCATGGCTGTAGCTCCAGAGTCACCACATGTCCTCATCAATTAGCGCACATTAATTAGGCACCAAAAGGGACAGTGCTAATTGGGAACGGGTCCCGCACTTAATTGGGGGCAGATCATAGTCCAGCCCCACCCAGGGCTCCAAAAGGCCCCTCCCACTGCAGCCTCAATTAACTGCTCCATCTCAATTAAATTTGGGGCATGGATGAGCCTTAATTAGCAGTGACTGCAGAGGCTGGTTAATTACAAGAAGACACTCCAAACCCTCTGGATGAGCCTGGATGATGCTGGTGTTAAACAGGACTGAGCCTGTGCCGGGCTTGGCCAGAGATGAGGCTCCACAGGGGCAAAAGTGGGGGAAAAAAATCGGAATTCTGGGATTTTGGTGCAGCTCTGCGTTTGGCCAGAGCAGGGCAGGGAGTCCTGATCCTACGGAAGGAATTCCAATGGGATGGAATTCCAATGGGAAGGAATTCCAATGGAAAGGAATTCCAATGGGAAGGAATTCCAATGGGAAGGAATTCCCATGGGAAGGAACTCCAAAGGGAAGGCACCGCAGGGCGATGTCCCCTCTGCTCCCCCGGTGGTGGCACAGTCACGGTGTGACTCTGGCAGTGAATCCCACGGGACTGGGATGTGCCCCAGCCCATCCTGCGGGCGCAGCTCCAGCACCAGAGTGTCACAGGGCTCTGGCACAGCCAAAACAGCCCCAAAAAATGACCCAGGAAGCCAAGGTGGAAAAGTATCCATGTTTTAATGGCGGAGGGGGTTCGTACAGCCAGGACCAAAGGGAAAACCCCCAAATTAGTGCAGCGAGGAGCAGAGGCCATGGACAGGGAGCTGATCCAGAGGCTCCACCGTGGAGCTGCTGCCGCACAGTGTTTCAGCCAGGGGAGCTGACCCCTCCCAGGCCAAAATTCCCGATCCAGGAAAGCTGGAGGGTGGCACAGCAGCATTCCAAAGCCTGAGTCCACCTCTGGTCCAGCCCCCCAGCCTCCCCCACCCTGCAATTCCCACAGCTCGTGGCTGTTGTGTTATGGGAAGGAGTGTAAAACCTACACACGTTACCCCACAGGGTTAAATCCTGCTGGAATTCTGGGATAATAAACTGGAAATCCATTGTGGTCAGGGGGTTTGGGAAAGGTAGGGAAGAGGGATAAGATCCTGCCTCTGATTAAAGGGGAGTTTTCCTGCTGGGCTCTGAGTGGTTTCACCTTCATCCCTGGAATGCATCCTGGGCACCAGGGAATAACTCCAGAGCTGGGGTGGTGATGGAAAAAACTACAGAAGCTCTGAGCAGGAGGGAGCGAGAGGTGCAGGGCATTGGCTTTGCTCAGGGGAGGGAAGAAATTCCCATGAGCAGATCCCAAATCAGTGTCAGGGCAGCATTCCCGAGGGTTGGGTTCTGCCGGGATTTTATTCCACAGAGAATTCCCTGCCTGGGACTGGGATGGGAGTGCAGGGAAATGCCAATGGAATTCCATGGAGGCCTCAACATGGCCAGGGGTGGACCCCTGGCATGGGGGAGAAGGGAATTTCCCTAAATGACCCAAATTTGAGCTTCTCACACCCAATTTCCATGATCCAGAGACCATAATCCACCCCAACTGGCAAAATGGGACCCCAAAACACCCCTGGGAGATCCAAAGGACACCCTGTTCCCTCCATCCCAATCCACTCTGTCGCACTCAGGTCACATTCCTGGCAAAGCTTCTTCCAAAACTCATGAAACAAAAGGGGGATGATGGGAGGGAGTTAAATCCAGGACAAGTGAGAGCAGCAAGGAAACCCCTGGAAAAGGCTCTTGGAGCCTCCACAGCCTGATTCTGAGTTATAATCCAGGGATTTTTGAGAACTCCAAGAGTATTTTTCCATGGTTCACAGAAAATAAAGTCATAAAATCATAAATAACCGCGAACTCGTTTCGTTTGCTGACCCCAAAATCCCATGCAGGGCCATTAAAAATCAGGAGTGACATTATTAATGCTGGAGTTTTCTGGCCATTAAAAATCAGGAGTGACATTATTAATACTGGAGTTTTCTGGCCATTAAAAATCAGGAGTGATATTATTAATGCTGAAGTTTCCTGGCCATTAAAAATCAGTAGTGATATTATTAATAATGGAGTTTTCTGGCCATTAAAAATCAGGAGTGATATTATTAATGCTATAGTTTCCCATCCTTGTGGGATCTTCACTGGGAATGGGAAGTGTTTTCCAGTGAAAAAGTACCAAATCTGGTCAGGCTAGGGCAGTGGAGGTAGGTCCAACTGTAGTGTCACCCCATGCCCACTGCCAGCAGCAACCCCAAATGTCACCCAAAAGGGAATTTGGGGATTTTTTAGCTTATTTGTCTACGTTGTCCAGGTCAGTGCCAGAGCAGTGCTCCTGGAGGTCAGTGTTTTTGCTATGGGGGGGTTAAATGCTCCAGGATGAGGAATTTAGAGGGATTTAAAGGAAAATGGGGAGGGGTCAGGCTGCTCCTGTGTCCTCCCCAGCCGCGTGTCCCATCCGGGGATGGTTTGGGGACTCAGCAAAGGAACGCCTGCCCCGAGGATTCCGATCCGTGTCCTCCCGCGTGTCCCCGAGCTGGGCGTGTCCGTGTCCCCAGGGAACCCGGCTCTGGTGGTGGCTGCTGGGCTCCGGCCCCCCCGGCTACTTGGGGGGGTGGGAGGGCGACTGCTCCGGGTGCAGGGTCCGGGTGACGCTTACCGTGTGTCCGCAGGCCAGGAAGGAGGCACCCAGGGCAATGAGGCACAGCCACGTCTGCGGGGACAGGAGGGGACAGTCAGGGACACCGAGGGGTGGGACAGGGACCAGAGTATTGTGGAGGTGTGGAATCATGGGATGGGTTGGGGTGGAAGAGATTCTGGGATCACTGGGTCTGGTGTTGGCACCAGCACTGCCGAGGCCACCACTGACCGTGTCCCCAAATGCCACACCCACATGGCCTTCAATGCCTCCAAGGATGGGGACACCACCCCGCCAAGGCCACCACTGACCATGTACCCAAATGCCACACCCACATGGCCTTCAATGCCTCCAAGGATGGGGACACCACCCCGCCAAGGCCACCACTGACCGTGTCCCCAAATGCCACACCCACATGGCTTTCAATGCCTCCAAGGGGCATGGGGACACCACCTCTTGCCCTGGGCAGCTGTGCCAGGGTTGGACATGCCCTATCAGGAAGGAATTCTCCCCAATATCCAACCTACACCTCCCCTGGAGGTCATTTCCCCTGGTGCTGTCACCTGGTCTCCCCTATATCCAATCTCCCCCTCCTGTTGGGGCCAGAAGGTCCCTCCTAGGCTCCTTTTCTCCAGGCTGAGCCCCTCCTGGTGCTCCAGACCCTTCCTCAGCTCCTTTCCTGGCTCTGGACATGCTCCAGCCCCTCAATGTTCTGCTCAGGACCCCAAACCTGAGCCTGGGTGGGGGTAAACCCCACTGATGGCCCCACAGAGGGATCCAGTGCGGATCACTCATTGGATCAGGAATCAGCCACAATGTGCCACTCAAGGAGCTGTGGCCAGTAGCTTCATATCCGGGTGACAAGTGGGGTGTCTGTGCTGGGACCAGGATCTGGACATGGGGACATGGATAGCAGAATCACACACAGGTGACACAGCTGAGCAGAGAGGGTGACAGTCTGAAGGCACAGGATTTGTCCCTCACAGCCTGTGCTGAGCCCCCAGCGTGGGCAGCAGGTGAGGGAGGTTCCTGCCCCTCTGCCCTGCTCAGGTGAGGCCCCACCTGCAGAGCTGCTCCAGCCCTAGGGCACCAAGACAAGGAGGATGTAGAGCTCCTGGAGCAAGTCCAGAGGAGGATTTTAGGAAGGAATTCCTCCCTGTGAGCATGGGAAGGCCCTGGCATGGATTTCCCAGGTGATGCCCCATCCCTGGAAGTGTCCAAGGCCAGGCTGGACAGGGCTGGGAGCACCCTGGCCAGGTGGAAGGCATCCCTGCCCACGGCAGAAGGGTTGGATGAAATTGTCTTCAAGGTCCCTCCCAGCCCAACCCATCCTGTGCTTCCATGGTCATTCCACGATTTCCACCTCTGTGACACACAGACAGCTACAGAGGAGCTGTGTGCTGTTCCAAAGTCTTCTCCCACCTGGGAGGGGGCCCAGGTGGAGCCTGACTCACCAGGTACGCCACGAAGGACAGGTAGATGACACTGAGCACTGCGGCCCCGATGTAGAGGCCCAGGTGGTTGAGGGACATGACATAGGCCACCACGAAGTACATGTTGATGCAGCAGATGAGGAGGATCAGGAGGCCCCCGGCCACCTTCCAGAACCTGGGAGCAAGGTGAGACACAGCAGGGTGAGGTGGGGGGATGCTCCAGGCCAGGAGATTGCCAGGTGAGAGGCAGGTGTGCCCAGGAGATGCCCGCGGTACTCACAGGCCGTTGGCGAAGTCACGCATGACACTGGGCAGGCTGGTGAAGGTGAGCACTGGGATCAGCGCAAACGGGAGCTGGAACGGGCAGGAAAAGGGAGAAGAATGAAGAGTGGGAATCATTCTGATTGTCACAGAATCCTGGAATGGTTTGGGTGGGAAGGAACCTTAACACTCATCCCATCCCATCCCACCCCAATCATGGGCAGGGACACCTTCCACTGACCAGGTGGCTCCAAGCCCCTGGACACCCTGGGCTCCAAGCTCACCAGACCCCACCTGGCCACCCTGGGAGAGGCCAGGTCCTCACCTGGAGGCTCATGAGGACATTTAGGAAGTCGTTCATGCCCGTGAGGTGCTCGACGTCCTGGAAGATGGCGACGAAGAGGGTGGGGGTGACGGCGATGGAGCGCGTGAGCAGCACTCGGGCGAAGCGGGACCAGCGCAGGTTCAGGAAGCCCTGGGGGGGCACGGGGAGGCCGTGAGTAAGGAATGAGTAAGGAGTGAGTAGTACAGGGCCAGCACTGGGTGGGGGCACAGAGCAGCAGTGGTGAGGAGGGAGTAAGTAAGGAGTACAGAGGGGTAATGAGAAAGGAGGACAGAACACAGAGCCAGGAGAACATAGCAAGGAGTATAAAGTAAGGAGCACAGAGTGAAGAGTGAGGAGCACTAAGTAGGAAGTACAGAGTAAGGAGCACAGAGTATGGAGTAGGTGAGTAAGGAATATGGAGCAAGGAGTATGGAGGAGTAAAGAGTACAGAGCATGGAATATGGAGTGAGGAGTAAAGAGTACAGAGTATGGAGTAAGGAGTGAGGAGTACAGAGTATGGAGTAAGGAATAAGGACTACAGGGAGTACGGAGTACGGAACACAAAGTAAGGTGGGAGTAAGGAGTGAGTAGTACAGGGCCAGCACTGGCTAGGGGCACAGAACAGCAGCGGTGAGGAGGGAGTGAGGAGTGGGGAATATGGAGGACAGGGCCAGTGCAGGTTTCGGAAGCCCTGGGGGGGATGGGGCAGTGGGGCTGAGACGGCGAGTAGGGGGTGAGGAGTAAGTAAGGAGTACAGAGGAGTAATGAGTAAGGAGGACAGAATACAGAGCGAGGAGCAGAAAGGAGCACAGGGCGAAGAGTGAGGAGCATTGAGTAGGAAGTACAGAGTAAGGAGCACAGAGTATGGAGTAAGGAATAAGGACTGCAGGGAGTAAGGAGTACAGAACACAAAGTAAGGAGTGAGTAAGGAGTGAGTAGTACAGGGCCAGCACTGGGTGGGGGCACAGAGCAGCAGCAGTGAGGAGGGAGTAGGGGGTGAGGAGTAGGGCACAGAACAGCAGCAGTGAGGAGGGAGTAGGGGGTGAGGAGTAAGGAGTACAGAGGAGTAATGAGTAAGGACAACAGAATACAGAGCAAGGAGAACACAGTGAGGAGTAGAGAGTAAGGAGCACAGAGTGAAGAGTGAGGAGCATTGAGTAGGAAGTACAGAGTAAGGAGTACAGAGTGTGGAGTAGGCGAGTAAGGAATATGGAGGAGAAAAGAGTACAGACTATGGAGTAATGAGAATGGAGCATTGAGTAGGAAGTACAGAGTAAGAAGTACAGAGTATGGAGTAAGGAGTACGGAGTGAGGAGTAAAGAGTACAGAGTATGGAGTAGGTGAGTAAGGAATATGGAGCAAGGAGCATGGAGGAGTAAAGAGCATAGAGTCTGGAGTAAGGAATAAGGACTACAGGGAGTAAGGAGTACGGAACACAGAGTAAGGAGTGAGGAATAGGGAGGACAGGACCAGTGCAGGTTCAGGAACCATGGAGGGGGATGGGGCAGTGGAGCTGAGATGGTGAGGAGGGAGTAGGGGGTGAGGAGTAAGTAAGGAGTACAGAGGAGTAACGAGGACAGAATACAGAGCGAGGAGTAGAGAGTAAGGAGCACAGAGTGAAGAGTGACGAGCACTGAGTAGGAAGTACAGAGTAAGGAGTACAGAGTGTGGAATAAGGAATAAGGACTACAGGGAGTAAGGAGTATAGAACACAGAGTAAGGAGTGAGTAAGGAGTGAGTAGTACAGGGCCAGCACTGGGTGGGGGCACAGAGCAGCAGCAGTGAGGAGGGAGTAAGTAAGGAGTACAGAGGAGTAATGAGTAAGGACAACAGAATACAGAGCAAGGAGAACATAGTGAGGAGTAGAGAGTAAGGAACACGGAGTGAAAAGTGAGGAGCATTGAGTAGGAAGTACAGAGTAAGGAGTACAGAGTGTGGAGTAGGCGAGTAAGGAATATGGAGGAGAAAAGAGTACAGACTATGGAGTAATGAGAATGGAGCATTGAGTAGGAAGTACAGAGTAAGAAGTACAGAATATGGAGTAAGGAGTACGGAGTGAGGAGTAAAGAGTACAGAGTATGGAGTAGGTGAGTAAGGAATATGGAGCAAGGAGCATGGAGGAGTAAAGAGTACAGAGCCTGGTGTAAGGAATAAGGACTACAGGGAGTAAGGAGTACGGAACACAGGGTAAGGAGGGAGTAAGGAGTGAGGAATAGGGAGGACAGGACCAGTGCAGGTTCAGGAACCGTGGAGGGGGATGGGGCAGTGGGGCTGAGATGGTGAGAAGGGAGTAGGGGGTGAGGAGTAAGTAAGGAGTACAGAGGAGTAAGGAGGACAGAATACAGAGCGAGGAGTAGAGAGTAAGGAGCACAGAGCAAAGAATGAGGAGCATTGAGTAGGAAGTACACAGTAAGGAGTACAGAGTATGAAGTAAGGAGTACAGAGTGAGAAGTAAAGAGCACAGAGTATGGCGTAAGGAATAAGGACTACAGGGAGTAAGGAGTACGGAACACAGAGTAAGGAGGGAGTAAGGGGTGAGGAGCAGGAGCTGCATTACCTCCATGACAAACTGGCCCGAGTAGGTGCCCGTCATGGTGGAGCTCTGCCCGGCTGCCAGGATGCCGATGGCCCAGATGTAGAGAGCGGCGGGGCCGAAGTAACAGCCCAGAACAACGCCCTGGAACGGGGAGAGAGGCAACTCCATCAGCCTGGCCCCATTCAAGGTGGGGAGGAGCAGGAGTAATGCCCAGGAGTAAGTACTGAGTACCAAGGGGGCTCAAGGACCCCCGGGGTCTCCTCACCCCCACTGTTTTCGGGGATTCCTTTACTGATTCCAGTCCCCAGTGCTCCCAGTTTACCCAGAAGCCACGAGACAGGGCCACCAGTTGCCCCAGACATGGCTGTCCCCACCCTGGGGACACCAGAAAGGGTCACCAGCTGCCCCAGATGTGGCTGTCCCCACCCTAGGGACACCAGACAAGGCCACAGGGCTGTCCCTGAGCTGTCCTCCCCAGGAACACTCACCCCCTTGTAGATGTCCACCTCCAGTGTCTCGTTGTTGTTGGGGAAGAGCGAGGAGTGAGGGCTGCTGGAGTTGGCACAGACCTGGTTCTGCAGAGGCACAGAAGGGTGGGAATAAGGGCACGGGTTGGCATGGAAAAGCTTTTGGGATCATTGGGTCCAGCAGCGACCCCAGTATTGCCAAGGCCACCACTGACCACGTTCCCAAGTGCCACATCCACATTGCTGTTAAATCCCCCATGGATGGCGAGTCACCCCCTGGCCTGAGCAGCCTTTTCCATGAAGGAATTTCTCTGAAAATCCAACCTAAACCTCTCCTGGACACCTTTTTGTCTCACCCTGTCACCTGGGAGCAGAGCCAAATCCCTGTTGGGCAGGTGTGGGGAGCAACAACATCTCCTCTGAGCCTCCTCTTCTCCAGGCTGAGCCCCCTCAGCTCCCTCAGCCCCTCCTGGTGCTCCAGGCCCTTCCCCAGCTCTGGACATGCTCCAGCCCCTCAAGGTCTTCCTTGTCACGAGGAGCCCAAAACTGACCCCAGGATTCAGGGTTTGACCTCAGCCCTGCCCAGCACTGGGCACTGCCCTCATCCCTGCTGCAGCTCCCAGTCAGTCCCAGTCCATCCCATTGGTCCCAGCCCCGCTCACCACGTCCGCGTTGGTCTTGTTGAAAAAGGCCTCGGCAAAGACGGTCACCACGAAGATGTTGATGATGAAGGAGACGAAGAGCGCGATGCACGACTCGATGAAGAAATACTTGTTGGCCTCTCGCACCTCCCGCTTGTCCGCGCGGTTCACCTGCCGGGACTGGGGGGACAGGGACAGGGACAGGGTGGGGAGACAGGAATTCACTATTTATCCCTGGAATTAGGGATAAATTCACTGCTTGAAGCGATGGTGGGACACTGTAGTTGCACTGTTTTAGAACTTTTCTGTTCTTTCTCACAGAGAGTGGAGATAAACTGCATTCTTTTACTTTCTTTATCTCTGTGTTTGCTATTAGGTGTTATTTGGTTCTGACCAATGGTTTTAGGAGGTGAATTCTTTGCTGACCACTAGTTGCTAGGATATGAATGGATATATAAACAGGCTTCTTGTAAATAAACTCTCCTTTTTGCCATCTTGGTTCGTCTGCCTGAATTCTCTCAGCCAGCCTCTGCACCCTCAGGGACTCTAAAGCCACAGGACACAGATCACCAGTTGGGAAGGACACACTCTTGGGTCCCACCCCCACAAGAGCCACACATCCCCAGCTTCCTCTGAGGGTGTTTTCAGAGGAAAAAACCCACCTCAGGGTGCTCACCTTGACGAGGGCAGAGTGCAGGTACATGTTGTGGGGCATGATGACGGCGCCCACGATGCCCACGGCCTGCTCCAGCTGCGGCGTGCCGCAGTCCCGGCAGTAGGGGACGAACAGCCCCTGCAGCAGCTTCTCCTGGTTGGGCTTCACCGTGATGTACTGGGCACAGGGACAGGAAAACAGCAAATTTTGGTGGCTGTTCCAGAGCAAAACCACAATGCAGACTCAAATCTCCTTAAGTGTCCCTCCCTGCGTTTGGTGTTGTTTTGGTACAGGAGGGGGATCGTAGCATTGAACCGCGGAATTGTTAACGTTGGAAAAGACTCTGGGACCATTGGATACAGCACCAGCGCTGCCAGGGCCATCACTGACCATGTCCCCAAATGCCACATCCACACGGCTTTTAAATTCCCCCCTGGATTGGGACTCCCTCCCTGACCAGGGCAGCCTACACCAGTGTGACAGCTCTTCCCAGGAAGGAATTCTCCTCAATATCCAACCAAAACCTCCCCTAGGAGGGCATTTCCTCTCATCCTGTCACCTGGGAGCAGAGCCTGACCCCCACCTGGCTGGCCCCTCCTGTTGGGGAGCTGTGGAGAGCCAGAAGGTCCCCCTGAGCCTGCTTTTCTCCAGGCTGAGATCCCCCTGCTCCCTCAGCTGCTCCTGGTGCTCCAGACCCTTCCCCAGCTCTGTTCCTGGCTCTGGATATGTTCCAGACCCTTCCCCAGCTCTGTTCTTAGCTCTGGATGTGCTCCAGACTCTTCCCCAGCTCTGGATGTGCTCCAGACTCTTCCCCAGCTCTGTTCCTGGCTCTGGACATGCTCCAGACTCTTCCCCATCTCTGTTCCTGGCTCTGGACGTGCTCCAGACCCTTCCCCAGCTCTGGACATGCTCCAGACCCTTCCCCAGCTCTGGACGTGCTCCAGACCCTTCCCCAGCTCTGTTCCTGGCTCTGGACATGCTCCAGCCCCTCAATGTCCCCTGGAGGCAGGGGGTACCTCATATCCGAAGGTCACAGCCATGATGGTGATGAGGAGCCCGAAAAACGCCTCCAGCTTCCGCAAGCCTGTGAAGAAGAAAAGGCCCAGGGTCACCAACCTGAGAAACGCTCAATCCCAGATTTAGCTCCCAGAACTCCGAAGGAGAAATTACCATATTTGTCAAGGAAGAGGAAAACGAAAGTGTCGGCGATGGTGATGAGCACTCCCCCCCAGAGCGGGATCCTGCAGGTGAGAGAGGGGTCAGTGCCCATCCAGAGTTCCAAATCCTTTTCATTTAGGGCTTTTTTGGGATGGAGCTGTGTATCTGGGGGTTCATCACAGCCTGAGCAGGTGTTGGGGTGCGCAGGGCTGTGTCCTGCTTTGGGGGAGCCAAACCCCTGAATCCATGGCAAACCCCATTTCCTGCCTGTTTTGGATCCATTTTGGGCCCTCCCAGCCCAAAGTTCGCCTTCCCAGGAGTCCTGAGTGGAATGTGGAGTTTGGCAGGAAGCTGCACCCCAATTTTGTGTCACTCAGAGGTAAAAACAGCCCCAGACCCTGGGGGAGTCGAAATCCAGCACTGGAGGCTGAGCCAGCGATGAGAGCTAGGCCAGCCAGGGTGACTCACACCCTCGGGGCTGATTTTTGGGAGATTTACAGGAAGTGACGGAGTTTTTGGCACAGAGTTTCCCTTCCTGCCTCATTTCCCACACAAGCCCAACTCACTTCCCCACGGAGAGCAGGTTGATGGCGATGGCCGAGCCGATGACCTCCTGCATGTCGGAGCCGATGATGGCAAGCTCCACCATCAGCCACAGGATGATCCGAGGGAACTGGGGGGGAAAGAAACACCAAATGCCACGAAAAATAGGGAAAAATGTCTTCTCTCATGGGGATGTGGTGATCCTGCATGCAGGAATGGGATCCTCTCCCTGCCCTGGTGTAGGAAACACATGGCAGCTCTGGAGGTGAAATCCCAGCTCCTGTGGCAATGCCGGGGAGGATCTGGGTCACTCATGTCACCACAATTCCTGCCCTGGATACAAGAGCCAATTGCAAGAGCAAAGTGTGGTATTTCCATGTGTGGCTACACTGGGGAGATGTCCCAGGTCAGAGCAGTGACACCGTGTCAGGAGTTGGGTGAGGACAGCCAAGTGCACAGGGATGGGACATTCCAAATGTCCCCAGTGCACAGTGAATGTCCCCAGTGTCCTCACAGCCCCTGTCATTGTCAGCAGATCTCCCCCACATAAGCCTGAGGAATTCCCAAGCAGGGGATGCAACAACCAGGAAATGGTTTTGACCTAAAGGGCTGATTCTCTCATCATTCCTTGGGATTATTTCAGCATTTTCTGCGCTGGGAGGCAGTTGAAATCCCAGATTTTATTCCTGACTGGCAAACGGCAACATCCCCCCCTCCCTCCTTGTGTTTCCCAAGCCAGGATGGCACCATGGCACCCTGAAGGACACCCCATGTGCCTCATTAAGAGCCCAGGCCTTAACGAGTCCTCACAGCACCACCAAGGACATTGGGGGTCACCCATCTTCCATCCTCCCCCATCTTCCCCGGACTCCCAGGACCATCCCCAGCCCCCCTTGGCACCCCTGAGGACCTGGGGGAGGGTGACAACGTTCTGAGCCCCCCTTAGGACTCACCTTCTGGTACTGGCGGTTGCAGACCTCGGCCAGGTGCAGCCCCGTGACCACGCCCAGCCGCGCCGCCAGCCGCTGCAGCAGCAGCCCGATGATGGTGGCCAGCAGCAGCACCCACAGGAGCTGAGGACACGGGGACACGAGTGGGTGAGGGGACAGGGGGAGCCACGACCACCCACAAGGCCCCTCAAATCCACAGTTCTGGGCAGCACAGGCTGGTGAAAATCCACATTATCGCCGTTTTTGAGGCCAGAGCTGGTGTGGGATGGATCCAACAGGACATAAATCCAGGATCCAACACCCTCCTCCTCTCCAGAGTGCTTCCACCCCCATCCCAACCTCCCAAGGGGATGTGTCAACCCCGCAGGTCCCCACACCAACCTTGAAGCCTGCGACAGCCCCGGACTGCAGGTCAGACTCGATGTTGCCAGGGTCGAGGTAGGCGATGCTCATCAGGAAGCCAGGCCCCGTGAATGCCCACAGCTTGCGGAAGCTGAAGCAGGAGTGCTGTGGGAGAGGATGGACGTGGAGGGAATTTGGGTTATTCCCTCCCTGACACCAGACAGGAGCTGTAGGGTCAGCCTGACCCTTAACCACATCCTAAATTCTGCAGTGCTGTAAAACCGAACTGTTCCCTAATCCCATCCTGAAAATCCTGCCTGATCCTTGATCCCATCCCAAACCCTGGTCCCAGTCTGAGGCTCTGGGACAGCCAAGGCCATGCTCATGGAACCCAGGGGGAAGCAGGACCCTCCCTCGCCGGCAGCTGAAGCTGGGGGCTTCAGCCAAGGGCAAGAGGGACCCATGGCCTTGGGAGGGGACAAGGGGACAGTGTCACAAGGCCAGACAGAGCTCCTGTGCCCTGATAAGGGAACAAAGGGCCCAGCTCCCTCCCTGAGCTATGACAAGGCCTTTCCTTGCTCTTTGACTGTCCCGAGCAGGAGCCAAATCCCTAGGGATCAATCATTAACACATCCTTCACATCCACCCAGGGCACAGGAGACACCTCCCCCTCTTCCCCCCCAAATCCCCATCTCCAGGTCACCCTTCCCAGTCCAGGAGACCCCCCTACCGCTTCCCCCCCCCAAATCCCCCTCTCCCAGTCACCCTTCCCAGTCCAGAGACACCCCTACCACTTCCCCCCCCAAAATCTCCATCTCCTAGTCCCCCCTCCCAGTCCAGGAGACCCCACTCCTGCTTCCCTCCCAAATCCTCATCTCCCAGTCTCCCTTCCCAGTTCAGGAGACCCTTCCCCCTCTTCCTCCCCAAATTTCCATCTCCCAGTCCCCCTTCCCTGTCCAGGAGACCCTTCCCCCTCTTTCCTCCCCAATCTCCATCTCCCAGTTACCCTTCCCAGTCCAGGAGATCCCCCCTACCACTTCCCCCCCAAATCTCCATCTCCAGGTCCAGGCTGGAAGGGGAACTGGTGCCCATGGCAGTGACTCAGGTGGGTGTCTGAGGCAGATTTTTCCAGTGGGGTTTTCCCACTCACCGTCTCATCCTCGGGGATGGGGATCTTGCTGTCAAAGTAGGTGGTGAATGGCTCCCCGTCGTCGGCGTCGGGGGGCTGCAGGGGGCTCCTGCTGCTGGAGATGGTGCTGACGACCCCCCCGAGACCCCCAGACTCCCCAGAGACATCCTCTGCAGGGAGAGAGGGAATGGGAGGAGTGAGCATACCTGGAAAGGCCAGGAATTCTGACAGGGGCCAGCGAGCCCCACAGGCACAACAGAACAAGCCGGCACAGCTAATGCTAATTAAGTGATAAAGAGATAATTAAATTAAAATATCCCACACCGCTGCACCCCTTGGAGCCTGCTGCCTTCAGAGAATCTCCTCTCCCACCCAGTTCCAGGCTGGAGCTGGGAATTTATTTACTCAAATTAATTTAAAAACCCCATCCTGGGGCCTGGTGTGGGGTGATGGCAGCACTGGTGTCCCCATAATGTTTAACTGGGGCTGGATGAGCCACATCCCAGGGAAATCTGGGACTGCTCCTGCACCATTATCCCAGACTCTCCTGCCTGGATCCCAGGGGAATACACCTGAATCAAGGGACAGTCAGGAGACGCCACACAACTCCCCATTTCCCACAGGGAGAGCCAGCACGGGGAGAATTCCAGGAGTTTCTAAACATATGGAGCAAGGAAAGTGTGCAGGGTCACCCCAGCACATTCCCACCCTATCCCCGCAGCAGCCCTGATCTCGACCCCATTCTCACTCCCAATCCCATATTCCCAATCCCATACTCACTCCCGCTCTCCCCACGGGGCATTTCCCTCCAGGAGCAGTGTTGGAGCACTCTGGGCTCGGAGGGCTCAGGCAGGGCAGCTCTTTGCCCAACTTTCCTATTGCATCACCAGAGAGCTCCTCCTTTTCCCGGCCTCCCAGAAACCTGCCAGGGCCTCGTTTACATAAGGGATTTGGAGCTGCCCAGGTGTGCAGAGATCCCTGCTCAGGAGATTTCTCCCAGGACATACCTGCCCAGACCGGGCTGGTTCAGCTGGTTCAGTCAGGCTGAGTGACCCCAGGGTGCTGCAAACCTCCTGTGGGGCTCATCCCGGCATCCCAGGACTCATCCCAGCACCCCGGAACTCATCCCAGCACCCCAAAAAAGCATGGAATTCATGAAAGGAAGGAGGGTGATGAGGGCAGCCCCCCACCCTGATCCAAGCTCACCGTAGGACGCCTTCCGCTCCATGTCTGAGTTCCCCATGGTGGAGCCCTTCCCCTGCTCCGGGAGCTGCTTTATTCTGGAAACATTGGCTGTGAAGAAGGGAAGAATCCTGTCAGGAAGGAGAATCAGAGCTGGCAGGAGAGTGGGGAGAGCCGACAGCTCTGGTAGGGACAGATTTGCTTCCCAGGCTCTTTTTCAGCTCTGAGAAACCTGACAGGGATGGATTCACCTCCTTTTTCCAGCTCTGAGGGTCTCAGCAGGGATGCGAGAAGGAATTTAGGCTGGGATCTGCTAAGAAAGCCCCCCTGCTCTGCCCAAGGAAGGCCTGATGGGCACCAATGTGGCAGGAGTGTCCACGGGCAGCTGGAGCTGGTTGCGAAACTCTGGCCGAGGAAACAAGGGTGGAATTTCCTTGCTGGGGAAACCACATCCCATCCCCCTCTTCCCAGCAGTTATGGCATCCCCAAATCCCCACAGCACCCCACAAACCCCTTCAGCACTCCCCAAGCCCCTCCCAGTCCCCCAGGCAGTGCAGAGTGGGTTAAGGGCAGGTTTAACTCCTTTCTCATGGCCTGGGTTTGAATTCAACCCACGCAGGAATGAGCAGGATCTGGGATGGAGCAGGAGGGAATTGGGGATCAGCTGGAATCCTCTGGGCTCCAGAAGCTCAGCACCCCCAAGGACAAGCCAATGTCCCTTAGTGTCGAGATCTGGCCTGTAAAGGGCTTAATCCTCTGTCAAATTCCATCAGATTTGAATGGGAGATTTCCAAAAAACACGGAAATATTGGTTCTGTGAGGATGTAAAAGGAAATCATCAGCCAGGGATTCAGTTTAAGTGAACTCCAGCTCTGATGCCTCACACAGAATTTTTCTTCTCTTTTAAGCACCAAACCTCACAGCTTCCATTTAAAAAAAATAAAAACCCAAAACCAAAACACTAAAGTTTAGCAATAAGCCAACTTTTCTCCAAAATGTGACCCAGGAGGAACAACCTTACCCTGGCAGTGAGTCCCACCAGAGCCTCACTCCATGATGAAGCGAGGAGGGAGATCCTGAGGGGAATGTTCGTTATGGACCCACCTCAGTATCTGCCCCCAGCCCAGCCCAGCCTGGGTGGGGGTGGGACAGGGCCCCTTATCTGCTGCAGCAGCTGCTGGGCTGGGGGCTGAGCCGCACCCGCACAGGGAACGTCGCTCTAGTTCCACTCACCCACAGGAGACTCTGAGCACACATGGGACAGGCCTTTTCCATGGAGGAATTTTCCCTAAAATCCAACCTCAACCTCCTTTTTTGCTTCATGCTGTCACCTGGGAGCAGAGCCTGACCCCACCTGGCTGCCCCCTCCTGTCAGGGAGTTCTGGAGAGCCCGAAGGTCCCCCTGAGCCTCCTTTCCTCCAGGATGAGCCCCCTCAGATCCTCAGCACCTCACTCCAGATCCTTCCCAGCTCCAGACATGCTCCAGCCCCTCCATGTCCTGCACTGGGGATCCAAAAATAACCCCAGGATTCAGGGAGGGGCCTCAGCAGTGCCCAGCCCAGTGTGATGGGCACTGTCCTAGTCCCTGTCCTGCCCACTGTCCCGTGGCCTCCGTGCCCACCTGGGCCCATGTCCAGCCCCAGGATCTTCCCCCCCAGCAGCTTCCCTGACTCCAAGTGTGGGCTCAGCAGGCTCTGCCTCCTAGCAGTCAAACCCCAACTGTGCCCCCACTGCTGAGTCTGGGATCACACTGGGATCACACAGTCCCTTCCCACAGGAATATTCCCTGGAATACAGCGAGCCCTGAGCAGAACATCACGAGGTCACCACTCAAACCCGCCAGGACACGGGTGCTGCTGTCCAGGCCCTCCCCACGTGCGGAGCGAACAACGAACAAGGAACAATGAGGTTCTTGTTCCACCCCCGCCCTCCCTTCACCACCAAACCACTGTCTGACAGCTCCTTCCAACAGCCCTGGGCTCATCCTCGTCCTCCTCCTGCTCCTCCCTGAAGGACACAGGAGCAGCCTGGCCCCACGCTGGGAGCAGTTCCTGCCATTGAGGCTGTGCCTTTGATGTGGGGCTTTGAGCTGGGCTGCTTTCTGCGGGGCAGACGGAATCCTTACGGATTCTTCTGGATTCGCTCCTTTGGGGAGGTTTTGGGGCCAGCATCTTGTTTTGCTCCATGCACAGACACCCTGCACACTGGTGACACTGCGGACTCCTCACCTGGTGACAGCGGGAGCCCCTCACTGGTCACTGATCCTCTGGCCCAGCCCTTCCAGGTGATGCCACACCGGGCACAGCACCCCAAACGAGTGCAGACAGCCCAGCTGGCCACTTGCCATCCCAACACAGGCAACTGGTGAACTGGGTGTAATTACACCAACTGGTGCTGGTGTAATGGTTGGACTGGATGATCTCAGAGAGTTTTTCCAACCTTGATTCCCTGCTTCCACCCTGCTGACCACGTTCCAGGTGGCCTGTTCTAGCACCAGCAGGTTTAAAGCAATTACCTGCTCGCCTGGTCAAAATCAAGAACCAGAGTTCAGAAGAAACCATGGACTCTCTAATCAAGATTTGAGCTTGGTAGAGACTTTAGAGCAACAGTGTATATTGTTTTCACAGTTTCAATTAGCTAAAGTAACGCTTGCTAGCAAAATTATTTTGAGTAACCGTATAGTAACGAGTTAAGGTTAGAAAGTTTGCTCAAAAGCTGAAGAATCACTGAGTGGCTCAAGAATTTGTGCAAGACATGGCTGCTTTTGATAATAATAACTTTCAGAATGTTGTTTTGCTGTGCTTTGCAATGCTACTCTATGCTAATTCACAGAAGTGATGGAAAAACACATCGATCAGGCCTGGTTTGTGCAGAAAGAAAAAGGGGGAATTGTTGAGGGATTCTTAATAGTCAAGACACTGAGACATGCACAATCCAGCCTTAACTTAGCCGAGCAAAATAAGCAAGAAGGTAAATATGTCCTTGAAATGCAGTGGCCCTGCTCCTCTCCTGGCACTGGCACCACAAGGTCCAGGACCTGGAAAAACTTTTCCTCTGCACAGACCCGGTGGGGTCACCCTGGGGTGCAGCACGGTGGGTCCATCCCTGCGGGATCCATCCCTGTGGGACTTCTCCCTCCTTGCTCTGCCCCACTCCTGCCCACCACACGAGAGGATAAAGGCAGAGGTGAGCTCGGCTCCACTCTGTCACACTGGGACAGGCCACCTGCCCACCCCCGAGCAGGTCGGACCAGCCTGTCCCCTGCCCATCCCTCATCCCATCCCACGCTCTGGAGCTGAGAGAAGCCCTGGGCTCAGAAGGACATGGGGCCGCCCTGCTCACCCAGGTGTCCTCTCAAGAGAGATGGAGGATGACCTGGTTACTTCCACACCCAGAAACAACCACCCGGCAGGGAGGAGCAGCTCTCCTCCCGGCCTGCTCCAGCTCCCAGATTTGGGAGCCAGCCCCTTTGTTTCCAGCGTGGGACGAGGCAGCTGACGCACACCTCGGAGAGATTCCCATCCCCTGTAATAAACCCAACGGTGTCCAACCCACAAAAACACAGAGCCGTTATCCCATTGCTGCCCGCAGCGTCCCACGCTCCTACACTTCTGGAGCTTGTCTAACCTTTCCCCTGACCGGGACTGGGACAAGCCAACCACGGGAGGGACCAGACCCCCGCTCTGAGCTCCTGTACCCACAGCCACGTGTGGACCTTGGCCCAGAGCACGGAGCCCTGCCAGGTCACAGCGACATTCCTTGAGCCGCTCCAGGAGCCTTGGGCACCGGCAGGACTCATCCTCCCCCGGGAGGTGCTGGAGCTGAGAGCGGGGACAGCACACGGAGGATCTGCGGGGACAGCACACGGAGGATCTGCGGGGACAAGGGCACCTGTCCCGGGCAGGACGAACTCCGTGGGGTTCCTGGGGCTCCATGGCTGTGCTCCCACCGCACCACAGCCCCTGCACCCCCAGCACGCCGGAATGACGAGGGACGAGCCTGGGGGACCCCCAAACCCCGAAGGAGGGCAGGGGATCACACTCGGTGCCGCCACCCCCGCGGTGCCCTCCCGCTGGGACCCCCGGGACACCCCAAGGTCACCGCGGGCCCGGGGGACCCCCCGCCCCAGCGAGGGGCCCGGGCAGTGCCGAGGGTGCCGCGGGCAGCTGGGGAAGGGCAGCGGCTCCGTGGCCCTCCTGAAACCCCCCGGGGGTCCTGCAGCACATCCGCACCCCGGGGATCCCCCGGGCACCCCCCAAGGCAGGATCCCCCGGTAACACACCCGGGGCCACCCGCGGGACCTCCTCCCGTTCCCCCATCGCTCACCGGCCCCGGCCGCCCCCGGGCCCGCCGCCGCCGCCTCATGCCCGACCGGCGCCGCGTCCCGGCGCGCGAACCGCGTCACGGGGCGGGCCGGGGCGGGCCGGGGCGGAACCGGGAGCCGCGGAGGGAACGGGACCCCGTACGGGGTAGGAGGGGCCGGGGCTAAGCCCACATGGCGCTCCTGAGGGCCGAGCCCCAGGGAAAGGGCCCTGAGCCCCAGCCTGGGCCCAGGGTTGGAGACAGGGCCCCAGGTCCCAGTTTGGGGCACCAGGTCCCAGTTTGGGGTCCCAGTTTGGAGCCCCAGGGTTGGAGTTAGGGCCCCAGGTCCCAGTTTGGGGTGCCAGGGTTGGAGTCAGGGCCCCAGTTCCCAGTTTGGGCCCCCAGTCCCCCAGTGCAGGGGACACGGGCCCCTGTGCAGACCCCAGTAGGGCAGGCCCTGGGCCCTGGTGGGGGGGTTGAGCCCCAGTGGGGCCCCAGGAGGGTCTCAGGACCCCCGCGGTGGGTGGGGACACACCAAGGGATTGGCTGGAGCTGTGCCAGGGAGGGTTAGGGTGGATATTGAGGGAAAGTTCTTCCCCCGGAGGGTGGTCAAGCCCTGAACAGACTCCCCAGGGAATGCGCACAGCCCCAAGGCTGCCAGAGCTCCAGGAGTGTTGGACACTGCTCTCAGGGACACGGTGGGATTGTTGGGGTGTCTGTGCAGGGCCAGGAGTTGGTCTCGATCATTCTTGTGGCTTCCTTCCAACTCAACCTATTCCATGGCTCTGTGATCCTCCCTCGACCTGCAGCCCCCAGGCTCTGCTCCTGCTCCAAGCTTTTCCCATCAGCATCTCACTCCACCCCAAAACACAGATCCATTGGGAGCCTGGAACTCTGCTGGGTCCTTGCCTGCGCCAGCAGCACTTTCCATGCTCAAACCCCCAATTTCTGCCCCAGTTCCCTGACTTCTGGTGCTGGCAATGTCTGCAGATGCCATGTGGTGCAGATTTCACTTCACTTCACTTTTCACTTCACTTCACTTCACTTCACTTCACTTTTCCCTTCACTTTTCACTTCACTTCACTCTCCCAGAACGCTGCCTGATTTTAGCGATAATAGCCTGATAGGGCTTTTGTTTGGTTTGCTACTGGATTTTCCAGAGAGAAATGCTGCTGCCTCACGGAATTCTTCCTCCTCCTCCTCTGTGTGCTCCCTTGGGATAATTTTTTCAACCACCCTCTTCCTGAGGAGCAAACCCACGGATTTAACTGGGAATGGGACGCAGCACTGGGCAGGAGTGGCTTGGCATCGCTAGTGGTGTTGCTAAATAGCCAAGTCTTGGAAAAAGGAGGAGAAATCCGGGAGATGGGAGAAAATCCAGGAGATGGATTTTTTCCTGGAGAAATCCAGGAGATGGAAGACTGCGGATTCACCCTCAGCCCTGACAGTGCAGGTGTTGGAGATGGAATTAACCCAACTGGCAGCATCGCTCCCCACCTGAAACCAGGTGTGACTGACTCTGCAGGCAGCCTGGAGCTGGGAAGGTGCCCAAATTCCCCAAATCCCATGTGGTTTTGCCTGGGGGCAATACCAGCTCCCAGGGGCGGTCAGGTACTCACAGAGCTCGCAGCCGGGGCTGGGTTTGGTGGGCATGGCTCCTGCCGCGCTCTCTGGATCCTGGGGCACCGTCCCACTCACTCCCGAGGGGTGTCCCCTCCCTATTTAAGAGGTGTCCCCTCCTCCCTCCCTCCGCCCAGAGCAGAGTTCCCGCAGAGGCTCAAAGGCACCTCAAAGGCTCCGGCATCTCCCAATCATTAATTAATGCCCCATAATTAACCTGCTTTGATGTGGCCCCACGGCACTGATGGAGCCTCCGGCGGCTCCGTGGCCGCACGGGCCCGGACTCTGCTCGGGCAGCCGCAGTCATCCCCGGTACGTGCGGCGGGGATCGTCCCTCGGGATTGATCCTGCCTTATCGGGGGCAGAACAAACCCCCTGCCCGGCTGGCTGCCGATAAACAAGAGCTGAGTGAGCAGCACCTGGGCAGGTGGGGAGGGGACAGGGTGCATGACAGGTGCCACGCGCCCACGTCCCACGGTGCGGCTGGAGGGAGAGAAAAGCTTTCCCAAAGATCCCCAGGACATGGAGGGGCTGATGAGATCTGGGAAGAGGCGATGTGGGCACCTCAAGAATTCCTGAGGAGCTGCAGGTGTTCCCGAACAGAGATTAGGGCAGAGGCCGGGGCTGCAGGTGTTCCCGAACAGAGCTTTGGGCTGCAGGTGTTTCCCGAAAATCTGTTTGTTCTGGCACCTGGGACGAGGAAAACAAACATGACCCACATGGGGCTGCGGGTGTTTCCTGAAAAATCCGTGGACACCGTTTGTTCCGGCGCCTGGAATGAGGAAAACAAACATGACCTACATAGGGCCCGGGGCAAAACCGGTTCGGCTGCCCGGAGAAGGAAAGGAGGGACAGACGGAAGGTCCTGCCCGGTCCCGGAGCCTCGGGAGGCCCAGGCGGAGCGTGAGGCACCGGCATGGGGCTCGGGGGTCCCGGGCCCTCCCCCGGGCCTCCCGCCTGCCCAGGGCCAGGCGGGGGCAGCGGGGGGCGGCTCCTCCACGGCCCCCCAGGGATGGGAGAGGGTTTAAACCCCGGTGAAGCGGGAGGAGAGTCCCGGCTGAGGCTGGTCCCTGGGCAGCCCGGGACAGAGCCGCGGCCCCCGGGCTGAACGGAGAGCTGGGCAGGGCCGGTCCAGCCGAGGGCGGAACGCGTGTGTGTGGGGAAGGGCTCAGCCCGGTCCGGAGCCCAGGGCAGGGGCACTTCCGACACGGCAGCCAGTCAGCGCTCAGAGCCCCACGTGACCGCCGCCCAAGATGGCGCTGTCCAGGGCCGCTGCCCGTGGGGGGCTGTGGCGCATCGGCCCCGCCGCCCTGAGCCCCCCGCGGGGGCGGATGGAGCCGCAGCTCGCTCTGGGGGTGTCCAGGTGAGCGGGGACCCCGCGGGGCAGCCATGGGGACACACCCCCCTCAGGGAGAGCCGCTCCCGCCGCAGCCCTGACCCTCCGCAAGCACCGAGCGTAGCCCCGATCCCTCCCCAATACCGACGGCAGCCCCCACTAAATACCGACCACACCGCCCCTCTCAAGCACCGACGGCAGCCGTCACCCCTCTCCAAAACATCCCTCCCGTTTACCCCCCTCGTCTTCTCCCGTTACCCCCAGTCCTGCCCATGTCCCCCCCACTCTGTTCCCCAGCCCTCAGTGCCCCCCGTTACCGCACTACCTTTCCATTACCGCGGTGCTGTTCCCTGCCCCGGTGCCACTCGTTTCCCTCCTCTCCCATCCCCTCCCCTGCCCAAGCCCCCCCGTGCCCACCACAGGAATTCTGGAATCAACGAGAGCCCCTCAATTCCCCCGGACCCTGTTTGATTCCCACCCCACAACCCCGGGGGGGGTCCCAGCTCCCCCTGTCCACCTCTCCAGAGGCGTTGGGAGCCCCAGAGCTGACCCGGGGGTGGGGGCGCAGGTCCCAGGTGTGTTTCCAGGTGCGCAGGTCGCAGGTGCGGTCCCTCTCCAGCCGTGCCACCTCCCGTGCCCTCGTGGCCGCCGTGGCCTCGGCAGCCCGGCGGGTCAGCGCCAGGTACGAGCGCTACCTGGAGAGGAGCTTCCCCAGGTTCTATCTCCTGTACAGCACCTTCAAAACAGGTGAGTTTCAAGAGGGGTCCCAAAGATAAATTGGGTCCTGAAAGAGGGGTCCCAACAGGTGGAACCAAAAAAAATGGGTCTCAAACAGGGTGGGGGGTTCCAAAAAGGGTTATCCCAAGAAGTGGATCCTGAAAAAGGGGGAGTCTGAATGTCTGGGTCTCAAAAAAGGTCCCAACAGGTGGGACTTGGAAGGTGGCTCTGGGGAGGAGAACACATTTTGCTTCTCCCAGTGGAATGGGGGCTGCACTACCTGTCCCCTGCCTGGGAGGGTTTCCTGGGTTTCCTCAGCACCTGAGGGAGTTCTGTCCCTGCAGGAATCCAGGCGCTCTTCCTGGAAGTGAAGGAAATCAGGAAAATCAAATCCAAGATGTCCCGGCAGCGGCTGAGCACGCAGCAGCTCCCGTACCGGGAGATGGAGCGGCTGCGCCAGGTGCGCTCCTCCTCTGCCTCCCTGCAGCCCCAGGAATGCTCCCTCCCCATGGACCAGGGCTGGAATTCCTCTGTGTTCCTTGGGGCTGGAATTCCTCTGGGTTCCTGGCTTGGATTAGAGACAAATCTCCTAGGTGGAAAGCACTCTGAACAGGTGCCTCCCCCACAAAGGTTTCTGGCACCCCTTCCCCCCACAACAACAGAATATCTCAGCCTAAAGTGGAAAGAGCTGTTTAATTAACAGACCATGCAGTGGAAAGGGAAAGGGGAAAAGGGGTCATTAAACCTGAGTAAACAGCTGATGAGCTTTAGTGTCCTTTTCCTCAGGTGTAGCTTCCCTTTCCAGGGTCCCCGGAGGGGTTGGGTGGAGTTCCTCCGGTGGCTCCCTGGAGGATTCTCGTCTGCTGTGCTCTGGGGCTCCTCAGGTTCTCGGATGAGAAAGCAAGTCGAAGGAAAAAAAGGTCCAAAAACGATGAAAAAAACCAATCTCAGGGGGAAAAAAGAAAAAAAAAATCAAAAAGAAAACCCAAGCAGCAGCCACGCCAGTAGCACCAGCAACCAGCAGCAGCAACTGACTGAGGGAAAAAAAAACCAGTAAAAACAATGTCCCTTCCTTCTCACTCCCCCGTAGAACAGTCTGGGGAAGAGTTTCAAAACATGCCACGCTGGCAGAGCTTCTCCCAGCTGTGGGACACAGTTAAAGCTCCAGGACCATATTTCTGCTCAAGTATACAAACGATAGGGAATACAAAATATAATTATGCCACCCCAGGACAGTTCCCTGCCTAAAATCGGGGGTTGGGAGCTGCAGCCAGCAGCGGGGATGGGGAATTTTTGGGAGTTTTGGGAGTTTGGTGTCAGATCCTGACTCTGTTCCCTCCTTCTGGAGGCAGTTCCGCAGGGACGTGCTCAAGGCCATTCCCATTGGGATCATCGCCATCCCGCCCTTTGCCAACTTCCTGGTCATTGTCTTGATGTGAGTATGGGGTTCCCTCATCCTTGGGGTCCCTGATTCCTAAATTCTGTGGAGCTGGGATTTTTAAGGGCAGGGATCTGGCCAGGCTGTCCCTCTCACTGTAAGGACAAACGCCTGAATCCTGTTGGATTTGCAATCTGAGCTCCTGGGGCTGGTGTCCCACCCAGAGAAATCATTGAATCCATTACAATAATTCAATAAAATAATAATAATCAGAGAGACCTGCTCTGGGATTTTGCAGTTCTGCTGCCCATCCCACCCTCCCCCCCACCCCTAGTCCTGGTTATTGTCCTTATCTGTGACCTCAGCTCAGAGGGGACATGGGGAATGTGGATCTGCTGGAGGGCAGGAAGGCTCCACAGAGGGATCAGGCCTGCCTGGATCTGTGGGATTGAGAGGATGAGGCTGATGGGGTGAGGATTGGCCAGGCCAAGTGCCAGGTCCTGCCCTTGGCTCACCATGCATGGAATGCTCCAGGCCAGGGACAGAGCAGCAGGAAAGGACCTGGGGGGGCTGGACATGAGCCCACGTGGGCAGGGAGCAGCCCTGGTGTCAGGGAAGCTGCTGGGTGGGGAAGAACCTGGGGCTGGATATGAGCCTAGGTGGGCAGGGAGGCCAAGGGGGCCTGGCTTTTGTCAGCCACAGCGTGGCCACAGGGACCAGGACAGTGCCCATCACACTGGGCTGGGCACTGCTGGGACCCCTCCCTGAATCCTGGGGTCAGTTTTGGGTCCCCAGTGCAGGACATGGAAGGGCTGGAGCATGTCTGGAGCTGGGAAGGGTCTGGAGCACCAGGAGTGAGGTGCTGAGGATCTGAGGGGGCTCATCCTGGAGGAAAGGAGGCTCAGGGGGACCTTCTGGCTCTCCACAACTCCCTGACAGGAGGGTCCGGGGGGTCAGGTTCTGCTCCCAGGGGACAGGACCAGAGAAAACGGCCTCCAGGGGAGGTTGAGGTTGGATTTTAGGGAATCTTCCTCATGGGAAAGGCAGTCCCAGCTTGGCACAGGCTGCCCAGGCCGTGGGGGAATCGCTATGCCTGGGGGGATTTAACAGCTGTGTAGATGTGGCACTTGGGGACATGGTCAGGGGTGGCCTTGGCAGTGCTGGACCTAATGACCTCAGGCTTTTCCAGCCTTAATGATTCCCTCATTCCTGCCCCTTTGGAAGCAAACACCCACAGCTCCTGACTCAAACTGTGCTGCCCTGGCCCAGCACTTCCCTTGGCCTCTTCCCACAGCCCAGAACCCACCTGCCCTGCCCCCACCCAGCTGCCATTCCCTCCCTGAATCCTTCTCCTCTCTCCTCCCAGGTATTTCTTCCCCCGGCAGCTCCTGATCCGCTACTTCTGGACCCCCAAGCAGCAGGTGGAGTTCCTGGATGCCTACGACTCCATCCGCAGGGACTCCTACCCCGACGTGGTGCAGAGCTTGGCGCTGGCAGCACGTTCCCTGCCCGAGCCCCAGCCCCGCGAGCTCCTGCAGCAGCTCTGTGCCCAGGTGTGTCCCCTGTGCTGCCCCTCTGGCCTGTGGAAGATGTTGTCACCTGTGGGGATTGTTGTCACCTGTCAGAGGTGTCACCTGCGCCCCCGGGGCTCTTTCAGGTGCAGGGAGGTGCCCGGCCCCAGCTGGCGCAGCTCTTGGCCGTGAGGAGTTTGTTCTCGGGGTCTCTGCTGGCGCTGAACAGGCTCCAGGTGGATCACGTGGTGAGTTCAGCTCAGTCCCGATGCTGACCCTCTCAGGTGTGCCCCAAACCCCATCCAGGTGCAGACAAAAACCTGCACAGGTGCCCTCGGCTCCTGGGCTCATCCCCACGCTGTGGCAGCAGGTGAGGGGGGCTCAGGTGAGACTCCACCTGCACTGCTGCCTCCAGCTCTGGGGCCCTCACCATTAGAAGGATGTGGAGCTGCTGGGAATGAATCCAAAGGAGGATTTGGGGAAGGAATTCCTCCCTGTGCAGGTGGGAAGGCACTGGGAGGGATTTCCCCACCCCTGGAAGTGTTCAAGGTCAGGTTGGACAGGGCTCAGAGTGGAAATGCCAGAATGGGTCCCACCTTTGTTTAGAAGGGCTTGGACATCTCCCAGGTGACCTTCCCCTTGTCGTCCCCAGAGAGCCCTGAGCCAGGTGCTGTTCCTGACCCCACACCTGCCTGCCTTTTTCCTGCGCCATCGCCTGCGGAGCCACGTCCTGGAGATCCAACACCTGGACCGTGCCCTGCTGCACCTGGGCCTGGGGCAGCTCTCTGAGGAGGAGCTCCGAGCGGTGAGGACACCTGTCCCAGGCCTGTATCACCTCAGGTGTCACCAGCACGGCCCTGGGGCACAAGGGGTGCCATGCTGGTGTCCTGTGTGCCCACCCCTGACTGTGGCCATTCCCCCCAGGCGTGTTACCTGCGTGGGCTGAACTCCACTCACCTGGGCCGGGCCGAGTGCCGAGCGTGGCTGGAGCAGTGGCTTGGGCTGTCCTGTGAGCTCCAAGGTACCTCTGGGAGGGCGACGGTGCCCAAAAGCCTCCTGAGCTTCTCTGGGCACAGGGAGTGTCACTCCTGGGGAATTTTGGGGGGGATGGGGGGACTTTGTCCCCATCTAGGCTGCCCCCCACACCTGTGTCAGGTGTCGCTGTCCCACAGACCTCTGGTGGCAGATTTCAGCCTCGAGGAAAGGAAAACAGGAGTGGGAGAGATGTGGGACTGGGAGCCCAGTGCTTCCTCCATGCCCATCCCAGTGCCCCCAGTCTGCCAAGTTCCCATCCCAGCGCTGCCCAGTGTCCCCAGAAGCCACCCCGTGCCCACCACAGGGCTCCCAGTGTACCCAGGGCCCATCCCAGTGCCCTGTCCATCCCAGTCCCAGCTCTCCCAGTCTGCTTAGTGCCTGTCCCAGTGCCCCCAGTCTCTCACCCTGCTCCTGTCTCCTTCCAGCTTCTGAAGCTTCGCTCCTGGCCCACAGCATGGTCCTGCTGTCCCTCAACTACAGCCAGCCCCCAGAGTGACAGCCACGTGCCCCTCGGCCTGGCCCGGTGCCCTGACGGATCGTGGAGTGACAGCTTCGTGTCCCTCACCTCAGCCTTGTGCCCCAACCTGGTGATTCCCAGCCTGGTGCTGCCCAAATCCCAGCGTTTGGCTGCGCTGCCGCTGGGTTTTCCCTTCCTTTGGAGCCGTCAGAGGCCGAGCACGGCCAGGAGGGGTGGCTTCGTTATTCCAGTAATTAACTGCATCCTGTTAATTATGGGAGAGAGCGAGCGGCTCCCTGACCTGTGGGATCGGTGGATGTTTCCCGTGGGGTTTGGTGACCGTGACTCTGTGCTGGAGGGATTTCCTCTGATTCTTTTCTCTACTGGACAGTCTTAAATAGATCACGCCACCCTCAGGGGTTGAGAAACACCCTTGAATTCCCCTCAGAGCCTCCCAGATCCCTGGGGGACCTTCCCGAGAGCTTTTTGGGGTTTGGCTGGAGCAGGGATGGATGGAGGAAGGGGATCGGGGCTGGGATTGCCACTGCTGACTCCAGGGGGTGGGAAGGGCTGAGCTGTAGCCCCCAAATTCAGCCTCCTTGAAGCTTTTTAGATCTTTCCCCCCTGAATTTTGCACTTGGCAGCACTCCAGGGATTTCTGGGGGTCCAACCCCCCTGCCCCACCCTGCACGAGGAGTTCTGCTGGCAAGTGAATTGACCCCAGACCTCGGTGGTTTATTAAAGCCCAAAGGAATTGGTGGCTCCGGTGTCTTTGGGGTGGCTCTGTGTGTGACATGGGGCATGGGGACACCTGGAAAGTGTCCCTTTTGACGCATATTTGGGGTGTAAAGTGGTAGAACCCATCCCACTTCCTCACCTTCCTGGTTTTTGTGAATTATCCTGAATTTTTTGTGAAAAATCCTGAATTTTGTGAATTTCCTCATGAGGAATTCACTGGTGGGGGTGTGGTATTTGACCCCTTTTCAGCCACAACTCACATCTAATTTTCTTTTAATTATTTTCACCATTTATTTTCTTTTCAGCCACAGCTCACATCTAATTTTCTTTTATTTATTTTCGCCATTTATTTTCTTTTTCCGCTTAAGTATTCCACTTAAACACAGCGTTATTCAGGAAAAAGAGCAGGCCAGGCAAGGCCAGGAAAAAAAATTATTATATTGAGGAGAAGCTTCGGATTCACAAAATTTGGGAAAATAAAAATGAAAAATCCAGTGGGAGCTGGAGGAAATTTGGAGGGTCACCCCGATTTTGGGGAGCAGGGGGACTCAGAAGCACCAGGATCAACCAAGACCTGGTGTTGGCGTGGATTAAATCCTGTAAAAATTATATTAAAATGTAAAGATACCCTTGGGTTGCTCTGGTAACATTGAAATCTAGTTAAAAGTAGAATAAATTCTGGTAGTTTTTATGTTTTGGGGAAGGGGATCTGTCTGGGGTCAGATATGGAGTCACCTCCCCGTCCCGTGGGGATGAAAAACACAGGAAAATAAGGATTTTGACCCTGAGCCCTGTGTCACCTCTGTGCCCGTGTCATCTCTCATTGGGAAAATCCAAAAATCCGTGCTGGTATCTTCACAAATGACGGGTGGGAGTCCTCGTTAATGTCTCAGAAATGGATATTGATGTCAGAAATGGGTGGTAATGTGTCAGAAATGGGTGTTGATGTCAGAAATGGGTGTTCATATGTCAGAAATGGGTGTTAATGTGTCAGAAATGGGTGTTGATGTCAGAAATGGGCGTTGATGTCAGAAATGGGTGTTCATGTGTCCGAAATGGGCGTTGGTTTCTCAGAAATGGGTGTTAATGTCTCAGAAATGGATATTAATGTCTCAGAAATGGGTGTTAATATCAGAAATGGGCATTGATGTCTCAGAAATGGACATTAATTTCTCAGAAATGGGTGTTTATATCTCAGAAATGGGTGTAATGTCTCAGAAATGGGTATTGATGTGAGAAATGGGTGTTAATTTCTCAGAAATGAGTGTTAGCATTTCAGAAATGGGTGTTAATATCGGAAATGGGCGTTGATGTGTCAAAAATGGGCATTAATGTCTCAGAAATGGATATTGATGTCTCAGAAATGGGTGTTGATGTGTGAGAAATGGGTGTTCATGTGTCAGAAATGGGCATTGATGTCTCAGAAATGGGTGTTAACATCTCAGAAATGGGTGTTAATGTCAGAAACAGGTGTTGATATATGAGAAATGGCCGTTAATGTCTCAGAAATGTGTGTTCATGTGTCAGAAATGGATGTAATGTCTCAGAAATGGTCGTTAGCGTCTCAGAAATGGGCGTTGATGCCTCAGAAATGGGCGTTAAATATTTCAGAAATTGATACTAATTTCTCAGAAATGGATATTAATGTCTCCGAAATGGGTGTTGATGTCAGAAATGGATGTTGATGTGTGAGAAATGGGTGTTCATGTCTCAGAAATGGGTGTTCATGTGTCAGAAATGGGTGTTAATGTCTCAGAAATGGGCACTGATGTCTCAGAAATGGGCTTTAATGTCCCAGAAAGTGAGATTAATGTCTCAGAAATGGGCGTTAACGTCTCAGAAATAGGTGTTAATGTCAGAAATAGGCGTTGATGTCTCAGAAATGGGTGTTCATGTGTCAGAAATGGGTGTTCATGTCTCAGAAATGGATATTAATGGCTCAGAAATGGTTGTTGATGTCTTCACCACTGACTGGCTCTGAACGAACCTGTCACGACCTTCAAGCCGCACAAGTTTGTGACAGAGTTTGAGCAGACACTTTGAACTCCCAAATTTTAGGGTAATGAGACAAATGGCTCCGCACAAAATCCATCGCAGAGCTCGGGCGGTCAGAACTTCTGAATTTCGGGGGAAAATGTCGATCCATGTGCAAGGAGGGAGGCGGTTCGGGGGGGCTGTGCCTTCCTGGGGCCTCAGCAATGAGGAGAGGAAGAGTTTGGGATAAAGGGCTCTGTGTCCCCCAAAACTGAGAGAGAAAACCCCGCGGGTGCAGGGCTGAGTGCACTCTCGCTTTGTTCCAATAAAGTTGCAGGACTCCTCTGTCTCCTTTGTGACATCGGATTTTTGAAGTGTGCAGTTTCTGCTCATCTCTCACTCCATGTCACCTCTGAGCCCATGTCACCCCTCAGCCCATTGTCACCTCTCAGCCCCGTGTCACCTCAGCCCATGTCACCCCTCTGCCCTGTGTCACCGTTCTGCCCTGTGTCACCTCTCAGCCCTGTGTCACTTCTCAAAACTTGTCACCTCTCAGTCCCGTGTCACTCCTCAGCTCAGTGTCACCTCAGCCGTTGTCACCACATCCTGTGTCCACGCTAGCTGTGGGGGCGGGGGTGTCACGTGCCCCCCAGACCCCTTCTTGTGCCTGCGGGTGACAAGCTCCGAGCCGTGCTGTCCCCGCGGTGACAATGCTGCCGCGGTGGCGGTGGCGCCGGGCCGGTCCGGCCGTGTCCCTGCGGGCGCTGTACGGTTACCGGTACCGGGCGGAGGACGGGCGCCAGGTGGCCATGGCCGAGGGGGAGCGGCTGCTGCTGCTCCGCAGGGCCACCCCGGACTGGTGGCAGGTCAGGCGACCCGGGGACCCTCCCTGGGCTCGGCCCTTCTTCGTCCCCGCCGCCTACGTGGCCGAGGAAGAGTCCGAAACCAGCGGGACCCAGAGCCCGGGGACCCCCGGGGGTGAGTGGGGCGGGGGGCGCGGGCTGGGGGGGATCTGGGCTGGGGACACGTGGGACTGGGGGGTCTGGGCTATGGGGACACGTGGGACTGGGGGGTCTGGGGCCGGGGGGCTGGCAGGGAATGGGGTTGGGGCACTGGGAGTTCAGGGTGGGGGACACAGCCCCCCTGGAGGGTCCTGGGCACCTCTGAGCCTCGTGTCACCCATTGGGGTGGGGGGCACTGGGGGCACTTTGGGGGCACAGGGCTCGGGGACACCCCGGAGGGACCAAAGGGCTGGAGTGGCACAGGCAGGAGGGCACGGGGGGCAATGGACACACAGGGCTGGGGTACCGGGAACACACTGGGGACACTGGGGACACATTGGGGACACACTGGGGACACACTGGGGACACGCTGAGGACACACTGGGAGCACGGGGGGCACACTGGGAATGCTGGGGACACATGGGGGACATACTGGGAATGCTGGGACACACAGGGGACCCACCGGAGACACACTGTGACCGCTGGGGACGCATTGGGGACACTGGGGACACACTGGGGACACACTAGGGACACACTGGGAACACACTGGGGACACACTGGGGACACACTGGGAACACACTGGGGACACACTGGGGACACACTGGAGACACACTGGGAGCACACTGGGGACACACTGGGGACACCTTGGGGACACTGGGGACACACAGGGGGCCCACTGGGAGCACACTGGGGACACACTGGGGACACTGGGGACACATTGGGGCCACACTTCTCTTTGTCCCCAGGCCCGCGGTGCCCCAGTGCCACTCACGGGAGGAGCCGTGGCTGTCCCCCTGCAGGTCCCCCCCGTGCCCTGGGCCAGGTGACAGACGGGTCCCCCCCTCCCCCCCCGCGGTGCCACTCCCGGCAGGACACTGCGGTGAGTGCGGTGACCCCCCGGACACGCCGTGCCCCCCCCGCGCTTGTGCCGCGGGTCCCTGTCCCTGTCCCTGTCCCTGTTCCCCCATCCTTCCCTCCACCCTGCACCCCCTGTCCCCTCCTGTCCCCCATTCCCCCAAAGTCACCCCCTCACCCCCAGTCCCCCCCCGCACCCCAAAACTCACCCCCGCCCCCCCCCGCCGTTTCCCGTTCTCTGGGGCGGCGGAGGAAGTCGGGGGCGGGGGGGGAGGGGCAGGGGGAGATGCGCGGGTGTGGGGGGACAGGGCAGGGGGGCATTGGGGACGTGAGGGGACATTGAGGGGGGCTGGGGTCACAGGGGCCTGGGGGGGCATTGGGGGCTATGGGGTGGGGGGCACAGCACGGTCCGGGGGTCACCAGGCTGACCGGGGGTCCTGCCGTGCCCAGGTGTCCCCCCCGGTGTCCCCTCCGGTGTCCCGCGAGGCGGAGCGGCGGCACTGGGCGGCTCCCCCCGTGCCGGCAGGGCCCCCCCTGCAGGTTTTGGGGTCGTGGGAGCGGCACCGGGACCCCGAGAGCGGCCGCTGCTTCTTCTACAGCCCCGAGAGCGGCGCCAGCTCCTGGAAGCCCCCCCGGCGGCACCGGGGGCGGGGGCACCCCCAGAACCAGGTGGGCACCGGGGCAGGGGGTGCCCGGGGGGAGAAGGGCTGTGCCAGGCTGTGCACCCCAACCCACCCACGGCCCCAGCAGATCCCACCCTCCTGTCCCCTCATTGTGCCCCCAGTGTCCCCCCACCCCTCGATTCTCCCAAATTACCCCCCCGGGATCTTCTCTCCCCATCCTGAGTGGGGGGTGAGCTGGAGGATGAGCTGGAAAGGGGCATGGGTGGGTGTGGGGGGCACTGGGGAGGGTTTGGGGGCACTGGGGAGGGTATGGGGGGCACTGGGAAGGGTGTGGGGGGCACTGGGGAGGGTGTGGGGGGCACTGGGAAGGGTGTGGGGGGCACTGGGGAGGGCGTGGGGGGCACTGGGGAGGGTGTGGGGGCACTGGGGAGGGTATGGGGGCACTGGGGAGGGTATGGGGGCACTGGGGTGGGTTTGGGGGGGTCTGTCACACTGTCCCCCCGCAGCACGTGACCCACGGCTGGATCCTCACCCACCGCAGCCCTGAGGACCAAGGATCACCCCCCACCCGTGAGTGGGGACCTTGGGGCACTCGAGGTGCCCTGGGGGGCACGGGGGACTCTGGGGGTCAGCACTGACCCCATGGGGGGTGCACAGGACCGAGGTCACCCAGGAGGGCAGGGGGCTCAGGTGGGGGGGAGGGGGAGGGGGGTTGGTGTTTTCCAGGCTGGGGTCTCTGGGGGGGTCGGGGGTCCCTGGGGGTCGGGGGCTGTGCCAGGCTGGGGTCTCCGGGGTTTTTGGGGTCCCTGGGGGTCGGGGGCTGTGCCAGGCTGGGGTCTCCGGGGTTTTTGGGGTCCCTGGGGGTTGGGGGCTGTGCCAGGCTGGGGTCTCCGGGGTTTTTGGGGTCCCTGGGGGTCGGGGGCTGTGCCAGGCTGGGGTCTCCGGGGTTTTTGGGGTCCCTGGGGGTTGGGGGCTGTGCCAGGCTGGGGTCTCTGGGGGGTCGGGGGTCCCTGGGGGTCGGGGCTGTGCCAGGCCCCGATGGGATCAGACCCAGGGTGCTGCCGGTGCCCAGTGGGGCTCTGCTGGGGTGGGGGTTGGGCACCCCAGCCTTCCCCCGCGGCTCAGGTTTGGGGGTGCCCCTCCCCTGCTGCCCCAGGAGGAGTTGGGGGGTCCTGGGTGGGAACAACCTCGTTCCCCCAGGCCAGGGGACACTGCCGGGGGGAGTGGGGGGCACAGGGGGTGACCCTGTGAGGTGGGGGGGACAAGGCAGGGAGCAGGAGGAGGGCAGGGTGAGGGAATTTGGGGTGCTGCGCAGGAGTTTGGGGACTGTGAAGGAGTTTGGGGTGCTGTGGAGGGATTTGGGGTGCTGCAGAGGGGTTTGGGGTGCCATGGAGGGATTTTGGATGTTGTGAAAGTTTGGGGGTACTGTGAAGGAGTTTGGGGTGCTGTGAAGGAGTTTGGGGTGCTGTGGAGGAGTTTGGGGTGCCGTGGAGAGATTCGGGGACTGTGAAGGAGTTTGGGGTGCTGTGAAGGAGTTTGGGGTGCCGTGGAGAGATTCGGGGACTGTGGAGGGATTTGGGGTGCTATGAAGGAGTTTGGGGTGCTGTGAAGGAGTTTGGGGTGCTGTGGAGGGATTTGGGGTGACATGGAGGGATTTGGGGTGCCGTGGAGGGATTTGGGGTGCTGTGAAGGAGTTTGGGGTGCTGTGAAGGAGTTTGGGGTGCTGTGGAGGGATTTGGGATGCCATGGAGGGATTTGGGGTGCTGTGAAGGAGTTTGGGGTGCTGTGGAGGAGTTTGGGGTGCTGTGAAGGGATTTGGGATGCCATGGAGGGATTTGGGGTGCTATGAAGGAGTTTGGGGTGCTGTGGAGTGATTTGGGTGCTGTGGAGGAGTTTGGGGTGCTGTGAAGGAGTTTGGGGTGCTGTGGAGGAGTTTGGGGTGCCGTGGAGGGATTTGGGGTGCCGTGGAGGGATTTGGGGTGCTGTGAAGGAGTTTGGGGTGCTGTGGAGGCACAGGGGACAGAGCACCCCTGACCCCTGGTGCCCCACAGTGCTGTGCCACGGCCCCCCAAGAGCAGAGGGGTTTCGGGGGGATTTCCTGGCCTGGGCCCCTGACCCCTTGGAGATGGAAGAAGGTCCTTCGGGTGAGTGGACCCCAGAGAAATGGGACCCCAGACCCTAAAATCAGGGGCTGGGGGCTCTCCAGAACCCTCTCCCTGCAGTACAGAGTGCCCAAAATGGAACACAAGTTGCTCCTCATGTCCTTCCTGGGGGATGGGGGGAATGGGGGAGGGGGCACAGATCCCCTGGGGTTAGGGGCACCCCCAAAGCCCCTCCCTGCCCAGAAACTCGGACTGGTCCCAGTGTCCTCCCCTGCCCTGGCACTCCCCACCGCTCCCTCCTGCACCCAACCTCTCCCCTGTGCTGTCCTTTTTCCACCAGGACAGAGTTACTTTTTAAAGCAGCTGGGAAGGGCACACAGCTAAGGCCCGAATGCCACATGTCACTGCAGGAGTAAGGGACTCTGTCTTCCAAGAAGGGCAGGGTTTCAGGTGGAGAAAGCTGTGGAGGGAGGGGGAAAGCTGTCTGCTGTTTGTTCATTGTCACCTGGAGCTTGCCGTGAGCGTTTTTGCACAAGTGTTGGGGAGGAAGAAATAGGAAAGTCTTACAAGAATTATTACCTGGTGAAAGATGCTGAAAATATAGAAATTACAAGCGAGATTGAAATGAAGACAAGTTTTGAGATACCAAACCTCAGTTACTGAATAAACTGAAAAACAATGGCATGGCCACTGCAGCTAGTCTCCCTCTCTGAACAATAGCCTTGATTAGACAATAGCCCCTGCCTGCCTGCAGGTCTAAGGGTCGGAGTAGACTTTACTAACTTAGCATTAAGTAAAAAAAGCAGTTTTTAGGGTTTAACATATAATGCCATATGGCAACACAAGGATGCTCACAGGCTGTATGTAAATGCTATAGGATTTGTATCCTGTCCTAGACTGGTTAGTGAAAATTAGAATATTCAGCACAGAACATGATTTATTGTATTGCAAGCGAGAACCACGGTATTCTGTATTCTGCACTCCTGATTCCTGTACCTCTCTTTCTCCCTCTCTCTCCTACCCCCACGCTTTTTATCACAATAAACCTCATGCTCTGAGACCAGACTCCAGAGATCTCTGTCTCCGTCCAAGCCGCATCTACACACCGCAGAGGTCGTCCAACAGGCCCCAGATTTCTACACACACGGAACACCTTCTCTTTTGCATATTTTGTTATTAACATTGTTGCTGTCACATTGTTCGCTTTCTTATCTCATTGCTGTTTCCTGTAAATTGTTCTCATCTCAGCCCCTGAGAGTTCTTTTTGTCCTTCCAGTTCCAGGGGGAGGGGGAGCAGTGTGGTTTTGGCAGAACTAAATTGGAGAACACAATTCCTAACCCAGACAGCCTTAACTGGAGACCAAAGTAGAGCAACTTTCTGCACTATTTCTGCTGTTGTGACGTGAATTATCTGAAGATTCTTTGCAGTGTACCAAACCTGGGTGTTCTTTCTGTTAACAAAATCTTTATTACTTCTCTAATCTTGTCAGTGTGACAGGAGAAAGCCTCTGGGCACCAAGAAAAACTCTCTCCTGATACTGAGAGATGTTTGCATTGATGCTTTGCTGAAAGCTCCACCACGTATCTCTTCTTGCATCCTTTTAGAACAGTTTCCATCACCTTCTCAGACACCAAGAGATGCTCTTCAGATGTTTCTTTATCCTCTTCTCTTGTATGGTTTGCGGAGCATGGACTGTGCAAGAGGCTTATTTTACAGCAGGATGAATATTGACTTTCTTTCCTTGGCTCAGTTCCAGAGCCCCGCTGAGGACTCCTGGTTGGGCTCTGGGCTGAGCTGGTCCTGGGCATGGCTTCTCCTGAAATGTTTCCAAGGAGAAATGTTTCCAAATGTTTCCAAATGTTTCCAAAGCTCCACCTGTGCCACAGGTGGCGGCACATTTCGGAGGTTTGGCTGGCTGGAAAAATCTTGTTCACCAGTTACAAAACACTCTCAATGCAGTTCTTCTTTATTTTCTTTATTATTTCTCTTAACCATAGTTAATACAATGAAAGAAGTTACAATGGTGAAGTATCTGTGCAGTTCTTCAACACCATCCCCCAAGCAAAAAACAGAACAGAAAAGAGCAAAAAGAAACCTTTTTGATAAAACCATCGACAGCCACCCCCAAAGCCCCTCTAAACCCACCTCATCTAATCTTGACTAATTTAATCTAACCTCAGCTATCATCTACCATTTACCATCTGCCATCTCTAACAGAGTCAGACCCAGAGCCTCGAGGGCTCCGAAGCCACTTGGGCTTCTCAGAGCATCTCCAGGGCTGGGTGGGGATGTGGCACAGGCACAGGGACAGTACTGGGACCTTGTCACCCGCAGGAAGTCCCTGCAGGGCCAGGGGAGGTTCTTTCCAAGGCTGGGAGCAGCTCCCAGACCTTAGCACACCGAGCAGAGATGCTCTCGTGTTGCAGCACTGGGGTGGAAGCAGCGGCAGGCTGGTGCTGGCTCGTGCCTCAGTTTCCCCACGGGGAATTGCTGAGCCCTTAGGGAAGCAGCTGAGAGCTGCTCTGTGCTGGGGCTGGGCTGAGGAGATGTGCCCTGCCTCCAGGGAGAGGCTCGGCAGAGCCTTAGGGAAAAGCAGAAGGCAAAAGGGGAGTTCTTCTCTTCTTGGTTTTCTTTATTGTATCTCCTAAAAATTGTTAATAAAATGAAACAAGTGGAGAAGTATCTGTGCAGTTCTGCAACATCGTTCCCCAAGCAAAAATGAGAACAGAAAGGAGCAAAAAGAAACCTCGTCACTAAAACCATCTACAGCCACCCCAAAACCCCTCCTAAATCCACCTTGTCCAATCTCATCTAATTTAATCTAATCACATTTATCATCTATAATCTATCATCTCACATCTACCATCTACCATGTACCATTTACCATTTATCATTTATCATTTACCATTCACCATTCACCATTTACCATTTACCATGTACCATTTACCATTTCCCATCTACCATCTACCATTTACCATCTACCATCTACCATTTACCGTTTACCATCTACCATTTACCGTTTACCATCTACCATTCACCATTTACCATTTACCACTCACCATTTACGATTTATCATTTACCATTTACCATCTACCATTCACCATTTACCATTTATCATTCACCATTTCCCATTTCCCTTTTCCCATTTCCCATTTCCCATTTATCATTTACCATTTACCATTTCCCATCTACCATCTACCATCTACCATCTACCACCTCTGCTCTCTAACAGATTTTAACTGAAGTGGCTCAGAAAGTCCCAATCCATGCCATCCCCCCCGGGCAAAGAGGCCTGCGTGTTCTCAGCCCCCTGCTCGTGGGCAGCACAGCTGCAGAGCTTCTCTCTCGTCTCCTCTTGCCAGTCAGCCTCCAGGAAAGCCGTGGCCATGAGGGTTTCATCCTCCGCGTGGCTGTTGAGGAGAGCTTCCCAGTCAGTGTCACCCTTGAGCTCGGTCAGCTCGCCCTGCTCTTGCTGGCTGCCCGAGGCACAGCCGCAAAGCCACGACCCCTCGGTGGGTGCCCCTCGGGGCTGCTTGCGCTGCTGGCCCGCGTCACCCTCCGTGCCGGTCCACTTCTGGCTCCTCCCGAACTCTTCGAACTCCTGCAGCAGCTGCTGCAGCTCCGCGCTCAGCTCCAGCTTGCGCAGGGAGCTGCGAGCCAAAGCGGTGGGGCTGGGGCCACGCGGTGCTTCTTGCTGGGCTCTTTTGCTCGAGGATGGCTGCGTGTGCTCGCCGAGCGTCCTGCGCTCTCGGCGGGTGCTGCTCTTGAGCCGCTCGGCGTAGCGCGGGTGAAGCTTCCAAAATGCGCCCCTGCCCGGCTCCCCCTTCTGCCGGGGCACCTTGATGAAGCGCTTGTTGATGCACAGGTTGTGCCGGATGGCGGTCTGGACGCAAAGGAAACAAAGCCCAGGGTCAGTGCTTGTCTGCTGGCAGACAGGACTGAGCTATGCGGGGAGTCTGGTGCCAAAAGCACCTTTTTCAGGGAGGCTCTTTGGGAAAACAAAGCAGAAATGGCAATGTCAAGGCATCACGAGCTGCTGCAGAAAATGCCCTGAATCCCTGACTGTGCCTGGAGTGCAGTGAATCACCCGAGAGAAAGGAAAGTCAGTTTTTGGGGAAATGGCCCAGCGGTGGGGGGCTCCCCAAAGGCAAGCCAAAGCAGACAGCTCCTCCTTCCGAAGCGCTGCCGGAGCTGCCGGAGCCCCAGGGAGGAGCCAGGCGGCCCTGAGAGGGAGCGGCAGGGCGTGTCTTGCCCGTGCTGAGTTTCAGGGCCTGCTGGAGACCCCCGTGTGCGGGGAGAAGGTGGGCAAGGGCTGGGCAGGGTGTTTGGAGCAGGTTTGCCCAGGCCTGGCATTGCGAGCTCGCTGCGCATTTGGGCTGGCAAGAACCCGAGCAGGGGGAGGAGACACCCAGGGCCCAGCCCTGCCCTGCCCTGTCCCATCCAAGAAGGTTTCCCGGGTCAGAGGAGGAGGGCAGCGAGCCCCGGCGGCCGGGAAAAGCCTCTGTGGGGCTGTGGCCATAGCTGCCGAGCCTGGGCGCTGTCCCCTGCCCGCCGCGGACACGCTCGTGCTCTCTGCTCTGGGGACAGCAGCCCTCGTTGAGCTCTCTTAGGCTTCTCTGTGGAGCTCTCAGCGCTCGCTGCCAGCACTGGAGCCTCCTTGGGCTGTGCCCGGGGCCAGAGCCGAGCGCTCTGCGCTGCTTGGAAAGGGGAGGGACAGCCAGGGACTTGTCCAGCCAGCGGCGTCTCCATCCCTCCTGTCCTGGGCTTGGCCCTCAGCACCCAGGGATACTCAACCTGGTGACAGCTCCTCGTGTGCTCAGCCCTGACCGAGGGACTCGAGAGCGCACAAGAGCTCCAGAAAGGTGTGGAACGAGAGGCCAAGAGGACCTCAGGGGCTCGGAACCCAACGGGCACCTTCCCCTTCCCAAAGTGGCCCCAAGCTCTCCCCCAGAAGGGCTCTTGGCCCCCCCCCCCCAGCCCAGCGGCTGTGGCGTTTGTGCTCAGCCAAGCTTTGCCTTGCGGAAAGGCGTGGGCAGTGCCAGGAGGGCTCCCGATGTCCTCGTACCTGCCAGGCGGGATCGGCAGGGCGGAAATAGGCGAAGTTGTCACTGATCCACTTGCAGATGGCCGCGAGGGTGACTTTGGGCTTCTTGCTGGCCTGCATGGCCATGCAGATGAGGGTGGCATAGGAGTAGGGCGGCTTGAGGTGCGCATTGCTCTTGTAGTCGATGTCCCCCGGGGGCTGCGGGGGCTCGGCCCCGGCACGGTGCGCGCTCACGGTGCTCGTGCTCGTGCAGGCGGCGGAGGAGGCCACGGGCGTGCGGCGAATGTCGATGTAGTCGCAGAGTTCCTCGGCCGTCAGGGGAAAGCCTGGGCACTGGAAGTCCACCAGGCTCACCAGGTTCTCCCAGATGCTGCAGCGATCCTCGGGGTCCTGGCACAGCGGGGGCAAGCCGATGTGGGCTCCCGTGAGCTCAGCCAGCCACAGCAGGTCCGGCTCGCCCCCATGCCGCTCCTCCTCGCCGCAGCTCTGCTGTCCCTGAGCTCTGAGCGCGGCGCTGGAGCACACCATGCTCGGCGCTTGGCGGCGTTCGGGTGGAGGGCAGGGAATGGATGGGGCAGGCGCTGCAAGAGGAAGAGGGACAGGGGTGAGGTTCCGCCGGGCTCAGCCACTGCCTGGTCCTGGGTGCTGCCAGTGCCGCTGCGGCAGCGCTGCGCACGGGAGCCGCAGCAATGCCTGCCCCGGGGGCTTTAGCAGCCCTGAGCCTCGGGGAAGTTCCCTCTGAGCCCCGTGCCCCACTGCCACCCAAACCCGCCGGGCTGGCACTGCCCAGCAAGATTTGGGCCACAGAAAGAATGAAAGAAACTATCATCCTATCTCCCCCTTAACCAACCCAAATCCAGCCCTGCCATCCCACCAAGCAAGGGTGTTTCTCCCACCTGCCACTACTTACAGGACAAGTTCTCAGGATCCAACACGTCGACCCTAAAGACCCGAAAGTCATTCTCTATCCCCTCCCGTCCCATCCTGACCAGTGCCATGCCATGCCATGCCATGCCATGCCATGCCATGCCATGCCATGCCATGCCATGCCATGCCATGCCATGCCATGCCATCCCATCCCATCCCATCGCAGCCACAAACTTCCCTGGGTTTGATGCTATTTGTTTGCTATTTCTCCCTTCCCCTGGTCCCCAAAACCCACCCGTAGCTGGGAGAGGGCGCAGGGACTCAGCCCAAGCCCGGAGTCCCTCCGAGCGAGCCGGCAGCTTCAGGCTTTGGGCAGTGCCGGGCAGGGGATGCGGCGCTGGCTCCGACGCCCGGCAGCAAAGGCGGAATGGCGGCGTGGATTTTGGGCGAGCAGGCAGAGAGAGGAGAGAGAGAGAGGCAGGGCGGCCGTGGGGCTCGGGCGGACGCTCTGTCGCGGCTGTGGCGGGAGCGCTGCGGAACCTCCGGCTCGCGGCGGCGCGGCCGTTTGGGGCGGAGAGCTCGCGGGGCGCTCCCGGGAAACAAACGGGCATCTCTTGCCGGGCCCGGCCGCCGAACGGGCTTTTGGCCCAAGCAAGGTTCCGGGCAGCGGCGGAGCGGGCTCCCTCCCCGCTGCAGCCCGCGGGAAGGGCGCTGGGGCATCCCACGAGCGCTCGCTCCATCCCTCTCTCTCTCGCTCGCTGCACCCTCGGCAGCCCCGATTCTGGCGCCTGAGGAGCCCTCAGCCCCGAGGGCAAAGCTGAAGGGGCTGGCAGAGCTCCGAATTAAAGGTTGGGCTCTGCCCTTGTTGAATTCACAAGATCAGAGCCATAGTTTTATAGGAGAAATCCCGCAGCGACCCCTGAGCCCCCCTGCCCTCCCCAAGGCTCTCCCCGAGCCTGCTGCCCCTGGCCCCGCCGCTGATTTATTCCCTGCCTTTCCAGATGGGCTCATAGCTCTTCTCTGTGGCGAAAGCACCACTTTTGGATCCACACCTTGCGTGGTCATGGTGAATTTAAGGACTTTTCCTCATGGGCACTTCTATCCACTACAGCTCTGGAACTGTTCGAGTGGGAATGAAAAGCCAAACTGCTGAGCTGTTCCTCATGGTACCTTCAGTGTCTGAGCAGTCCCTGGGGCCAGTCAGTTTGGATCCTGATCTGTGTGACTGAAGGCTTAGGAGGATACCCAGAGCTGAGAAGGAGAGTGCAGACACCAGGGCAGCTGGTGCGGTTCGATGGGCGCAGTTGGCATTGCAGTCAGCAGCAACTTTCTCCACTGGCCCTTCTGTGAGCTGTGTTTTTGACAGATGTCTTCAACTTTGGAGTCGGACTCTGCGAGAATGAGAAAGCTTATTAGCGCCAAGGAGTTCGTGTGTCCTCTGGAGCGTGGTGCAAATAAGACTTTGTAGCTGGAAGGGGAAGATCAGCGCAATCTTTCTCTCCTGACAGAGAGGATTGGAGAGCAGTGAGGTTTTCAGCTTCGATGCTCACGTTGGGTGATTCCGAGACAGGCGAGGTGCGTTTGCTTCCTTTGCAAGTCCACAGCGGCATCGTGTGGTGCTTCAATGAGCGCTGACAGCGCCCAGGGAAAAGCCAAGCGCTTTTCTGGCCCGGCCCCATCGTGTGGCCGCAGCTGGTGCAGGGATTCCTCCGTGGATCCTGGCTCTTGGAGACTGAAAGAATGTGATCGTGCCTGGAGCTGGGAAGGAAAACGAATCGTCTCATTGTCGGCTGTGCAGTTTAGGCTGCAAAAGGAAGGTGAATTGCAGCACTGCATCTTTCTTCTAGAACCTTTTCTGTGGGACCATCTGCTGAATGTTCTTTGCTTTGAAATTGCACTCTGGGAGACTGAAGGGGCATGAGCCTCCCTAGAACTGAGTGTGCAGACCTGTGAGTGCTGCACTTTCTAAGCTGCAAGTGGAAAATAAACACCAGCACTTACTTTTTGTTCTGGGACTTTGGTGTGGGAGCAATTGCTGGACACTGAGCTTTGAAGCTGGGCTCTGCAAGCGTGAAAGATGGTGGTGGTGCCTGCAGGGAAGTGCAGTGCATGACTCTGGGGGTTGTGGTGCTTTTCACAGGATACAAAGTACATTTGAGACAGCAGCAGCCAGCTGAGCAGGCACGTTTTGTGACCAATATCACCCTTGATGCAGTTACTTTGGGTTCAGGAGCTCTGCAGGATTGAAAGAAAGAACGTACGTTGAGTTTGAAAGGAAAGCTCACAGCCCTGCTGTGCACGGTGGTGTTGATATCCTTCAAAGTGAATGTTTTCTCAGCAGCTGTTTCCTCCTCTGTTGTTTCCAGATGGAAAGGATGGAGCTGTGTTCAGTGGGAGAGCAAAGACATAAAGGTGCATGAAGATGACCTGAAAAAACATTCTGCCAATGTGGGCCGTGCAGTTTAAAGATTCACAGAGAACTGACGCCCAGCACTGTCTCTCTTGTTTTAGGATCTTTGTTTTTAAGGCAGCGGATCCTGGAGGTCTGTGAGACTGAAAGGACAGGATTCAACATGCAACTTAAAAGAAACTTCAGGCTTCGTTTTGGCACGCTTAATTCACACCACAATCAAGGGGCAAGATGAGATTCCCCGCTGGGAATGAAACAATTGCAGGATACCCCTTCTCCTCACAGCTTTTCAACTCCACACTGCACTATCGGTCTACCATCACTTTCCTTTTGCAGCCTAAAGTGCACAGCCGACAATGAGACGATTCGTTGTCCTTCCCAGCTCCAGGCACGATCACATTCTTTCAGTCTCCAAGAGCCAGGATCCACGGAGGAATCCCTGCACCAGCTGCGGCCACACGATGGGGCCGGGCCAGAAAAGCGCTTGGCTTTTCCCTGGGCGCTGTCAGCGCTCATTAAAGCACCACACGATGCCGCTGTGGACTTGCAAAGGAAGCAAACGCACCTCTCCTGTCTCGGAATCACCCAACGTGAGCATCGAAGCTGAAAACCTCACTGCTCTCCAATCCTCTCTGTCAGGAGAGAAAGATTGCGCTGATCTTCCCCTTCCAACTACAAAGTCTTATTTGCACCACGCTCCAGAGGACACACGAACTCCTTGGCGCTAATAAGGTTTCTCATTCTCGCAGAGTCCGACTCCAAAGTTGAAAACATCTGTCAAAAACACAGCTCACAGAAGGGTCAGTGGAGAAAGTTGCTGCTGACTGCAATGCCAACTGCGCCCATCGAACCGCACCACCTGCCCTGGTGTCTGCACTCTCCTTCTCAGCTCTAGGAACACTTCTAAGCCTTCAGTCACACAGATCAGGATCCAAACTGACTGGCCCCAGGGACTGCTCAGACACTGAAGGTACCATGAGGAACAGCTCAGCAGTTTGGCTTTTCATTCCCACTCGAGCAGCTCCAGAGCTCTAGTGGATAGAAGTGCCCATGAGGAAAAGTCCTTAAATTCACCATGTCCACGCAAGGTGTGGATCCAAAAGGGATTTCTTTGCCAAAGAGAGCAATTATGATCTCATCTCAAAAGAAATGTGATCCATCCTTCAAAACAGAAAACATCCAAGGATTGATTCCATAACAAAGGTGCCAGAAAATTGTTTCTGGGCATGGCCTATGCTGGGCACGACACCAGCTGCACACCAAGAGTCAGCACAGCTGCTTACCTCGCCCAAAAGAAATGTGCTGCCAAAATTTCAAGAGGACACCTCTAAAGGTGCAAAGGACATGCCAAATGGAACCTTTCAGGAGACTACCTTCAAAAGGTGAATACCAGCTCTCTAATTGTACAAGCCCAGGAAATGCTTCCTCACCAAATATGCCAGAAAGATGTTGCCGCCCTTTACCTGCGCTTGGGAGGCTGTTCTGTGCACCTGAAACACAGGCTGTGTGCCTTCCTTCCCATGGAAAAGCATTGGCCTCCTTTTTCAGGAATTTACCACCCAAAACTTGGATAGTGCCTCCAATATCATATCCAACTCCAAGCAGTGCACCTACACCAAAGGTGCCAGGAGAGAAATGTCTCGGTGACATTTACCTGCCCAGGGCACCTTATCATCTGCTCCCCCAACACTGGGACTGCACCCTTTGCTTCCCAAGGAAATTCTCTTGGAGTCACCAACTCGCATTGCCTTCAGTGCCATTGTTGCTTTGCTTTGCCTTCCCTTGCCTATGCCTGCCTTGCCTTGCCTTCCTTACCTCATTTTGCTTTGCTTTGCCTTGCCTGTCTTACCTCATTTTGCTTTGCTTTGCCTTGCCTGGGGTCATTGGCCTTGCCTTGCTGTCCACGCAGGCAAGGCAATGCCATGGAAGTGTGGACAGCTCTAGGAAAGTCGAGGGAGAGGTAGGGAAGGCAAGGAGGAGCAATGAGGGGAAAGCAAAGCAAGGCAAGGGAGTGGTAGGCCAAGAGTTGTAGGCAAGGCAGGGCAGAGGAAGATAAGGAGAGATGATCAAATGAAAGGCAAGTGGAACAAAGCTGGAAAATTTGGAAATGGAGAGAATGCAAGGCAATGGATTGGGATTAAATGAGGGGCAGTGAAAAGGAGTGAAAGTTGCCCAAATTCTAGGGTTTGAATTTCTGAAATCAGAAAAGAAATGTAGAAGGGCAGGCAGGAGAAGAAAGTGGGGAAAGGAAAGGTTGAAAGATCTAGGGGAAAAAATTCTGCACTGAAGGGCAAAGAAGCAAATGGCATGGCATGAGCTGAAGTGCAGGGAAATGGAGCAAAGCTTGCCAAAAGCATCCTCACTGAAATCACAATATTTCATTTCCTTTCATGAAATTAATTGCCTCCCCTCCTTTGCTTTGTCTTGCCTTTTCTACCCAACCTTGCATTTCTTTGCCATTCCTGCCAAACACTTCTGTTGTCTTACTGACACCTTTGTGTCCTTCCTTTGCCCTTCCTACCACTCCATTGTCTTGCAGTGCAGAGTGGGGAGATTTGCTCGACCCTTAGTGTTTCATTGAAACATAGGGATTCCTTTTAGACACTTAAATGCAGAGATTTTAGATAAAAGTTGGTTCTGTTAAAATCAACTAGAATTGAAAAAGACGCAGAACTCAGCTAGGAAGAAATTAATGATTAAATGCAGAGTAGCCTTTTGATTATTTGATATTTACTGAGCTGTGCTTAGAATAGACAATTAATAATCTTAAGAAAAGAGGTTCAAAGGAGAGCCTAGACAGTTACACATTTTGCCCACATGCAACCTACTCAGAAGCAATAGCAGAGAGCATTGGGAGTTTTCCAGTGTCAAATGTATTGTCAAAAACCAACGAAGTAAGAAGGTCACAGTGAGGAAGACTCATATTACTTCATCCAAAGCAGCCCTCAGACCCAATTAATGACCACCGACCCAATTAACTGCGCATGCTTAATGACTTTTTGCTAATTTCCATCCAAAGTGGGGAATGGGAGGCGCTTATGCTATGAATATGTATCTGTATTTTAAATATGCATTATTGTCATAGATAAATAAGTCCTGTGTTGCGTTGTTCTTAATGACTTTTTGCTTAATGACTTTTTGCTAATTTCTATACAAAGCAGGGAATGGGAGGCGCTTATGCTATGAATATGTATCTGCCTCTTAAATATGCATTTTTGTTATAGATAAATAAATTCTGTGTTGCATTGTTACTTCGGAGCTGCACATTCGGGAGTTATCCTTGCAGCTCTGAAATAAAAATACACTTTCTAACCTTAACAAGTTAGAGAGTCTTTGTCCATCTCAGGTGGATATCAATATCAGATCTATATCTGCATTTTAATAATTCATCATTTTTCTGTCAGCATCCCAGGAAGGTCGAGACCCTTGTGCCCCACCAGTCTGTCAGTGTCCCACTGGATTGGAGGGTGACATGATGGACTTAGGAAAACACACCAACCCCCTCAGCAGGTCTTCCTCTTGACTAGAGTGTGTTCCCTGCTGCCAGTGACTGACAGCATCTGTAAAGGATTCACATAAACTGACAGTTTATGGAATAACACTCTTTATTAATGTAAAATTGTGACAGGTTAAGGTTCAAAGGTTGTCGGCGACGGTGTCTGACTGCAAAAATGTACTCAAAGGAATGTGCAGACAAACTCAAACCCTCTAAAATATTCAGTGTGCATAGAAATGGATTCTTACCCAGCAGAAGATTCTTTTCCCTCTGGGGGAGAAGACAGGTTCAGCCCATCAGCTGATCCCAGCAGTTACAATGGAGTCTTCCCTAACTTTTCCCCCACTCTTGACTCATTTTTACTCTATTTCTTTGTGTTTAGGTGGAGCTTGAGTGGCTCAAGTCAGACCTACATTTGTTACTGATTGGTGTCAAATTCTCTCACTTCACCTCCCAAGATACAGCCAAAAAGAACCCAGGGAGGGATGGCTGTACCTCCGAGATGGAGAACTTTGGGATGGAGGGGTGCATTAATATTATTATTATTAGGTTTTAATGAAACAAGGCCATCTAAGGAGAGGAATTTATTCCACCACACTTGCCGGCTCTGCATCAGGACATCTTCCGCTATCTCCGCTGGCTGACAGGTCCTGTGTGCTTTATCAGCTGCAAAGTATCATCAAGTTCCTTTCCCTGCAAGGATTCCAGAGTCCATCCGTGGTGTCTCCACTGCATTCCATCCCCCCAGCAGGTGTCTGTGGATGGGAAATCATCCTGGAATAGGTCTCAACTCACTGCATTTCATCCAGGGAGCAGCAGCTGTGATTTACCCCATAACCTCCACGCCGTTTTAACGCCTATTAAAATGCTAATATAACTCCTCGGTTTTCTCTAATTGTATCCCCAGTCCACAGGATCCATAGTTTTTCCCACACAACCCCTCTGGGTGCTTTCCTTGCCCTTCCTGCCACTCCTTTTCTTTGCTCAGCTTGACCTCCACCAACAGAACTCTGTCTTCCCCCAAACAACCAGCGGGAAACAGGGACAAAAAACCCCAAAAAACTGGGAAGAACCCTTTTTTTTTTGTCCAAAACCAAGATTGCCTGCTCCATGGCACCCAACAGGGGCTGTCCCAGCGGTGGCACTTCCATTGGCAGTAGCAGCTGGAACTTGTGGAGAGAAGGAGCTCCGATTTTTTCCTAGCATGGTTTTCCCAGCATGATTTTCCAGGCAGAGACAGTGAGAAAGAGAGGGGGAAAAAAAATTCGAAGGAACATCTTCCCCGGCTCCAAAAACATTAGTTACCACAGCAACAGTGGCCAAAAAGGTATCATGAAATTCTCCAACACCCGGAGAGGAATAAAAGAGGATTTCTGCCTCGGCTTGGGGAACCTGCCCCAGGCAGCTCTTGGCAGCTGGGCAGGAACAAAAGAGAGAGTTCTGTGTGCCTGTTCCTATCTTTTGAAGGGACCCCCCAAAATCTCCCACCTCTGCAAATCAGAGGAAAACACTCCAGCTCTGCTTTCAGCCCCATGGTCCTAAAGGGACAGCAACACGAAAAGAAATACAGAAATACAGAAATACAGAATACAAAACACATTTTTTGAGGCACCCAGGATGGAAAGTCAAAGTAGAGGATGGGTGAGAAAGGCGATTCAAGGTAAGGGAGGGGAAACAGCGCAAGGAAAATCAAAGGTTGGGCCTAAAAGGCAAAGCAAGGGAGAGGTGGGCAAGGAGAGTCCTAGGAGAAGCAGGCAAGGCATGGCAAAGGTAGGGCCAGGCTTTCCTTCCTGTGGGAAATGGCTGTCCTTTGTGGCCAGGCCCTCATGGTCAAAAGTGGGATTCCACCACTTTAGAATAGATTAGATTTAGAATAAAACTGCCAATGTCCAAGGATTGCTTCCAGATGAGACCTTTCAGGACCGACAGGTCTGGCTGGCCTTGAAATCCTGGGGGATTCAAGGGAAATCTCATCCTCCCCAGAGGCAGTGGGGTGCCAGCTTTCCTTCCTGTGGAAGTGAGCTGCCATTGGGCACTTGTGGAGGAGAGTGGGATTCCACCTCCTAAAATTATAAATATTTGGGGATTGCTGCCAGAGGAAATCACGACCAACAGCTCTGGGACTCCTGGGAGCCACCTCCCAGCTGCCCCCAAGGGTGGGGTTGCCAGACTTTATTTCTGTGGAATAAAGCTTTCCTTCGTGGCCAAATACCCAGAGCTGTGAGTGGAATTCTGCCTCCTAAACTGCAAACATTCGAGGATTGCTGCCAGGACCGACGGATCTGCCTGGCCGTGGCCTCCCAGTGTGGGAATCGTAGGCACATGGTAAGAGCTGCTTAACCGTGAGAGCAAATTGTTGTTCCAAATTCTCACAGTGGCTCTCGGGTTCAAAACAAGCAGGAATTCATAAAAAGAGATAGACAACTTCATGCAGGTGGTGTTTTTCCAAGATGTTGTTCTGGCCATAGGTAGCCAATGACATTGTGGGGTGGTGAATTGAGAGCCAATGGATGTGCGACGTGAAAACTAAAAAATTGTATAAAAAGGCTTTGGAAAATAAAGAGTTACTTCTTCCTTTTTGCTGACCAAGAAGGTCTTGTGGTGAATTTTTTTTGTGTTGTGGTCATCTCGACAGTGATGCCCCAGAGACTCTGGGGCTGGACTTTCCTTCCTGGGGAAGAAATCCATCTTTCTAGGCCAAGAACCAGCAGCGGAATGTGGAAATATGCCTCCTAAAACTGACAGTTCAAGGATTGCTTCCAGATGAAAGGTGCCAGGACCGACAGGCCTCAGACTCTCAGGGGTCACCTCTCAGCTCTCCCCAAAACATTGGGACACCAATGTGGAGAAGATCCATCCTTCACTGCCAGGTGCCTGGGGCAGAAAATGGAATTCCACCTCCTAAACCTGCAAATGTCTGGGGATTGCTCTCAGAGGAAAACTGCCAGAATCGATGTGTCTGCCTTGCCCTAACCTCTCAGGGACCTCATCTTGTCTGCCCCGAGACACTGGGCTGCCATGCTTTCCTTCCTCTGAAAAAAACCTGTCTTTTGCAGCCAAGTACCCGCAGTCAAAAGTTGAATTTTGACTCCCTAAACTGATGATTACTCCCAGATGAAAGCTGCCAGGACCCATGGGGTCTTGCAGGGGATTTGTCTCATCTGCCCCTAAGGCATTGAGGTTTTGGGCTTTTCTTCCTGTGGAAAAGAGGCAACTTTGCTGCCAGGTCCAATGTGGGATTGTGGCTCCTAAAATTGCAAATATCCAAGGATTTTCCTCAGATGAAAGCTTCCAGGACCTGCAGTTCTGGCTGGTCTTGGCCTGCTGGTGGCTAGGGTTGGGGTTAGGGTTAGGGGTTAGGGTTAGGGTTAGAGGTTAGGGTTAGGGTTAGAGGTTAGGGTTTGGGTTGTAGGTTTAAGGTTAGGGTTAGGGTTAGGGTTGAGTGTTTGGTAAGGGTTATGGTTCGGGATTGGGTTTGCTTTTCATGTGAGTTTATGTTCTAGCTCTAGTGTTATGGGTTTGGATTAGGATTTAGCGTTAGGGATTTTGTTAGGATTATCGTTCGGTTTATCTTCAGGGTCAAGAGTTCGGGTTAAGTGTTTGGTTAGGGTTGTGGTTAGGGATTGGTTTGGTTTTGATTTGGCTTTTATGTTTTAGCTTTAGTGTATGGGTTTGGGTTTGGATTTGGATACGAGTTTAGGGATTTTGTTAGGATTATCATTAGGCTTTTCTTTAAGATTGTAATTTGGGTTAGATTTAGGGTTTTTTGGGCTAGATTTTTAACTTTAGAGTTAGGTTTTAGGGTTAGGTTTCTGCTTATAGGCTAGTTTTAGGTTTAGGGTGTAAGGTTATTATTGCTCTGATTTTCTGATATTCGTGGAGATTCGCGGAAGCTCGCAGGGAGGTCAGGCAGGCAGCACACAAGATGGCGAAAAGAGAAACTTTATTTACAAAAACTTCTTTATATATCCATCAATAGTCTAACAGTTATTGGTCGACAGTTTTTCCACCTCCTATAATGATTGGTTACAAGGCTGAAGTGTCCAGTACCGAAACACAGAGATTGGAAAGCACAAGAATGTAACTTATCTCTATTCTCCATGAGAAAGAAGAGAAAGATTTTAAAACAGTGCAACTACAGGTTATCCAATGGTTATGCAATGATAGTTTTGTTTGGGGTATCATTTGGCTTAATTTAAGTTTCGTGGTTAGGGTTATGGCTATGGTTACAGATTTGATTAGGCTTAGATTTAGGGCTAGTGTTTAGGGCTAGGGTTAGTATTAGGATTAAGTTTAGGTGTATGAGGTTAGGGTTAGGTTTACTGTTAGAATTTTAGGGTTAGGGTTGGGGGATTAGGGCCTTGTTTGTCCTGGCAGCTTTTGTCTAGGAGCAATCCTTGAATTTATTGAATTTTGGATCTAATATTTAAATTTCAGCCATGGTCCTGTAGGATAATGACTATTTTTTCCCCTAGGAATGAATGCATGTACTCCCAGTGTTTCAGGAGTGGATGTGGGGCTGCCTGGTGTATGGAAAAACCATCCAGACCTTTCCATGCCGCCCCCCACCCCAACACCCACCTGGGCCCCCATCTCAGCCCCAGCTCTGCCCTTACATAACTGCCTGGCTGTTCAGGCAGCAGATTACGGCACAGGGCTCCCAGGATGACTCCTTAAGCCCTAAATCTGCTCCCCGTCCTTCCCTGAGATCAGGCAGAGCGAGAGGAGGTGTCTCACCAGGGTGACACCGTGATGGCCATGCCGTGCCTGGGATTTGGGCATTCCCCATCAGGATTCTGACATTCAGCATTGGGATCCTCATGTTCAGCATGAGGATCTGCACTTTCAGCACCAGGATCCTTCTGTTCAAACCAGGATTCCCAGTTTGTGCTTCCCAGCACAGAGGAAACAGCTGGAATCCTTCAGCTGAGCCATATTTTCGTGTTCAAGGATGCAGCAAATTGTCCTGTGGGATTCTGCCTCAGAGGTTGCTGAAAATGGGGAACGTGGCCTCCCACGAATTGCCTTGGCACCAAACTCCTGCCTTTTTGGTGTGAAAATAGCTGATCCAGGGACTAGAAATGCCCTTTCCCAGATCTCACAGTCCAGATGGCCCTTGAACTTCAGAAAAAACATAAAAACCCTACCAAAAACAGCAACAGAAACCCCTTTAAAGCCGAGGATAAGAGAAAAGTCAGGCTTCACGTGGAATTTGGGGACCAATTTTTGCAACTCCTGGACTGAGAGCTTTGGAATCCATTCCCGGTGGAGCAGGAGGGATGGAAATTCCGAGGGGAAATCACAGAGTTTATCAAATGCACCTGCACAGCTCAGGTGTCCAAGCCCTTGAGTGGAGCAGCAGCTTCCCAGATTTATCCGCTCAGCCAATTCACCTGGATAGAAAGTCAGGTGGAAGAGGTTTTTGGTGTTCCAGCTGAGCCTGTGGGACTGCTCAGGCAGCGCTGTCAAATCAAAGTGAGACAGGTATAAAAATACAGCCCAGGGCTCCCAGCAGCTCCTCAGCTAAAGACACTAAATCCCGTCCTGATCCTGCTCAGGGTGGATGGAGCCATTTTAAGCAACAGTTTAATTTAAGATCTCTTGGGTAGCTGAGCCCACGTCAACGTGCAGGTTGTCACAGCTTTGGTGCCAAAAGGCCACCTCAGCCACAGAGCACGAACCTTTTTTCGCTGAGAAGGGTACAGAGGGATATTCCATAGTCTCTTGATGAGTTTTCCCTCCTGGTTCTGGCCGGGATGCTGCCCAGCTGAAGAGGGACCCACGGGGAAGATCTGAGCAGCCCCAGGAAAGATCAAGGTGAGCAGACCATCCTCCACCCCCAGAGCCTGCTTGGGAGCACCTAAAGGGTGGGAAAGTTGGGTGGAATTTTGAAGTTTTTCCTCCTTTCACGGCACCCATCAGTTAATTGTTGGCTCCTGCTTAGAAGGGTTTCATTCCTTCTGCCAGGCTCAGCCAGCAGAGCCCACAGCTCCTGTTCCAGGGCTGTCCTGGGGGAGTCAGGAGCTGCTCCTGGCTGCTGTTCCACGGGGAAAAGTCTTTGCATCCACAGGGATAAATGGGGAGGGTGGTCAGGAAGGGCTCAGACCCTCTGTGTGGCATTGGAGGGTGGACGTGTCCTTCCTCCTGGCGTTTCCCATGGCAGCCCAGCTGTGCTGGGCACCTCTGCAGCCCTGGAGCATTCCCAACCTCACCTCCCACCTGGATCCAACACCCACACTGTGGGACACTTCCCAAATTCCCAAAGTGCCCCCCTGTTTCTCCCACTGTGCCACGGGGGGCTGCTCCCCTCTTGGGGTGCCACAGCACCCAGACACCCCCGGGGGAGGTTTTGCAGAGGACAGGACAGGATTGCTGAGCTGTACTGGAGGCTGGGAGGCACCCAGGCTTCCCAGTGGGACAAGGGACACTGAATCCCACACGGTTCCCACACCCACTCCGTGTCTGCACAGGGGGAGTGACAGTCCCGAGCGCCCCTTGTCCACCCGGGAGAGGCTCCCGGCCCCAGGCAGGGCGCGGGGCCAAGCTGGGCTCGCTCCCCCCGCCCAGGCCGGATGACAGATGCCTGCAGTGGAGGAGAACATGCTGCAGCTCCCACTTCCAGCCTGGATGCCTCCGACCCGGAGCTGCACTATGAGGAGGAGGAGGAGGATACGTCATCAGAAAGCTCGGAGCCGTCGGACAGCAGCAGCATCTTCTCCGAGGACTCTGTCTACCCTTGCTATGAGGTGTCCCCGGAGGCTGACAGTCCTGGGGTCCTCAGTCTGTACCAGTGCTGTGCCAGGAATGATGCCAAGCTGGTGTGGGAGAGGCTGGAGCGTGGGGTGAGCCGGAGCGAGGCCTCCGAGCTGGACATCAATGGCAGGGTGAGTGGCTGGGCAGAAAGCAGAAAGTGGTGCAGAGTAGAAAGAGGATTTTCCTGGAAGAGGCAAATCCTGAAGGCTGGTGGTGGGGCAGGAGGGAGAGGCCTGGGTGGAATGGTGTTGAGGTTTGCCCAATCACAAAACCGCCATGAATGAGTCTCCTGGGACTGATCCAATCCTTGGAGCAGAAATTTGTCTGTCCTGTCATCCTGTGCCTGCCTGGTTTGGGTGGGGGGACAATTTGGAAGGGCCATGGGAGAACCATGGTGGGAGCTGGTGCTGAGTGTTGTTCCCTCTCCAGAACGCCCTGATGGTCGCCTGCTCCAAGGGCTTTGTGGACATCGTGCCACTGCTGCGGAAGTGTCCCTACATCAACGTCAACCAGCAGGACAAGGACGGCAACACGGCCCTCATGATGGCTGCCCAGGCAGGTCAGCACTGCACCCGGTCTCGGCACAGGCAACACCGGCAACACCCCTCAAGAAGGGAGGTGACCCCCTGTGCTTCCCTAAAAACCCTAAAATGACCTAAAATGACCTTTGGGATGTGTGACATGAGCCACATTTGTGGTTCACCTCAGCGCTGCTTTAAAACTGATGCAAAAATGGAGATTCCTACAGTGGTATTCTGTCAGACATGACGTGTCCAGTGGCAGAGCTGGGCTGGAGCTGCCCCACGTGCTCCAGGAAAACTCCAGGGTCAAAAGGGTCTGGGCTCTGTGTAGGGTCCAAACCTCCAGCCACAATGGTTTTCTTTCCTGATTAATCAGGAGAATGGTCCCAAGGTGGGGACCACCCTTGATTCCCATTGTATCCTTTCTGGAATTCATGACTTTATGGGTTTTTTTTTCATTTTTGTACTCTTCTCCGTGTTCTCCACTAAAGCAGCTGGTTCATCAGTGTCGTTCCCTCCATGGCCAAACCAAAATAGACCCAAACCCTTTCAATCCCCATCCCTTCAAGCTTCTGCATCTGCATCCTCACAGAATGCAGCTGCCAGATCCTTTGTCCAACAGGCGCCAGCCATTGTCCTGTTAACTGTCGGAACCCTAACGCAGCTTCTCTCTGGCTGTTAAGGACACATCACCATCGTCAACTACCTCCTCAACTACTACCCTGCACTCGAGGTGGACCAGAGAGACCCCCGGGGCCTGACGGCCTTGATGAAGGCAGCGGTGCAGGGGCGGGAGGACTGCGTCACCGCCCTGCTCCTGGCGGGTGAGCATCGCCCCAATCTTCCCGGGGTGTCTGGGGAGGGGTGGGATGTTCTCTGGGTTGTCTGGGAAGGGGTGGGATGTCGTGGTGATATTCTTGGGGTGTCTGGGAAGGGGTGGGATGTCGTGGTAATGTTCTTCAGGTGTCTGGGAAGGGCTGGGATGTCCTGGTGATGTTCTCTGGGGTGTCTGGGAAGGGGTGGGATGTCGTGGTGATGTTCTCGGGGTGTCTGGGAAGGGGTGGGATGTGGTGGTGATGTTCTCTGGGGTGTCTGGGAAGGAGTGTGATGTCCTGGTGATGCTCTCCGGGGTGTTTGGGAAGGGGTGGGATGTTCTCCGGGGTGTCTGGGGAGGGGTGGGATGCCGTGGTGATGTTCTCCACCATCTCCAGGAGCTGACCTACAAGCGGTGGACGCTGTGAAGGGGAAGACAGCCAGGGAATGGGCGACCTTCACCGGCCGCTTCGAGACCACCGTGCGCATCCGGACCCTCCTGCGGCGCCCGCGCGCCGAGCAGTTTGGAACGCAGTACCAGCCCGAGTGGCCAGCCCTGGCCGAGCTGGTGGCCAAGGCCCTGAGCCCCAAATCCAGGAGCAAGAGGCTGTCGGAGAAGATCCGATCCATATTCACCTTCAACATCCCCCGCAACCCCGAGGAGGATGGTGTGATGGACCACATGGTGAGGATGACCACGTCCCTCGCCAGCCCCTTCGTGGCCACTGCTTGCCAAACCATCTGCCCCGACAGCCCGCCCGAGGTGGGCAAGCGCAGGCTGTCCGTGCCCGAGATCCTCGGGCAGCACGTGCCGGACCCAGACGACGATTCCGAAGCCTCCTCACGCCCCAGCACCGGAGGGTCATCCTGCAATGGCCAAGCCATGTCCGAGGTGCGGCTGCAGCCGCCTCGCCGGCCGCCCAGCCGCCTCCTGAGCTTCCTGCCGCTGTGGCTGCGGCGTGGGAACAGCATCTTCCCCGGGGAGCCCGTCCCAAAAATCAAAGTGAGCAAAGCCTCTGGCTCACCCGCCGGGGAGCGGAAGCCACGTGTGAAGGACAAGGACCTGCTGCAGCCGCCTCAGTGGAGGTACAAGGCGCTGAAGGAGGAGAAGAGAGCGGCCGAGGAGGCCAAGGAAGGGGGGGAGAAGAAGAAGAAGAAGAAGAAGGAGAAGAAAAAGAAAAAGAAAGGCTAAGGCAGGAGGTGTCAGGGTGGGGACAAGGTTCTTGCTGTCCCCTCGGACCTGCTGGCTTTTCTGGCACAGAGGTGGTTTTCTTCCCAGTGAAATGGGAATGGCCATGGGAGGAGGATGATGTGGGCTGAAATGTCCCCAAGAGTTCCCGGGCCCCTGCCTGGCCTCTTGTCCTCTCCACCCCAAGGGTGGCCACCCTGGCATGGCACTGGTCACGCTGGGCACTTCTGTGATGAGACCCTGGACCAAGCTCCAAGGATGCCAGGGAGCAGGACTGTGACACGAGTCCTTCCTATGTTTTTTCTTTTTCTTCTTTTTCTTTTTCTTTTTTTTTTTTTTTGGTGTCTTTGATCTTCCCGAGCTCTCGATTCCGCAGCGTGCGTTGGAATGTGGCTGAGCAAATTAAAATGGAAGCGGTTGCCATGTTAACAGGAACGATTCCGTGAATAAAGCTCAGGGCGGCTGTGGGGCTGGCGGGAGTGCTCCCCCTTTGCTGCCAGTGTCCCCTGTCACATCCTCAGTGACATTCCCCACTCCTGCATGTTCCTGTGTGGTGGATGGATACCCCGAGGCTCAGCACAGCTCCATGCTGTGGAAGGAGCCCTAGCTGCCAGACTCAGGCTGGAAACTAAACTTGGGGTACTCATGGGCTCCATTCCCAGCTGCCCCCAGAGCTCTGACCTTTCCAGTGTTGCAGCAGCAGCAGCAGGGTGCTGTGTTCCCATATTTCAGGATCCCCTTAGATCCAGCTCCATCCCCGGGTGCAGGAATGTGAAGCTGGGGTAGAAATGTGAAACTCAATGCAGGGTTTGACTCCACGAGAGCAATGGGCAGGGTCAAAGTGCTCAGAGCAAAAGTTATCCGTGTAATAAATAATTCTTGGCCAGGTGTGGAGCCCCCTCCCTGCACCACCCCATTTTCAGGAGGACAGGAGTCCACACTCCCCTCTTTGAGGCTGCAGCTCTGCCCTCTGAGGGCACTGGGAGGTTCGGGCTGAGGCGCAGGCAGGGAAGCATTCTCATGGGGAAGGAGCTGCAGCCTCCCCGTCTGTTCCCCTCCATCCCTTGGCTCGCTCGGGCTCCCCGGCACGTGGCTGCCCTCCTTCGCCAGCTCCCTGCGGCTCGCAGATGAGCCGGGGGCGGATGGCACATGGAGCAGCCGTGGCATGAGCCGTGCCAGCCTGGCTCCTGCCACGCAGGGGGAAGGGAGAGATGGGCTCCCACCGGCCCCTACCCCCTTCTGCCACCGTGGGGATGGCTCAGAGAGACCCCAGGGGATGGCTGAATGTGCCTGTGGAGGGTCCAGGGGTGCTCCTTCCCTTCTGCAGGATGAAATCACAGCGATGAGCACCTGGAGGATGAAGGAAAGTCTTACTTTGGCTTCAGGGGGTGACAGGAGGTTGTACCAGGGGGTCACAGTGCTCCTGGGTGGTGCCCAGCCCCACCTTGTGTGCCCCAGACAAGGACCAGAACTGGGCCAGGAGCCTGTGGAGGGTTTGATTTGCCCATCACAGACCTCTACAGTCAATCCCACTCGGGAGGAATTCACTTTCCCACGGCGACAGTGCCAGAGCTGCGGCTGGGCCCAAGGCTCCCACCCACCAAGTCACTCAGGATTAGGATTTAGGAACTTTTAGAAGTTTTTAAGCAAGTGTTTATCCCCCCAGTGACGATTTTGATTTAAAAAGGAAGGTGGCCTGTTTGAAAGACGGAATTTCAGGAACCAAACCAGCCAGCACCAGGCTTTGCTGGAGAGCTGGCATGCTCGCCTGCCCAGAATAACTCTGGGATGTAAAAGCAGGATGCCCTGTGTCTGCTCCCATGGAAGGGATGCAAGAACCATCCAGGAATAATCCCGGGAGGGGCCAATCCAGCCGGATCACCGAGACCCGCCTGCCGGAGCAAAGATGGTCACGATGATAAGAAGTCTGCAGGCATCAGCTTCCTCTGGGGCAGCTCCTATCTGATGGAAACTGCCCATTTCCCCTGCGCCGCTTCTGCAAATCTCCTGCTCCCGCACGGGCAGAGTCAGGCGGGAAGGTCCTTCATGTTTCATCCTGGTTTTGTGCTTTTGTTTGTTTGAACTTCCTAGATCACGGCCGATAGCGGGCGAGACGGCTGGCGAGGTTCAGAGCTCCGCCGCCACCGTGCCCGGGTGGGTTCGTGATGCAATTGGGGCTGGTGATGCAATGGCCATGGGGAGGTAAATCAGGCCCTGTCACCTCGTCAGGAAAGAGGCTTTGGGATCGGGGCACCGCAGCCAGCAGAAAGGCAGGGATGGGGCTTGGGATGGCACCGGAGGGAGGAGGGAGAAGCAGCTGACATTGGGGTGGCCCAAAGATCAGCCCCGAAAGTGGCAGAACGGGAAGCGGCGCTTCCGCTGCCCGTGGTCCCGTGTGCGCTGGGTGAGCGGGAAGTGCCTCCGGCCGTGGGAACAGCTCTGCCGACAGCATCCCAGTGCCTGCCACCCTGGCATGGTGTGGGAACGGCAGGAATGTGCCAGGACGAGGCACTGAGCAAAGCCCCTTGGCCCACCGTGCCCTGCTCCATGCCCACATCTCCAGTGGAGCCACAATTTACACCCCAGGGTGAAATCCTCCCCTGCCCTCCAGCACTGCGCCCTGGAATTGCTGGGTGCTGCTGTTTTAGAGTTTTTGAGGGTTGCAGAGGCTGGCTGAGAGAATTCAGGCAGACGAACCAAGATGGCGAAAAGGAGAGTTTATTTACAAGAAGTCTCTTTATGTATCCATTAATATTCTAGCAACTATTGGTCAGTAAAGAATCCACCTCCTAAAACCATTGGTCACAACCAAAAAACACCTAATACCAAACAGAGATAGAGTAAAAGAATGCAGTTTCTCTCCACTCTCTGTGAGAAAGAACAGAAAAGTTCTAAAACAGTGCAACCACAATGTGCAGCACAGAATAACCATGAGGAGGGGTGGCCCAGCAGGTCAAGGTCATTCCCACAGCATCTCTCTAGAACATTCCCATCCCTGTCAAACCAACAGCTGTGCTCCTGCTGAAGGCCTTGGGATGCTCAGGATGTAGTGGTGATGGCCATGACTGTACCGTGGGATAGGGTTTGCCATGGGAAACTGGGAAATTGGGTGGGAAAATGCTCAGTGAAGGACAGGGAGGGAGTAAGAGGCGAGGGAAAGCAACCAGGATGGAGCTGGGGCCCGGTGAGCGGGAGGAAGGGAGGCTGGTCGTGGCTGTGTGCTCAGCAATAGGAAATGCTTTATTAGCTGGGAGTGGTGGAGAGAAGCCAGGCAGGAAGAGGCAGTAATAAGAAACATTTTTTTGACTTCTCCCACATCCAGACCACAGAGCAGCTGCCAAGCGGCTGCGTCGGACCACGGGGTCGCCAAACCGAGCCCCTGCAGCCAGGCCGGGAAGGGTGACATTCCCCACCGGGACGGGCACGGCCGCGGTGACAGGATGGGTGGCGGGAGGGGAGCAGATCCATGAAGATCCTCCGAGCTGGGGCTCAGGGCACGGAGCAAAGCCGCCCCGGCCGAGCCAGATCCAGGAGTGGATCGCAGCTGGGAGAGCCTCGCCAGAGCCGAGCTGTGCCGGGGGCTCCCGCAGGACGTGGATGCTGTAGGTGAGTGGGGAAGAGCCACGCGCTCCTGGGGTCTGGGGCTGCACTGAGATTGGTGCTTCTCTCCTGATTTACCCCCGAAATCAGTGCTTCTCTCCTGATTTATCCCCGAAATCAGGATTTGGCCCCGTTTCATTTGTGCTCCATGGGACGGTGGTGTTGACATCAGGGTTGGAGAGGCTGGAATTTGGGCCAGGGGCATGAATCGGTGTTCACTTCAGTGTGGTAGCAGCAGGATCTGTCCCCAGGTCCTTACTAAAGAGCTGAAATAATGAGCAGCTGCAACGGAAAGGCTGAAATCAACATGGGAAATGGGGAATTTGGGTGTATTTTGTAAAGGGATGGACAGAAATGAGGGAAAGTTGACAGCTCTGCTAGCGAGGGCTGGAGTGGGCAGAGGGCTCCAGCCCCAAGGAATGTGCCACCTCAGTGCTGCTCTTCTGCACAGCCAAATTCCAGGTCCCCCAGAGGAGGGGTGGGAAAGGAAGACCCAAATGGCCACTAAAGAGGCTCCATCTCCAAAGCCAAGCTGGGGAGAGCTCCACCGTGGAGCTCTTTCCCTGTGCCAGCACCGAAACCCTCAGTGAGGCCAGGGCAGCGACACTGCCCTCGTCCCTGCTCTGCACCAGGTGATGCCATCCCCACGGTGAGCCCGAGCGGGTTTTGCCACTCTTTTTTTGTGCTGCATGTCCACGGAATGCTAATGGCTGTCAGGGAGAGGGGCTGGGGTGGTGGAGACCACCAGTGCAGGTTCCTGAGCCGAGCATCCCTCCCGCTCCGGATGCGCCGGAGGGTGAATGTGGCTCTGCTGCATCCGGGACCCACGGCAGGGAAAGGAAAACCTCCACCTGTGCCTGAAACCCACAGAGCCTTGGGATCTGGGGCAAAACTCCTGCCAGCTCTGCCCCAGTGTCCATCCAGTCCTTCGCCCCTGCACACCTGGCTCACCTGGCTGGCACCGGCACTGGCACGAGGCTCTCGGCTGTGTCTGAGTCCCTGTGAAAAGGCAGCAGGGGGAACTGAGTCATGAGCCATGTCCTGTGGCTTGACCTCTGTCAGCAGCAAAAACCGCAGGGGGAGGTGGAAGAGCTGGGATTGAGCTCGGCCAAGCTGCCCTGGTAAGAGCAGGGGTCCCTGGAGCATCCCGAGGGTTGTTCTGCCCTTCCCTGAGCTCCTGGTGTCTCCTGCTCCATTTTCCCTTCGCTTTTCTCTCCATGGGGTCGTGGGGAAATTCCCCTTCACTGGGGTTGGCTCTTGGGAATTTCCCCATGACCCCATGGATCCCAGACCCTCCAGTTTTCTCTTGCTCCCAGCCACTCCTGCCAGCAACCGTGTCCCACCCAAGAGGTTTCCTTTGGGTTTTTTGCCTTCTCCTGATGCTACAAATGCTGAAGAATATAATACAGCACCCAGCCAGGCTGGGTAAGATGCTCTGGATGTCAGGAGGACATGTGAGCTGCAGCTCCCGAGGAGAAAGGAGGAAGGAAGGGACAGGGATGGGTACCCCAGGGTGGGTTTGACCCATTACTGAAGAACCTGGGATGTTTTTCCTGTGGGATGCCAGGAACGGCTCTGGATTAAGGCTTGCTCTTGGTAACAACAACAATCCATGTGATGTTTCATACACAGCGGAGTTTTGGGTGAGGCCCTTCCCGCTTTGTATTTCACAGCAAACATCCTGCAGCCATCAGGATTTTGTGGAAGGGGCTCCAAGGAGGGAATTCACCACCTGGGAGACTCAGCTTCCCTTTAAAAACATCTTGGAGCTCTCAGGATTGCAAGGAGTTCGGTGTTTTGCAGCATCCTGGCGGTCGGGAATCAGCAGCAGCTCCAGAGGGATTCAGGTTTTAAAACAAAACAGATTCCAGCTCTGGGGGAGTTGGGAGTTTAAAACAAAACTGATCCTGGCCCAGCCGAGGGTCAGAAGGGTCAGCCTGGCATTGCTCCTCACATGGGCACCGAGAACCTGCCTCCAGCCCCAGGATCTGCTCACTGCTTCCTCCCCTCCAGCAACAACCGAGTGAGTTATTTTGGGGAGGAAAAGCCCGATTTACGGCACGGCTGGAGCCTGCCGGGGTCAGCCACGTCCGTGTGCTCTCCCGAGGGCTGGGCTTGCGTGACTCCGCTTCCCCATCAAGGCCAGAATCTAAACAATCTTGATTCCTGTCCCAGCAGCCCTGGGCTGGGCTCTTCAATTGCAGGAAACGGAGCCTTTGGCATGTTTATGTCGGGAACACGAAGAATGAGCTGAGGAGGGGCCGGGAGCCCGCGGCCACGGAGTGAGGCGGGGGGCGGCGGGGGGATCGCCGTGTTTGCCTTGGCAGAAATGTCTCTTTTACAAGGGAGAGGAAAAAAAAAAAAAAAAAAAAAAAAGGAAGATTAAAAATAGCCAAACTTCCCCCAAAGGCTCAGCAAGGAATTTTTGGCTGCCCCAGCACCTCTGTTTGTGTCATTGATAAGCTCCACACAAAAGCACCCCCAGGACCGAGGGTTCCACCCCTGCCTGTGGCCAGCGGTGTTTGGCAGCTCCGGTGCTGTAGGGGCTGTGTGAGCTCTGGGGGCTTCGAGCTCCATCCCATGGTCCGAACCTGGAACCTCCAGCAGTGCTGTGCCATCGTCACGGCTGCCAAGCCCTCGGGGGCTGTGGTTTCACGGAGCAGAGCCATGGGAACAGCGGGAAATGCTGGGATGTGCATCCCTGGGAGAGAGGAAGGAGGTCGGGGCTGCGTGGACTCGGGGAGGGCCTGCCCCCAGTGTATTTCTGAGCTCCGTGGGGCCGTGAGAGGTGTCCCATGCCGTGCTAGGGAGGTCCCCCGAGCTTGGGAGGTCCCGGGATCTGTTCTCAGGAAGGGCTCTACCCAGGATGTCCGGAGCCAAACTCAGCTGGAAGCAGCACATCCTACCTCACTGTCTCTGCCTGCCCTCTCCTCCCCAAAGCCCCCATGGGTGCTGACGAGCCCCCCGGGGCTGCTCTCACCCCTCTGCTCTCCACAGGACCATGCCGTGGTGTGGAGCTGGTGGCCGCGTGGTGCTGGCGCTGATGTCCCTGTCCCTCAGCTTCGCAGCCGGTGAGTGCCACCGCCATGGGGTGACGGCAGGTTAAAATAAGCCCTCGGCTTTTTGGGAGCATCTCTGGCCAAAATAAAACCCAGGGAGGAAGCTGGGCTCCTCAGGGACTGTGCTGTGCCCCTTTGGTATGGAGACCCATTCCCCAGGGAGGATCTCAGATTAATTAACTGTGGTAATTCAAGAGCTTTGCTGTCACCCGAGGGGAGGTGGGGAAAGGCTGGCACCACTACTAAAAAATGTGGGTTTTCCCAGGGGTGATGATGATGGTGATGATGATGATGATGATGATGATGATGATGATGATGATGATGGTGATGATGATGATGATGATGGGAAGCAGGAGGAGCTGCTCAGCACCCCAGGGGAGCAGCAGGTGACCTGGGGACAGCTCCAGGCTGGGTGCTCTCGCAGGGAGGGTCAGGGTAATGTGGCAGTGCCAGGGAGGAGCAGCAGAGATTTTTGGGGGGATGAGTCTCCACCGAGTCCCTGTCCTGCCCACGGGGCCACCAACTCCAACCCGGCCCTGCCACCACCCCACAGCACCAGACAGCCTTTGGGGCAGGAAGACAGGAGGTGCAGGAGGGGCACTGGCCACCACAGCCATCCCCCTGCTGTCCCCTCGCTGTCCCCTCGCTGTCCCCTCACCACCGGATGTCTGGCTGCCCTCACACTGAACTCTCTGATTCCAGGAGGGATATTTTCTGCGCAAAAGGGCAGAGCTAAATTAGGAGTTTGGGAGCATGGCCACCCTCTGAGCCACTCTGGCACCATGGCTCAGGAAAGTGCCTTTGGGGAAGTCAGGAAAAACTCCAGGAAAGACCCCAGGTTTGGCACCCAGTCCCCAAAACTCCCACTGGGGTGGCACTGGCTGAGTTTGGGGCTTTTGTTTCCACCCTGGCTCCGGGATCAGGCTCCCAGAGGTCCCATGTCCCCTGGGATCCTCCCCGTGGGCAAGATGTGACCCTGTGTTGTAAACCAGTGCATCCCAGTTAATCCCAGCTGCTGGGGCTGGATGCACAGTCCACCCCATGGTGTCCCTTGGGGGTGTGGGAACAGGTGACAACCAAGTCCAGGGCTTGGCCTTGGATCTCAGCTGGGAACAAGCGATTTTCCAGGAGGTGTCAGGATGGGTTCCCTGTACTGAGCACTCACAGCAGCCTCCCCCTCCTTCTGTGATGGTCCCAGGCTGCCCACTCTCAAAATTTGATTCAGGCACCTTTAGGACAATGCCCCTGTCCCCAAAGCCACCACAGCTCCCGGGTGGGCAGCGGGGTGACCCCGTGGCACAATGTGCCCGCAGAGGAGCTGCTTTGTGCCTGCGATGTGCCCCACTGCCCCCAGCCCAACTGCACGGGCAAGGTGTGCTTCGTCAGCAAGAGGAGGGACGAGGGCACCATCACCCAGCACCGCGGCTGCTTCTCGCAGAACATCCTGGAGCAGTGCCACACGCCCGTGACGGAGCAGTACGGCATGAGGTGCTGCAGCTCCCGCATGTGCAACGCCCAGCTGGAGATCTTCCTGCAAGGTAGGGCCATGGGGAGAGGGGACGAGCTGCCCGCGTGGCTGCAGATGTGGTTGGGGCTCGAGATTGTCCCTATCCTCACTCAGCACCTACAGAGCCACCTTTTCCCAGGTGGGACAGGATCAGCAAAATGTTCTCAGGGTTTGCAGGTCTCTGTTCTCACAGGTTCTCAGGGTTTACCTGTTGTGGCTTCAAAGTCCCCGAGGGTGCAGAGGCTGGCTGAGAGAAACCAGGCAGATGAACCAAAATGGCGAAAAAGGGGCCATTTATTTACAAGAAAGGTCTTTTATATCCATTCATATTCTAGCAACTATTGGTCAGCAAAGAATCCACCTCCTAAAACTATTGGTCATAACTAAATGACACCTAATACCAAACACAGAGATTAAGAAAGGAAAAGAATGCAACTTATCTATGTTCTCCGTGAGAAGGAACAGAAAGATTCTAAAACAGTGCAACCACAACCTGTGAGTTCTGGGAATTTGGTAATAGAAGTGTGCTTTTGGGAGGAGAGGAGCTGTGTTTTGGTGTGAGCTCAGGTAAAGCACAGCCTTACAAAGGTGTTTTAGTACCTCTGTGATAACTGACAGAGCAGGATCAGATGAGACTCGTGGCACGGCTGTTCTCAGGCTTTCACTTAGGTGAAAGCTGGTGTTTATCATAATTAATCATAAAATCATAATTAATAAACAGGAAAGGACCAATTGACTGTACAAATCCCCTGGAACTTGGCGACTTGGTGCTCCTTCTTGGGCTGCTGTCCCTGGGGTTGATCCTAATGCAGAGATGCTCTCCCCAAACCCCAGACCTCCACCCTCATGCTCCCACCCATGGTTTCCCCCATGTAGGATTGCCATCTGTGGGATTTGGTGGTTTGTTTCGGACAGTCAGCATGGAGATGAGCGATCTCTGAATTGAGGTCTTAGAGCATGAGGTTTATTGTGAAAGGGCATGGGTGTAGGGGACCTGCTAGGAGTTGCCAGACGCAGGTCAGAGAGGTAAGAGAGAGAGAGAGAAGAAAGAAGAATTGAATAATAATAGAATGCCGTGGTTGCCATTTACAATACAATAAATCATCTTCTGTGCTGAATATTCTAATTTTCACTAACCAATCTAGAACAAGCTACAAATCCTACAACATTTACATGCAGCCCATGAGAGTCATTGCATTACCATATGACATTATATTTTAAACCCTAAACACTGCTTTTTGGACCCTCTGCCAAGTTGGTAGGGTCTGCTCTGACCCTGAGACCTGTCTGCAAGCAGAGGGGATTGTTTAATCAAAAGGGAGATTACCTTCAGTGGCCATACCATTGTTTTCCAGTTGTTCAGTCACTGGGGTTTGGTATCTCAAAGCTTGTCTTCATTTCAATCTCGCTTCTAGTTTCCATATTCTCAGCATCTTTTGCCAGCTAATCATATTTATAAGGCTTTCCTATTTCATCCTCCCCAACACCCCCACCCAGGAGAAGATGCCCTGGAAAAGACACCTTCCCTACCCAACCTCCTCCTGATGATCTTCGTCCCACTGCTCGCCCTCCTCGTCCTTGTGGCGCTCACAGCTCTCTTCTGCTGGAAGGTGGCCCAGCACCGCCACAAGCACAGTGACTTTGGTGACACAGACCTCATGCTGAAGGCATCCATGATGGGAGACAGCACCTTAGAGGTGGGTGAGCTCCGTGACGGACCCCAAGGTGTGTGGGGGGTGGCCACCATGCTGACCCCATGGCCACCCTGTTTGCACAGGACCTGCTGAACGACGACTGCACCACGGGCAGTGGTTCTGGGCTGCCCTTCCTTGTGCAGCGGACGGTGGCTCGGCAGATCACCCTCATGGAGTGTGTGGGTAAGGAGAGCCAGGGGAGGCTGCCCCAGTTACCCTCATGAATTATTAAAATGCAGATATAGATCTAATATTGATATCCACCTGAGACAAAGGACAAAGACTCTCTAACTCGTTAAGGTTAGAAAGTGCATGTTTATTTGAGCTGCAGGGATAGCTCCCAAAGGTACAGCTCCCAAGTAACAATGCAACACAGAACTTATTTATCTATCACAAAAACACATATTTAGCATAAGCGCCTCCCATTCCCTGCTTCGTATGGAAATTAGCAAAAAGTCATTAAGCACGCGGAGTTCCTGCAATGGACTTGAGTCGGTGGTCATTAATTGGGTCTGAGGGCTGTTTTTGAGGAAGTAAAATGAGTCTTCCTCACTGTGACCTTCTTACTGTATTGGTTTTTGACAATACATTTGACCCAGGAAAACTCCCAATGCTCTCTTCTATTGCATCTGGGCAAAATTTGTAACTGTCTAGGCTCTCCTTTGAACCTCTTTTCTTAAGATTATTAATTGTCTATTCTAAGCACAGCTGAGTAAATAACAAATAATCAAAAGACTACTCTGCATTTAATCATTAATTTCTTTCTAACTAAGTTCTGTATCTTTTTCTATTCTAGTTGATTTTAACAGAACTAACTTTTCTCTAAAATCTCTACACTTAAGTGTCTAAAAAAACCCCTGTTTCACTCAGCTGGTGCTTGAGTGATGGCACCACAATTTCAAACCCAGGAGCGGGTTGGACACAACGGTGTCACCCAAAACCCGGTCGCAACCCCAAGTTCTGTCCTGCTGGTTGGGAAGGGAGGGAGCAGCTGGAGGGAGCAGCATCCATCCAGTGTGGGTGGATTTTGGCCGAGGTCACAGAACCCTGTGCTGCTCCATCGCTCTCCCACTCGGGATCCAGTGCACCCCACTGGGCCGGGGGAGTGCCCTGCGTGACACAGTGCCATGGCTGTGGCAGGCAAAGGGCGCTACGGCGAGGTGTGGCGAGGCGTGTGGCACGGGGAGAGCGTGGCCGTGAAGATCTTCTCCTCCCGGGACGAGCAGTCGTGGTTCCGCGAGACAGAGATCTACAACACCGTCCTCCTCCGGCACGACAACATCCTGGGTGAGTGGGGGGCCAGGAGGGCTGGGAAAGTGAGAACAGCTCTGTGGTGGGTCCATGGTCTCAGATCTTTTTCCCTGTCCAGGTTTCATCGCCTCTGACATGACGTCCAGGAACTCCAGCACCCAGCTCTGGCTCATCACCCACTACCACGAGAACGGCTCGCTGTACGACTACCTGCAGAGGACAGCCCTGGATGTGGAGACCTGCCTGGGCCTGGCCTCCTCCATCATCTGTGGCCTCGTCCACCTCCACGTGGAGATTTTTGGCACGCAGGGCAAACCTGCCATTGCCCACCGTGACCTGAAAAGCAGGAACATCCTGGTGAAAAGCAACCGGCAGTGCTGCATCGCAGACCTGGGTGAGATGGAGGGGTGGGATGTGGTACCCCAGGGATGTGGCACTTAGGGATGTCCCCAGGGCTGTGACACCCAAGAGTCACAGCACCCAGGGGTGAGGTACCCAGGGATGAGATATCCCAGGGATGTGGTACCCCAGGTATGTCCCTTAGGTGTTGGTTTAGATTTCCTGGGATTCACAGAAGCTGGCAGAGGAAGCAGGCAGGAGGACCCAAGATGGTGAAAAGAGAGACTTTATTTACAGAAAGTTCTTTATATATCCATTAATAATCTAGCAACTATTGGTCAGCAGGGAATCCACCTCCTAAAACCATTGGTCACACCTATACAACACCTAGTACCAAACACAGAGATTAAGAAAGTACAAAAATGCAGCTTATCTCTAGTCTCCCTGAGAAAGAAGAGAAAGATTTCTAAAACAGTGCAACTACACTTAGGGACACTTAGGGATGTCCCCAGGGCTGTGACACCCAGAGTCGCAGCACCCAGGGGTGTGGTACCCTGGGATGAGGTACCCCGGGGGTGTGGTACCCCAAGGACACGATGCTCCGGGATTGTGAAACCTCCCAGATGTGATGCTCCTGTGGTCCCTGGTGATGGAATATTGCAGGGATGTGATGCCCCAGGGTGGTGGTTCCCCAAGGGTATTGTGTCCTGGGGTTTTGGTACCTCAGGAATGCTGACCCCTATGGATGCAGCACCAGCACAGCACTGACCAGGGCTGGTATCGCAGCATTTTATAGCTGAACTGATGATCTTAAAAGTCTTTCCCATCCCAAATGACCCTGTCATCTGTCCCCCCAGGGCTGGCCGTCATGCACTCCCAGGGCAGCGACTACCTGGACATTGGCAACAACCCCCGGGTGGGCACCAAGCGCTACATGGCCCCGGAGGTGCTGAGCGAGCAGATCCGCACCGACTGCTTCGAGTCCTACAAGAAGACAGACATTTGGGCGTACGGGCTGGTGCTCTGGGAGATCACCCGGCGGACGGTGGTGAATGGTGAGCAGCTCCCAGCCGCCGGCTCCGCTTGCTCCCGGCTCCCCGCGAGGCACCGCGCCCGTTCCCTCCTTCTCTCCTTTTCTTGTTGCTTTTTTTTTTTTCCCCTTTTCCTTCGCCCAGAAGATTAGCTGTAAATTATAAACACTGTAATCTAGTGTCAGCACCCGGCTCCCTGATTAAAGGGCCCATTAGACTCAATCAGCGCTTTGTTTGTTCAGCGCTGATTAGAAAACAAGCAGCTTCAAGTGCTGCCTGGAAAGCGGCCACGGCCGGGACCTCCGGCCGCCGGGCTTGGCTCGGAGCTCGGCACTGGGGCAAGGGCTAGGGTCCCCCCGCGCTGGGGATGAACCTAATTGGGGCTGCCTGGCCAGCGCTGCTCATCACGGCAAAGTCCATTAGAAGCATTAATTAAGTGGTGGGCGTTGGCGGGTGGGGCGGGAGGTCCCCCCAGGCGCAGTCTGGCTGGGATAATCTCATTTACGGCCCCAGCGCTCCCTCAGATTACACATTTACTCCGAATTACCCCAGCCATGCGCAGGAATGACCTTCAACCGTCTGGGTTTAACCCTTCCGGTATCCCTCACTCTCCAGGATAGCCTCAGCAAAGCGGGGATGGGGAACTCCAGGGGACCCTGAGGTTTGGGGGTGCAAGGAGCTGGTGGGGGCTCGTGGCTTCGCAGAGACACTAAACCCCACGGGGACACGGACATATGGAAGCACTAAGCAGAGATTAGCTGGGCCAGCTGGCAGGCTGACCACCAGGTGCTGAGTGGAGGTGGCCACAGTGCCAGGGGCTGATGCCGGAGCTGATATCCATGGTGGGGCTGGGGCTGGAGCAGTGCCAGGGCTGCAGTCGGTGCTGGAGCCACCAGCGGTGCCAGTGCCAGAGCCAGCTCCCACCACTCCGTGGTGTGCCCAGGTGAGGCACATCCCACAGGCAATCCCTCCCAAGGCAGGGAGCCGCTCGGTCGTGCCGGACCCTCCGGACACCCCACGATGTGCAGGATGGGGGTGAACCCCTCGCTCTCCCCCGTCCTCACGCCACCCCCTCCCGCAGGCATCGTGGAGGAGTATCGGCCACCCTTCTTCGACGCCGTGCCCAGCGACCCCAGCTTCGAGGACATGAAGAAGGTGGTGTGTGTGGACCAGCAGACCCCAGTGATCCCCAACCGCCTCTTCTCCGACTCGGTGAGTCCCGGGAGGACCGTCCCCCTACCAACCCGAGCCGGACCTTTCCTTCCCATTAAGCCCTGCCATTTATCCCTGGTTTTGTGCCTCCCCAGGTTCTGTCGGCGCTGGCAAAGATCATGAAGGAGTGCTGGTACCAGAGCCCCTCGGCCCGTCTCACCGCCCTGCGCATTAAAAAGACCTTGAAGAAGCTGAACAATCCCATAGAGAAGCCAAAATCGGAGCAGTGAGTGCCAGGAACACACCGGAGCCACGTACGGGCTGCACCGGGGACGGGATGGCTCCGGTCACAGAGGGGTTTTGCTCACAGCCCCTGCCTCTCCCACCTCTCCTTCGAGCTGTGCAAGGATTGGAAAAATAGGGGAAAAAAACCACCCAAGGAGGAATCTTCCACCCGGCCATAAAAATACCCTCTGGATCCGTCACCCGACACCGGCGCGTCTCGCCGTGCTGGCGGGGATGGCAGCTGGTCACCCTCTCCGAGCCCCCGGGCTGGATGCCAGGGTGAGGGGCACCGACGACAGAACCACCCTCTGCTGCACCCCCAGCCCTCGGGACACCCACCCAGCGCCGGCGCTATCGCGGCGCGTCGGCAGCGGAGCCGCCCGGACCTGCCCGCCCGGCGCTGGCGGCGGCAATGCCTCGGGCTCGGCGGCGGCAGGAATTCCCCGGCGGAGCTGCGGTGCCCGGTGCGCCTCTCGCTGAAGGAGGGATGAGTTTCGCTGGGAAAGGATGGTCCAAGGGCAGCATCCCCCCCGGCCAGGCTGGATCCGCACGCTGGATTGTGGGGATGCCAAGAATGAGGAGTCGAGTGTGGCCTGAGGATTCCGTGTGCCGCGGGGATCTGCCAAGATCGGGGTCCCATGGTGACCCTTTCCCGCCAAGCAGCCAGCATCCCCCTTCCCAAAGAAATGCCCTTTTGGTCTTTGCCAATATTTTGGTGTCTTCCGAGGTGTTTTGGCTCGGCCGGCTTCACCCCACGTTGCTCCCCACCATCCCAAAATCCACCCCATGCTTGGAGATGTTTGGACACGACCAGGATGGGACGTTCAGCAGAACCAGCTTTGCCACATAACTATTTAATTATTAAGATTTAATATATTTAATAAAGTGTAAAGCTATTTTATCGCCTAAGAGCTGCCGAACCTCCCGTGCTGGGCACCGGGCACCACAGCAGGATGGGCCTTGGCGTTCCTGCACGGCTCAATCCACGGCTTCACCCCCAGCACTGCTGGATCCCATAATGAACCTGGCTCCAGCCTTGTGCCAGCCCTCTCCCTGTGCCCATGAGGGGCTGCGGCTGCTCCAGGGGGCCATGGCCACCAGACCTCCCACTCTGAGGGGTTTGCATGGCCCAAGCCCCCCGGGATGGAAACGGAGCTGGTGTGGGATAATGTGGCCATTCAGGGGGTTCAGCTCCAAAGTGTTCACACCACACCACAACTGCTGCCTTGGTCTGCGCCCAGTTAGGGACTGGAAGGACCTGGGCAGCAAGGGGCAGCTGCTGTTTCTGGGCAGGGCATGAGGGTATAGAGGGTCTTGGGTACCCTGCCCTGGGCTTGGAGTGCTCAGCCTGGGGCTTGAGGTGCCCTGCTCAGTGCTCCTGACCTGGAGTTTGAGATGCTCAGCCTGCAGTTTGGGGTGCCCCACCCAGGGTTTGGGACACTCAGCCTGTGGTTTGGGGTGCTCTACCCAGGGTTTGGGACGCTCAGCCTGTGGTTTAGGGTGCTCTACCCAGGGTTTGGGATGTTCAGCCTGTGGTTTAGGGTGCTCTACCCAGGGTTTGGGATGCTCAGCCTGCAGTTTGGGGTGCCCTGCCTGGGATTTGGGATGCTCAGCCTTGTGCTTGGGTGCCCTGCCTGGGGCCTGGAGTGCCCGACCTGGAGTTTGAGGTGCTCAGTCTGCAGTTTGGGGTGCCCTGCCCAGGGCTTGGGATGCTCAGCCTGCACTTTGGGGTGCCCTGCTCAGGATCTGGAGTGCCTGACCTAGAGTTTGAGGTGCTCAGACTGTGGTTTGGGGTGCCTTACCCAGAGTTTGAGATGCTCAGCCTGTGGTTTGGGGTGTCCTGCCCAGGGTCTGGAGTGTCCAACCTGCAGTTTGAGGACCTTAGCCTGTGGTTTGGGGTGCCCTGCTCACGGTTTGAGGTGCTCATCCTGCGGTTTGGGGTGCCCTGCCCAGGGTTTGGGGTGCTCAGATTGCACTTTGGGGTGCCCTACCCAGGGTTTGGGGTCCTCAGCCCTGGGCCTGGTGCCTTGCCCGGTGCGGCTCGGTCCCCACCACGCACTGGCTGCCCCAGGAGGATTGCACACACCACTCCCACATCAGGCATGCACACACACACACATCATGCTTGAACACACATCATGAATGTTTGCACACACCTTATGCCTGAGCACATGGAGACATCAGGCATGCTTGGACACACATCATGCTTAAACACGCACGTCACACTTAAACACGCACTATTCACACACGTCATACATAACTGCACACACAAATAATGCCTGAACACACAAATCACGCGTTTATGACCACACACCGCACACGCTTGCACACACACCATGCGTGCACACACACACACCATGCAGGCTTGAACATGCACAAATCATTCTTGAACACGTGCACACCATGCATGTGCACACAACTCGTACCTGAACACACATCATATGTGCTTGCACAGGCATGTCATGGATGCCACAAGCACACCGTGAGTGCACACAAGCATGTCACGTATGTTTATATCACACGTGATTGCACATGCTCAAATCATGGTCAAAAACAAAGATCATGTGTGCTTGAACACACACATCATGCATGTGCGCAGATCAGACAGGAGTGCACACACAAAAATCATGTATGCACACACATATTACTCACACACATACCACACACATCACACACACACACCTTCCACACCCACATCACTTACATGTCACACACACACATCACGCACATCACACACACATCACACATACATCACACACACCACACACATATCACGCACACGTCACACACATTATCAGACACACACATCACACACATATCACATACACATCACAGATGTGACACACATCCACACATCACACACGTGTCACACACACGTCACACACACATATCACTCACACATGTCACACAGGTATCACACACACTTCACACATATCACACACACACGACACACACACTTATTCACACACACATATCACACATACATATCACTCACAGGTGTGACACACCCATGCCACACCCATGCCACACACATGTCACACACACATATCACTCACATGTCACACACACGTCACACAGATATCTCACACATATCACACACACATCACACACATTATCAGACACACACATCACACACATCACACACACATATCACAGATGTGACACACATCACACATATCATACACACATCACACACACACATCACACACATATCACACACACGTCACACACACATATCACTCACACACGTCACACAGGTGTCACACACACGTCACACATATCACACACACACGACACACACACTTATTCACACACACATATCACACGCACATATCACTCACAGATGTGACACACCCATGTCACATACATATCACACACATGTCACACACCTGTCGCATACATGCCACATATATGTCACACACATCTATCACACATGTCACATACATGTCACACACATCTCACATACATGTCGCACCCATCTCTCACACATGCCACACACATGCCGCACACATGCCACACACATGCCGCACACATGCCGCACACATGTCACACACATGTCGCACACATGTCACACACATGTCACATACATGTCGCACGCATGTCACACACATGTCACACACATGCCGCACACACGCCGCACACATGTCACACACATGTCACACACATCTCACATACATGTCACACCCATCTCTCACACATGCCACACACATGCCGCACACATGTCACACACATGTCGCACACATGCCGCACACATGCCGCACACATGTCACACACATGCCACACACATGCCACACGCATGTCACACACATGTCACACACATGTCACACACATGTCACACACATGTCACACACATGTCACACACATGTCACACACATGTCACACACTCCCCCTCCCCATCCCGGTGTCCCCTCCCCGCCGCCCCTCCCCTCCCGTTCCCGTGCGCACGCGCGGCCCCGCCCCGCCCCAGGCCCCGCCCCCAGGCCCCGCCCCCGGCCCGCCCCCGCTCCCCCTCCCGCCGGCGCTGCGGCCGCTCCGCTCCGAGGCCGCGGCGCGTCCCCGCCATGGCCGCCCGGGCCTCCCGCTTCCCGCCGCCTCCTCCCGCCGCCCGCCGGTCCCCACCGCCCCCTGCCGCCCTCCTGCTCGCCCTGCTCCTGCTCCTGGCCGGGCCTCTCGGTGGTGCCCGCGGTGAGTGAGCGGCGGCGCCGGACCCGGCCCGCACCGGGCACAACATGGCGGCGCCCCCGCCCCCGCCGTGAGGGGAACGGGGAGGACCGGGGAGGGGTCGTGAGGGGGAGCAGGGGGCGATGGCGGGGGAGCCGGCAGTGAGGCGATGCGGGGGGCTGAGGGCAGCGGGGGAGGGGCCGGGGCCTGCTGGGCCTGGCGGGCGGCTGTGGGGCAGGTGGGCGGCTGTGGGGCAGGCGAGTGGGGGCTGAGGCCGAGGGCAGATTTTAGAGGGGCTTGGGGAGAAGAAAGGGGGTGGGAGAGGGCTGGGGGAGCTGGAGGTGCGAGGAGGCCCCGAGGAGCTTGGGGGCGGGGAGACCCAGGGGTGGGTGTTTCAGGTTCGAGAAGGATTGGGGGGGATTCATGGGATGGGGGAGGCGAGAGGGATGGAGGGGCTTGGAGGTGCCCCCAAGGCTGTGAGGAGGCCCCTGAGGGGTTCGGGGCGGGGACATCGGGGTGGATGTTTCAGGGTGAAGAGAAGGATTTGGGGAGGGGATCCGTGGGGTTGGGGTCCTGGAAGCACGGGGACTCTGAAGGCATCGAGGACGCGTGTTGGAGGTTTGGGGTGTTCGAGCTTGGCCGGGGGGGCTCACGGGGGTGTGTGGTGTGAAGGGCTCCCCGGAGCTGCTTTGGGGCCGTTGCTTTCCCCTGCAGAGGGAATGGGGGGTGTCAGGGAGAGGCAGCAGCAATTGGGGCTGGGGTTGGCTCCCAGTGCTGGGGGGTCCTGCAGTGTGAGTGGATGCTCTGAAGGGGCCTATGCTCACCTTGGGAAGAGATCTTGGAAAGATTTCTTGGGAAGAAACCTTCAGCCTGGTTTCAATGGATAACAATGGAAATTAGGATTTATGGGCTTCTTCCGGAGGGTGAACTTGGGGGTCTCAGAGGTGTTCTGGGCTTGTCATGGAGGAGTGGATCAGCTCAAGGTGGGAAGTGCCACCGTGTTGTTATGGAACTTCTGTAGTTTGTGGCCTCTTCCCATTGTCCTGTGGCCCATCCTGGGGGGAACTTGCAGCCCCCCTTGGCCCAGAGATTGCAGTGTGTCTGTAACATCCAGCCCCGTGGAATCTGCGGGTTGGGCTTTTAAGGAAACCTTTCCATACCCTGAGCTTCTGGATTAGAACAACTGTAAATATTTGTTTGAAGGCAGGTGAGGGATGAAAAACTCTTTGTGTCACTTGTTTATTCTGTGTTGATCCATTTCCTTTGCCTGGCCCGGTTCGGCCTCTCCCAGCGGGAAGGATGACAGGTCTCAGCTCTGGGTTTGGGAAGAACAAGGGGTCTTGGCTCCGAGTTTGGGAGGAGCAGGTTGCCTCTGCTCCAGGCGTGGGGCAAGCAGGGAGTTTTGGCTCCAATTTTAGGAGGATCGAGGAGTCTCAGCTCCTGGTTTGGAATGAACTTGGCCCTTTTCCCCTGAGGAAAGGCCAGACAGATCTCAGAGCATCTCTCAGAGGGACAGAGGACAGGCTGGTGGCCATTGCCTCCGGTGTCCGAGGCTTCCCCACTCTGTGGCTATCAGGGTGATCGCTGTTGTGTAACTTAGGTACCTGTTCCGACAGGTTCCACAGTGGAATATTTTTCTCCTCCCCAACCTCTCGCCGTTTGTGTTCTGCATTCCCAACCGACCGTCGGAGGGTAATAACTGTGTGTGTGCGGATCTGGGCTTGTTAGAGCAGAGAAAATGGCTTCAAACCTCGCCTGGGCGGCAGGTGAGGGTTTACCTGTGAGTTCTGGGAATTTGGTAATAGAAGTGTGCTTTTGGGAGGAGAGGAGCTGTGTTTTGGTGTAAACTCAGGTAAAACCCAGCCTTACAAAGGTGTTTTAGTACCTCTGTGATAACTGACAGAGCAGGATCAGATGAGACTCATGGCACGGCTGTTCTCAGGCTTTCACTTAGGTGAAAGCTGGTGTTTATTAAAAAAAAATCATAATTAATAAACAGGAAAGGACCAATTGACTGTACAAATCCCCTGGAAACTTGGCGTCTCCCAGCGCCTTTGATTTTGGGCTCTATGAGTGACTATTGTTTCCGCTCAGTGTGCGCTGAATGGTTTTATTCAGTACAAGGTGTGAGCTCAGCCTGGGTTTGAGGGAGCTGCACTCGTGGAATGAGGTGCAGGATGGCAGGGAACAGGGAATCACCCTGGGAATTGTTTGATGCTCAAGCAGCCATGATGCATGGTTGGTATGCCGGGGCTGCCCTCACTATTGTGTTTCATACTGGAGATTTAACGGCTGCTTCTGTCGGGAAAGGCTAGAAAAACATCTGAATTTCTGCAGTGCTGGGGAGCCAGGAACCTCTGTGTGTCAGTAAGCAGTGCAGACAACACTCCTCTGGCCTCTTCCTTTAAAAAAAAAAAAAGGAAAATAATCAAGAAAGGCGCCTTTGCACCGATGGCTACGGGGTGCTGTAGGTTGGCTTTGCTTGAAATAAATCAAAAACCCACCCTGGGGAACAATTTTGGGGCAGCAGATTTTATTATTAACACCTGCTTCAAATATTTACTCAGTTAAATCAGGCAAACTCCTCCTGGTCTGTAAGTTATATTCTACAACTTTCCAAGAAAGCCTTTCTCTAACTGGAAATTAAAAACAGTGTCCAACAAGCATTCTTGAACTCGTCCAGCTCCTTGGCCAGACAGCTTGGGTTGTTTTTTTCTTTCCCCTGGATACGCTGCCAGGAGTGGATGCTCCGGAAATGGCTGTTGCGAAAGGAGTGAAGTCAAACGTCAGTTCTCTTAGCAGCAAGCAAAGTTCACTGGGTGGTGACCAGGGGGAATGTGTCCTGCCCTGGGCAGACCAGGCAGGAATTGCTTCTCTGTGAGGGTTTTACAGAGATGAAATGCTGGGTGGGAGCTCCTTTGTCCTCCTTATTTAAGCCCCTAGCTCTCAGCTGCCCTGTGCTTCTCTCGTGCACACATACTTATTTATTTTCAGCAGAAAATAAATGCACTTTAAATCCCCTTGATAAAGTCTTGCTGCCCTTTGTGGGTTTCTTGGAAGTATCTGTGGAGTGCTGGATGTGGGAATGCAGACCACACGTTAAACAATGTATTTCCACTCTGGAAAAGCCAATTGCCTGAGAGAGGCTGGGATGGGTCTGAAGTTTTGGAACCTTGATAAACCTGGGCATTAGGTGTGCAGGATGTTCCTCCACAGCACCCGTGTGTGTGGTCTGTTGACTCCTAGACTGGTTTCCTGACGAGTTAAAACACAAAATAGGTTTCAGACCAGAGCCCAGAGAGGGGATGGGGAGCCGTGTGTCCGTGTTCTGGGTGGAAGAGCAGCAGCAGAAACATCAAGGCTTCTTCTAATTAACCTCTTAATGATGAGAGTCTTGTCAATTCCTTATTTACAATTCACTTAGAAGCTCTTTTGTGTTCCTTGAGTAGATGCAGGGAAAGTTCTGCACTTTAAAGGCACATTCTTCCTGCCTTTTTTCTTTTTTTTTCTTTTCCATTTCGTGTGTTTTCTAGTCAGCCGTGCTGCCTTCACGTCAGGTCCAGCCTGTGCCAGGGGACTGCAGCCAGCTCAAAGAAGTTGAGACTCTTACTTCCAACTTGAAATATCCCAGGATAATGTTTAGTTTCTGGATGACTTGCATTAAAGTGCTTTGTTTTTCATAGTGCTTTGCAGCTAATTTTAACTCCCATTTCATTTAGCAGTAGCAGCGGGTCAGTAGATACCATAAGCACCAGCAAGGAGTAAAAGAGAGATGTTTTGATCCAAAATAGGAGAAATTGAAGGGGAAATGAGAAGTAGGGAAGGTACTCGAGGTGGTGGTGCTGTATATATATATAAGGGCAGATCCATGCTCGTTTCTCCAGCTCTTTAGTAAGGAAATGGGCAATGAGAGCATCCAGAACTGTCCTAACACTTGATTTTTGGAGACAGTGGGTGCAGGTGAGCTGGCTCTGGGGGCTTGGAGGAGTCACTCTGGACTCAGATGTGTCCCAGCAAGGGATGTAGGGATTCCAGTTGTGGACACCAAGCAGCAGAACAGTCGGGGTGAATGGGAGTATGAAGGGCCATCAGGATGGAGCAGCTCTCCTAGAAGGAAAGGCTGAGAGAATTTGGGTTGTCCAGCCTGGAGAACAGAAGCTTTGGAGTGACCTAATTGTGGCCTTCCAGTACCTGAAGGAGCTGCAGGAAAGATGGAGAGAGACTGTCTACAAGGAGTGCCAGGACAAGGGGAATGGCTTCCCACTGAGAGAGAGCAGGGTTAGATATTGGGAAGAAATTCCTACCTGTGAGGGTGGGGAGGCCCTGGCACAGGGTGCCCAAGAAGCTGTGGCTGCCCCTGGATCCCTGGAAGTGTCCAGGGGCAGGTTGGACAGGGCTTGGAGCACCCTGGGCTAGTGGAAGGTGTCCCTGCCCATGGCAGTGGGGTGAAACAAGATGAGCTTTAAGGTCCCTTTCAACCCAAATTATTCCGGGATTCCATGATAATAGAATGGAAAGTAAATTTTTTTTCTTTAAAGCCTTCATCAGATGGCTCAGTTTTCTGGAGGGAGCTGGTTGTTTTCTTGGAGCTCTGATCCTGGGGTGGTACAGCTGAACTAGGAGCACACAGGGACTCCTGGACACACCTCTGCTCCCTCACCGTGAGGGAATGGATATTATTCCTAACCCTCTGTGATAAAGGTTGTTCTTTATTTTGGCACAGCATAGAGCCAGACACTGACAGGTATTTCTTTCTTCCAAGCATGTTTACACACGTCCCTCTTCATTAAAGCATCCGAAGAAGCAGCAGAGCTACAAAGAGCTACAGTTGTTTCCCATTTCTGTTGCTAACATTGTGCTGCTGCAGCATTAAACTGGTGCTCCCAGAGTGGGGCTCATTAAGTTTGGTGCTGCACAGGCACAATCAATTGCAGCTCCTGTTCCAGAGCCTTGGAAAGGCTCAAAGTCAGGGGAATCATTCTTCCAGGCTAAATTCAAACTGTTGAAAAAGAACAGCAGCTACAATCCCTACAAAAATCTGTTTATCTGGTAAATACGTGGGTGGTTATTGGCAATTTTACCAATGATCATCTTCAGGTTAATTATCCTCATACATATTGATCAGGTAGAGTTTAGCCCTGAGAAAATGGCATCTTTCTTAGGCACAGCTTCGGGAAAATGTATTCCAAAAGGTGGTTAACACCATTGCAGGAGATTTTGCTGTGAAACTTTCCCCTGTCTAGCTGCAGAGACATCTTGACACATGCAACTCTGTGTGAGAATAAATATGTGCAAAATGAGCTCAGAGAGTTGCTGGGAAAGGAGGAGAAATGTTCTTTGCCTGTCAGAGCTCAGTATTTGAGTCTCCCTGGAGCACCGAGCTCAAATCCACAGCCCCCCACCTGTTTGTTTGGATCCGTTTTGGGAATACAGGTTGCTTTAATGGGGGGATTTGGTGGGAGAGACAGCACTTGTTTTCCTCTCTTCTGTGGTTGATGCATGGGGATATGGATCCCTCTGTGCCCGGGATCCTGTCGGATCTCCCAGGAACCTCGTGGGGAGCAGAAGCAGTTCTTGGGCTTGAAGGAGTCAAACCCTGGGCCGGGATAGTCGAAGATCGAGGAGAGTTTGTCTTTTGGCTGCCTGACCTCTCTGGGTTTTGGGAATTGCAGCGAGGCCTGGCACTCACTGGCTGCGCTCAGCCTCGGATCGAATCACAGCAAGGTTTGCTCCAACCTGTTCATCTCTTCAATGAGAACAAAGCTTCATGCACAGGATCTGCAGCTGAACCTTGGGCTTGTTCGAACAGTGTCTCTGAAGGGCTGGGCTCTGAGCAGGATGTCAGTGTGGGGAGCAGATCGAGCAGGCTCTGCTCCAGCTCCGCTCGCACCTTCCACGCAGACTCATCCCCGGGCGCTCTGCGAGGGGGGAACGCGCCGCCCCAGCTCTGGGAACTGCTCTTTGTTTCCCTTCACCCCATCTATTTCCTTCAGCCCAGGCAGTTTCTTTTATTAAGTAGATTATATGTTTGGCTCAATAGGAGCTTTTCTTTCCAAAGAAAAAAGAATGCTGTTGGCATGAAAAATCCTTTTATCCACTCCTGTCTCCTGCTTTGCCCCAGCTGCTCTTGAGAGCACCCAAGAGATACCTGCGGGGGGCTCTGCTTCCCTGTCCACCTTCTGTCCCCCATCCAAGGGCAAACAACAGTTGCTTTTTCCTGGTCTCTGGTGTTACTGATAGGAGAAGAATTTTCCCTTCTGGTTAACCAAACTGGAGTTACTGGACCCGCGTGAGTTGAGCTGTAATTCTCCTCTTTGCCAGGAGCTTCCCAGTGAGCCGTGGTGCAGACAGGCCTTTCCTCCCTGGCACACACAGAAAATTGGAGAGTTCCTGCCTGCAGCCTGGAGGTTCTGGCCAGGAATATCTGGAAAGCCCCTCAAGGGTCTCTGATGAGAGGTGTAGGGAAGGACAGTCATGAGCTGAAGGCTGCATTCCCTTTGTTCCCAGCTGCTCTCCGACCATGGGGATTTTTGAGGTGCAAACGTAAGAACTGAAGTTAAAAAGGAGCATTTGTCTCAGAGGGGGAACAGGGTGAGGTGAAGCTGTGGGGCATCCCGCTCCTTAGCAGGAAATTTTGGCTTTCTGCACAGAACAGATAAGCATCTCGCTCTGTCTCTGAGCCAGGCCTCTGGTATCATACCTTGCAGGTAAACTGATTATTTTTATTTTTTGATCCTACAAGTGAGACTGAGCAGACACGACCAGCTTCTCTGCTTTCCCTCTCAAAGGGATGCTCATTTTCAGGCCAGATACTTCACTCAGAAGTTTACAAAACCAGTTTTATTAGTGCATTGAAGTGCTTTGTTTGCTTTGGAGCTTCTGGAAGCAAAACTGCCACAGCCTAAATCTTGGGATTGAGACCTCACGAATGAGTCTAACAGGAACAAAGTTCAGTTTTGTTGTATCTAAATCAAACTGAAAAGAACCTACACAGTGAAATGTGTGTGGGTTAAATGTTTTTAATTTGTACCTCGAGCTTTTGATAAGTAATAAGGGAGATGCTTTAAAAGACCATTTCCTTTTAAGTAGACATGAAGGCAGGAATGTGCCCTGGCTGCTCTTTGCCATCTCAGGTTTTCATAAAATCTCCTTTATCACCAACCTTTGTTCCCTCAAGTGTGTGTATTTTTCAGAATTGTCTTTTCTGCACTCTGCTGACCACGGGAAGACCCTGATTTTGGAGCTGTTTGAGGTGAATGTTAGTGGAGGGTTTCTTCCTTTCATTACAACATTTTCTTGTAAAATCTTCAGAACCTGTGGATGTTCTCCACCCTTCTCAACGCAGATCAGTCTGAGGGTCTTCCCTATCTGTTTTCTGTCCCATGTCCCTTTTCACTGCCCTGTGCTGAGCACACGCTAGTAAGCTACATTTGCTCGTGATGCTTTTTAAAGGTGACTCACTCAACAGCTCTTTATATCACAGAGTTACAGAAACGTGGAATATCCTGAGTTCAAGGGACCCACCAGGATCATTGAGTCCAACTCCCAACCCTGCACAGACACCCCAACAATCCCACCCTGTGCCTGAGAGTGTCTTCCGAACACTCCCAGAGCTCTGGTAGCCTTTGGGTCATGACTATTCCCTGGGGAGCCTGTTCAGTGCCTGACCACCCTCTGGGGGAAGAGCCTCTTCCTGGGATCCATCCTAAACCTCTCCTGACACAGTTCCCTTGGCTCCTGTCACTGGCTTTTCACTGCAGTTTTGAATCTGTTAATTCCAAACTAAGCAGCACCCACATTCAGCCCATCTGAAACAGCTCACAACAACAGCTGGAAAAGGAGGAGCAGCGTCCAGAGAGAATTAAGTGAATAGTAATGCAATTACCCTGATTGATTTACCCAATTCTCTGGGATAAGGACTAATGGGTGTCTTCCTCCTAAACAAACTCTGAGTAAATCAGGAGCAGATTGTTTTTCATTAAGCTTAAGGTGGCATGGCCCCCACACAAGTGTTGAGGGTGACTTCTTCATGTGTGACTTTAACACAGAGAGGATTTAGATCAGCCTGGGCAGAGTTAACTGTGGCACTTGTATCTTTTAAAACCCTTCATCAAACCCTCCCTACCTGAAAGCCCATTTCTGCAGCGGGTAAGGACATGTTTTGGATTCCCTCTGGGAAGGCTGGGAGAGCTGATGAAAGCTGGGTGAAAACCCGGCGTGCTGCTAAACAAGCCCCACCCTTCTTCTTGACATTGTTGGATTCCTCTTTGTTCCCAAGGATGGCAAGGCCTGGGGATTTGCTTACAGTTTTTCGGGCAGCTTGAGAAAAGTACAATGACAGCTGGGAGGTGGAAAAATGTGGGAATCTGCCTCAGAGTTTCTCCTTTTCTTTATCCAAATAATCTTTGTGGAGAGCAGGCAAAAAGCCAGGAATTTATTTGACCCAAGGTAGTGTCTAGGTTCAGGAAAGCAGTTACTAAATAAGTGGCTGATCTAGCTGGGTGTAGCACGCTTGGCTCGTGCAGTCGCTTGGGATTGGGTTTGGTTTGGCATCTGCTAGCTACTCCTTGTCTCCCTGAGCTGGGGTGGTCGTCCCTTGCCAGCCCAGATTAGGCAGCTCCTGGAGCCTTGACAGGCAGCCCAGGTGGAATCAGGTCAGTCAGTTTGAGTAATTGTTGGTTTGGGGTTGAGTCTGACCCGAGGTTGGGCTGGGAGTGGATCTCAGTCGGATCTCAGTCGGTTTGCAGGGATGGCTTGGGTCATGGCTGGTGGTGATTGCAACAGGGGCAGGCAAAGGGCTGCCTGGACAGGCACCTCCTGGAAAGGCTCCTCTGCCTCCACACTCTGTTTCATGCTGAAATTGGATTCTTGCAGGTCTGGAATACTGAGTATGACTTGTGCTGTTCGCAGAGCCGGTTCTTCCAGAGCTTGAGAATGGCCCCTCTGAAATGGAGAATTTAAAGAAGGTTTCCTCTTGTTTGAGCTTTTGCTCTCCGTGGGTTTTAAGAAGTTGATCTTGTTTTGATTTCAGCTTTGACATGTCTGTGCTCTGACTGCAAACAAGCCAACTCCACGTGTGAGACGGACGGCGCCTGCATGGTCTCGGTCTTCAACCTGGATGGTGTCAAACACCACGTTCGGACCTGCATTCCTGAGGCAAAATTGATTCCTGCTGGGAAACCCTTCTATTGTCTGAGTTCAGAGGATCTGCGTAATACTCACTGCTGCTACTCCGATTTTTGCAACAAAATTGATTTAATGGTTCCCAGCGGTAAGTAGAGAGTCAGATAAATCTTGTGTTTGAAGTGGGAGGAGAGGAGCTGTCTGTTTGGGATTGGGAATTTGGAGTTCTCAGCCTTGTTTTCACTTCTTCCCTTCAGTTGCTGCATGAACTTGAGTGCTAGGTTTATTTCCTTCATCCCTATAGTGGAAATAACAAACTACTTCAAATTAAAATGGGAATGTGTCTGTTCCCTTTGTCACTGAGCTGGACCTGCCTTTATCACCTGGAGTTGCTTCCCTTCAAAGACTCCAAATCTTTTCAGTGCTGAGCACAAGAATGGGAACATTGTAGCAGCTTCAGAGCAAAGTGTGCAGGGAGGAAGGTGCCTGGGTTTGGAATACATGCAGGGGAAGCAGCCCTGCCTCTGAGTGAGGGTGTGGGAAACTTCAGCTTCTCACCCCTAGGTCGGAGAGGGCATGTGGTGCTTCCTCATACCTCCTACTTTCTGTTTTGGGCTGGTTTTTAGTGGGTGCTGTGAAGACTGTGGAATGATTTTCCTTGGGAGCAGTGGGGAGGTCTCATCTGTGCTCAAAACAACAAATAATTGTCTTCAGGTACAAGTTCACTGGTTGTTGTAGGGCAAAGGGGAAAGAGGGAGCAGGGAGCCTGGACCTACTGGTTGAGTTCAAATGGAAGATGAACTGCAGGCTGTTCTGGAAAATCAGCCCAGAACATGATCCTGTCTAAAAGAGTGAATGTCCATAATCCCTGATCCCACAATTGCAGCTCCATCTTCCTTTTGGGGTTTCAGCTGCATTTTGCCTGCCTGATGATCAGCCCCACCTTAACACTGTTGTATGATGTGTCCCCAGGCTAAAATTGTCCAGGCTCTAAGAGAACAGTAAAACACAAGAAGAAAGTCATCAAAGGAATGATAATTTTCTGGTTTTCTCCTCCCTTTCCTCCCAAGGACACCTGAAAGACAATGAGCCCCCATCGAGCTGGGGTCCCGTGGAGCTGGTGGCAGTGATTGCCGGGCCTGTCTTCCTCGTGTTTGTCGTAATGATCATCGTTGTCTTCGTGTTCCATCACCACCAACGAGTCTATCACAACCGCCAGCGGCTGGACATGGAAGACCCTTCTTGTGAAATGTGCCTTTCCAAGGATAAGACCTTGCAAGATCTGGTCTATGATCTCTCCACCTCCGGCTCTGGCTCAGGTATTGCGAGATGACAGGACGTGAGCAATGAGAACTTGGAGTTGTCTCTTTGGGCTCGTGGTTGCCACAGCTTTGCCACAGCAGTGAGGAGCTTACTCAGGGAGTCTGTCACGAGTAATTTGAAGGGATGTTTAAATTCAGTCGTGCAGCGGTCTCGTGTCTGTTCAGGTAACTGCAATAGTTAAATTCCTCCTTAACTGCAAGAGGATACCTCAAACAGCTGCATTGATTCCCAGTTTAGCCTTGGAATGGGATTTGGGTTGGAAACAGCCATTAACTGCTAACGTGTGCCTTGTTGGCTTTCAGAGGAGAATGCAGCATGTCACCTGCATCAAAGCTGCAGGAAAATGGGGAAGATCCCAGCAGATCAGCATTTTACAGTGCAAATAGTGGATTTGCACAGCCCATTTCATCCCAAAGAACCTTTGGTTCTTCCCAGGTGGATGATGTGGAGTGTTTGATTGTGTAGCACTTGAAAGGAGTCCCCAGAATAGATGGAAAGTCATCGTTTAGTGGTGACTTTGAACTAGGAAAGTGGTTGGGTTAAAGAATATAAGGAATTTTACAGCAGATGGAAACTCTAGGAAAATCCACAGAGGCAGAGAATGTCACAACCTTATACTTGACCAGGGAATAAAACTTCAGCAGCACGTCTGCTGCTATATATAAAATACTTGGAATTTTTTTGTATGTGTGCTGTGGGCAGGTGAGCTCCTTGGTTTCCGTAAGCAATGGCAGCAATGCTGGGACTCTTTTCCTAAGAGAAATTTGGGGGTTTTCTGCTTTTTAGCAGAAACTGACTTCATTGAGTTCCATTCTTTGTGTATTGAGGTTGCAGTTCCTTTGATCTGTCGTGGAGCAGAAGTTCCCCAACTGCTCCGTGCTGCATCGCTGCTTCAAAGCAAAATGCAGATGCTGCCCAAGCAGTGGCACATCCCACACAGGAGCCACCACCATTCCTTGGTTTGGGTCTTGCTCAGGCTCCCAATTGTTCTCAAATGTAGAGTCTGCTGGGTTTGAGGACGTTCCTCAGCCCTCTGGGGTTTCAGGAGGTTTCTGCTACCACAGGGATTCATTCCTCCCATTCCTTGTGCCCAGGCTTGCCTCTGTTTGTCCAACGGACCGTGGCTCGGACAATTGTCCTTCAGGAGATCATCGGCAAAGGTCGCTTTGGGGAGGTGTGGCGGGGCAGGTGGCGTGGAGGTGACGTGGCTGTGAAGATCTTCTCTTCACGCGAGGAGCGTTCCTGGTTCAGGGAAGCAGAGATATATCAAACTGTTATGCTGCGGCACGAGAACATCCTGGGATTTATTGCTGCAGATAACAAAGGTAAGAAGTGCCTTGAGCCTGAGAGCAGGAGCTTCAGCACTGTGCAGCCTGTTCCAGTGCCTGACCACCCTTTCCAAGAAGTTTTCTCTAATACCCAACCTAAACCTTCCCTGGTGCAACTTTAGGCCATTTCTTCTGGTCCTGTTGCTTGTTACCCCACCTGGCTCCATCCTCCTGTCAAGGAGTTGAACAGAGTGTGAAGGACCCCCTGAGCCTCCTTTTCGCCAAGCTGAGCCCCCCAGCTACCTCAGCCACTCTTCAGAAGTTCCCCAGACCCTTCCCCAGCTCCACTGCCCATCTCTGGGCACACTCCAGCACCTCCACACCATTCTTGGCATGGGGGACTAAAGCTGACTAAAGTCAACTTCTGTGGGCCTCTACGCTGCCCAAAACTGACTCCAGGATTCGAGGTGCTGCCTCACCAGTGCGTGGCACAGGGGAGCAGTCACTGCCCTGGTCCTGCTGGCCACGCTGTGGCCGATATGAGCCATTTCTTACTTGCCTCATGCTGGCTGTTGAGCCGCAGCTTTACCCAGCAGCTCCGCTCTGTCCCAAAAGTGTGTGGGATGCTTGGTAGCCATCCCTGCATTGGCTCTGCCTGAGCTCCATCTCTTTTCTGTTGCAGATAACGGCACGTGGACTCAGCTGTGGCTTGTCTCTGACTACCACGAGCACGGGTCTCTCTTTGACTACCTGAATCGGTACACGGTGACCATCGAGGGCATGATCAAGCTCGCCCTGTCTGCTGCCAGCGGGCTGGCCCACCTGCACATGGAGATTGTGGGCACTCAGGGTAAAAGCTAGGTTGGAATTGGGAATTCTTGAGGGGAGGATAAAGCAGAATTGCTGAAGGGAGCTGATGTGCTGTACAGCAAACCCTGCCTGAGTCAGCCCGGCTTCATCTGGTTGTTATTGACCAGAAATAGAGCGATTGCTTTGGCTGGCTGCGAAGTGGGTTAACCTGGCGCTCGCTCCCAGGAGTTATATCACCATTTCACATCCCATCCTAAAATTGGCGCTGCTTGGGTGGGATGTGAGCACAGGCAGAATCAGAATCACAAACTCCTGACGTCGGCGCCTGTGCTGGGATGTGGAGTTTACATCCCTCTTGAGGCCTCTGGGTGCCACTGCATCAGCGGCGCCTCTGAAACACGACTGGAGCCTTTCCTGCTCCCTGCTCCATTCCTTATAAATCTAGACAGGAAAATGTGTTGCAACAGTGGGTTTAACGCCCTGAAATCCGGTGCTGCCTCTGTGCCAGTTCAATAAATGGATTTCCCTAGCTTGACCCTTGCTGCTTTTTATTTTGCTCTGCTAGGAAAACCTGGGATTGCTCACAGAGACCTGAAATCCAAGAACATCTTGGTGAAGAAGAACGGCACATGTGCCATCGCTGACCTTGGCCTGGCTGTCCGGCACGACTCTGTCACGGACACCATTGATATTGCACCAAATCAAAGGGTTGGAACCAAACGGTAGGAAAATGCATTTGGAGGCGTTTGAGTGGGACTGGACATGCCTGAGCTGCTGGTTGAGCAGCAATGCTGAGGGAATTCTCTGAATTTCCCAGTGTCTCCCAGAGTTTTGTGCCCAAGTTGATGCCAAAGGGATGGCAGTACCTTGGTTCCAGCTGTCACCACACTGAGAGCCATGTGAACCTGGCACCAGGAGCTCATGTAATATGTGACAACAAACTTGGCCTCGCTAAAGCCTATGGGTTCTTCTGTTGGGAGCCTGGTGTGGTTTTGGGACATTTTTACCTGTTTTCCCAGCTTGCTGTTGTTCTTGAGTTAATTTTCTTCACTCCACAGGGCCCAGTTCTGTTCTGATGGTGGCTGTGCCAAGCTGAGCTTTTTCTACTGGGAAGTGCTGTGTGGGAAAATGATCATTTACTGTCTTCCAGAGAATTCCGTCTTGGAGTGAACACGCTTTTCCTTTCTCTCTGCAGATACATGGCCCCAGAAGTCTTGGATGAAACCATCAACATGAAGCATTTTGATTCATTTAAATGTGCCGATATCTATGCCTTGGGCTTGGTCTACTGGGAGATTGCCCGAAGGTGCAACGCAGGAGGTTTGTGTGCCTGGGCCACTGGCTGTGCTTGCTCCTGGATCTCCCAACCCTGGGGTTCCTATTGATCAGGTGTTTGGGAGGTTTGAGGGAGCACAGGGCTGTGGGAGGACATGTCCCTGTGTGTTGTCACCAAGGGAGGTCACAGAAGTGACCCACGACTGCTGCTAAGCCCAGCCAATGCTGGGTCAAGGGTGTTGGTGCTCCCACTGGTGGCTGATGTTCCTTTGGATGGATTTTAAGGAAGTGGTGGTGCTGATTGGTGGGGGACTCCCCCAGATCAGTATAAATGTCTTGGCACGTGCAGCTGCAGCATCATCCCACGTGTGACAGTTCCACTGCCGCTGAGATTCAGTGACCCTGGCGCCTTGCTGGGAGGTGTTGATCCCAGCCCGCTGACTCCGTTCCAGTTTAGGCAGCTGCATTTTATTTGCCTGAATTTTTCCTGTAAACTCCAATTCCAGATTCCTCATTTCTGTTCTAAATAACTGCAAAGTGTTGACGCATCTCAGCAGTGAGTCATGGAGCCCAAACCTCTATCCGTCTGCCTTTAGTGAGCACAGTGGCTGTGGTCCCTGTTCCCAGGAATTTCATTTCCCCTGCTTCGCCTTTCAGGTATCCATGAGGAGTATCAGCTTCCCTACTATGACCTTGTACCCTCTGATCCTTCGATTGAGGAGATGCGGAAGGTCGTGTGTGACCAGAAATTACGGCCAAACATCCCAAACTGGTGGCAGAGCTATGAGGTAAGGTTTGCTTTCATCTCCATGTCCCCTTCCTCTCCTATAAGGAAAGGCTGAGAGAATTGGGATTGTACAGCCTGGAGAATGGAAGCTTTGGGGTGACCTAATTGTGGCCTTCGAGTACTTGAAGGGAGTCTGCAAGAAACATGGAGAGAGACTTTTCTACAAGTAGTAGAAAGACTTTTCTACAAGGGGGAATGCCTTCCCACTGACAGAGGGCAGGTTAGATATTGGGAAGAAAATCCTCCCTGTGAGGGTGGGGAGGCCCTGGGACAGGTTGCCCAGAGAATCTGTGGGTGTCCCTGGATCCCTGGAAGTGTTCACGGCCAGGCTGGACAGGGCTTGGAGCACCCTGGGCTAGTGGAAGGTGTCCCTGCCCATGGCAGGGCTGGAAGGAGATGAGCTTTAGGATCCTTTCCAATTCAAACCATTCTATGATTCCTCCACGATAACGAGTACTGTAAGACGCACTCTGATTTTGGGGGTGTGGAGGGTGTGTCAGTGTCCAGGCAGAGCAGCAGCCTGGCAGACCAGTATGGGGTCAGGGAAAGAACAGAGCACTGACATTTCATTGTTTCTTGCCCAGGCACTACGGGTGATGGGCAAGATGATGCGAGAGTGCTGGTACGCCAACGGAGCAGCTCGGCTCACCGCCCTCCGCATCAAGAAAACCCTCTCCCAGCTCAGCGTCCAGGAAGATGTGAAAATTTAGGCTCTGAGCCTCAGCAGGAAGAAACTGCACAGGAGCTGCTGTGCTAGAGTAGACATGTGATGGAGGCCTACCTCGTGTTTCAGCCCAACCTACTGCTACAACCAGACAGCGGGACCTGCAGGCTGCTAGGCAGGGGGACGGAGCCTACAGAACCGCTCTCTTCCCTGCTTGGGTATGAAACAATCCGAAACCTTTTGTGATCACCTCCTGAGAGCGTGGAGACTTGAGAGGGACTTCACCCGAGGGATCTCAGCCATGATCGTAACTCTTTGTTCCTTTAAAGGAAATCCCTGTAAAGTTCAGCGTGCGTTGAGCACCCATTGACAGGGTCGGAGCCAACCCGGGGTGCTCACTGCCGGGAGTGGGAAGGGAAAGGGAAGGTTTTCTTGCAGTACTCTTGAGGATTTTTCCAGGGACTGGCACGTTAATGCAGAAAAAGCAAAACAAATGGTGCTCTCTTCGAGAGGCTGAGCCAGAACAGTTGATCAGCTTCACAAAACCGTTCTCCCTCCTTTTCTCAAGCTTGAAAAAGTCCAACTCAGCGCCCTGACGGCCGTCGGGGCGCACCGGTGTCTGCATGCGCGAGGTGCGCGTGTCCCTGTGCCTGGTCATCTCCTCCATAGCCGTGCGGTGTCTGCCTGTGGGTGGCTCATCTCTGTCCGTGCTTCCTGTGCATGTGCAAATCTCGAGTGTCCCGTGTGTGAGCTGTTGCGCTGGTGCTCTCCGTGCTGAGTCGTGAGCGTTGTGGAGCTTGGACGGGCTGCTGCAGAGCGGATCCTTGGCTCCCCGATGGGCGCCGCGGCCGTGCCGACTCCGCCACCGGCTGCCGGAACGTCCCATCAGGTTGCCTCACTGCCACCCCTTCCCTTTTTTAAGACAAAACAAATAAGGAACTTAGAATCACTCCTGGAATCCAGGTTTTTTTGTCTTGAGCCCCTGGGGTTTGTAATTCTTGGTCGCGGGGAGCCGAGATGTGTCAGAGGTGGAGCAGGCGCTGTGCCTGGCACGTGGGGAAATGCAGGACTCAGTTTCCCTGGGAACACAGTTCCCAAGTCCACCATCCAGGCAGATTTCTGGGGGCCTGATGTTCTGAGTCTTAAGCTGCGCCAGGGGAAGTTTAGGTTAGACATCAGGAAAAAATTCTTCACTGAAAGAGTGATTGGGCACTGGAATTGTCCGCCCAGGGAGGTGGTGGAGTCACCGTCCCTGGACGTGTTTAAAAAAAGACTGGATGTGGCACTCAGTGCCATGGTTTAGTTGACGAGGAGGTGGTAGGTCATAGGTTGGATTTGATGATCTCAAAGTTCTTTTCCAACCTCATTCATTCTGTGATTCTGTGGGTGCTGGGGATGTTCTGCACCTCCCAGAGGCGCTGGGCAGGATCTGACAGCAGGTGTGGGTTGGGAAATCAACATCCATCTTTTTAATATAGGTGTATAAATATCTCCTAATGTGGAAGTGGCTGTGTCTCAGTGTGGGGTGGGGGGAATCTGCATGGGTTTTCTTTTGATTCAATGCCGAATCCAGGTGAGGGAGAGGTGGGGTGACTACAGCAACTGTGGAAGTGAGGGCTGTGGCTGCCATGATGGCTTTGGCAGTCAAGAAGAGCCGTGGTGTGGAGGTCAGGTCAGTGTCTGCAGTAGAGAACTCTGAAGCCATAACTTTTAACTGGAGTGGTTTTGATTATTATTTTTTTAATTATTATTTTTATTATTATTATTACTATTGTTTTCTGGGAGGGTCTGGATTTTAACTTTTTTGAATATTGTTAATTCTTTCTAAGAGCAGAAAAACAATCTCTAATTATTACCTCTTGACCTGTTGGTTTGTAAAGAAATCACTGCAAAAAAAAAAAAAAAGAAAAAAAACCAAATGCACAGCTCGATTTACACTGGAACTGTTTTTACTCTGACCTTGCTCCTGCTCTCTAAGGTGAGGTTTCATCTCTGCTCTGGCCGCCAGGGTTAAGACTTTATTTCAATCCCTCTGTTCTTGCTGTCTGTGTCCCTGTCCGTGTGTCTGTCTCCCCCTGATTCCCTGTGTGTCCATGACCTTGTACAAAGTGAGGAGTGTGGTTTTGGAATCGTGTTAGGAGCCGTTTTGCATCCCCCTAGGAGTTTTTGGCGATGTGGATCTGCCGTGGGAGCGCCGGCTCACAGAGCGGGATGGGAGTCCCCTGTCCCCTCCCAGTTTGTCCTGAGATATCTCAGCCAGAGGTTCTTGCCGCTCTCCAGTTGCACATCTCCCTTAAACCTGCGTTTAGGAGCCAAGGGGGTGGTGGGCACTTCCAGGCCCTAAGAACTCCCAGGAGGTGTCCCCAGGAATGCCCTGGGAGCTGGGGAAGGACAGGCTGGACAGGAAGGGACATCACACACCTGCAGGCTCCCCATGGGGTCTCCCATCCCAGTACCTGCAGGCCGATTCCCGAGGATGCCGTCGGCTCCGGAACTTGCACTGACTCCCCCCCTCCAACTGTAGCCACACATGCACCTGCCTCAGCGCTAAACCAAACAGCGGCCGGCGAGCGGGGTCGGGCCAGGTCAGAAGGGATGAGGGAAGGGCGACATCCCTTTGAGTGGGATTTTAGGATTTTAGGAAAAGCCTTGTTTCGAGAGAGATGGGGAAAACCAAGCAGGATCCGCGGCAGGAACGCTGACCATGTAGCATTTACACAGCACTTTTCATGCAAAACTGGTGCCCAGGGGTGCCAGTGCTTGCCGAGCTGACGGAGCACATGGGAATTGCTGCCTGGCTCCAAAACTCGCAGCAGCTCTGGGAAAAAGCAGCATTCCAGGCAGTTCCGAGGGGAGCCCGGTGCAGGACAAGGAGGGGGGTCCATCAGCGGTACGTGGCTGCAGGACAGAACTCTTGGTACTTCTCTGCCCCTTTGATTTGTTTGGTTTTGTACATTTTCTTAGCAAAGGACTGTAAGAAAATAGCCACTTAGCCACTTTACCTCTTCAGTATGCAAATGTACATATGGTGTAAGATAGGAAATCTTTTGTTTAATATAAAACCAGGCTGTTGATTTCTGCTGTACATTATTAAAAGTTTGTTTTATTCATGTGAGGTGTTGCAGTCTCAGTTCACTATGAGGGGTGGGAAATGCAGGGCACAGCTCAGACCCCCAGAGGGGGATCTGGGCGGGATCTTGTCCACCACGGCTAAAATAATCTCTTCAGGAATCCTGGTCAAGAAATTTTAATGTCCAATATTCCTGTTTTTAATAAAGATGCAGCTTCCAGTTCCCCCCAAGCACTCAGGAGTTGCCTCCAGCATAGAGATGAAGAGGTGGCAGGTGGGATTTTCAACCCTTGCAGGGATGAGCAGCTGAACTCGGGGACAGGCACAGAGCAGGAGGGGTTGCAGAGAACATGATGGACATCCCCTCAGAGCATCCCTGGGGATGTGGTGGATACCGTGGGCGTCTCCCCGGAGCATCCCCGAGTCTCCACATGGACCCACGGCTTCGAGGAAGGTTAAATCCCAAAGCAAACTACCCTGCAGCCCTATAAAATCCTGTTTGCTCCGAGAGTAAATGGTGCTGCACAAACTGCCCCCACTAATTCCCTAATTAGAGCGTCCTGCAAACGAGCCTGTTGTGAGCGGATCAAGAGGAAAATCTGCCGAGGCCTGGGGTCCCCCCAGGCTCAGACAAGGTGGGGAGGGGGAGGCACCATCTGGGCTTGTCCTTCCTCATTCCCAGCTTTGTCTGAAGCTCCTGCTGTGGTCCCCAGGAAAATCCAGCCCCATGCTGCAAAAGTGGGCAGCGGTGAGCTGAGAGTAAGGAGAATTTTCAAGCAAAACCTCTCTGCTCCTCTAGGAAAACAGTCTGGGATGGCCTCAGCTGCGGGGCCAAGTCATTACCAGATTTTGGGAACCAGATGGGGTATTCCTCTTCATTCCCAGTGGTTTGGTGCCTCAGGATGGGTGGGGGGCTCAGTCCCATCCGTTCCCCAGCACTTCCAACCCAGAGCAGCTCTGCTCCAGGAGCAAACTTGCCTCCTGGTAACCCCAAGCCAGGCTGTGGGCGGGAGGTTTGGGTGGAACGCCAGCGGGATTGTTACAATTTTTTTTTTTCTTCTTTTTTTTTTTTGGCAAATTTTAAACAAACATTTGGGCAAAGCTCTCAGCTCCAGCTGGAAAATTCCCGCTGCCTCCCGCCGGGGCGCAACGAGGAGCTGCCGGAGCCGCTCGACGTGTCCGCAGCAGACACCGCGGCTGCCTCCGGGAATTGTTCTTCCCTCCGTGTCCCAGCTCAGCGCAGGCACATCGTGTAGGAATGGTTTAAATCCCTCCGGCCGCCCCCGCTGGGAGCCGGGCCGGGGGCTGTGGCCACCAGCTCCTGCCTCCCGTTAAATCCCAAATGCGGCTTTGGCGGCGGGTGGTGGCCTGGGGGTGGCGTGGTGGCAGCTGTCGGGGAGCAGCAGAGCCCGGCATCGCTTCTGCTCCCCAAACTCACGAGTTTCTCCCCAAATCATCCCTGAGGTAATCCCTGGGAGCCCTCCTTGGCACCCCACAGTGCCATCCCCAGCAGCATCCCGCCCTGCACCCCCAGGACACCGCTGTCCCCCAGGTCCCTACTGTCCCACAGAAGCGCCCAGACCTCCACGTTCAACCATAGTGTCCCTGAGGATGTGCCCACGCAGGACCCTCCCACCAGACCCCCACGATGGACCTCCACGGAGTCCCCGAGCAGGACCCTCACACTGCACCCCCCGTGGTCCCTCCGCAGGGCCCGGGGCCGGAGCGGTGCCGGACACATGCCGGACACGGGACACGGCTTCCCGCCACGGGGCGTGGCGAATCTACAAAACCCCCGTGCTTTAACGCCCAAATGGGTGCGGTTTGGGTCCAAAAGAGGCGCGTCCCGCGATGTCGCCGCCCCCAGGGTCCATATAGCGGTGCGCGGGGCGGCCCGGCCCGGCCATGACCCTGCGGCGGCGGCGGCGGCGGCGGCTCCGGCCGAAGGACGATGAGACACCGGCGGTGGCCCCGGAGCGCCCCGGCCCCGCCGAGCTCTACCGAGCGCTGGCGGCGGCCGGCGGGACCCTGCCCCGCGTGCGCAAGGTAGGGTTGCGGGGGCAGTGCGGGAGCCGCCCCGCCGCCCCTCGGTTGTGCACCGGGGCCGGTGGGGGCACCGGAGCCGCGAGTGGTAACGGGCTGCGGGCGGAGCGGGGCTGCGCCGTGTCCCCGTCCCGCCCAGCCGCGGGTGCTGCGCCCTGCGGGGCTGCTCCGGCGTCTTCTCCTGGACTCTTGTCCTGCCCCGAGGTCCCCCCCTCCTGCCCCGGGGTCCGCCCAAGGTTTGCTCGTGTCCCCATCCCGCCCCGGGGGCCCGATCCTGTCCCGGTGACCGCCCCCAGCCTCTTGTCCTGCCCCGGCATTTCCTCACCCCTGTCCCATCCTGCCGCAGCATCTTCCCACTGTCCCCGTCCCGCTCCATGTTGTCCCCCCAGGCGTCACATCCTGTCCAGGATCCTCCCCACGTCCTGCCACGGGATTATCCCTGTACCCCCACTCTTGTTTTACCCCCAAGTCCTGTTCAGGTTCCTCCCCACATTCGCTCAGGTATCTTCCCTGTGCCCCCTCCCAATGTCCCCCCAGGCCCCACATCCTGTCCTGGTCCCTCTCCATGTCCTGCCCTGCCCCAGCTGGGCGCAGGGCCAGACCCCCACCCCCCTGTCACTGGGACAGGCATGACCCCACAGCCCCCTGCACTCTGTCCCGTGAGAAAGGCAAGGGGATGGGACACAGGGGAACCCGAGTCTGGTTTAGGGAGGGTAGGGGACAGGTCACAGAGTACCCCTGGAAAAGCCCCTCTGTGGTGGCGCTGGGACTGACACCGCCCTGGCGCTCCCCCCGGCCCCGTGGTGCTTCCTGAGCGCTGTGGGGAAGCGAAAGCAGAGCTGACATCCGGAGCAGAAGTGGCCTCACGGCTGCACTGCCACAGTTCAGATATGCGTGGTGGCCTGGCTCCCGCTCACCAGCCAAGGCCACCACCAGAGATGTCCCTGAGGGGTCTGGAATGTCCCATGTCATCTTCCCGTCACTGTGGTGACGTGGGGCCCAATGTGACAGGCGGCAACTTTTCCACCCAATTCTTGTGGTTTTGCACCCATGTGTGCATTTGGGATGGTCGGTCACTGTCTGGTGACACCTGTGGGGCTGGTGACACCCACGTGGAAGGGCACAGAGGGAACCGCTGGCACCCGGCTGCCACCAAGATGTGCCATGTGCCACTCTCGAGGTGCAGTTCATGGTGACACTGCCTGCACTGCCCTGGGGCTGTGGAGCCCAGCAGTCACTGAGGGGCATTTGGGGACAGCCCTGTCACCTCCTGCCCTGCGGTGAGGGTCCTGTCGTGCCCGGCCGGTCCCTCCGCCCGCCCACGCCTCTGCGCCTGCCACAACAGGGACATTGTCTGGGCCGGGGGGGAGTGGATTTTGCATGAAAAAACCCGACTTTGTGACCACAACAGGGCCCCTCTGTGCCGCGGCCCCTCCGAGCGTGGTGTGGGGTGGGTGCGGTGCAGTTGACGTCAAAGCGTGGGGCGAGTGCAGGGCAGCTCTGAGGGTGCCTTTGAGCACCGATCAAAGCCCCGTTATGCCCGCCCGGCCCGGGGGCACCCGGGTGCTGGTTCGGTGCCGGCTTGGCACGGTGCTCCCCCAGGGTTCGGTGCTGTCCCGGTGGGACACCCTGTTTTGGCTGTCGCTGGAGGAGCTGGGGGGGGATGTCCCCTCGGGTGTCCCCTGCTGATGGCTCTTCCTTTGCCACAGGACGCGGGGTTCAAGTGGGCATCCCCGAGCCAGTCCCCGGAGGAGCACAGGTAGGGACAGGGGACAGAGGTGTGGGGCTGGGGTCCCTGTCCAAGAGTGTTGGAGCTTGGCCCTGGGACATTGTTCTACTCTGCATACCCCGGGAGGGCTGGAAATAGGGGGGGTATTTTTGGGGGGAACTTGCAGCAGGTGAGAGCAGCCATGGAGTCACAGCTCCCTGGTGGGCTCAGACACCCCCAGACCCTGTGGGGATCCTGCCTGGCACCCACGGGATAAGTGACAGGGCTCTGGCCAAGGCAAATTGGGGGGGTCCCATCTCAGGGAGAGGTGTCCTGTCCTTGGGGACCCTGAAGCAGCATTTTGAGAAGAGCCAAGCTCTGCACAGGTGGGTTTGGGTGTGCCAGGGTCTCTGCCTTGTCCCTGATCCCTCTGTCCTCCAGGAGGGTGGTGACGCTAGAGAAGAAGGCGGAGGAGTCTTTCGGCTTCGAGATCCAGGTGGGTGCTGAGCCAAGCTGAGCCGTGCCCAGCCATGCCATGCCCTGCTCCCCACCCTTCCAACCCGCACCTTGCTTTGCATCGAGGGTATTTTTAAGTTGTCTCTGAGCTGGGGGTTATTTTTAGCAGTGACAGAGATGCCATGTTTACTGAACCTCCCCCGGCTGTTCCGGTGGGGGCGGCCGGGGGGGCACGCTGGGGTGCAGCCATCAGGGCAAGGGGCTGGGGGGCTGCCCCACATCACCCAGCAGCAGTTAAACACTGCAATTGCTGCCCCATGGCTGCGGTCGGGGGGTCCCTGGGGGTCCCCACGCCCCTTACCAGACCCCCATTCCAGACCTATGGGCTGCACCACCAGGACAGGAACAGCGTGGAGATGTTCACCTTCGTGTGCCGGGTGCACGACGGGAGCCCGGCCGAGGCTGCGGGGCTCAAGGCTGGTGAGCACATCGTGGGGGAGCCGGGGGGTCCCCGGCGGTGGGGAGCAGCATCCCTGACCCCGTGCTCCCCCTGTGCTCCAGGGGACACCATCACAGGGGTGAACGGGCTGAACGTGGAGGGCATCCGGCACCGGGAGATCGTGGAGATCATCAAGAGCTCAGGCAATGTGCTCCGGTGAGCTGGGGATGCAGGGGGGGCCCGGGTGGCTGTGGCCCCCCCCCCCACTGACAGCTGCTGACCCACAGGCTCGACACGCTCTACGGGACGGCCATCCGGAGAGCCGAGCTGGAGGCCCGGCTGCAGTACCTGAAGGTGAGCGGGGGCTGGTGGGGGTCACGGGGGGCTGGGGACCCCTCCATCAGGGTCCTCACCCCATCACCCTCCCCGCAGCAAACCCTCTACGAGAAGTGGGGGGAGTTTCGCTCGCTGATGGTGCAGGAGCAGCGGCTGGTGCGGGGTGAGTGGGGGCCGGGGAGCCAGGGGGAGGGCTCTGGGGCACTGCCTGGCCCCCCTGACACCCCCGTGTCTCCCGCCAGGTGTAGTGGCCAAGGACCCCAGCATCTACGACACGCTGGAGTCCATCCGCTGGTGCCTGCAGGGGGAGGGGGGGCTGGCGGGGGGCTCCTCCCGTGCCAGCGGCAGCGATGACTCTTTGTACCAGACCTGCGTCTTCGCCTCTGCCAGCTCGCTGGATGGGGACAAGGACAAGGATGAGGACAAGGATGAGGACAGCGGGGGTCCCGCGCCACCCCCACCGCGCCCCCGACCGACCCTGGCCCGCAGCGCCAGCCTCAAGTGTGCCGGGGGGCCCGGGGCTGCGGGGAGGCTTTGGGCCCGGGCCGGCGACCCGGGGGAGGGAGCGGCCGCCCCCCGCAAGGGCCGGCACAGCAGCTTCCGCCGGCGGCTGCTCAAGTTCATCCCGGGTCTGAACCGGGCGCTGGAGGAGGAGGAGAGTCACCTCTAGCCGGCGGCCCCCGGCCCCCCAGGACTATTTATTTATTTATTGCAAGGGGCTTCATTCCCCCGGCCCCCCCATCCCGGGGGCTGCAGGAAGGAGGTTTGGGTTGGCCCCAGGGGTCCCGATTTGGCCCCTCCGGGCCGTGGGGATTGTGACGCTGAGGGCCGGACGTGACACCAAGGGACAGACACGAGGATCCTCCTGAGGTGGCTCGCGGAGCTGTCGCTGCTCTCGGGAATGCCTTCCTCCTTGGAGGGGAGCGCCGGGGGAGCCCTGCAGTCCCCAGGTGAGGGGGCCTCTGGGGGTCCCACCCCCTGCTCCCCCCGGGCTGCTGTACTACGTCAGTGCTCGCCAATACAGAGACGATTTGCAGCGATGTGTGGCTGTGACTGAGGGGCGACAGAGCCCCGTGGGGACCAGGATGGAGTGCCTGGGGGGCCGGGTCCCTGGGGGACCCCCCACAGCCCCCACGCTGCCCCCGTGGGCCTCCCCCCTGGGGCAGGGTGGCCTTGGGGTGACCAACTGATGTCACCTCGGACGTGTGTGAGCTGCCGGGGACTCCCTGTGTCCCCCCGCCCGCTGCAGTCCCCGGTGCCGTAGGCCACGTCCCGGCGCTGCGGGGCCCCGGCCAGGCCCTTCCTGCCCCGTTTCCTCCGGCAGCCGGCGGGAAGCGAGTCCCACCCCGAGCCCTTCCGCCCGCGGGGGACAGGGTGCCCACGCAGGACGGGCACTGGGGTCCCCCCACGCCCTGCCTCGGTGTCCCCCAGAGGCACTGAAGCAGCGACAGAGGAGTTGGGGGACACAAAGTACCCCCAGCTGCTGCTGCAGCACTGGTGCCTGTAGGGGAATTTCGTTGCACGGGGATTCCCTGGCCCAGGTGCTCTGTGGAGCACAGAGAGCCCCCAGCCCCCTGCTCTGTGTCTCGATGTCCCCTCGGGCTGGGCTGTTGCATGCTTGGGGACCCCAGCTCTCAGCTCCTGGAGTGTCCCATGGCTCAGTTGTCCCCTCTGTCCCCCCCTCCCCGGACCCCAGAGGGGTCTGCTGGAGATTTGGGGGTGAGACCCCCACGGCTGTGTGCACAACTGTGTGCCATGGGGGGGGCGGGGGGCTCAGCTGGCTCCCCAACACTCTCCTGCCTTGTCCCTGTTCCAGGACAGCTCTGTGCTGGACATTTATGGTCTGGCTCCCGCAGCCCCGGCGGCTCCCGGCATCCTCCCGCGTGCTGCCAGGGTCGGAGCACCCCGTTCCTGTCAAGGCCATCACGGGACCCCCGTGGCAGCTGCCACCCCACGCCGAGCTTTTTATAGCCCCGACCTGGGGCTGCGTGTGCCCGGAAATGGGCAGGTGGCCGTGGGACGCCGGGGTCACGCGTGGCACCGGCTGAGCTGGGCAGGGCCGGGGGGCCAAGGCTGTGGGGTACGGGCTCGGAACGCCCCGGAGCAGCCTGTCATTACCGACAAATATAGGCCCGGGGCACGGAGCCAGCGCCAGCCGTGGGCACCGGGTAATCACCGCCCGGGCATGGGCACCCTGCAAGCCCCAGCGCCCACCCCGGGGCTCGGGAAGGGCTGGCTGGTGGCCGCTGTGTCCCCGTGCCTCCACCTGAGTGTCGGGGTGGATCCCCGGGGCTGGTCTGAACCGGGGTCCCCCCCTGCACCCCCGCGGCCTTGTCGGGGTGGCTGGGCTCGGGTTTCCTCCCCCGGAGCCATCGCAGTCCCCGCGACCTCTCCCGGGGTACAGCTAATCCCGGGTGCGGGGGCTGCCGGTGTCACCCTCCTGCCTCCGGTAACGCCGCCACCAAGCGAGGGATGCGGGGGGCTGCAGCCACCAAGCTCCGTGCCCCCGGTGGCTTTGAGACCCCCGACAGCTCCGGGACCTGTCTGACCCGTCCCGGGGACTCCTGGCCGTGTCCCCGGGCTGGCAGCGGCCGTGCCGCTCGTCGCGTGTTGCAGGAGCCCCGGGAGGTCCCGGCAGGTCCCGCCAGGCCCGGGGGATCCCTCTGGGGGCGGCCCCGGTGGTGCCGCGGGATCCCCAAGACGTCAGTGACCAGGTGTGACGTCAGCGGGCAGGTGTGATGTCACGGAGCCCCGTCGGGGGCGGGCGGCAGCGAGAAGCGGGGCCGGAGCGAGGTAAAGGGCAACGGGAGGCGGCGGCGACGGCGCCCGGTCCCGGACCGCCACCTCTGCTCCCCCCGTGCGCCCTCCGGGCCCCTTCGGTGCCCGGCTGCCCTCAGCCCCGCCGCTCCTCACGGGGCCGGGCGTTCCGGGAGGCCAGGCAGGACCCCGGTACCGGCTCGCAGGGTGGCTCCAGTCCCCCGGTGGCGCCGTGCCGGGGCGCTCTGCCGCTGCGGGGGCACTAACGGGGAAGCACTAACGGGGCTGCCAACCCCGGGGTGCTGCCAACCCGGGCACAGCGCGCCAGCTCCCCCAAGACCCCCTGTTCGCTCCCGGGAGTGGACACCGGCGGGTGCGGCAGGGGAAGGTACCGAGCTGGTACCGAAATGTGTCGGGTTGGTACCGGAAGATACCAAGGGAGTACCGGGGCAGTACCGGAGGGTACCGGGTGGGAAGATATGGAGTGGTACAGGAGGGTATTGTGGGAGGTACTGGAGTCATAGCGAAGAGTACCGGGATGGTACCGGAGCGTATCGGGTGGGTACCGGCGTGGTACCGGAGGGTACCGGGGAGTTCTGGGTCCCTTCCGCTCACCCTTCGCCCTCCCGCGGGCCCGGCCCCGCTCCGCACGGGCTGAGCTCATCTTTCCAGCCCGCGGGCGCTGTTCCCGGCGCCGGCGCCCGCCAGCAGCCGCCGCTCTTTCCATCGCCCCGGCCAGGGGCTCCCCGCGGGGACCGGGCGGGGGCGGGACCCCGCGTCACTCCCCGCGTACCGGGGCACCGAGCGGGAGGAGACCGGGGTTACCGGCATCGCTGAGCACCGGACATATCGGCTCAGATGGGCACGGGGCATGGCAGCACCGGGGGTACGGGAGACCAGCGGGGAGAGAGGCACCGGGGGGACACCGGGAATGGGGGCACTGAAGATACCGACACCGAGGGGGCACGGGGGATAACGGTACCGGAGATAGTGGCACCGAGAGGGCACCGAGAATGGGGGCACCAGGGTACCGGCAACGAGGGGACACCGGGGATACCGACACCGAGAGGGCACCAGGGACTTAAGTGATGCCCGTACCGAGGGGGCACCGGGGGTGGGCGCACCGGAGTGCCGGCAACGAGAGGACACCGGAAATAGCAGCAGCAAGAGAACACCGGGGATGGAGGCACCGGGGGATGCCAGCCCCGGGGCACCAGCAGCGAGGAGACACCGTGAAGGGACACCGGCCCTGGAGACACCGGGGATACCCCTGACACCGGGGCCTCCCTCCCCCCGCCGGCGGCCCCCGGAGCCCCGGGGGGGATATGTGGGGAAGCGAGGGGCGCCCGAGCTATTTTTAGCCGGGGCCGCAGGGGTATTTTTAGCTGGGGCCGCGGGTGCGTCAATGGAACCCCGCGTGCGTCACGGCCGCGCCCCCGCCGGGGCCGCCCCCCCCGTGCGTCACCGGCTCCGCACCGCCCCGCGCGTCACCGAGTGCTTAAGAGAAAGTAGTGGCGGGGCCGGAGCCCGGCGGAGCCCGCGGAGCGGCGGTGGCAGGAGCAGGAACCGGAGCGCCGCCGCGCCGGCACCCGGGTACGGGCGGCACCGGGATGTGGGGACCGGGCGGGGGGCACCGGGGGCGGGGGGTCCCGCTGGCAGTGGGGGCGGGCTGCGCGCACCGGGAGGTGCACGGGGTCGGGTGTCCCGGTGGGACCGGGAGGAACGGGATTGATTGTCCCGGGCGGCACCGGAGGGATTCAGACCGGGCATGTCAGGTGGTACCGGCGGGAGCCGGGTCGGGCATCCCGGTGCCACCGGGGGCTTAGGGCTGTGGGCGTCCTGCAAGGTGTATGTGGTCGGACGTCCCAGTAGCACCACAGGCAACCTGGTCCCGCGTCCCAGTGGCACCGGGTGGAGCCGGGGCTCGCGTGTCCGAAGGCCACTGTGGAAGGAACAGCCGGTGCCACCGGCGAGAGTCGGGGCTGCCGGTGGAAGGGACCGGGCGGTGTGCGCTCTGCCGGACTGCCCCTTGGGGGTATCCGCTGGCCCCGGGGGGATCTGAGTCGGGCGTCCCGCGTGGTGCACGGGATCGGGCGTCCCGTGGCCCCGGGAGGAACTGGATCAGGAGTCCCGGGAGGAGCCGGGGGTCGCCAGAGTTGGCAGGAGTGGCGGAAGTTGGCAGAGCGAGAGGTCCCAATCCCGGGGGTCCCGGGAAGAGGCCGACAGCACCCACTCCTCGGTGAGGAGCTGCGCAGGACCGAGAGCCGCTGCTTGGGCTGTGGGAGACCGGGCTGGTCCCCCATCACGGCACCCCAACCGGGGCCAGCTGTACGTGCAGGAAAACGGTGGCTCCGGGGCTTGCAGGGGGCAGAGTCACCCCACACCGGGCATCACCCCGGGCTCCCTGAGCGGAGCGGTCATGGAGCTGGAACCAGCTGGGCGGGCAGGAACATGTGGGCAGCACCGGGAGCATGGCAGTGCGAGCAGGGATGTGCAGGCAGCATCAGGAGCTGGCAGGGATGTGCAGGCGAACCCCCCACTGCCCACGCAGGCCTGGCAGCAGCCGCTACGGCATGACCGGGCAGCAGGTGCCGGCAGGGATGTGGGCAGCGCTACCCACCCCCGGTGCCACCGGCTGCTCTCGCCCGCCCGCGGCCCAGGGCCCGGTGCCAGCGGCTGCCACCCGCCCGTGCAGGCGGCAGCAGCCTCGGGGCTGGGCACAGGCAGCTGCCTGCACTCCCAAACGAGGAATCCGCAAATAGAGCCCGGCTGTGGGCAGCGCGGAGGCTGCTGCGGGAATCTGTGCCCGGTCCCCGTGGGGACACGGCAGAGAGGACCCCAAATGCTGTCAGTGAGTGGGTGAGAGCAAAAGCATTTAAAGAACCGGGACCACAGGACGGGTCGAGGCGTTGCATCCGCCGGGATTTTCATGTAGGCAAGGAAAACTGCCACCGGCAGAGTGTCCCCCGGGGCCGTGTCCCCGTCATGGCCTCAGGTCCCCTCTGCTTCAATCGGGGACAGGAGGCATCTAGGGGGGTCACTGTCCCCTCTGAACCCAACTCTCTGAACCCAGTTGGACAGGCACGAACTCCACTGGGACACCTGCAGTGGGCTGGGGGCTGGTGCCACCCCGTGGGTGCCAGGGCTGGACCCACGCTGGGTATTTTTAAACGCAGCTCCCTGTGGGTGTCGGCTTTCTTGATGCCCGTGAGAGCTGCCCCGATTTGGCTGGGGGAATCCGGGGGCCGTCGGGTGCTCTGGCAGCAGGGCCGTGCCAGGACTGCGGCTGGGGGCCAGCGCAGCGTGACCTTTAAAGGTCTGCAAGATGAATTACATTATCATCTTGCCATTGGGGTCACTTCTGGCTTGGCTTTCAGCTGGACACAGGACTCCGGTTGCCTTATGTCTCACCGGATCCATGTGCAGCCCCGGGGGCTTCAAAGACAGAGGGTGGGCTCCTCTCCCCCTGCACCTCGGGGATCTGCCTCCACTGATGTTCCCAAAAAGCCCCAAAAGTTGTTGTGGGGGAAGTGGGATCCTCAAAACCTGTTTCAGCCCTGACTCTGGCTTCCCTTGGCCAGCCCTAGGGCTTGGGAATCTGCTGGCCACATTCCTCCCTCCTTCCCTTTCGGGGGCTTTTGCTAAGCCAGCGTTTTGGGGAATGTCCTTTGCACCCATTGGCTGTGCTGTGACCTTTCCCAGGGACAGTGGCGGCCGCCACCAGACAGCCAGTGGCTATGGGGGTCCAGTTCCAGCACGAGGGGGCAATCCTGGGGAGGTTCCCGTGGTTCTCGCCCTGTCTCCATCCTCTGCCTGGATGACGGAGGGGTGATGTTGGGGTCCCCGCTGACGCCCCTCTCTCCCCACAGAGATGCCCTGCATCCAGGCGCAGTACGGCACCACCGCCGCCGGCCCCTGCGAGCGCTGCCCGGCCGAGCTGCTCAGCCCCGAGGGAAGATTCCCCATGGAAGTGGCTGGAGCCGATCTGGCAGCCGCTCCCGCTCTGCCCAGCTTCAGCACCTTCATGGAGGGCTACGCCGGCGAGTTTGACGCTTTCCTCTACCAGCTGCCAGCGAGCGGCCAGGCCAGCGCCGCCACCGCCTTCAAGCTGGAGGACTTCCAGGTGTACGGCTGCTACCCCAGCGCCTTCGGTGGGCAGCCGGATGAGACCCTCTCCTCCAGCGGCTCGGACTGCTACGGGAGCCCCTGCTCCATCCCCTCGCCCGCCACGCCAGGCTTCCAGCCCCCACAGGCCCCAGGCTGGGAGGGCTCCTTCGGGGCATACTCGCCGCTGCCGAACTACGAGGGTGGGCAGCCCTGGGCTGAGCCAGCCAAGGGCGGGGGGTCACAGCCTCCCTTCTTCGCCTTCGGCCCCCCGGCGCCCAGTCCTGGTGGATCCCCTGTGACCCTGAAAGGGCAGCCGGGCCCCGCGCCCCATGTGGACCCGCGGCTGCTGGACACGGACACCTTCCCCCCGACCCAAGGCGCTCCCCGGGGTTTCGCGGGGCTGCCCCTGGCCCCCTCCTCGCCGCTGCTGGAGGGGCCGGCGCTGGCGCCCACCAAGGTGCGCAGCCCCGGGGCAGGCGAGGGTCGCTGCGCCGTCTGCGGGGACAACGCGTCCTGCCAGCACTACGGCGTGCGCACCTGCGAGGGCTGCAAGGGCTTCTTCAAGGTAAGGGGACCCCCACCCCATCACGTGCTGCAGGATGTTCCCACAATGCTTTGCAGCAGCAGGAGGATGCTGCGGGGTGCCCCAGGGAGGGGCAGGGCAGGGAGAATGGCCACCGAGCCCTCCCCACGGACATGGAGCCGGATGCCGGGCTGGAGCGGGAGGCAGGGGAGGACAGAAGGGCTTTTGTTTGGAACTCGGCGCCCCAGGCTGAGCTCGGCCGCTCCTTCCCCACCCGCAGCGCACAGTGCAGAAGAATGCCAAGTACATCTGCCTGGCCAACAAGGATTGCCCTGTGGACAAGCGGCGCAGGAACCGCTGCCAGTTCTGCCGCTTCCAGAAGTGCCTGGCCGTCGGCATGGTCAAAGAAGGTACTGGGGTCCCATCCCGGGTGGGGGTACCCAGCAGGAGTGGGGAGTCCCCACTCCACAGCCTTTCTGGCTGCGCTGAGGACAGACACTCATTGCAAGTCCCACCCACAGTGGTCCGGACCGACAGCCTGAAGGGGCGGCGGGGCCGTCTCCCCTCCAAGCCCAAACAGCCACCAGATGCGTCCCCTGTCAGCCTCATCACCTCGCTGGTGCGGGCACACATTGACTCCATCCCCAGTGCCACCAAGCTCGACTACTCCAAGGTAGGGCTGGTGCCACTGCATGCCCTCCCCAGGGCCATGCCAGGGCTGGGGCTGGATTCTGACCCACCCCCATCCCAGTTCTTCACCCATCCCCATCCAAGATGATGATCCTGTCCCCATTCCAGTTCCTGATCCAACCTTGTCCAAGTTCCTGACCCAGCTTTGTCCCAGTTCCTCACCCATCTCCATCCCAGTCCTGATCTGGTCCCCAACCCAATTCCTGATCCATCCCTGTCCCAACTCCTGATCCATTCCAGTTCCTGACCCATCCCCCATTCCAATCCTGATCCCATCCCCATCCCAATTCCTGATCCATCCCTGTCCCAATTCCTGATCTTTTCCAGTTCCTGACCTGTCTCCATCCCAGATCCTGATCCCATCCCCATCCCAGTTCCTCACACATCCCCATCCCAGATCCTGATCCGGTCCCCATCCCAATTCCTGATCCATTCCAATTCCTGACCCATCCCCCACCTCAATCCTGATCCCATCCCCATCCCAGTTCCTCACCCATCTCCATCCCAGGTCCTGATCCCATCCCCATCCCAATTCCTGATCCATCCCTGTCCCTATTCCTGATCCATCCCAGTTCCTGACCTGTCTCCATCCCAGATCCTGATCCCATCCCCATCCCAATTCCTGATCCATCCCTGTCCCTATTCCTGATCCATTCCAGTTCCTGACCTGTCTCCATCCCAGATCCTGATCCCATCCCCATCCCAGTTCCTCACCCATCTCCACCCAATCCTGACCCATCCCCAACCCAGTTCCAGGACTCAGCACCTTGCCCGTTCGAGAAGGAGGACTCAGTGGACGTGCAGCAGTTCTATGACCTGCTCACCGGCTCCATGGACGTCATCCGCAAGTGGGCCGAGAAGATCCAGGGATTCACCGAGCTGCCCAAGGAGGACCAGGACCTCCTGCTGGAGTCAGCCTTCCTGGAGCTGTTCATCCTGCGCCTGGCGTACCGGTGAGCCCCGGGGCAGCACAGAGCTGGGGGAGCCCAGGATGTGCCAAGGGGTGACACCTGGATTTGTCCTGGCAGCTCCAAGCCAGAGGAAGGGAAACTCATCTTCTGCAACGGCGTGGTGCTGCACCGGCAGCAGTGCGTGCGTGGCTTCGGAGAGTGGATCGACGCCATCCTCGAGTTCTCCCAGAGCCTGCACCGCATGAGTGTTGACGTCCCCTCCTTCTCCTGCCTTGCCGCCCTCGTCATCATCACAGGTGAGACCTCCCCCGGGTCCAGACTGTCCCCATGCCTGCCTCGTGTCTGTCACCGCGGCCTCACCCCCTGCGTGTGTCCCCAGACCGGCACGGGCTGAAGGAGCCGAAGCGGGTGGAGGAGCTGCAGAACCGCATCGTGGGTTGCCTCAAGGACCACGTGGCGGCAGCAGGGGCTGAGCCTGGGCGCTCCAGCTGCCTCTCCAAGCTGCTGGGGAAGCTGCCGGAGCTGCGCAGCCTCTGCACCCAGGGCCTCCAGCGCATCTTCTACCTCAAGCTGGAGGACCTGGTGCCGCCACCACCCATCGTCGACAAGATCTTCATGGACACTCTGCCCTTCTGAGCCCTGGGCAAGGGGCTGCCACCAGCCCCTGACGCCCCTGGGGACATCTGGGACCCGCCCTGGGCAGCCCTGGTTCAGTCTGAGGATGCCTGGGAACCCCCTGGGCACCCCTGGGATGCCTGGAACATACCCTGGGTACCCCTACATCAACCTTGGGATATTTGGGACTCCCCTGGGTCACCCCCAGAATGCCCAGAAACCACCAGAATTACTCCCAGGATGCCAGGAACCTGCCCAGGCACTCCTGGGAGTGATCCATGCACTCCTGGATCAGTCCTGGGATGCCTGGGACCTCCCTGTGGACCCTTGAATGACCTCTGGGACATTTGGGACCCCCCGGGCCATGCCTAAGACTCCATGTACACCCTGGATCACCCCCAGACCACCTGGAACCCCCTCTTGAATCACTCCCAGAATGCTTGGGACACCCCCATCCCTGGCTCACCCCCGAGACTCCCAGGATCCCCCCCAGGCACCTCTGGATCCCCCCCAGAATGTCTGAAACCTCCCCTGGGTCACCCACAGGATGCCTGGGATCCCCTGGGCACCCCTAGATCACCCCTGGGATGCCTGGGACCACCCCTGCATCACTCCAGGGATGCCTGGGATCCCCTCGGAATCACTCCCAGGATATCTGGGTCCCCCCTCAGATGCCTGAGTCTTCTCGGGGGCACCCTTGGGGGTGCCCCATGTGCCTTCACGGCCCAGGGCGCAGCCACACAGCCACCCCGGTGCCGTCTTCCCCGGGGGCATCGCCGGCGCGGTGCCCCCTTCCCCTGTAAAAATGCCCCCGATGTAAATAGCGCCAGCCGGGTCCTGTACAGAGTGGGGGGCGCGGGCGAGGGGTGGCTCCGGCCCCCCCAGCCTCGGCCCCTTCCCCTTTATATATATTTTTCTGGGTTTCCCTCTTTTTGGCCATTTTCTGTATATAAACTTGTACGTACAGTGAGAGCTGCTGAGAGGGACCTTTGTCCCGTGTGTTCCCCGTTAGTTAATATTCGGGGATTGAGAACTGGGGACAAAGCGACGGGGCTGGGGACAGCTGGGGGGCTGGAGATGGGGCAAAATGGGATGCCAGAGCTGGGGAGAGTGGGGATGTTGGAGCTGGGGGCAGCCGGAACTCCGGGGAAGGGGAGAGCGGGAGGGCTGGAGCTGGGTAAAAGCAGCACACGGGGGCTGGGACAGCCGGAGCTGCGAACAGTGAGACCTGGGGAGCGGAGCTGGTGACAGCCGGGGCTCGGACAGTGCAGATGTCGGAGCTGGGAGCAGCTGGGACACTCGGGCTGGATAAAAACAGGACGCTGGAGCCTGAGAAAAACAGTACACTGGAGCTGGGACAGCCGGGGCGATGGAGCCGGGGACAGCTGGAGCTCCGGAGCCGGCGTGCCAGGGCTGGGGACAGCCGGGCCGGTGGATCTGGGGACAGCTGAGGCACCGGAGCCGGGGACAGCCGCGGCTCCAGAGCTGGGGACAGCCGGAGCCGGGGACAGCCGGGGCTCCGAAGCTGGGGACAGCCGGGGCTCCGGAGCCGGGGACAGCCGGGGCTCCGAAGCTGGGGACAGCCGGGGCTCCGGAGCCAGGGACAGCCGGGGCTCCGGAGCCGAGGACAGCCGGGGCTCCGGAGCTGGGGACAGCCGGGGCTCCGGAGCCAGGGACAGCCGGGGCTCCGGAGCCAGGGACAGCCGGGGCTCCGGAGCCAGGGACAGCCGGGGCTCCGGAGCCAGGGACAGCCGGGGCTCCGGAGCCGCACGTTGCCCACGCCGCTGCCCTTGAACCGTCACTCACCCCCGCGGCGGCGGCTGCCGCGGCCCCGCACCTGTCGCCTGCCTGATTTATCCTCCCCAAAATAACCGGGAAGCATGACCGTGTCCCCCGCTCGTGTTCCTGGGGACGTGGCCATTGGCAGGGCCAGCCCTGGCGGGGGGGTGATGGCGTTTGGGGTCCCGATCCCAGGAGCTGGGGACAGAGCCGGAGGTCCCAAGGCAGGGGGTGACACGAGGGGGTGATGTGTTCCCCGGCTTGTCCCCTTCCTCCTGCTGGGGACAGCCTGGCCCCGGAGCAAACATTAACGGGGACCGTGCGGGGCCGGTGCGGAACAAGGGCCACATTGAGGCGCGGGGCCGGGGGCGCCCCGCGGTGACACACAACAAGGGTCCCTCTGTCCCCCCCGCCACCGCCTCCGCCGTGGGGACAGCGCTGACGCACGGCGGGGCCGCGAACGGGGTCGGGGTGGGGAAGAGCGGAGCTCCACGCCGAGGGCAGGGGGGGCACGGGGTGGGCACACGGCACGGCTCTGCTCCGGCCGCAGGGATGGCCGTGCCACAGGTCTCTGTCCCCTCCCCACAGCTCAGGGCTGGCTTCTGCCCACCGTGTCCCCATCTCTGTCCCCGTTCCCTTGGCAGGGGCTGCTGCGGGAGGGACGGGGATGGTGCCAGCAGGGCCAAGTAAAAGTAGCTCCGTGGACAGCTCCGGCCAGGCCGGTGGTCCCGGGGCTGCACGGCACCGACAGGGGTGTCCCGGTGTGTGTCCGGCTCCCTGCCCGACGACACACCACGGCCACATTCCTGCTGCTATTTACACCAGGCCACGTGTCCCCATGGCAGCGTGGCTGATCAGTGCCCCAATGATGGGGCACCATTCCCTGTGTCCCCCATGTCTGTCCATCCATCCTTCTGTCCCCATGTCCATCCATCCCACTGTTCGTGTCTCCCACGACCATCCATTTTTCTATGCTCCTGTCACCATATCCTTCATGTTCCTAAGTCTGTTTCCAGTATCACCTATGCCCTGTGTCCCCATGTCCATCCATGCCCCATTCCAGTGTCCCTCGAGTCCCCACATCCGTTTCCACTATACCCTGTGCCCTGTGTCTCCACACCAATGTGTCCCCCCTGTCCATCCCTATCCCCATATCCAGCCATCCCACTCTCCCTTTGTCTCCCTAGTCTTCATGTCCCTTTATCCAGTATCCCCATATGTCACTCTGTCCCTTGTGTCCATCCGTCCCTGAGTCCCCCCTTTCCTTATTTCTCCATACCCCCGCTGTCCCATATCCTTGCATCCCTTCTGTCCCCATATCGGTGTCCCCCGTGCCCCTGTAGTCCCCGTAGCCCCCATCCGTACCCCTGTGGCCCCTGTCCCAACTCATGTCCCCCCGTTCTCGCCTTGTCCCCGCAGGGGTCACCGGGGGACACCGCACCCCGCCCGCAGCAGTTCCGCCTCGGAGCCTCCAGCACAGGGGGCGCTAGAGAGACCTTGAGCCGCTCTGTCCTGCGGCACTGCAGCTCTATGGCCCCATGGGAACGAACCAAGCCGAGGAGAGGGGAATCCGCGGCCTCGGAACGGCGATTCCGCCCCCGAGGATGCCCCGCGGTCGGTAACGGCACCGAATGGGCACAGTGTTAACGGAATCAAGTTCAGAGTGATGAAACACGGCGGCTATGACGGGAAGCGCCACTACGGTGGCCGGTGGTGTGCTCTGACCCCCTGCGCAGATGGGATGATCCACTTCCCTCCTCCGCTCCGTCAGATGGTCGGGCCCGGGCGGTGAGTGGGGGCCAGGGCTGGGGCCGGGATCGGGACCGGGACCGGGACCGGGACCGGGGGTGGGGGGTCCGGGGACCGAGGGGCATCCGGAGCCTCGAGCCTGAAGGGAACCTGAGGCACTGCGGGAGAGACTGAGGTGGGCTCGGCCCGGGACCTGTGGGGTGTGTTGGGGGGGCCCGGCCCGGGACACCTGTGAGGGGGGGTGGGCCTGTACCGGGGCACCCGGGTCCTTGCGGGTATTGGAGAGCCCGTCCCGGGACTCCTGGTGTCCCTGTGGTGGGCAGGAAGCCAGGCTGGGACACCGCCCTGGGGTGTGAGGAGACCAGACCGGGATGTCTGGGTCCTTGTGGAGGAGTTCCGCCCACACTGGGACACCTGGATCCCTGTGGGGCACCCAGACCTGACCCCCCGAGCTTCTAGGAGGTGTGAGGGAGGGTCCTCATCTGTGGGATGTGAGTACTCAAACCAGGACACCTGGATCCCTGTGGGGCACCCAGACCTCGACCCCCCTGAGCTTCTACGAGGTGTGTGGGAGGGCCCACATCTGTGGGATGTGAGGTACTCAAACCAGGACATTTGGGTCCCTGTGGGGCTATGGGGAGCCTGTACCAGGATGCCTGGATCCTTGTGGCATGGGAGGGACTCAAATCAGGACATCTGGGTCCCTGTGGAGTACCGGGGGCCACACCAGGTCCCTGTGCAGGGACACTCACTGGGACACCAGCATACAGGGGGTCGGCAGAGGGGCTGTCACCCAAGCAGGGGTGCATCCAACACCCCCCACCCACCCTCCTGTCCCCTCAGCACCCGCTGCTGTGCCCCCCCCAGCACCGCCCCTGCCATGAACTGCCGCGCCGAGGTGCTGGAGGTGTCGGTGGAGGGGCGGCAGGTGGAGGAGGCCATGCTGGCCGTGCTCCACACCGTCCTGCTGCACCGCAGCACCGGCAAGTTCCACTACAAGAAGGAGGGCACCTACTCCATCGGCACTGTGGGCACCCAGGACGTGGACTGCGACTTCATCGACTTCGCCTACGTCCGCGTCTCCTCCGAGGAGCTTGACCGGGCCCTCCGCAAGGCAGTCGGGGAGTTCAAGGTAAGGGGGGGCCAGCAGGAATGAAAATGGGAGTGTAAAAGGCGTTAAGGGGAAGCCACACAAGGAGCAGCTGAGGGCAGTAGATCTGTTCACCTGGGGGAGACTGAGAGGAGACTCATCAGGGGCTGCAGCTTCATCCCTAGGGCAGCTCCAATCTCTGCTCCCTGGGACAGTGACAGGGCCCGAGGAAACAGATGGAGCTGTGTCAGGGGGGAGGGTTAGGTTGGATATCAAGAAAAAGTTCTCCCAGAGGGTGGTTGGGCACTGAACAGGCTCCTCAGGAACCATGACCCCAAGGCTGCCAGAGCTCCAGGAGTGTTTGGACACTGCTCTCAGGCACAGGGTGGGATTGTTTGGGTGGCCTGTGCAGGGCTAGGAGTTTGACTGGGTGATCCTTGGGGGTCTCTTCTGACTCAGGATATTCTATGATTCTGTAAAATCCAATGGGATGTGCCCGAGGAGGGCTCAGTCAGACCCTGTTCCCCCATGAACCACATGCTGTCACGCAGGATGCGCTGCGTGGCTCCGGCTCCGATGGGATGGGGCAGATCTCCCTGGAGTTTTATCAGAAGAAGAAGTCACGGTGGCCCTTCTCGGATGAGTGCATCCCCTGGGAGCTCTGGACCATCAAGGTGAACGTGGTGAACCTGGCAAACGAGCAGGAGCGGCAGATCTGCCGCGAGAAGGTGGGTGAGAAGCTCTGTGAGAAGATCATCAACATCGTGGAGGTGATGAACCGCCACGAGTACCTGCCCAAGATGCCCACCCAGTCCGAGGTGGACAACGTCTTCGACACCAGCCTGAAGGACGTGCAGCCCTACCTGTACAAGATCTCCTACCAGATCACGGACTCCCTGGGCACCTCAGTCACCACCACCATGCGCCGGCTCATCAAGGACACGCTGGCGCTGTAGGGCTGGTGTCACCCAGGCAGGATCACCCTGGGCAATTGCACTTCTTTGGGACAGTGACTCTGCTTGGATCCCCTCCTTCACCTCCAAAAAGCTTCTGGGAGGAGCTGGGCTTGGCCTAGCCTGTAATTTGGGGGTTGCTCCTCCTTGGTTTATGCCGTGGGGTTTTGTCCATCCTGGAGAACTGGCTCGGCGGCTCCGGTCTGGCTGATGACTGGGGTGAGTCCTCAGGGCACGTGTGGCACCAGCTTGGCGTGGTGCTGGGGCCTGGCAGAGGGTGCTGGGGGTCAGGGTGACACCTGAACCCCTCCCCTCTGCAGCACACTTAGTGTCACACAGCCAGTGCTGGCCGTGTCCCTTATCACCACCTGTCCCCCAGTGTCACCCCTGTCCCTGGGGGGCAGAGCTGCCCCAAAAATAAAGTATTTCTGCTTTCACATGGAGCCTGGTCACATCCTGGCTGGGGGGCTGGGGGCCATGGGAAGGGGAGTGGGTGCTGCGGCTGAGCTGGTGGTCCCTATCACACCCAAGTACCAAGGGGCTGAGCTGGGGCTCCCCTGTGCCATCAGGCTGAGTTGGGGTCCCCATTGCACCCCAGTGCTGTGGACCCCGTTGCACACCCATAACATGGGGCTGAGCTGGGGGTCCCCATTGCACCCCGGTGCCTACAGTGGGTAGAGGCAGAATGGGCAGTGGGGCAGCCTCAGCTGCACCCCCAGGGCACCTGGGGAGGGGCCTGGGGTCACTCCCCCTTCCTGGCAGGGCTCTGCACCCCTCCAGGAGGGCTCCAAGGCTGGGCAAAGCTGCTGCCCCTTCCCGGGGGGGGCACCCAGCACCACTGAGCACGAGGGGGGCCATGGGAGAGGGGGATAAGACAGTCCTTGACATCACTTAAACCCTCCCCGTCTGTCGCTGCCGCACACTCGGCTCCCGGGAGGAGGAAGAGCAGGAGGAGGGGGACATGAACGCTACCCGCGAGGACACGGGGGTGAGCGAGGCTGCCCAGATTGCCGTGGTCCTGGTGCTCTGCCTCGCCGTCACCTTTGCCATCCTCTTCCTTGGCTGCAACCTGCTCCTGCAGGCTGAGAGCCTGGCAGCGCCCGTGGCCCAGGGCGAGCGACGCCTGTCTGAGCCCAACGGTGGCACCGAGGGCACATAGGGGTCGGCTGGAGCCTCGTGGATGGACAGATGGACGCGTGGATGGCTTGGCACGGCTGGATATGGATGGACAGCAGCGTCCCTGCCTGTAGCATCTCTGGAGGAGTGGGACAGCACCGGGGACTTGTGTGGGTGGATGTCACCGAGTGCATGTAGGGACTGGGCAGGTGGAGCCCGATGGATGGACGGACGGACGGACGGATGGATGGACACGGACCGACACGGATGGACATGGCCGGGCAGCAGCGTCCCTGCCTGCAGCATTTCCAGTGACCCTTGGGAACGGAGCAGGATAAGCATTGGGATCCTGCCCCGAGCGCTGGGAATTCATGCGGGAGAATGTCACTGAGGGCATAGGGACCTGCCTCAGCCTGGCAGACTGACAGACAGACAAACGGATGGATGGACGGCTGGACATGGCTGGATATGGATGGACACAGCTGGACAGCAGCATCTTTGCCCACAGCACCTCCAAGGGTCCCCCAGGACGGAGCAGGGGGCTCATGTGGGTGGATTAAAAGGTCCCAGGTCAGCAGCGGTGCTGGGGGTGCTGAGGCCGGGTCAGATCCCACCCTGGGTGTGGCAGTGCTGGTAATCCCCCCGAGAGGATTAGGGGAAACTTTTATTCCCTGTTTCAGGGCTAATCCCTGGGCTGGTGGGGCTCAGCGAGGGAGGCCAGGCCCTTGTGCCGCTGCTGGGGGTCTGGGGTCGCATCCTGCCCCTCCCAGCCCCTCACACCCCCGTGGCCACATTTCACTCCCCCAAGCTCATTCTGCCCTCCTGGCCCCATCCTGCCCCTCTGCTCCCTTTTCCTTCACTCCTGGGACCCCATCCTGCTCCGCCTTCAGTCCCTCCCAGCCTTTAATCTCTTCCCAGTCCCCCACAGTCACCAAAAGTGGGGTGAACTGGGGTCACTCCACACGGGAGTGGGGCTGGTGATGTGGGGGGGCTCCCAATTCCTCCCAAATGCAGGTCCCCCCCTCTCCTTAATCCCACAGCTTTAATAACAGCACTGCAAAGCCCTGGCAAATGTCTGGTCCCTGCACATCTGCATGCCCCCTCCTTCCCCCCGGGACACAGGAGCTCTGGCCTGGGAGGCTCCCCATCCTCCTGGGCCACCTCTGCGCCCCCACCACGCTCCCCCAAAATCAGGCAGCAGCCATGTAAAAGACTCCATATATTTCACATGTACAAAAAGTCACTGTGGGGGGAGGGGCAGGGGGGTCCTGGGGTGGGAGGCACCATCCTGCCCCTCCCCCCGCACCCCCCCAGCCTGGCTTTGGTCCCTTTTTTTTGGCACTTAGTGTTCACATCAGTGGTCAAAGTGTCGAGCGCGGGGTGGAGGGTCCCTGTGGTCCCTGTAGTGGGGGTGGGGGCTCTGAGGCAGTGAGCCCCCCGGGGACAAGGGGACCCCGATGGGGAGGGGGCACCCCACGGGTCAGCTCCTGATGCTTGGGCCCCAGCGCAGATGGATTTGGCCTCTGCCTTGGGTGGGCAGAGGGTGGTCTGGGCGCAGGGTCTCCCCAGGCACAGGGATGTCACCCGCGAGGATGGTGGCGCGAGGACATTTTGGACCCGTCCCCACATGGTGTCAGGGCAGGACGGAGCCTCTCTGGGCACCTGGGGGGCAGAGGGGGATGAGGAGGGGAAACTGAGGCAGCCCCAGCCCTCTCCTGCCCCCAGGTCGGCCTCCTCAGCCTTGCTGGGCTACAGGCGGATCCACCTTCGGGCTGTGGGATGGAAGGGACAGTCAGGGACAGAGCCAGAGACACCTGGCCTGGCCTGAGGGGGCCCCAGGGGACCCCCCCAGGGGACCCCCCCAGAGTACAGGCAGCACAGGGTGCATCCTCCAGGCACTGGGCTGGGATCCAGTAATGCACTGAAATCCCACTCCGGGCTCCAGTAGTGCACTGGGACCCTACCCTGGGATCCAGTTTTGCACTGGGATCCTGCCCTGAAACCCAGCAGTGCACTGGGACCTTGTCCTGGGACCCAGTAGTGCACTGGGATCTTGTCCTGGAACCCAGCAGTGCACTGGGATGCCAGCGTGGGATCCAGTATTGTGCTGGGATCCCATTCTGGGACCCAGTAGTGCGCTGGGATCCTGCACTGGGATCCTGCCCTGGGATCCAGTGATGCACTGAGACCCCACTCTGGGATCCAATATTGCAGTGGGATCTGTGCTGGGATCCAGCTTTGCTCCACAGTCCAGTGCTGGGATCCTGTGCCAGGACCCTGTGCTGGGTGCCAGCTTTGAACTGGAATCCTGTGCCATGGCCCAGCCTTACATGAGGATCCAGTGCTGGGATCTTGTGCCGGGACCCAGCCTTGCTCTGGGATCCTGGACTGGAATCCTGTGCCAGGACTCCATGCTGGGTAGCAACATTTCACTGGGATCCAGTGAAATGTCCCAGCCTTGCACCCAGATCCAGCCTTGTGCTGGGATCCTGTGCTGGGATCCAGCCTTGTGCTGGGATCCTGTGCTGGGATCCAGCCTTGCACCAGGATCCTGTGCTGGGATCCAACCTTGCACCAGGATCCTGTGCTGGGATCCTGTGCTGGGATCCAGCCTTGTGCTGGGATCCTGTGCTGGGATCCAGCCTTGCACCAGGATTCTGTGCTGGGATCCTGTGCTGGGATCCTGTGCTGGGATCCAACCTTGCACCAGGATCCTGTGCTGGGATCCAGCCTTGCACCAGGATTCTGTGCTGGGATCCAGCCTTGCACCAGGATCCTGTGCTGGGATCCAGCCTTGCATCAGGATCCTGTGCTGGGATCCAGCCTTGCACCAGGATCCTGTGCTGGGATCCAGCCTTGCACCAGGATTCTGTGCTGGGATCCAGCCTTGCACCAGGATCCTGTGCTGGGATCCAGCCTTGCATCAGGATCCTGTGCTGGGATCCAGCCTTGCACCAGGATCCTGTGCTGGGATCCAGCCTTGCACCAGGATCTTGTGTCAGGATCCTGTTCTGGGATTCAGCCTTGAGCTAGGATCTTGTGCTGGGATCCAGCCTTGCACCAGGATCCTGGGCTGGGATTCAGTGCCAGGACCCAGCCTTGCACCCAGATCCAGCCTTGTGCTGGGATCCTGTGCTGGGATCCAGCCTTGCACCAGGATCTTGTGCCAGGATCCTGTGCTGGGATCCAGCCTTGCACCAGGATCCTGGGCTGGGATTCAGTGCCAGGACCCAGCCTTGCACCCAGATCCAGCCTTGTGCTGGGATCCTGTGCTGGGATCCAGCCTTGCACCAGGATCTTGTGCCAGGATCCTGTGCTGGGATCCTGTGCTGGGATCCTGTGCTGGGATCCAACCTTGCGCCAGGATCCTGTGCTGGGATCCAGTCTTGTGCTGGGATCCTGTGCTGGGATCCGGTGCTGGGATCCAGCCTTGCACCAGGATTCTGTGCTGGGATCCTGTGCTGGGATCCTGTGCTGGGATCCAACCTTGCACCAGGATCCTGTGCTGGGATCCAGTCTTGTGCTGGGATCCTGTGCTGGGATCCTGTTCTGGGATCCAGCCTTGCACCAGGATTCTGTGCTGGGATCCTGTGCTGGGATCCAGCCTTGCACCAGGATCCTGGGCTAGGATCCTGTGCTGGGATCCTGTGCTGGGATCCAGCCTTGCACCAGGATCCTGGGCTAGGATCCTGTGCTGGGATCCTGTGCTGGGATCCAGCCCTGCACTAAGATCCTGCCTTGCTCCAAGGGACTGGAGCACACCAGGCACCCTGGGGTGACAACATGCAGGGAGGGGGCGTGCAGAAGGGGACATGCGGGGTCAGGGGGAACCCAGGGGGATCCAGGTGGGATCCAGGGGGATCCAGGCATGCAGGTGGTACCTGGGGTCTTAACAGCTGGACTCGTCGTGGTGGGACGGGTCGCAGAAGAAGCGGGAGCCCCGCTTGGCCGTGCGGGCAGTGAAGGGGACGCTCTTCAGCGCTGCGGGGGTACGGGCAGGGAACGGGGGGGACAGGGACAGGTCAGCCCCCATAACCGGCTGGGCCAGGGCAGGGGGCTGGGGAGCTGGGGGACCATACCAGTGATGATGTCCTCGATGGTGCCGTCCTTGCCCTCGTACATGGGCCGGTGGTCCTTGGCCTGGCGCCGCCGCAGCTCCGCGATCAGCTCCTGCTGCTGCCACTTGTTCCGCTGCTAGGGAGGCACAAGGGGTCCAGGTTAGGGACACGGGGGTCCCCTCCGTGCCCCCTCCTCCTCAGCCCACCCCATGCCTGTGTCCACTCACCTTCTCCTGCTTTTTAGCCTCCTGTGCCAGCAGCTTCTCCCGCATCACCTCCTCCTGCTTCTTCCGTGTCTCATTTTCCTGCTCTGCATCCTGCCGGGGCACACGGGGGGTGTCAGCTTTCCCCCACCGTGGTGTGACCCTCCTGCTGTGTATCCCCTCCCGGTCCCACCTCACCTTGTAGGAGTGGATGAATCGGACAAAGACCGGGAAGAAGACGGACGGGGGTGTCGTCTTGGGGCTCTCGCCGAAATACCGCACCACGGTGTTGTAGGCGTCCTGGCACAGGACCAGTGGTCAGGGATGGGCAGTGTCCGGCATGGGGGGAGTGCAAGGCAGGGTGGGCATCAGGTGTGGGCAAAGCAGGGCAGGAGTGCACAAGGAGTGTGCAGAGCAAGGTGTGGATGAGCAGATGTGCACGAGGAGTGTGCAAAGCAAGGTATGGATGAGCAGATGTGCACAAAGACTGAGCAGAGCAAGGTGTGTGTGACAAGGAAGGCAAAGAAAGGCAGGAGTCCACAAGTGGCACGCAAAGCAAGGTGTGGGTGACCAGATGTGCATGAGAAGTGTGCAGAGCAAGGTGAGTGTGACAAGGAATGCACAAGGATCGTGCACAACAAGGTGTGGATGAGCAGATGAGCACAAAGACTGCGCAGAGCAAGGTGTGGATGAGCAGATGTGCACAGGGAGTGTGCAAAGCAAGGTGTGGATGAGCAGATGTGCACAAGGAGTGTGCAAAGCAAGGTGTGGATGAGCAGATGTGCACAATAAGTGTGGACAGCAAGGTGTGGATGAGCAGATGTGCACAATAAGTGTGGACAGCAAGGTGTGGATGAGCAGATGTGCACAATAAGTGTGGACAGCAAGGTGTGGATGAGCAGATGTGCACAGGGAGTGTGCAAAGCAAGGTGTGGATGAGCAGAAATTCCGTGGAGCACGCAAAGGAAATCAGGAATGCATGATGAGCATGCAGAGCAAGGTGTGGATGACCAGATGTGCATGAGGAATAGGCAGAGCAAGGAGGGCATGACCAGATGTGCACAAGGAGCATGCAAGGCAAGGCGTGGATGGGCAGATGTGCCCGAGGAGTGGCACAGCAAGGCGTGGCTGAGCAGCCATGCCTGTGGCCGGTGCCAGGCCGGGTGTGAGCCGCCCTCACCTCGGCCGTGCGCGCGTCGCGCTGCAGCCGCTCGAGCTGCCCCTCACTGCCGCCCAGGAAGCCGCGCAGCACCGCGCTCTCGTGCTGCCCACACTCCCGCCGCAGCAGCTCCATGCCCCGGCCCAGCTCCTTCACATCCAGCAACACGTTCTCCAGGGACACTGCAGGGACAGGGGACAGGTCAGTGGCTGCGTGGGGTGGGGACAGAGAGGTGGGGCCGTGGGCATGGGTTGAGGGGCACCTGCCGCAGCCTTCTCCACGAAGTGCAGCTCCTGCCAGAAGGTCGCCAGCTCTGGGTACTTCTCCCGCACCGTCAGCGCGATGAAGTGCAGCAGCGTCATCTTCCTGTCCGTGGACTTGGTGTCCAGGAGCTGCAGGAGGATTTGGGGAGGGTGTCAGTGCTGTGGGATGGGAGCCTTGGGGTCCCAGGGAGCTGGGGAGGGGCTGCCCACCAGGTCCAGGCTCTGCAGTTTGAAGCCGTAGACTGCACCGCGTTTGCTGCTGTTCATGTAGTTGCCCAGCGCCAAGATGATCTGCAGGGGCAAAGCAGCGGGATTGGAGGTCAGGAGGGAATGAGACCCCCACAGGATCCCCCTCACCCAGCTATGGTGAGGCTGGAATGCAGGACCCCCACCCAGCCTGTCCTCACATCCCCACCTCCAACATGTGCTTCAGCTTCTGGGATGACTTGACAGAGGCCGAGGCCGCAATGATGGCATTGAGCTGCTGCAGGGGGACAGGACAGGGGGGCTCAGCCGGGGCTTGGGGTGCAGGGACTCCCCCAGCGGGTCCAGCGTCCCCCTCCCCAGCATCGTACCGGCGTCAGCATCTGAATGTTCTCAGCGAAGTTGCCGAGGAAGGCCATGATGGCCATGCGCTGCGGCAGCCGCTCCACCTTGCTGAACTGCAGCATGAACCTGTCCTCGTCCGCCAGCTCCTCCAGCGGCTTCCGCTCGCGCTCGTACTGACGCAGCGCCTTCGCCTCCGCCTCCGTTGGCAGGAACCGCATCAGGCACTCCACGAAATCCACCGGCAGCGTCGCCAGGTCGAACCTGCCCCGCACCGCAACGTTGGGGAGCAGCTCCCAGTGGCACACAGTTGGGGTACCCTGGACCCCAGCCTGGCTCCCTGCAAGCTGCTTGGCCACCCTGAACCACAACCAGACCCCCTGCACCCTGCCTGAATATCTGGACCCCTCTGGACCCCCTGAACTCCATTCAGACCATGTGCCCCCCAGCCAAACGCTCTGCACCCCAGCAAGCCCTTCTGCATCTTGCCTGGCTCTCCTGTCCCCCTATGGACCCCCCCTTCCCCCTGGCCAGACCCCCTGAGCCCAATAAGCCCCCCTGCAGTCTAGACAGTCTCTCTGCACCCTGCCTGGCACCCCTGAACCCCAAACAACTCCCAACTCCCTGTGCTCTGCCTGAGTGCCCTGAACTCCAATCAGACCCCCTGCCCCCCAGCCAAACCCTCTGCATCCCAGACCTTTGTCTGGTCCCTCTGCACCCCAACTGGCTCCCCTGCACCCCTATTGTCCCCACTGCACCCCAGCCAAGGCCCCATACCCTGCCTGAAACCCCTGCACCCCATACAGGCCCCCCCACACTGAGCCACCAGAACCTCAGCCAGACCACCTGTCCCCTGTCTGAGCCCTCTGCACCCCAGCTAGCCCCCCTGCACCTTGCCTGAGCCCCCTGAACCCCAACCAAACCCTCTGCACCCCCACCAGCCCCACCACACCCCCCCCGCCCCTGTCCCCTTGGCGCAGGGCCATACGTGTGGATGGCCCGGCAGATCTCGTCGGCGCTGCGCCCGGCCTTGCGCAGGGTGATGGCCAAGTTCTTGGCACGGTTGGCCTCCAGCAGCGTCACCTTGGTGGCCACTTTCTGTGCTGCCTTGCTCTTGGCACACACCAGGTCCAGCGCCGGGCCCTGCGCCTTGGTCTTGAACAGCTCCTCGAAGCGCTCCAGGTCCAGGTCCTGGCGGGACGAGGGGGGTCAGGAGTGGGGCTGGGGGTGCCCATGTGGGAAGGGGCTCGGGGGCTCACCTCCAGCACACGCTCGTCATCGAGCTCACTGAACACTGTCCCGCTGATCTGGCTGGGCTTCAGCGCCGTCCAGTTGAACACAGGCAATCGGAATTTGGTCTTGATGGGCTTCTTGATCCGGATGGCTGCCGGCGGGGTGGGAGCCAGCTCAGCACCCCCACGGCAGGGGGACATGTCCTGTGCCCTCCCTGAGCCACCCCAGCCTGGTGCCACCATCCCCTGGGCCACCCCATCCCTGTAATGGGGTCCCTGAGCAAGTTTTCCTTGGGGACTGCAGCCCCGAGACCCTGGTGCCTGCAACCTTCCCTGTCCCTTGTCCCTGTTCCCACAGTTCCCATGTCCTCCCTGTCCGCACAGTCCCCACACCATCCCTGTCCCCATGGTCCCCACATCCTTCCTGTCCCTGTCACCACTGTCTCTGCACTGTCTCGGTTCCCACGTCCTCCCCATCCCATCCTCGCAGCCTCTACATCCTCCCTGGCCTCTACCCCCATCCTTACGGTCCCTACACTGTCCCTGTGCCCTGTCCCCGTCCCCATGGTCCCCTCTCATCCCCACCTACCTGAGAGCCCGACGGTGAGGGTGATGGAGGGCGAAGCCCCGGGCAGCGGCGGGGCCGGGGGGCACTTCCCTGCGAAGCCATCAGAGAGTGAGACCCCAATTCTGGGGACGGCCCAGCACCAGGGACCTCCTGTCTGGGAGCCCTCCCACCCCAGTTTTGGGGTGCCCCGGGGGCTCCCCCTCCTCACCTGGGAGCGGGGGCGCGGGGGGCGGCAGAGGGGGAGGCGGAGGGGGTGGGGGCGGCGCGGCCTCCACGGGGGGCAGGACGGGGAGTCGCAGGGTCTCCTCCAAGGGCTCGGGCTGGGGAGGTGGCTCGGCGCTGGGAAGCGGCGGCGGCTCGGAACCGTAGTGCCGCCGGAAAGCCTCGTCCTTCTCTTTGATCATCCGGCGCAGCGTGTGCACCTGGTGGCTCGTGTGCTCGTAGGTCTCCTGGGGACAGCGAGCGTCAGGCTGGGGGGGTCGGGACCCCTCCCTGCTCCCTGCAGCCCCCCAGGGCTCCCCGGCGCACCTTGACCACCTCCAGCTCCTTCTCTCGCTGCAGCAGCTGCTTCTCCAGCTCCGCCACCCGCATCATGTTCTCGTTCTCCAGGTCCAGCAGCTTCTCTGTTAGCTGGGGAGGGGGACACGGCTGTGACAGCAGCTCAGAGACCCCCCTGGTGTCACCGCTGATCTCCCCAGGACCCAGCAAGGAGTGTCCCCGTGTCCCCCCATGCTCATGTACATGGGACAGGTGCTCCTCCAGCTCAGAGACCCCCCTGGTGTCACTACTTATCTCCCTGGGACCCAGCAAGGAGTGTCCCCATGTCCCCCCATGCTCACGTACATGGGACAGGTGCTCCTCCAGCTCCTCCACCTTCTCCAGGGCCACATTCTTGGTCTCGGCATCCTCCAGCAGCCCCCCCACATCGAAGACATTGTCCAGGTACGCCTGGATCTGCACCTGCAGCTTCTCGCTCTCCGTGTGCCTCGACTTCTGTGGGCACGAGGGCGGCGTCAAGGCTGGGGGAGCCCCCCGGCGCAGCTCCCCTGACCCTCGACCCCCCCATACCTGCAGGAACTCCTCCAGCCCCAGTTTGGTGAACTCATACTGGAGATGGACGCGGAAGTTCATGTCCTCCACCGAGTGCACCACGATGTTGATGAACTGCATGCAGGCCACCTGCGGGCAGGGCTGGTGTCACTGAGAGCTCTCCCGCCCCCCAAAGACCCTCCCCCTCACCCAGGACAGGGTGTCCCACCATGAAGTCGATGCTGCTGTCCTCGTTGCGGAAGTATTCCATCAGCCGCTCAAAGCGGTGCTTCTCCTTGCACACCTGAGCAGGCAGAACCAGGGTTAACCTGCCGTGGCCCCCCCAGCCACTGACCTCCCCCATCTCCCGAATTCCACTTTCTAATCCCAGTCTGCTCCTGGTGCTCCCAGACTCCCCACTCCTCATCCTCCCTGATCCCTCCTTCCCCTGCACTCCAGACTCACCATCCCAGCCTGGTCCTGGGGTCCCTGGTGCCTCCCCAGCCTGGTCCTGGGAACCCTGGTGCCTCCCCAGTGTGGTCCTGGGGTCCCTGGTGCCTCCCCAGTGTGGTCCTGGGGTCCCTGGTGCCTCCCCAGCCTTCTCCTGGGGTTTCCCCTCATCCCACATTAGTCCTAGGGTCCCCGGTTTCTCCATTCCCGGTGTCCTGCTCCCAAATCTCAGCCTGATTCTGGTGCCCCCAGTGACCCTATCCCAGTCTGGACCTGTGGCCCTCCCTTCCTCTGTTCCCTGGGTCCTGCTTCCCAGTCCCAGTTGGATTCCTGTGTCCCTGTTCCTCCCATCTGAGGCTGTTCCTGTCTCCCCCTGGTCCACCCCCATCCCAACCTGGTCCCATCTCCCCCCATTCCCCCATCCCAGCCTGGACCTGCGGTTCCCAGTCCCCTCATACCTCCTTGAAGTTGTCAAAGGCTGCGAGGATGATCTCATGGCCGCCCCTCACCAGGCAGACAGCAGCCAGCAGCTCCAGCACCAGCGCCTTCATCCTGGGCACAGCGTCACCCTCAGCATCAGTGTCACCCCCAGCCAGCACCAGGACCCCTGTGCCACCCTGCCAGACCCTCCCTACCTTGGGTTCTTGTTATTGAGGCTTAGGGCAATCTCGTTGACAGCGTGCGGGTGAGACATGACCAGGTTGAAGCCATACTGTGGGGACAGAGCAGGGACGGTGTCAGCCGTGGTGGCAGCGGTGACAGCAGTGTCCCCACTGTGGGGTGACAGTACCTGGTAGTTCATGATGGCCCGAAGACACATGATGCAGAGGTGGACGTCATCCTTCTGGCTCACCAGGCGTGAGTTTTTCAGTGCCCTGCGGCTGGGCAGTGTCCCATAGCTGTAGGACACGGCACACGGTGAGTGGGATCTGCACTGCCAGCGCTCGCCCGGGGCGGAACCGAGGGACAGTGTGGGCACAGCGTGGGGACAGCAGGGAATTCAGAGGGGCAAAGGCAGAGAGAAGCAGTTAGAGGGCGAGAGGGACAGAGTCTGCAGACGTGAGCGAAGCCACCGCGAGCGCTGGGCTGGCCCCGGACAACCGTACTTACCCAGCGGGTGGGCGAGCAGCGAGGTGGGCGCAGAGGAGAGAGAGAGAGAGCACAGCCAGAGAGAGGGGACCCCGGCCCTGGAAGCAAAGACGGGGCATTACCCCGGGGCGTGGGGGCAGAGCCGGAGCAGGGGTCAGAGGAGCCGCGGCGGGCAGAGGACAGGCAGGATGGCAACGGCAAGACAGCGATGGCAGCGCCAGGGCCGCGTGGGCCATGGGGACGGGCACGGCGCGCGAGGCAGAGCAGGATGCAGCACACGTGGCATGTGCCACAGCACAGCCGTGCCAAGGGCGAGGCACAGCCTGAGCTCCAGGCACTGCACGTGTGACACACAGGTGATGTGCGTGGCACGGGGCAGGGCCGTGAGTGGCACAGGGCACCACGGCACAAGCCACGGCAGGACAGCGATTAGCACGGCACACGCCGCGGCACACCGTGGCACACTGGCACATGCCACGGCACGCTGGCACACGCCACAGCACACTGGCACACGCCATGGCACACCGGCACACCGTGGCATGCCAGCACATGCCATGGCACACCGGCAGACGCCATGCCACACCAGCACACCACAGCACACCAATACATGCCATGACATGCTGGCACACACTGTGGCACACACCATGGCACACCGGCACACACCGTGGCATGCCAGCACAGCGTGGCACGCTGGCACAAGCCATGGCACAGCGGCACACCCCGTGGCACACTGGCACACGCCATGGCACACCAGCACACGCTGTGGCACTCTGGCACACGCCGTGGCATGCCGGCACACACCATGGAATGCTGGCACGCGCCATGGCACAGCGGCACATGCCGTGGCACACTGGCACACACTGGCACAGGCCGCGGCACACCAGCACATGCCACAGCACACCACTACACACCGTGCCACACTGGCAAACACTGTGGCACACCGGCACATGCCACGGCACACCAGTACACGCCGTGGCACACAGGTATATGCCATGACACACCGGCACACACCTTGGCACACCGGCACATGCTGTGCCACGCCAGCACACAGCAGAGCAGGCAGCAAGCGGCAGCGCCATGGCCAGCCAGAGCCCTGCAGCACGACGTACCCCCATGGCAGGACGTCCCCCCGCAGTGGGACATCCCCCGGGCACGTACCGTAGGGCGGTCTGGCGGGCAGAGCGGGCCAGGCTGCTGGCGAAGGGGGCGGGCAGGGAGCTGGGGTGCTGCAGATCCTCGATGGACCTGCTCCAGGCACGCAGCTTCTCCAGTGCGCCATCCTCGCCGCCTTCCAGGCCCTCAAAATCCAACCTGGTGGGGGGACACGCGTGCAGCGGGGGGCACACTGCTTTGGCAGGGGACACATGGCTCTGGCGGGGGGCACACGGTTCCAGCACAGATGCAAGCACTGAGGCAGATGGCGAGTGGGCAGTGGCGGGGTGGGGAGAGGCACGAGGGTGGCTCTGGAGCCCTCAGAGTAGGCAGGAGGGGTCTGAAAATCCCGTGTCCCTCAGGACCCCAGTGGAGATGGGACGGTAAGGGACCCAGCGGCATCAGGCTTCAGCAGCAGGGAGGTGACCCAGCAGCCAGGAGCCCCCACAACCCCCCAGGACTCCCTGGGACCCCCCTCACCCCAGGGAGCCCCGACCCCACTCACATGACAGCGCACTGGGCGAAGGACAGGTAGTTCACCAGCACGTCCAGCCCCTTGTTCTCATCATTGAGGAACTCCCGCACCCACCTGTGGCACCAGGTACCCATCAGAGCCCGCAGGGGTCGGGGATCCCCCCAGCACAACCCCCTCCACACCATGGGGACCCCTGTCCCGGCACAGGGACAGTGGGGGGTGGTGAGGGCACCCCGGGGCTGCAGTGGCGGTTGCAGCCCCTCCGCTATCGCTGGAGCCAGCGCCAGCGCGGGGTTATCTGAGCAGTGCAGGGCGGGGAGGGCTTGGGGCGGGCGGGAAACGGAGGTGGGTGCTGGGGCTGCACCCCCACCCTAGGAATCTTACGGGGGAAGGAGGGGATTCGGGGTGCTCCGAGCCCTGGGAGGGTGTTGGGGTGCACTCGTGAGGTGCTGTGCCCAGGGACAAGGAGGGGTGCGCGGAGTGGGGTGCGCGGGGTGGGGGATTCACCCAGGAGCACCGGGGGTCCCCAGGCCTGCCCACAGCCGTGCGTCAGGGAGCCACGGGGGCCGCGGCCGCCCCTTTCCTGCCGCCGCCAGCCCCTCGCCTCAGCCCGTTTCCTGTCTCCGGCTGCTGCTATTTTGGGTCCGTGGGCAGGGACGAGCGGGGCCGGCGGCGGGGAAGAGCCGGCACGTGCACGAGCCGCGCCGGGCACCACCGAGCCGCCCCGGGCACCACCGTGCCACCGGCGCCGGCCGCTGATGTCCCCAACACCCCCGGGACGGCCCCGTCCCGCCCGACGCCCCGCGCAGCCCCGGGGCATCCCGGTGCGGGTCGGAGCGTCACCGGCTCGGGGATGGTGCCGACCGAGCCCTCCGGTCGGTCGGGAGGAGCCGGCCAGGATCTGGCCACGCTGCCTCGTTCAGGGCGTCATCGCCGGCCCATCCGCCTCGGCATCCGCCCCCGGGAGCTGCCCGCGGGCCGGGGCAGGAACCGGCCCAGTTCCTGCAGCACCTCCGGCTTCCCCTGCAGCTGTGCGGGGCTGGTGACAGGACCCACAGTCCCCCCCAGGGACCTCACACCCCAACCGGAACGCTGCACCTCACTGCACGGCCCTGCAGCCCTAGCCTGGACTCCACAAGCCGTCCCTGGGACCCCACAAACCCTCCCCAGGACCCCACACTCACCCAATGTGGTTGGTCCTCAGGCTGATCTCCAGCTCGCGCAGCACCTTGGTGGACTCCTGCACCCTCCTCCTGAACTTCTGGGGGCAGAGCAAGGCTGAGCCGTACTCCCCCAGACTCCCAAAACCCCCTAAGGCTCCCCCAAGCCCCCCAGCCCCTCACCTTCCGCGTGACTCCAGGCTCCAGGAAGCTGCGCAGTTTCTGGATGTAGGCGTGGGGGGGGCTCTTCACCTGGAACCGCTCCTGGCAGGATGGGGGACGGGGACAGAAAGGCGTTGGTGACACTGGGACAGCAGCACAGTCCCCTCCAGAATCCTCACGGACCACCCAGCGCCCACCTGGTCACAGATGAGGTCCCACTTCTTCTCGTTGTCATACTGGCGCAGGAGCCGGGCTTTGTCCGGGGGCAGGTTCATGGAGCTCTGGGGGCAGAGAGGGGGTGTCACCCTGGGGGACATGGGGACAATGCGCCCCCAGGGGCACTCAGACCCATGGCATGGCCTGGGTCCCGCCTAAAAGCACCCATGGCACAGCCAGGGTTCCCTCCTAAGGGCACCCAGTTCCATGACATAGCCAGGGTCGCTGGCACCAGGATGCCCCAGCAGGCAGAGATGTGGCACGGGGACAGCAGTGCCACGGGGGCCACATGCCAGCCGCCAGCAGCACCAAATCTCCCCATCCCTGACGCATCCTTCCTGTCTGCATCCACTTCCGTGCGGCAAACCACAGACTCCGCTCCCGACCGCGGCACGAGGCCAGGCAGCGGTGCCAGCTCACCAGGACATCGGACACGAGGCCTGGCACTGGTGGCTGCTCACTGGGACACCGGGCACAAGTCCCAGCACAGGTGTCTGCTCACTGGGACACTGGGCACAAAGCCAGGCTCTGGTGCTAGCCCGTTGGGCCACCGGGAGGCTCCATGGATCCTCAGTGTGGCATGTGGCACAGGACAAATGGGGTGCCACCGTGGTCACCAGGGATGCCAGAGGGACTGGGACTGCCCTGGTGGGCAATGCCACCCCAGCGAGAGATGCCAACCCAGGTGGGTGGTGTCACCTTAGTGGGAGATGCCATCCTGCTGGGTGATGTCACCCTGGTGGGCAATGCCACCCCAGTGCATGGCCACCCCGGTGGGATATGCCACCTCAGTGACGCAGCTCTGGGCAGCCCCGTTATCAGGAGCTGGTCACCGCCGCCGCTCCACCCACACCATGTCAGCTAAAATTAGCCCTCCCCTGCTCATCCCGATCCCACGGAGCCGCAGGAAACCGGGACAGAGCGTGGGCGAGGCCGAGCACCCCTGGGTGGGGGTCCGGCGGGACCCCCAAATTCCCACCAGACCAGCACGGGGCCCCCCAAAACTGCCCCCAAAAGAGGCACCATCCCCTCCCCAGAGGGCTGTGGTTATTCCCCCCGCGGCCTCCAGTAAAATCCCTGGCCCCCGTGGGAATGGAGGCGGAAGGAACACACAGAGACCCCGGGTGGGGTCGGGGGGCACCCGCGGGGGGCTTTGAAGCGCAGCCGCCCGTCCCGGCGTTCCCGCCGCTTCGTTTCCTGCCTTTGTGGTGGGAGCGCGGCCGCTCCCGGCCGGGCACTTCCTCCGCCGCCGGCCCCACCGGGAACCCCCATGGCTGTCCCGGGGCTGAATCCCCGCGGGGACCGGCGGGACCGGGGCTGGAGTCCGCCCCGGGGCTGGGGGGCTCCGGGGCGGATCCTCGCCTCCGGGGGCCGCCGGAGCTCCATCACATGATGGAATGTTTTCCACCCCCGGCAGCAGCCGGGACGGCACCGGGCGCCGCCGACGGCCGCGGGGACATTTTGGGGAGGGGGGGCTGGTACCACCACCCTGCAAACTGACCCCCCAGGGCACCGATGTCGCCCGGCAGGACGTGTCCCCCCCGTCAGAGGCCCCGCGGAGACCGGCGGCCCCATCCGCCCGCGTGGGATGCGGGACGGGCAGCGCCGCCGCGGGCGGGAGCCTCTCGTCACCGGCGGGACGCGCCCACGCCGGGGGTGCCGGTGCCCCCCGTTGCCCCCGATTTCGGCATCCAGAGCCCCGTGGGACCACACTCGGCATTTCCTGCCCGGCCACGGCTTCCGCTGCCGGCGGCTCCCACCGGGATGGCGGGGCCGGTTGTCGGGGGCCGGAGGGCACCGGTGTCACCCGTCCACGGTGTCCCCGCCGTGTCCCGCCCCCCCCAAAACAAAGCTGGCGCCGCGGAGGGGCCACTGGGACGGCTCGTGAGCGACCCAAGCGCCGGTGGGACGCCTCCGCAGTGTTGGTGGTCCCGGTGGCACCGAGGGCACTGTCGAGGCACGTCCCGGGGCCGCGGTGGCACCGGGGTGGCCACCGCCCCGGCTGTGACAGCGGATCGGGGACGGCGCACGGCATCCGCGCCCACCGGGACCCCCTGCATCCACCGGGAACCCCCGCACACAAAGGGGAATCCCAGTCCTGGGGTCCCCCGCACCCACGGAGAGCCCCAGCCCCAGCCCGGCGCGCTGCCCCGACAGGACTTTCCCGGCCGACAAAGTCCCCGGGCCTCAGGGGCCCCCGCGGTGGTATCGGGAGTGGCGTCACCCCGGGGGTTGTCCCGGGTGGGGTGTCCCCCGCGGCCACTGCCCATCCCCGCGGGCACCGGCATTCCCCGCCCGCCCCCGGTGGCCCCGGGCGGCGGTGCCGTCCCGGCGGTGCCCAGTGCCCGCCAACTGGTCCGGGAGAGCGCGTCGGGAGGGGTCCCGGGAAGGGATGAACCGGAGGGAAAGCAGCGGGAACAGGGACGGAGCGAACAAGCAAAGCGCACCGGGGGGAACACCGAGAACCGAGGGTGAGCACCGAGAACTGGGGAACTCGGCGGGGGTCGGCCACTCACCAGCACCAGGGCGAAGCGCTCCTCCAGCTCGCAGGGCTCCGGCATCGGCATCTTGCCCGGGGCAAACAGTCCGGGTCCCCCCGGGGCCGCCGCCGTTGCCGGGCCCCGGGGCAGCGCCTCCCCGTCCGCGCTCTCCACGTTCCCCATCCCCGGCCCAGGCACCGGGGGGCGGTGGGGGAGGTTCAGCCCGTCGTGTCCGGCGCTGCCACCGCCTCCCGGTCCCGCCCCGCCAGGTCCCGCCCGGTCCCGCCCGGTCCCGCCCTGCCGCTGCACTTCCGCGGCGGCGCCACCAGAGGGCGCCCCACGGGGCGGCGGCGCCACCGGAGGGCGCCCGAAGGCCGGCCGCGAGCGGGACGCTCCGATTGGCCGAGCCGCGCCCACATTGACCAATCAGCGCCGGGCTTGCGCGCGGGGGCGGGCGCTGCTCGTCCAACGGAGGCGCTCGGGCGCGGCCCGGGCCGTGACGGCGTCTCGAGATGAGCCCCGCCCCTGGCGCTGACGACAGCCAATAGGATGAGGCGGGAGGCGGGAGTACGCGGGGATTCAGCCAATGAGCGCCGGGGGCGTGGCGCAGAGCTCGCGGCCTGGCACGGACGGCGGACGCGGCGCAGGTGCGGGCGGGGGGCGCGGGCGGGGCGGGCGGGGGGAGCCCCGGGGGTTCCAGGGTGGCTTCGGACCCCGGGCAGTCCCACAGCACCCCCAGAACTCACCCCGAGCGGACCGGGAGGGGCCCGCCCCCACCAGGCCCCGTTGCGCGGGGGGGGGGGGAGGGGGGAGGGGCGCACGGGTTCGGGCCCGGGGGTCTCCGCCCGGTTCTAACGGGAGGATCGGGGGGAATCGGGGCGGCGGAGTGGGGGGGAGCGCCGGGGAGCGCCGGGGCAGGGTGCAGGAAGCAGCGGGTAAAGGTCGCTTGGAGCCGATCGGGGCGGCCCTGGCGAAAGCGAAAGCTGTGCTGGGCCCGGGGGGGCGGCTCGGGGTCCGGCCCGGGCCCTGCTGCCGTTCGGGGACCGGCACTCACCGGGCCCTGCCTAATGGAACCGGCTGTCACTAGGGCCGGAGCAGTGTCGCACCCGGGGGGGCTGTCACACCCCTGTCACACACACCCCCGCCGCCACACCCGGCGGGGACTGTCCCCATGGCCGCACCTCCTCCCTTGCCTTGCCCCTTGACCTGAGGCTTCCCCAGGGCCTTGTGGTGCCAGCCCAGGGGTGGCACCAGCCCAGGGGTGGCACCAGTCCAGTGCCACCCCGTGCGGCTGTCCCAGTGGTGGTTTGTCGCCTGTGCCCCCCTGGGCTGTGCCGCTGTGGCAGGATGAGGCTCCTCTCCTAGACCCTCCCCTCCGCCAGGGCCGCTGGTGGAAGGTCCCCATCCTGCCCCTGCCAGGCCCTGTTCGGTCCCCTCCATCCCTTGGGCACAGGTGGCTCCTGCCACTTGCTGGGCAGGTCAGGCTCCAGCAGGTGCCAGAGGGGACAGAGCCTGCCGAGCCGGCTGGACCAGGAGGAGGAGGTGGGCGAGGAAGAGGAGGAGGAGGAGGAGGAGGAGGCCCTGCCGGGAGCCTCCTGCTGCCAGAGCCACCTCTGGGGACGTCATTACAGGCACTAATAGTCACCTGGCACAAAGACGTTTCCAGCTGCCAGCAGTGCTCCCACAGCACCGGGCGCTCTTCGGGGGCTCCCCCGGCCTCACCACAGCTCCCCCCGCGGGATCCCTGAGGGCCACCCCGGCCTTGCAACAGCCCTGCAACACCCCAGGGGCCTCCCCAGCCTCGCAACAGCCAGCAGTGCTTGCACCAGCTGGACAAGGAAGGCTCCGGAGCCCCAGCAGCTTGCAGCTCCTGCCACTCGCTCCGAAGCTCCTGGGCTCCCACCCGGCTCCTGGGGGAAGTTTGGGAGCTTAGGGTGGACTCCAGATCCTTCCTGACCTCGCTTCCCCTCGCAGCTTGCACCCCTGTGGAGCGGCCGTGGGCCCATCCCAGCCCGGCACCATGAACGTCTTCGACCGGAACATTAACTTCGATGCTCTCTTTAAATTCTCCCACATGTGAGTGGCACACAGGCAGGGTGGGTGGTTTGGGGGGGGCTGCGCCAGCCCTCCCTGCCCCCCTCACCACCCCCTCCTCACCCACAGCTCGGCCTCCACCCAGGAGCACCTGAAGAGGGTCTATGGCAGCTTCGCCCTGTGCATGTTCGTGGCAGCGGCGGGAGCCTACATCAATGTGGTGACCCACCTTTTCCAGGTGAGAAGCCTTTGAAGGGCTGCACGTGGCACCCCCAGCCCTGTGCCACCCAGGTGAGGCAATGCCCAGCCCTCATCTGTCTCTCACTCCCCCAGTTTGGGCTCCTGAGTGGCCTGGGCGCACTGGGGCTGATGGTTTGGCTCACAGCCACACCACACAGCCATGAGACCGAGCAGAAGCGGCTGGGGATGCTCGTTGGCTTCGCCTTCCTCACGGGTAGGTGGGCACCGAGACTCGCCCCCCGTGTCCCACAGGACCCCAAACCCTGCCGAGGGGCCAGATGGAGCCCCCAGAATGGCTCTGGTGACACCTAGTTCTGTTCTTCCAGGCATCAACCTGGGACCCCTCCTGCAAATGTGCATCTCCATCAACCCCAGGTAGGAGACGCCCCCACAGACCCCATCTCCCGCCTCCAGCTGCCACCCAGATCCTGTTCCCCACCCCCAGCTGCCCCCAAAACCCTCTGACCCCTCTCTCCTGCCCCCCCAGCATCATCCCCACTGCCTTCCTGGGCACCGCCACCATCTTCGCCTGCTTCTCACTGAGCGCCCTGTATGCCCGGCGCCGCAGCTACCTCTACCTGGGAGGTGAGAGGGGCTTTGGGGAGGACTCTTGGGGGACTGGGGGCTCCCTGTGGGGCGTGGGGGACTCCCCAGACCTGGCCCTCACTCCCTGCCCTCTCCCTGCAGGTTTCCTGCTCTCTGGCCTCACCCTGATGCTTCTCTCCTCCCTGATTAATGCCTTTGTGAGATCCACCTGGCTCTTCTCGGTGAGTGCCCTCCCACCTGCTGGGACCCCGCTGAGGATGGACAGACAGACAGGTGACCCCAGGAGGGGACTGTCCCCACCTCACGGCCCTCTTCCTCCCGCAGGCCAACCTGTACCTGGCGCTGATGATCATGTGTGGCTTCGTGCTCTTCGACACGCAGCTCATCATCGAGAAGGCGGAGAGCGGCGACAAGGATTACATCTGGTGGGTGCTGGGGACATGGGGGGTGTGACACAGGGGGCAGGGTGGCCCCCCCTGAGCATCCATCCCTCCCTCCCTCCCTCCCTCCCCCAGGCATTGCGTCGATCTCTTCCTCGACTTTGTCAACATCTTCCGGGAGCTGCTGATGATCCTGGGCATGTCCGAGGTGGGTGAGGGTCCCTGGGCAGGGCAGGGGGACAGAGGGACAGAGCCCACGGGTGACCGTGGCCACCTTTCCTCTTGCAGAACAAGAAGAAGGAGAAGAAGTGAAGTGGCTCTGGGCTGAGGCGGAGCCACCCCTGTGTCCCCATGTCCCCTCCTGTCCCTCTCTGTCATTAAAGGGGCTGCGCTTTGCTGCCGAGGAAGCAGCCGGAAGCTTTTCGCACCTCGTGGGTTTTTCTCTCGTTCAGCTTTTTTTTTTTGATTAAAAACCAGCCAATTTGTGAATCCTGCTGGAGTTTGGCTCCCCCTGGTCCCCCCTTCCCTGTGGCCCTTGGAGTGGTCACCCACGTGTCCTTTTTCCTTGGAAGTTTGTCCCCAGCCCCACCGGCACCCAGGGTGTTACCCTTCCCCGGGAAGCCGTGAGGCCCCAAAACCAGCCCAGGGGGTTGTTGGTGGGACCCCCCCTCAGCCAAACTCATTGGCGGAGCCTCCCCTTCAGCACCAGTGCCAAGAAATGAACGCGTGCTGGGAGGGGACCGTGGGGACATCGCAATTCCCAGCGCTCCCAGTCCCGCCGTCTCCGCTCTTTGTACACCGGGATGATTCAATAAATCGCTCAAACTCCAAACTCTCGTCCCCCTCTTTCTATCCCCCGTGTCCCTCCATCCCCACGTCCATCTGACCCTCCCTCGGGCACAGGGACACAGCGGCTGCACCATCACGTATATAAATAACCCAGGCTGGGGGGCGGCTTTATTGAGTGAAAAACCCATCGGCGGGGGCTGTACAGGGCCATAGCACCATCGGAGAGAGCCAGGAGAGGGGGCGACAGGACACCAGGCCCCCCCAGTCCAGGCAGCACCCTCAGAGCAGGAGCGGGGAGCAGCGGGGAGGGGTGGAAGACGTGGGAGCAGGGCCGGGGCAGCTCAGCCCTGGCTGCCGCAGGAGGAGAGACTGTCGTAGAGCGAGTCGCTGAGGGACTCGGAGTGCTCCAGCCCCGCGGGGCCGTGCCCCCCGTCCCGGGACCGCGCCTCCGTGCTGCCCTCGTCCCCCACATCCGAGGCGCTGGGGGTCCGGCTGCTGCTAGTGCTCAGGGCAGGGGGCAGCGGTGGGGGGGCTTCTGGGGATGCCCCCCGATGTCCTGCCGGGCTGCACACGGGGGCCTGGGGAGGGACAGCGTGGGCAGGGCGGGGTGGCCGTGCTAATGACACCCACGTCTGTCACCCCCACGTCTGCCCTCCCCCCATACATTATAGGGCCACTTTAAATCTCCCCTCCCTCACCCCCCCCGGGGCACAGGAGGATGTGGCAAATGATTCCAGAACTCTGGTGAGTGTCCCCCCCCCACATCCTCTCCCCATGGCTTCTCCATTCCCACAGCTAGGGCAGGCAGATCTGGGGTCCCCGTGCCGGGGTTTTGGGGTCCTGCTCCAGAGTTTCAGCCTCTTTACTCTGGAGTTTGTGGACCCCACGCCAAGGTTTTGGGGTACTCCGGGATTTCAGGGGTCCCACAGCCTGCCCTTACCTGCGCAGGCCCATGCAGCCCCTCCAGCCCCCCGGCGGGGCACACAAAGGGGTCGGCAGCACCGCAGGCTTTGGCATTGGGGAAGGTCCAGTTCTTGCTCTGCTGGACACGCCGTGGCTTCCTGGTGTCATCCCCGGTGTCTGCAGGACAACGTGGGGACAGTGCTGAGCTGCAGAGCCCCCCATGGCCCCCATCTCCCCACCGAGAGATGGGCCGAGCCCCCGCTGCACCTTAACCCGGCACGGAGGGAGAGACGCCCACCTTGGAGTGCAGAGAGGGGGGGGACACCCACCTTGGGACACAGCGAGGGGAGGGGACACCCACCTTGGGGCACAGTGAGGGCAGGGATACCCACCTTGGGGTGCAGTGAGGGGGGGACACCCACCTTGGGGCACAGAGAGGGGGGGACACCCACCTTGGGGCGCAGTGAGGGGAGGGGGCACCCACCTTGGGGTGCAGTGAGGGGGGACACCCACCTTGGGGTGCAGTGAGGGGGGGACACCCATCTTGGGGCGCAGTGAGGGGGGGACACCCACCTTGGGGTGCAGTGAGGGGGGGACACCCACCTTGGGGCTCAGCGAGGGGGCGACACCCACCTTGGGGCTCAGCGAGGGGGCGACACCCACCTTGGGGCGCAGTGAGGGGGGACACCCACCTTGGGGCGCAGCGCGGTGGCCGTGCGAGCTGGGGGGGGCCGGGAGGCGACACCCCGGAGCGCTTCGGTGTTTTCCAGGCACCAGCAGCTCCTCGGCGCTGGGCACCTCCCGCTCCAGCGTCCTGGCCTTGCGCGGCACTTTGGTGACGGCGGCCGGCACGGCCCCGGGCAGCGGCTCGGGGCGGCCCCGCGGTTTAGGGGTGCTCTTGGCGGGGACCCCCCCGTAGTCGGGGGGCGGGAAGGTCCCGATCCCGCTGTCCAGTGTCCGCGTCAGCGACCCACAGGCTGCGGCACAAGGGGAGGGGTCAGTCCACGGGGGGGTCCACCCTGGTGTCCCCTCCCCGCCGTAATTCCCCCACCGCCCCCTCACCGGCGAAATGCTGCGATGTCCCTGACTCGGACAAGCTCTCGTCGGACGGCAGCTCATCCCGGAGCCCCACGTCCGGCACCTGCGGGGATGCAGAGGCTGAAGAGCTGCGGGGTCCCGCTGGAGCGGGGGCCTGGGGGTTGGATGGGGGTCCTCACCTTGTCCGAGGGCTCCCGCAGGTGTCCCACGATGCCGTTGCGGGGCGGGCGGCAGAGCCGGGGGTCTTTGGCATCGGGGGGGACCCTCCGGAGGTCACAGAGCTCCCGCTTGTGCTCCAGGCGGGTCTCGTAGGGGACGTCCTTCCCGTCCACCCTGGGGGGAGGCGATGTATCAGGGGGACATCCCACCCTCACTCCTACGCCGAGGGGACCCAGGTGGGCGCTGACCTGTCCAACAGCTGCTGCATGAAGGTCTCGGCCGTCACCTCCTGGTACATGACGGGGAGGGGGCCGGGGCCTCGCGGGGGCCCACGGGGACGCCCTTTCTCCAGCGCCAGTCCCTGCAGGAACGCGTGCTCCTCCCGCAGCGCCTTCCGCAGATCCTCCGCCTTCTCCATCAGCTTCGAGATGTTGAGACTCTCGGCTTCCAGCTTGCGGGCGGCCAGCTTGACCTCTCTGCGCAGGGGCGCGGGGGTCCCAGCCCACTCGCGCCCGCGCCCGCCGTCCCCGCGCCGGCTCAGCGCAGGCAATTTGCTGCGCCGCAGCCCGAACCAGCTCGCCAGCCCTGCCGCCTTGCCCTTGGCCTCGGCTCCCGGCGCCCGCTCCTGCCCCTGCAGCCGCAGCACGTTCTCCTCGATGCCCTTCATCACCTTCTCCTCGATGGCCGAGTGCCCCGCGGCGCTCGGCGCAGGCCCCGTGGGCTCGAGGTCTGCGGGGGTTTTGTGGGGACCCCCGCCCGCCTTGGAGCCCGCCGGCTCCTCGCCCCGCGGAGCCCCGGCTTTGCCCGCCTTGGTGGGCAGCTTGGTGGGGCTGCCGTGAGGGCTGCGGGAGGCCTTGGCAGGGGGCGTGGGTGGGGGCCGAGAGGGGGTCCTGCCAGTGACGGGGCGCCCCTTGCCCCCCGCCTTGCCGGGGTCGCCCATGGAGCCGGAGGAGTAGCAGCGAGCCAGAGGCTCCGCGCCGTGCGCTGGCTCGGGGTGCTTCAGGCTGCCCCCCAAACCTCCCCGGGGCGGGGGGCGCAGCTCGGCCCCGTGGCCGCGTTCGTGCCGCCCTGGGCCGGGGGGCTCGCGGCCCTCGGCCCCCCGCAGCTTGCCCAGGGCGGCCAGGCGCTCCTTGAAGGGCAGGTACCCCGGCTCGGGGGGCTTCTTGCCGGGGCGGCGGCAGGGGGCCGAGCCCCCCGTGCCACGGCGAGAGCTGGGGGGGGAAGCGGCCGCTCGCTCCCCCCCGGCCAGGGGTCCCTGTGGCCCAGGGGGCTGCTCGACCGCCTCGAAGGTGCGGGCGGGAGGAAAGGCGGGGGGCTCGGGGGAACCGGGCTCTGGGGGGGCTTCGGGGGATGGGCGGCGGCTGAGCCCCGGTGAGGCCTCGGGGTGGGCGCCACGACAGGGGATCTTGGAGGGGTGGGTGAACTGGGGGCTGAGGCGCAGCCCCCCGGGCGGGGGTGGCAGCTTGAGCACCTTGGTGGGGGAGGGCAGGGGGTTGGGAACCCCCCCAGGCGAGAGTGGGGTGAAGCCCCCCTCGGGGCTCTCCTCGCCCGGCGTGTAGAGTCCCAGGAACGCAGGGTGCTCCCCGCGCCGCTGCCGGGGGGGTCCCCCGGGGGCTTCACCATTGCGCCGGCAGCAGCCCCCCCCCTCACCTCGCAGCAGCCGCTCGGCCAAGGCGCTGAGCAGAGCTCCCCGCGGCGGCCCCCCTTCCTCCGGCGAGGAGCAGGGGCTGCCCTCGGTCCCCCGCCAGCCCCCCACAGCCCCCGGGCCCCGCAGTGGGCAGGGGGGCCACCCCGGGGCTGCGCAGGGCTCGGGGGAGCCGGGGGAGGCTGGGGGGGGCCCCAACAGTGGGTCTGTCTCCTCCAGCTTGCGCAGCACCTCCAGGATTTGAGCTTTCTTTTTGAAGAAGGGGGACAGGGCGTCCAGGGGTGGGGCGCCGGGGCTGAGCCCAGGGCTGCCCGATGGAACTGGTGGCAGAACCTGTGGGAAGCAGGCACCGTCACCTTGGGGACACCTGGCACTGAGTCCCCTGGCACCAGAGAGGGTCACTCTGGAAACACAGAGAGGCTTTGGGATGGGGACACAATGGGGACAGGGACATTGGGGGCAATGGGTTTTGGAGCCAGGGACGTCACACATGGAGAGGTGGACACCAAGGACCTGGAGAGGTGACAGTACAGGGGCCACAGGAAAGGGACACCACTGAATGTATGATGCCATAGGCACATGGATGGGGACACCCCAGATCCAGGGAGGGGGACGGCAAAGGACACCATGGGCCTGGGAAGCCACATGTCACAGGCCTGGTGACACCACGTGCTGGGCAAAGACAATGAGGAAGGGGGTGACACGGCGCGGAGAGGGGACACTAGGACAGGAAGGGGTTGGGGGCAGCGGTACCCACCTCGGGCAGGGGCACACAGAGCCCAGGGAGCAGTGGTGGGGGCTGCTGCTCAGCACAGGCTGGCTGGGGGGTGACCGGGGCGTCTGGGGGTACCGGCACAGGGTGCAGTGGCAGCTGGACAGGAGAGAGATGGTGGGTTAAGCTCGGGGGGGGCTCTGCCCCATGCCCACCCCCCAGCTCCGATGCAGCCCTGGGCACACCTGGGGCAGGGACCCAGTTGAGAGCTGCAGCTTCTGCTGGAAGAGGTCGCTCAGCACCTGGTTCTGCCGCTCCAGCTCAAAGACACGTTTTTTCAGCTTGATGCACTCCTCGCGCAGGTCCTGGCCGGGGTGGGGGGGTGGGGGGTCAGCCAGGACCCCCCTGAGCCCCTAAACATCCTCCTGGCCCCCCAACACCCTCCTGCCCTCCTGCCACCCACCTTTTGGTTGAGCAGCGCCTGCACCACATGGTTGGCAACCTGGGGAGCAGAGGGGAGGTCTGGGGTGGGGCACAAGGGCACACGCAGCCTCATGCCCCAGCACACATGTGTACACATGTGTACCACGCGTGTGTGTGTGTTCTGCAGTACCTCATCCAGACAGCGTTCATACGTCTCCCGCTGGTTCTCATTGGCCTGGGCCAGGGCTGAGTTCTCGGCCTAGGACAGAGCAGGGACAGCTCAGGGGACACAGTGGACATCCCCATGGCACCAGGATGTCTCCTGGTGGCACTCAGAGCCACTCATGGCAGGACGGGGCTGCCCCAGGAGCAGCGGCACACCAGGGCCATGGAAAGCTGGAAAATGCTACCCAGCACCACAGTGCCCAGACCGTTGGCTCCACGGCACTGGCCATGGCTGGCTCTTGGTGCATGGTGGCCATGGCCACAGCTTCACAGTGGCCACAGCTGCCTGGTGGTCCCATGTCCCGGTGCTCCCATTCCTGCCTACCTCCAGCTCCCGCAGGCGCTGCAGCAGCTCATGGCTGGTGCCCGTCTCGCCCAGCGCCGCGGGGCTCCCGGGTCCCGGTGCCTCGGCCACGCTCTCCGACATCACTGCTGTGGGGGACATGCGTCACGACAGGGTCCCTGGTGGCCCCTAGCTGGTGGCACTCGGCCTGCAGCACCGCCAGGCCCTGCACAGCCCAGGCCCTCCTTACCTGGCTTCGGATGTCCCCAGCCCCGTCCCTGTGCGGTGTCACCTGCAGGGGAGAACCGGGCTGAGAAGGGAGATGGAGCCTCGGCAGACCCCCAAGGCCGAGTCCTGACCCCACTGGCATCAAGAGCCGCAGGGACCCCTCCTGCTGCCCAGCTCATTCCCGGTGGTGCAGGGGAACCAGACAGGCACCGGGATGTGCAGCCGGGACCGGGACCGGGACCAGCCCTGGGGCACCAGGATGTGCAGCACCACCGGGACTGGGACCGGCATCAGCCCCGGGGCACCGGTATGCCCCCAGGACCGGGACCACCACCGGCACGGGGTCACGAGGATGCGCAGGACCGCTGGGACCGGGATCGGCACCAGCCCCGGGGCGCCGGGATGTGCAGCACCTCCGGGGCACGGGGATATGCAGCACCCCCGGGGCTGGCCCCCGCCCCGGGGCACCGGGATGCGCAGCCCCGGTGCACAGGACCCCGGCGTTCAGATGGGCCCCCCCAGTGCCGCACACCCCCCGCTCCGCCCCGGGCTCCCCCCCGCCGCCGGTGCCACTGCGTCCGTGCGCTGAGCCCCAGCCCCGGTCCCGGCCCCGTACTCACGCCCGGGGCTCCCGGTGCCGCCGCCAGGCTCGGCTCAGAGCGGCCCTGGGGCCGGTCCCGGCGGCGGCGGCGATTCCATCCCGGCCCGGCCCGGCCGCGCTATTGTTGGGAGGCGGCGGCGGCGGCTCCGCCTTCCCGCCGCGGCCGGGGAGGAGCCGGGATGGAGCCACCGCCTCCCCCGGTGCGCGGCTCCGCCAGCGCCAGCCCCGGGCAACCGGCGCTGGGGCCCCCGGGAGCAGCGGCACGGCTACACCGGGAATGATCCCGGGAGAGGAAGCACCGGCAATCCTCGGTGCAACCGGACACCGCCGGAGGGGGACAGGGCAGCGCACGGAGGGATCCCCGCAGGGCATCCCGGACCCTCTGGAGGGACCCCCGGAGCCCGGGGAGCCCTCGGGGAGCCCTCCGGGGCTGCGGACGCGGAGCCGAGCCGTGACCCCCGGCCGTGGCCGCCACCCCCCGCCCCTCGAGGGTGAGGTTTGGGGTTTTGGGGTTCACGCGGGGCCACGCGTCCCCGGTTCACCCGGACCCCACGGCACCGCGGCGGGGAGGGGGAGGGCTCGGCAGGACGAGGGAGACCGGAGGGGACAAGAGGAGGGTCTGGGAGTGATGCGGGGGACAAGGAGAAGGTCTGGGGATGATGGAGGTGACAAGAAGGTCTAGGGGGGCACGGGCAGACCTCGCACGTGCTGTCCCCGTTCCCTGCAGCCCGTGGGGGAAACCCACGCGGGTCCCTGCGGTCCCCATTGTCCCCGAGGTGCCCATGGGCCCCTCGCCTGCCCCCCGCGCAGGAAGCGGCCCCGGGGCCGGCGGCTCCGGCTGCGTCACGGGGGGAAGTGAGGCTCTGTCTGGAGGGGAAGAGCAGCCCGCGGCCCCCCCAAGCCCCCGGCGGGGACAGCCGGGGGGGCCCCGACAGATGGACAGCGCGGCCATCCCCTCCCCCAGCGTGGGGCCCCGCGGGGGCAGCGCGAGGGTCCCTGTGGGGAGGGGGACACGGGCTCGGGGTGGCCCTGGCTGTGCCCGAGCCGTGTCCTCTCCCCAGGACCCCCCAGTCACTCGGTCCCCTCTGCCCCGGGCACGGTGGGGACACGGTGTGGGGACACGGCACGTGCCCAAGCTGCAGCCGAGGACACGCCAGCGTGGCCGTGACAGGCTGGCCTGGCCTGCCCCACACCACGGTCCCCACTCCGAGCCCAGAGACGTGGGGTGACAGCCCTGAGTGTCCCCAACACTGCTGAGCTGCTCTGGGGGCAGCCAGGACACACTGAGGATAGCCCAGGGACATGGGGTGACAGCCCCGAGTGTCCCCAACACTGCTGAGCTGCTCTGGGGGCAGCCAGGACACACTGGGGATAGCCCAGGGACATGGGGTGACAGCCCCGGGTGTCCCCAACCCTGCTGAGCTGCTCTGGGGGCAGCCAAGACACACTGGGGACAGCCCAGGGACATGGGGTGACAGCCCCGGGTGTCCCCAACCCTGCTGAGCTGCTCTGGGGGCAGCCAGGACACACTGGGGACAGTCCAGGGACAGCCAGGATGCACCAGGGACAGCAAGGACACTCTGGGGACAGCCGGGATACACCGGGGACAAGTGGGATGTGCTAGAGACACAGCCTCGGGGTGCAGGGACACATCGAGGACAGCTGGGACTCGCCAGGGACACGCAGGGACAGGCAGGGATGTGGTGGGGACGCTGGGAACAGTCAGGATGTGGTGGGGACAGCAGAGACACGCGCAGGGGACAGCTGGGTTCTACTGGGGACACTGGGGACGGGGGGGTGGCATGAAAGACAGTGGGGGATACCCCAGGGACACCCGGGATGCAGTGGGGACACTGAGGACACCTCAGGGACAGTCAGGATGCAGTAGGAACGTACCAGGGACAGTCAGGATGCAGTGGGGACACCTCAGGGAGGGTCAGGATGCAGTGGGGACACTGGGGACACCTCAGGGAGGGTCAGGATGCAGTGGGGACACTGGGGACACCTCAGGGAGGGTCAGGATGCAGTGGGGACACTGGGGACAGCCGAGATGCACTGGGGACACTTGGGGACACCCCAGGGACAGCCGGGATGCACTGGGGACACCCCAGGGACAGCCGGGATGGAATGGGAACACTTGGGGACACCCCAGGGACAGCCGGGATGCACTGGGGACACTTGGGGACACCCCAGGGACAGCCGGGATGCATTGGGGACACCCCAGGGACAGCCGGGATGGAATGGGGACACTTGGGGACATACCAGGGGTAGTCAGGATGCAGTGGGGACACTGGGGACAGCCGGGATGCACTGGGGACATTGGGGACACCCCAGGGACAGCCGAGATGCTCTGGGGACACCGGGGACACCCCAGGACGCACTGGGGACAGCGGCGAGAGCTGAGGACTCAGCGGGGATGCACAGGGGGGCACCGGGGACATGCGGAGGACCACCGGGCGGGCCACCCCCGCCGCTTCCCCGGGGTCAATCCCCACCCTCCCGCGGCACGATCCGGTGCCCGGAGGCCACGGACGCCCCCCCGCCTCCGGTGCCCCCGAGGAGCGGCGCGACCCCCGGCCCCCCCACCTGCCCCCCGCCGCGGCGCAACCGGACTCACCGGGGGCTACGGCGGGGCCGGGGCCGGGACGGCATGGCCGGGGCTGGGACCGGGACCGGGGCCGGGGCGGGACCGGCGGCGGTGGTGACGTCATGGCTCCACCGGGCCGGCCCCGCCCTGCGCCCCCGCCGCCGCCAATCCGCGCCCGGGGGCGGCGGGGGAGTCCCGGTGCCGCCGCCGCATCCCCGCCCCGGGCACCCCCCCGCACCCCCCCGCCCGTGATCCCCGGCGCCGCCCGGCACGGAGCCGGTACCGCCGCCCCTCCTTCCCTCCGGCGGGAATCGGTACCGAGACACCGATCCCTGCCCCGGGATGGGACCGACCCCGCCCGCGGAGCCCCCCGAGTGCTCTCCCCGCCACTGCAGATCAAGGGGTGACCCCCAAAGGGCCCCCCCAGCCCCCCCCGGACAGCTCCCCCATTTTTCCACTCATCCACAAGACACAGCGACACTGAGCTCCATCACTTTATTGCGGGGGGACCGCGGGGAGGGAACCTCTGTCCCCTCCAAATGTCACAGGGCCACGTCACACCCCCTCCCCCCACCCCCCAGGGCACGGCAGGGCGTGGCAAAGGATCCCAAACTTCGGAGATTTCCCCCAGTCTTCCTGTGGCTACTCCATCTGCACAGAGGGGAGGGGTCTGGAGTCCCCACTCGGGGGTTTCAGGGCCTCCACTCTGGGACTTCAGAGTTCCCACTGTGGAATTTGAAGGGTCCCCACTGTGGAATTCCAGGGGTCCCCACTCTGGGACTTCAGGGTCCCCACGCTGGGATTTCAGGGGTCCCCATTCTGGGATTTCAGACTGCCCACTCTTGGGTTTTAGGGTCACCACTCGAGCATTTCAGGGTCCCCACTCTGGAATTCCAGGGTCCCCACTCAGGGATTTCAGGGTCCTCACTCTGGTATTTGAAGGGTCCCCACTCTGGGATTTCAGATTCCCCACTCAGGGATTTCAGGGTCCTCACTCTGGTATTTGAAGGGTCCCCACTCTGGGATTTCAGATTCCCCACTCTGGGATTTCAGGGGTCCCACTCTGGGGTTTCAGGGTCCCCAGTCTGAAATTTCAGGGTCCCCACTCTGGGATTTCAGGGTCCCCACTCTGGCATTTCAGGGTCCCCACTGGAATTTCAGGAGTCCCCACTCTGGGATTTCAGGGTTCCCACGCTGGAATTTCAGGGGTCCCCACTCTGGAATTTCAGGGGTCCCCACTCCGGGATTTGAGAGTCCCCGCTGGGATTTCAGGGCTCCCTGTGGCTCCAGGAGTCAGTGGAGGAGCCAGAACTGCAGCTCATCCTGGCCCTGGACCAGGACAGCTGCACCCCAGTCCCCTCATGTCCCACGCTGAGGGTCCCCTGGGTGCTGGGGGGCTCAGCTCACGGCCCCCGGCTCCAGGCTCCCGTTGGCAGCCACTCCCCGGGCCGGGGTGGACGAGGCCGTGTCCTCTGGCTGTTGGTCATCCCGGGGACCCGTCTGGTACGGGAGGTGACTCTGCTGGGGACAGGACAGGGACGGTGAGATGGCAGTGGTGGGACAAGGCTTGAAGAGTGTCGCTCCCACACGAATTGGTCATTCCATAGGATGGGAGCACCAACAGACCGGGAGACACTTCCTCTGGGCTCCTGTTTGAAACCAACGGCTACGGCAAACCGGGGGTCTTCAGTCAGAGCCTGGGCTGTGCTCCCCCCACCCCAAAACTCGGCTCTCACCCCAAAACGCATTTCAGGCAGGCAGGACAGAGGGGTGGGTGACATGACTAAAGAGGACACCCTGTGGGGACATCCCACAGAAGCTCCAGGCATGAGAAGAGGAGCAACTTTTGGTTATTCTAGTGAAAAATAAGACTGTGGGAAGAAAGGAGAACCCCTGGCTTGGGAAACAACTCCCCTAAAACCCCCAGCTGGGATTGAGAGGTTCCAACAGCAGGCCAGACATCCCCAATGTCCCAGACATTCCCAGGACATCCATCCCCACACAGGACAAGGGTGGCACTGCGCCACCCACAAAGCCACCTCAGAGGATGGGCTCTGGCTGCCACCCCCACCCTGGCACTCCTAATGTCATCCAGACCCTGGGCACGCCCAACTTCTGGAGCTGCTGCGTGGGAGGGGTGGGAGAGGAGCCCCCCGGGCTTGTCGGGAGGAAATGGGGGGAGTTTCCTGCTGGGAAAAACCCATCCCGGGGTGGGGACAGTCCCAGGTGGCTGTACCTGCGCAGGGAGCTCAGCTGGAGGGATGAGCGGGGCGGAGGAGCTGCCCCTGTCTGTCTCCTCCAGCGCCAGGATGTCGATGGGAGCCTCGGCCATGTCCCGCAGGGACGGATCGAGGGTCACCGAAGGGTCAAAGAGCAGAGGGGACGGAGGGCACTGCATGCCATCGCCCACCACGTCCAGGTCCTGGCAGGGAAAACAGGAGTGGCTCATCAGGAGGGGTCTGAGGAGACTCCCATGCTCTGCAGCAGCAGGAGAGGGAGAAAGCAGGGAGGAGTGGGCACCATGCCAGTGGGACCCCCGGCCAGCAGCCAGAACACACCCCAGGACCCTCCTCTCCTCCCCCTCCGGGAATGCTGTGATCCCAGCTGGCACTGCTGAGCTCACAAGGTGTGGGACACACCGCCCAGGGTGATGTGCTGTCCCCAAAGTGTCCCTCCAGCACCTGGAATGGCTTTGATAGGATCTAATCACACCTTTCTGGGGACACCCAGATCAGTGCCCCCTCTCTCCAGGTTTTCACACACATGTTCCTGGGGATCACCAGAGAAATTCCTGCTCTCCACGATGTCACACACATTCCTGGGGACCACCGGGGCAATCCTTGCTCTCCAGGATGTCACATACATTCCTGGGGATCACCAGAGAAATTCCTGCTCTCCACGATGTCACACACATTCCTGGGGACCCCCGGAGCAATCCTTGCTCTCCAGCATATCACACACAATCCTGGGGACCCCCGGATCAGTCTCCCCTCTCTCCACGATGTCACACACATTCCTGGGGACCCCCGGAGCAATCCGTGCTCTCCAGGATGTCACACGTTCCTGGGGACTGCCGGATCAGTGCCCCCTCTCTCCAGGATGTCACACACAGTCCTGGGGATCACCAGAGAAATTCCTGCTCTCCACGATGTCACACACATTCCTGGGGACCCCTGGAGCAATCCTTGCTCTCCGGGACATCACACATTCCTGGGGACACCTGGAACATCTCCCCCCTTCTCCTAGGATGTCACACCTCCTCCGCTTGCCCTGACACCACAGATGGGGACGGACAGGCTCTGAGGACTCCTCCATCTGCCCTCCCCGGTGAGAGGAGAGGCTGGGATTTGTTTTGGCTCCAAAGGGGGTTTGACACGAGGGTGAGATTCCCGTGACTCACGAGTGGCACTTCCCCAGCCTGGCACGACGTGAGACACAACACAGATGCCCCCGGCAGCTTCCACGAATCCACAGCGCTCCAGAGGGAGCTCGGAACCCTCTCAAAGGACAGGATGGGGGGAAACAATCCTGTTTTTCCTTTCTAACCCCAAAAATCCACCTCTGGTTTGCACAGGAGGGGCTGGGATGTGAGCTGAGCCCCTCCCAGTTTTGCTCTCCCAACTTCTGCTGCAATCTCTCTTCCATCACTGAACTCCAAAGTGGATCCCAGGTTTGCCTCCAACACCACTGCTCAGGAATCTCCCAAACACTGAGGGGACACCTCGCTCACAGCAGCAGCTCCCATGGACTGTGGTGCTTTGCTTTCAGCCATTGCTGAGGCTTTTAAGTGCAGTGGCTTAAATGCAGGATGGCAGAATAATCTGCGGATTAAAATCTTCATGTTTTCCTCTTGCCAGAGAAAATCAGGGGGGCAGGGGGGGAAATCCTCTTTTTAAGAGGCCCCCTAAAGGGATTTCAATGAGCACAGCCATTCCCAAGGAGCAGCCACCAACCCTGCAACAGCTCCCAAACCAAACCTTCCGCATTCTTGCATTTTCAAAGAATCCCAGGATGCTCTGGATTGGGAGGGACCTTAAAGTTCATCCAGTCTCACCCCTCTGCCATGGGCAGGGACACCTTCCACTAGTCCAGGATGCCCCAAACCCTGTCCAACCTTGGACACTTCCAGGGATGGCACAGCCTCAGGTTCTCTGGGCAACCTGTGCCAGGGCCTGCCCACCCTCACAGGGAAAAATTTGTTCCCAATATCTCATCCCTGCCATTCCCCCTTGTCCTGGCACTCCATCCTTTGTCCCAAGTCCCTTTCCAGCTCTCTTCAGGCACTGGAAGGGGCTCTAAGGTGTCCCTGGATCCTTCTCTTCTCCAGGCTGGACACCCCCAGCTCTTCCAGCCTGTCTCCAGAGGTGCCCCAGCCCTTGGAGCATCTCCCTGGCCTCGCTCCAGCAGCTCTTCCTGCGCTGAGGGTCCCACCCCTGGACGCAGAATTCCAGGTGGGCTCTCAGAAGGGCAGAGGGGCAGCTCCCCCACTTACATCGCTGAATTCCAGAGGCAAACTCTCCGTGGGCTGCAGCTCGGCCGCGCTCAGGTACAGATCGGAGGGAGCAGCTCCCAGCTCCTGCGGGACAGCCAGGACCTGCTCTGGGACATACATCTGGGGGGGCAGGCGGAGGTGCAGGGGGCAGCAGGGCTCCTCTGAGAGGCTCACAGGCACGGGTTTGTTGCAGGGAACTTCCTCTGAGCCCTGGCACGGCTTGAACAGTGTCTGGTTTGTATCCTGGCAGATATCTGGCAAGAGGTGGTCAAGGGATAAACGCTGATAAATGCTCCCAATTCCCTCACCAAACGGAGTTAACTGCTCCCATTTCTCCCAGATCAGGAATCCAGAGCCCAGAGCTGCACCCCAACTGCCCAGGGACCTAGGTGACATAATTTCCATGATGGAAAACTGGGACAACAGCCACAGCCTCCCCGTGGGGGCTGGGAGATGTGGCTGGATCCCTGTGAAGCACTCGCAGATCCTCGGATGGATGTCACAAAGGCACAGGATTAACTTTTGTTTGCAGACATCCATGGCAAACGATCGGCTCCAGCCCCACGGGCAGGGAGATCCCAGAGCACACAATGCCTTTTCCACAGCCAGGAGTTGAGTTATGGTATTTCTATCATCCCACTGCATTTTCCTTCCCAGTGGAAAACCTGTTCCTGCCAGAGGTGTAAATGGGATTTCCTGCCTTTAATCCCAAACAGAAACTCGGCTTCAATTACATCACACTTGCAGGAGCAATCCAGAGGCAGAGGAGCTGCAGATCAAACCCATCCTGCTCTGATCCCATCACCTTCCAACACTTTCCTCCTCTTCCCACACCCATCCTCTTCTTCCAAGCTCCATTCTCTTCTGATCCCATCCTCCTCTTCCAACTCCATCCTATTCTGACCCCATTCCTCCTTTTCCTCCTCTTTCAATCCCTTCCTCCTCTTCTGATCTTTCTCCTCTTCCTATCCATTTTTCTTTTTCCAACCCCCCTTCCAGCCTCTTCTTTCAACCTCTTCCTCTTTTTCCATCCCCTTCCAATCAGGATCATCCCAACTGCTCTCCAGGTTTTGGGGGTTCACGCTGCAATTACCTCACACACCACAGTGTGGGAGAGTGGAAAAATCTCCCAAACCCACATAAACTAGGAAGAGACACCAAGTTTAAGCCAATTTCTTAAGCTGTCTAGGTTTGAGATCCACCCTTCCCTCCTCTCCTCCAAGGATTTCTCTCGAATCCACTTTCCAGCAGGCTGTGGGGAGCCATAATCTGGGCTGGCAGCAAGTCACAGCCCAGCCCAACACAGACAGACCTGGGACACCCAAGGGCAGATGTGGTGAGGGAACAAGGGGTGGGGGAAGGCAGATTTTCATCTCCTGGAGCAACTCCCAGCTCCAGCACCGACTCTGCTGGTAGTCAAAAGCAGAGATTGCCAAGAGGACAAAAATCCCAGGCTCCATCTGGAGCCTCCCAGCCTTTCCCCATCCCTTTGGTGCCCTGTCACAAACAATCGAGCTCCTGGAAGCAAACAGAGCCCGAGAGCCTCCCAAAAAGCCGCAGATGCAGATGTTATCAGATGTTATCGGCTGCCCGAGGAAAAGCTTGTTTGTGTCAGGGAGAGTCAGCTGAGAGCTCCCGCCAGGCCCAGCTCTTCCCCTCCCTCCCGGGAGCGCCAGCTGCCAACAGCAGCTTCTCTGCCTGTTTTATGGGATTTCTCCTGTCTTTATTTTGAGGGCTGTGGTGGTTAGAGAGAAAAAAAGCTCCTGCTCCCTGCGCAGGGCTGGGGGAGTCTGACAACTCCAGGGACAAAGCAAACCCAGGGACTCTCAAAAATCCAGAATCTCCAAGAAATCTGAGAGCTCCTCCACACCCAAGGGTACTCAAAAACCCATGAGCTCCTCCTGCAGAGCTCCCACAAATCCAGAAGTTCCCACAAACTCAGGAGCTCCCACAGACCTAGGAACTCTGATGAACCAAACATCTCCCACAAACCCGAGATCTCCCACAGATCCAGAAGCTCCTCCTCACCCAGCCCTGGGATCCAGAGCCAGAATTTGTCCTGACTCACCCCACTGCTTGCTCCTGCAGCTCTAACCCCATCCAAATCTGTACACATCCACCCACTCCCACGAGAGTGGACGGAGCAGATGCTCCCAGGGTCACAGATCCCACGTTGGAGGTTGATCCCGGAGGTGGATGATCCCAGTGGAGCTTTCAGTGCTGGCTCTCCAATAGCTGAGGCTGATTTGGGAAGTGGGAAGCTAGAGGTTGTTCACACACACACTCACACACACACAAGAACCTTCTGAGGGGTCACAGAGATTGAGCTGGGCCATAGCAGCTCCAAACAGGCTCAGAATTACCCCTCCAGATCCTCCCAAAAATCCCCAAGGCCACTCTCTGGTGTGTGTGTCCCCAGCTGGGGGACAGGTTCTGCTCCCAGGGAACAAGGGACAGGACAAGAGGGAACAGCCTCAAGCTTTGCCAGGGGAGATTGAGGAATTTGTGAATTCATCAGGAGGAATTCCTTCAGGGAAAGGGTGGTCTGGCTCAGGAAGTCCCCATCCCTGGAAGGGATCTATGCACATCCCTCACAGCTCGACTCTGCTGGGGTTCTCTGCTTCCAAATGAGCTTCCCACCCCGTTTGGATGCCCTGGACCAAGGAGGCCACGGCAGGACCACCCCTGGACCCTTTGTTGCTCCCACACGAATTGGCCGTTCCACGGGATGGGAGCACCAACAGACAGGGAGATGTTTCCTCTGGGCTCCTGCTTGAAACCAACAGCTACAGCAAACTGATGGCCTTGATTCAGGGCCAGAGAGGGAAAAGGAGGCACAGGCACGGGGCAAAGTGCCAGCAAACAGTCGGGAACAGCGTCAGGCGGATCAAAGGATACGCGTGAGGCAGTGGCGGGTCAGAGGGAGGGACGGGTTGGAGCATCGGACGTCGTCAACGAAGGCCAAGCAGCGCTGGCTGGAGCGGGTGGTGTGTGCCTGAAATCGTGGAATGGTTTGGGTTAGGAGAGTCCTTGAAGAGCCTTAAGCTTCCATTCCAACCTTTCACTGGCCCAGGGTGCTCTGAGCCACATCCAACCTGGCCTTGGACACTCCCAGTGAGGGACGGCCACAGCTTCTCTCAACCTGTGCCTCCCCACCTTCACAGGGAGGAATTTGTTCCCAATATCCCATGTAAACCTCTCATTTCTTTATTTAAAACCATTCCCTCTTGTCCTGTCACTGCCTGTGTACAAACTCCCTCTCCCTTCTTTTATTAAGCCTCCTTTAGGCACTGGAATGGACTCACCCAGACCCAGGAGCTCCCACAGACATAAGAGCTCCCAAAAACCTGAGAGCCTTGACAAACCCAAGAGCTTCCACAAACCCTACAGACCCAGGAGCTCCCAAAAATCCCCAAGCCTCCAAACACCCTGACCGTCCTTTTCTCCAGGCTGAGCCACCCCAGCTCCCTCATCTCCTCAGGAGCTTTCCAGCACCTTCTCCTTGTGCTCCAGTGCCTTCCCCAGCCCCGTTCCCTTCTCTGAACTTGACCCTCAATGTCTTTCTTGCTGCCAGGAACCCAAAACTGCCCTCAGGATTCACAGTGTGGACACCAAGAGCTCCCAGAGACCACAGATCCACAAGCTCCAACAAACCCCAACAAACCCAGGAATTTCTCCAAACCCAGCAGGGTGGCAGCCAAGGCTGTCCTTGCAGAAAAAGGCAATCTGCCACGGCCTGGGATCACTCCCAGGAAGAAATAAGAGGAAAAGACCAATCCAGGATGTCCCCACGGACCTGCTGGGCTGCACCATCAGTGGCCAGGACCCTGCGCTCGCGGAGCTGCCGGTGCAGCAGAGCCTCCACGCCGTAGCGCTGCCGGTACCGCCGCAGGCACTTGAGCCGCTTCAGATTCTCCCTCTCCTTGGCCATCAGCCCCTCGGGCCCTGTCAGGAGGCTGCTCCCTGCAGAAAGAAAAGAAAAATCAGCAATCTCCACCAACCTGCCTGGTTTTTTTGGCATCAAGAGCCCAAATCAGCTGTCGAGGGCTCCATCCACAGGACCAACAGGAAGCGCAGCTTCCATCCCAAAATTTATCCTGACCTCTCTGCACACACCAGGAATACTTGGGCCCATGGAGTATTTTTAAAACCTCCTTTAAAAATAATTCGGCCACTCCCGTCCGTTGTGATTTCAGCAGCAGAATAGAAGCTTGTGGAGTTCCAGGTCACTCCTGTGTGAGTTCTGGAAGCTTCCCGCCAGCATTCCTGGTGTAATTACAGGGCAACGCTCAGGATCTGCTTTTCTCTGACTCGTTTGCTAAAAAGAGTTCTGCAAAATTGGTATGTACCAAAAATCCTGGTTATTTTTACTTGAGCCTGAGCTGAATTATGGCGTTTTCCAGGATGAGCTATTAAAGGATGATGCTGGGAAAAAAAAGAGTCCTTTGCTCTGCAATACTTGGGATCAGTTATACAACTCCATTTTGCCTCTGTTGAACTGGGGATTCCTCATTCCAAAAGGATATTCTGCACAGGGAAAATGCCAGCAGAGGCAGAGGGAAAGCTGCATCCATGCTGAGGAGGAATACAGCACTGGTGTTACTGGAACCAACTCCTGTCCACACACCAAGGGCCTTACGGATGAATATTTTTTTGTTCGTAAAAGAAAAAAACAGGAAATCCCAGTACAAAATAAGCACTTTTGTTTCAGAATTAACATTACAGCTCATTTCCTGCCAATGCTGCAAGCTCTGAAGAGCAAAGAAATGCACAAGCTTTGGAAGCCCAACGATATGGATCTCTGGGCACTGGACCAGCAGAGAGTCATGGAATCACTCAGGCTGGAAAAGCTCTCCAGGATCAGAGTCCAGCCCGTGACTGAAGCCCACCTTGTCAACCATCAGTGCAAATCCTCTTAATGTTCAACCTAAATCTCCCCTGGTACAGATTAAGGCCATTTCCTCCTGTCCTGTTGTTCCATGGGAGCAGATCTGGACCCCCACCTGGCTGCACCCTCCTGCCAGGGAGTTATGGAGAGTGAGATGGTCCCACCTGAGACTCCTTTTCTCCAGGCTCGGCCTCCCTCAGCTCTCCAGACCCTTCTCCTTATGCTCCAGACACTTCCCCAGCTCCAGATATGCTCCAGTCCCTCAGTGAAACACCTGATCTGAGTAAAAACTCCCTCTCCCTCTTTTTATTAAATCACCTTTAGGTACTGGGATGGACTCACACCCAGGAGCTCCCACAGACACAAGAGCTCCCAAAAACCTGAGAGCCTTGACAAATCCATGAGCTCCCACAAACCCAGGAGCTCCCAAAACTCCCCAAGCCTCCAAACAGCCTTTTCTCCAGGCTAAGCCCCCCCCAGCTCCCTCATCTCCTCAGAAGTTTTCCAGCCCCTTTTCCTTGTGCTCCAGTGCCTTCCAGTGGAACCCTCCCATGACCCTGCTCTGAAATCTGCCTCTAGAAAGGCCAAAACCATCATTTTTTAGCCCATTTCTATGGGAGGGTGACCCCCAGGAGGTCCCAGGCTCACCGATGGCCTCGTGCTCTCCCTTCCTGCTATGCAGGAAGCGCCGCTTCTTCTCCTTCAGCAGGTGCTGGAGCCTCTTGAACTGATCGATGTAGAGGGACTGGAGGCGGATGAGCTTCTCCCGCATGATCAGAGCCACCTCCTCGGCCGTGTACACACCAGCGTGCCTGGAAAAGCCATGGAGAGGCTGATTGGGAGGGTCTCAGAGACTGATCCCCCCAAAGGGTGTGGGGACCCCACAGGGTCACCAGCGTGCCTGGAAAAGCCATGGAGAGGCTCTGTTTGGGAGGGTTCAAAGAGACTGATCCCCCCAAAGGGTATGGGGACCCCACAGGGCCGCCAGGGTGCCTGGAAAAGCCATGGAGAGGCTCTGTTTGGGAGGGTCCCAGGAGATTGATCCCCCCAAAGGGTATGGGGACCCCACAGGGTCACCAGGGTGCCTGGAAAAGCCATGGGGAAGCTCTGTTTGGGAGGGTCCCTGGAGATTGATTCCCCAAAGGGTGTGGGAACCCTTCATGGTCACCAGCGTGCCTAGAAAAGCCATAGAAAGGCTCAGTTTGGGAGGGTTCAAAGAAACTGATCCCCCCAAAGGGTGTGGGACCCGCTTGGGGTCACTAGGGTGCCTAGAAAAGCCATGGGGCGGCTCTGTTTGGGAGGGTCCCCGGAGACTGATCCCCCCAAAGGGTGTGGGGAATTTTCAAGGTCACCAGTGTGCCTGGAAAAGCCATGGAGAGGCTGTTTGGGAGGGTTCAAAGAGATTGATCCTCCCAAAGGGTGTGGGACCCTCTCAGGGTCACCAGGGTGCCTGGAAAAGCCATGGAGAGGCTCTGTTTGGGAGGGTCCCTGGAGACTGATCCCCCCAAAGGGTGTGGGGATCCCATGGGTTTTTTTCCCTGAAGGGTCTGGGGGTCCCTCAAGGATGAACCCCCAAAGGTTCTGTGTGGGGGTCCCTTGAGGCTGTTCTCCAAAAGGGTGGGGTGGGGTGGGTCTCTCAAGGCTGAAATCCCAAAGGTGTGGGGGTCCCTCAGGGCTGATCCCCCAAAGGATGTGGGAGTCCCTTGGGGTTGTTGCCTCCAAGGGGATCGATCCCTGAAGGGTGTGGGGGTCCCATGGATTTTTTCCCCTGAAGGGTCTGGGGGTCTCTCAAGGCTGAAATCCCAAAGGTGTGGGGGTCCCTTGGGGTTGTTGCCTCAAAGGGTGTGGAGACCTTTCAGGACTAAACCCCAAATGATGTGGGGGTCCCATGGGGCTGTTCTCCCAAAGGATGTGGAGATCTCTCAAGGCTGAAACCTCAAAGGGTTTGGGGTCCTTCAGGGCTGATCCCCCAAAAGTGTGGGGGTCCCCTGGGGCTGTTACCTCAAAAGGGGTTGATCCCTGAAGGGTGTGGGGATCCCATGGATTTTTTCCCCTGAAGGGTCTGGAGGTCCCTCAAGGATGAACCCCCAAAGGTTCTGTGTGGGGGTCCCTTGGGGCTGTTCTCCAAAGGGGTGGGGTGGAAGGTCTCTCAAGGCTGAGACCCCAAAGGTGTGGGGGTCCCTCAGAGCTAATTCCCCAAAGAATGTGGGAGTCCCTTGGGGCTGTTGCCTCAAAGGGGATTGACTGATCCCTGAAGGGTGTGGGGGTCCCATGGGTTTTCTCCCCTGAAGGGTCTGGGGTCCCTCAAGGATGAACTCCCGAAGGATATGGGGGTCCCTCAAGGTTTGATTCTCTGAAGGGTGTGAGGCTCTCTCGAGATTTTTCTCCCAAGGGGTGTGGGGGTCCCTCAGGGTTATTCCCCTGAAGACTGTGGGGGTCCCTCAGGGTTATTCCCCTGAAGGCTGTGGGGGTCCTTCTGGGCTGTTCCCCCCCAAACAGCACTGATGTTACTGGGAGCACTCTGGGATACACCATCAACAAGTGATGAGCTGAAATACTCAATTTTAGGGGTTTTTTTGGAGAAGGGATCACCCAAAGAAGCTGAAAAGCGATCCACTCCACTCTGGAAGAGGAGGAGCAACAAAGCCCAGAAAACCCAAGCTCCAGGACCCGAGAGTACCCACAGCCAACAAACCACGTGGGCACAAATCTGTGAAAAACCACTGATATCATCACCTTTTTAACACAACCACTGTCCTCTGGAGCCACAATGAGCTCAGAACATCTTAATATGTGTGTAAAATGTACCTCAGTGAGGCCAAACATGTAACGTGTGTGTAGAATGTACCTCAGTGAGCCCAGAACATACAACACGTGTGTAGAATGTACCTCAGTGAGCCCAGAACATACAACACGTGTGTAGAATGTACCTCAGTGAGCCCAGAACATACAACACGTGTGTAGCAGGTGGCAGCCACCATGGAATCCCAGAACCCCTGAGGCTGGAAAAGCTCTCCAGGATTGAGTCCCACCTGTGACCGACCCCATCAGAGCCCTGAGTGCCACAACCAACCATTCCTTGAACATCTCAGAGGGACAGGGACAGCCCCACCTTCCTGGGCAGTTCCAATGCCTGACAACTCTTTCCATGAAGAAATTCCCCTGATGTCCAACCCAAACCTCCCCTGGTGCACACTGAGGCCATTTCCTCTTGTCCTGTCCCTGTCCCCTGGGAGCAGAGCCTGACCCCACCTGGCTGCACCCTCCTGTCACAGAGTTGAGCCAAAAAGTTCCCTGAGACTCTTTTCTTCCAGGTTGAGCCTCCCACTCCAGAATTTAACTCCCCAACCTACTTGAGCGGATCCTCCTGGTCGCTGTCAATGCTGTCAGCCTCACTGTCAGGGTCCCCACGCCACGTCTGCTCCACGGTGACAGGGTCCTGCTCACAGTCACTCCAGCTGTCCTCGTCTGCAAGACACAGCACTGCGAGTTACAGGACACTGTCCCACACCCCAGGATGACCAGGGACACTGGTCCCATGGTCACTGGGGGACACTGGTTCCCATGGAGCTGAGGGAATTCCCAAGAGGGAATTCTCCACCCCAAAACTCTGAGTGAGGGACATGGAGCGAGAAATAACAGGAAAGCACAGCCAGAACACACTGGGAGTGATGCTCCAGCCCTCCCACGGAATTCCAGTGGTACTATTCAGCAGCCCCACTAACATTTCCATGCTAAACCTGCAGGATTTGGGTCTGGCAGTGTGATTTCTCTCCAGGTGAGACACACCAGGCTTTACAAAACACCATCTTTTACTCATAGACCATGGGATCTTTCTCCCACTGGACTTAAGAATGCATATTCTTGGCTTCCCCCCACAGAAACAGAGCAGCCTGGCACTGTTTTGGGGTTCAATCCTTACCCAGGATGCGGCTGGCCTCGCTCCGGCTGCTCTCGGTGCTCTGGGAGCCCAGCTCTGCCCGGGCATAGGAGCTCAGCTGGCACAGGAGGGTCTCACCCACAGGCCCGGGGTTGGATTTCTTCACCTGAGCCTGGAGCGCCAGCGCGTTCCGTCGGGCGTGCTCCGCGCAGAACGAGGTGCTGTGGGACAAACCACGGGCTCGTTACAACCCTCAGCCCTCAGCCAGGCAAAGAATCAAGGAATAATTTGGGTAGGAAGAATTTAAAAGCTGATCTGAGCTCCTCCCAGCCTGACCTCACTCGCTCCTCCATCACCAAACTCCAAAGTGGATCCCAGGTTTGCCCCTCCCAAACACTGAGGGGACACCTCGCTCACAGCAGCAGCTCCCATGGACTGTGGTGCTTTGCTTTCAGCCATTGCTGAGGCTTTTAAGTGCAGTGGCTTAAATGCAGGATGGCAGAATAATCTGCGGATTAAAATCTTCATGTTTTCCTCATGCCAGAGAAAATCAGGGGGGCAGGGGGGGAAATCCTCTTTTTAAGAGGCCCCCTAAAGGGATTTCAATGAGCACAGCCATTTCCAAGGAGCAGCCACCAACCCTGCAACAGCTCCCAAACCAAACCTTCCACATTCCTGCATTTTCAAAGAATCCCAGGATGCTCTGGATTGGGAGGGACCTTAAAGTTCATCCAGTTTCACCCCTCTGCCATGGGCAGGGACACCTTCCACCAGTCCAGGGTGCTCCAAGCCCTGTCCAACCTGGCCTTGGATACTTCCAGGGATCCAGGGGCAGCCACAGCTTCTCTGCGCAACCTGTGCCAGGGAGGAATTTGTTCCCAATATCCCATCTATCCCTGCCCTCTGGCAGTTGGAAGCCATTCCCCCTTGTCCTGGCACTCCATCCCTTGTAAACAGTCTCTGTCCATCTTTCCTGCAGCTCCTTCAGGCACTGGAAGGTCACAGTTAGGTCACCTATGAGCTTCTCTTCTCCAGAGCAATCCCAATTCTCTCAGCTTTCCTTTTAGGAGAGCTGCTCCGTCCCTCTGATCATCTTCTCTGGACTCACTCCAACAGCTCCATGCTTTTCCTGTGCTGGGGGCAGCCCTGGATGATGCAGGATTTCACCTGAGCAAGGCAGAAGGGCAGGAACAGCCCCTGGCACCTGGAATCTCTCCCAGAAAGCTGCAGGTCCAGCCTGGGAATGCTGAGAGCCCAACCAGCACTGTGGAAATCTCAGCACTGGCACCAGCAGCAGGGAGAGAAAAGAGCTTTCAGTTAAAGCCAGTGAGGTGGGTGGGTTTTTGAGCTCTTCTGCTTCAAATATTCTCACTGGACTCTGCCTTCCCCACGTTTTATGGCACAGGGACCAGGGTGGAGACAACCGTATCCCATACATCCCTGGAAGCAACGCTCCCGTGAGGAATCCATGCTCTATCAACGTGTCCATAACTATTCCATCCCCAGCACTGGGAGGATTTTGAAGGCCTCAGGGAAGCAGCAGCGCAATCAGGTCACAGCTCCACAGGGACCTGAGTGGCTGCGCTGGGGATTATCCACAGCACTGGGCTGAGGGAGGGACGGCACATATGGATCCAGAGCAGGGCCTGGAGCACTGCAGCCACTTTCTGCTGAGCCAGGGCACAGCCCACGGTCACAAAATGACTTTGTGGAGTCTTTATTCAGCTTAAAAACACTCTGGGGAAAGGGAGATACTTCTCAGAGGTAACCCAAATGCAGCAGCAGGTGAAGAATCATGGAATATCCTGACGGGGACTCACAAGGATCACCAAATCCAACTCCTGGCCCTACACAGGACACCCCAAAATCCCACCACGCTCCTGGGAGCATTATCCAAATGCTCCTTGGGCGCTGGCAGGATGGGGAATATGACCACTGCCCTGAGGAGGTGTTCAAGTGCTCAAGTTGGGGAAGAACCTTTTCCCAAAATCCAATATAAATCTCCCTTAACACAGTTCCAGCCCTTCCTTTAACAGGGAAGACAAAGAGAAAAACCTCTCCCTGCCCGTTTTAATTCCATAGAGTCTGGAACTGGAAAACCACGAGGCAGAGCCACTCACCCATCCTTCTTCTCGGGTTTGGGAGCAGCATTGGGACAACGCTTCCCGTTCTTTGTGGACACGTAGCTGCACTGTTTGAAGGGAGCATTCCTGTCCTCGAGGATGTGCTTGATGCAGAATTCCTGCCCTTCCAGGCGGGGCTGGGAGCAGGGCCGAGGGGCAAAGGCACAGGCCAGGGGTTCCTGCGGCCGCGGCACTGGGGTCAGGCGGCCTCGGCTCGTTGGCAACACGTGGATCCGGATCCTGTTCATGCCGATGCTGCAGGAGGGATGCAGGGCAGGGAAAGAGAATGGAATAAAACGCTGATAAAATGAAAAGCAGCAGCGGGAAATTACTTTGAATAAAAGTCTGACCCCTTTAGCAGAAGATGAGACTGCGCCTATGGAGGTCATTCCCCACAATGTTCAAGAGAACGTTTAGCCCTGCAGGAATCTGTGTGGGATCCTCTTCTCCCAGTGCACCCCCAGTGCATCTCCTCGGCGCTCCCAGTGCCCACCGTCGCCTCTATCCCGATGGATCCCGGTGACTCCTCCTGCCCCGTTACCGGTGTCCATCCCTGCCTCCATCCCAGTGCCTCCCGCTGCCCATCCCGCCTCAACCACGGTCTATGCCGGGCATGGATGCGTATCCCGGTCTACTCCCGCCTCCATTCCGGCGTACTCCAGTGCCCACCCCGGTCTATCCCCGGCTTTGCCCCGGTGCCCACCTTGCTCTATCCCCGCCTTTATCCCGGTGCCCACCTAGCTCTATAACCGGCTTTATCCCGGTGCCCACCCTTATCTACCCCCACCTCTGTCCCGGTGCCCATCCCGGTCTGTCCCCACCTCTGTCCCGGTGCCCATCCCGGTCTGTCCCCACCTCTGTCCCGGTGCCCATCCCGGTCTGTCCCCACCTCTGTCCCGGTGCCCATCCCGGTCTGTCCCGGTGCCCATCCCGGTCTGTCCCCACCTCTGTCCCGGTGCCCATCCCGGTCTGTCCCCACCTCTGTCCCGGTGCCCATCCCGGTCTGTCCCGGCGCCCCCCCGCGCACGTGCTCTGCTGCCGCGCTCCCGCGCATGCGCGCTCCCGCCGCCCCGGCGCCGCCATTTTGTCCGCGGGCGGCGGGCGTGAGGGGCACCCCCGAGGGGCGCCCAGACAGCGCTGCCGAAGCGGAGTGCGGGACGAAACCCGCCCTCGGGACGGTGCGGGACAGAGGAGCCCTGGAGAAGCACTCGGGGGCCACGCTGAAGGGCTGCCCGGGCCCCACTACGAGCAGGCAGCCCCGCCGCCATCTTACCTCGCTACCGCCGCGGCCTCCGCGCTGCCGCGCCGCGCACCCGCCCCGCCGCCTCATTGGACAGCCCACCAGCCAATCAGCGACGGATGCAGGGGCGGTGCCGCGCACGATTGGCTGAGCCCGCAGTCACTCACGCAGGGAGCGGTCACGCCCCCACATGGTCACGTGGGGGCGGCGCGGCGGCAACGCGGCACGTGGGCGCGGCGGGACCGGGGGGTCCCGGGGGGGAGTCCCCGGGGTTCGCCAGCCCCGGAATCGTGGGGACGGGACGGGACCTGGCGTGGGCTTCAGCTCCGGGACAGGAGAGCTGTAGGCTACAGCTCCCGGTAGGCGCGGCTTGGTCCTAGAGCACCAGCAGGGGACCATGAGCCCCTCTGGCATCACTCAGTGCCCTCCCGGTTTCCCGAGCCGGCCATGAACCGACACTGCTCCCCACCGGGAAGGACAGAGCCTCGACATCCCGGGAGCAGCCGCCTCCAAGAGGGGCTCCAAAAGAGAGAGGGGAAGCATGAGATGGGCCTTGGGCAGAGCCTGAAATCTAAGAACGGTCCCAAAACCGGACCAAATGGGTCCCCAAATCCTTGGGGGGGGGTGGCAGCAGCAATTCCTCCTCAAAACAAGCTAGGTGTGGAACAAGAGTTTCCCAAAACCATCCAGAGACCACCCATTTATTAAAGGTCAGAAAAGTCAAGTCGAAGAAGGAAGGAAATAGGGCATTCCCAAATACTGAACCCAAACCCCGGCAGGTCCACTGGCTGAGGTTTCAGCAGAAGCTGCTTCCAAGCTCAGCTGGAAGTGCAGATGCGATGCACTGGAAGAGCTACAGGACCAGCCTGGCACTTTCTCATCCCACCTCCCACTGGGAAACTGCTCCCAAAGTACCCCCATCCCCCCAGGGTTTCCAGCGGAAATCCCAGGGTGTGCAGGAAGGGAGCAAGGGATGGAGATCAGATCCCAAACCAGAATGGGTCCAGGGGTAAGGAAACAGGACCCATGGCAGGGAGAACAGCTCCCATCACCCGGGATTCCCTCAGCCCCCCACATCCCTCCATCCCCCAAACTCCTGAACACCAACACCTCGAGTGGAACCTCCCCAGAACCCCCCTGGGCTCTGCCACAGCCCCTCAGAATTAAAAGGAACCAAACCACTAAGATATAAGTTAATGCTTAAATTATTTGTAAAACATCTTAAATTTTCTGTGACATATTTTAAATATCCCCCATGTTCCCCAGAGGGGCGTCAAAGCCCAACACTAACTGGGAGCCTATGGGGGAAAGGGAGGAATAGAGAAAGGGTTCCTTATCCTTTCACAGCTTTAACAACTAAATATCAATAATAAAAGTTATATTATAATAAAATAAGTTCTTCGTGAGGCAGTGGAGATCAAAAAGCCCTTAGAAAAGCCCCGCAGGTTTGGGCTCGGGCTCCGGACTCAGTAGTAAAAAGGGGGTTATTTGGGGAGGGGAGGCAGCGGGGGGGGCGGTTCCGAGGGCAGGGGGGGCGGTCGGGGCTTGTCCGTGTTGGTGGCAGCTCTGGAGCCGCTGGAAGCCCGGGGGTTCAGGAGCTCGTACGAGTGGAATTCGAAGGCGGGGGGCTGGGTGGGCTGCATGCCCTGCGCGCTCAGCAGCGAGTGCAGCATGTTCACCGTGTCCTGATAGTCACTGGCCTGGCTGGCGTTGTGCCCGTTGGCCCCCGAAGGCCCCTTGTCCGATTTGTGGGTGCCCCGGGCTTTGCTGGGCTGGGATAAATCCGAGCCGTGCCCCGGGAGATGGGCAGCCCCGGGAAGGTGAGCGTATGGGAACGGCACTCCGGGGCCTTTGGAGACTTTGCCCACCTTGGGCTGGTGCTCGTGGGCCATGGCCGGGGGCTCCTCGGGGGGGGGTCTTTTGCGGGTGGGGGCGAGAGGCCCGTAGCCCTTGTGGGGGGTGGCGGCGGCACCGGGTTGGGCGCTGTGTTTGGAGTCCCCGGGGCGCTTGGCCGCGGTGCTGGGGCCGGCGCCGAGCTGGGCGTGCAAGTGTTTGTGCGAGTGGTGGTTGTGGTGGTGGTGGTGGTGGTTGGACGAGTGACCCTTGTGCTTCTCTTTGTACTCCCGGCTCTTCCCACCACTCTCATCCGCGGAGCTGTGTCTGTCTCCGGGACCCGGCACCTTAATCCGCATCTTGATCTCCTCCTGCTTGGAGGGGATCGGCCTCTCCCCACCTCCACCCACCGCCGGGATCCTCATCTTGAGCGCTTTGTCACCCTTGTCAGCGCCGGGCGGGCGCTCAGGGTTCTCCTGCCCCGCGATGGGGATTTTCAGGATGATTGGGGAGGGGTTGCTGTCCTGCTGCCCTTCCCTCTCCCGCTGCTGCTGGACCAGGAGGTTCTGCGCGGCGTAGGCATACTGGGAGCGCACGTTTGCTTCCATATTTTCCAGCTGCCGCTTCTGTGCTGCCAGTTCCTCGGCGTGCTTGGCCCGATATTCCTTGAGGGACACCTTGGCCGACGGCGCGTTCTTGGTGCTCTGCTTCGGGTAGGCAGCACTGTCCTGCTGCGGGTGCTCAGCAGCCGAGGAGCTCTCGCTAGTCCTGTGGATGTCCAGCTTGGCCGGGGGATGCCAATGATCCGCCTGGGACGGATCTGCAGCGCTCGGCTCGCCGGGAGAATCAGCCGCGGCCGGGAGCGCCGGCCCTGCTCCGGCGGTGGAGGATGTAGACATGCTCATGAGCCCAGCGATGTTCATGTCCGAGCTGTTGTTCCTGGAGATCATGTTGAGGATTGTCTGCTCTGACAGGCTCTCGTCGTCGCCGTGGTCATCGGTCTTGGATTTCTTGGCTGCTTGAGAGGCCTGGAATTAAACAAATCACCGGGTGTTTACTGGGGATGTCGCTGGAGCTGGTTTAATTCACGCAGCTCACCCGGACAGTGCAAGGTCTTCTTTACAGACAGATCCACTTTGCTCCCTTGTGGGAAAATCCCCAACCCAGGGCTGCTAATGCAGCTGGAAAACCAAAGTTCTGTACAAGTTAATTCACAACAGATGAACCTGAGCACCACAAGCACCGCACCATCCCAATTCCACACAAAACTCCCTCCCTCACTGCAGTTCCCAAAGGAATCACCGCCCGTGTCCAAGTTTCTTACCCGCCAGTTCCGGATCCGTTTCAGTCGGCTGGGAGTTTTCTCAAGGATCTGCAGGAATTCATGGGTCAGTTCTGCAGAGGAGACACAAACCCACGCGGGAAGGTCAGAGTAGCCCCAGTCCATCAGGACAACCCCCTCATCTGACAGATGGAGCTACTGGTGGGATGGAGCTGCTCAAGGAGGGGAATTCTCACAACTGGAATCACTGACCCATCTAAACTCATTTCTCTGTGGTGCTACAGAAGCTGCTGCTGCCCTGGAAAACCTCAGCAAGCCCTGAACTCCTGGAGCCCATGAGGCGGTGTTGGAACATCAGACCCAGGACCAGCGATACCAAATTAAGAGCCTTCTGCAGAGGAAAAACCTCGCTCCCAAACTTACCATCTAAGAGCTCCAGAGTTACAGTGCCATCAACGTATTCCCACCAGTGCTTCCCGTCCGTGGAGACTGGGATCTCCCAGTTGGACCACTTACAGGCCAGGTGGATACAGACGCAGGCCACAACGGGTGGGGTGTACTGCAGGCTGAAGGTGGTCAGGTGCAGGCTGACGTCACCGGGAGAGAAAACAAAAAGCCATCAACTCCCACGCCTGAGCTGCAGATCCACGCGGGACATGGGGGGAACGTTGGGGTGGCCCTCTGGACCTCCCCAGAACGACCCTCGGGCACAGGCAGCTCCATCCCGCTCCAGCACAGCGGGGCTTTGGTACCGCTTCTATTGTTCGGGCCTGGTTTGCTACGGGAAATTTGGGATCTCCTCCGTCAGTTTTTGTCCATCCCAGTTTTTGTAGAGGTCATTTGGCAGCTTCTCTGAGGGGGAAAGTCACTGGGGACCTGCCAGCCCCACCTGTGCTCTGAGGAGAAACTCATCCCAGTTTTGCTACAGGAAATTTGGGATCTCCTCCAAAGGAGGAAAATCAGTGCTGAGGTCACCTGCCAGCCTCTGCTCTGAGAAGAAACTCATCCCTGTTTTGCTACAGGAAATTTGGGATCTCCTCCACTGATTTCCCTGTTTATCCCTGTTTTGATGAAGGAAATTTGGGATTCCCCTCCAACAGGGAAAGTCACTGGGGACCAGTGACCAGGGAAGTCACTGGGGACCAGCCCCACCTCTGCTCTTGAAGAGAAATTCATCCGTGTTTTTGCTCATCCCTGTTTTGCTACAGGAAATTTGGGATTTCCTCCACCACTTTGTTCATTCCTGGTTTGCTACAGGAAATTTGGGATCTCCTCCACCAGTTTCCTTGTTCATCCCTGTTTTGCTAAAGAAAATTCAGCATCTCCAAGGACAAAAGGCAGTGCTGGGGTCACCTGCCAGCCCCACCACCTCTGCTCTGGGGAAAAGCTTCCAAGCACAACTCCTGGATAGCATTCAAGGAGCAAACCTGCCCTTTTCAGCTTTAGGAAATGTCTGGTCCTTCCCAAAGGATTTTTAGGAATACACTCCATGCTGGAGTGACTCAGGAGAACCTGAGCCAGGTGACCTATCAAGTATTTTCATTAATGAATTGATTTTCCACGTGGCAGCTCAGCCATCAGTGCTGGGAGGTGTGGGCAGCAGTGGGACCAGGAGAACTGAGGGACTACAAGGATCCTGCAGGAACACCAGAGCTTTAGGAAACATGGAATCAAGTCCTGGATGTGGGATTTGCCCACTCCTGAATGAGCCCTTTGGGAATTATGCCACCGAACTCTGAGGTAGCAGCACTATCTCCCCACCACCCTATTCCAACATTTTTCCATCAGTGAAAAGTGGAGAGGCAGAAGTTTGGCACCTACAGCCCAAATCCTGAAGTTTCATGGATTCTGGGTTTATCCAGAGAAGTCAAACCCAGGAAATTCAGAGCCTTGGCACAGCAAAAAGCCTCAACTCTGCTCCATAAGGATGCCAGAACAAAATCAAAGAGGACACAGGATAAATTCAGTTCATCCCAGAAATTACTCTCTCAGATACCACTTCAAGGCAAAACTAAGGCTCTTCTTCACACTTTCTGCCTGGATTTCCCTCAATTACAGCCTCAACTCCTAATTCCATGGCTTTGAAATTCTTGCTGCAGGGATAAAACAGGGCTGCGTTTACCCAAACGTCACCAACACCACGTTCGCGAAGCCGGAAATCCACAGAGTGGCCTTTGGAGCCCGAAACACCTTCAACAAACAGTGCAGGTGAGCAGGGAACACCTCCCAGGTGGAAAAGAGGGAAACCACGTGCCCACAGACATTCCCAGTCAGGGCTTGGAGGCATCTCTGGCCCTGCAGCGTCACCTGTGCTGCCACCTAAACCACTTTTCCCTCCATAATTCCCCCAAAACGCAACATTTTCCATGTCCATGTCTACTCCAAATATTAACTCCATGATTTGTCTGAATCTCATAATTTAGGAAATTAAATTTAAAAGTGATCCCAACGAAAGTGCTGGCATCAGGGAGGCACTTAAAAATTTAGGGACAAAACAAATCAGAGAAAGAATCTAGGGCTGATTTTTCTTTCCAGGGATAACTTAGGGGCAAAACAACCGAAAAGAAGAACTCAGGATTGATTTTTCTTTCCAGGGATAAATTAGGGGCAAAACAACCCAAAGAACCTGGGGCTGATTTTCCTTTCCAGGGAAAATTTAAGGACAAAATTACTGAAATGAAGAATTTGGGTCTGATTCTTCTTTTCAGTGATAACTTAGGGGCAAAACAACCCAAACAAAGAACTTGGGGCTGATTTTTCCTCATTTATGCCCTAAATCAGCCCTAAATTTTGGGGTACAAACCATATTAATGGACAATTTCCACAGCACCTTGTTGAGTGAAAACTCTCCAACATCCAGGAATAAGCAAGGAAAAATTTATATATTCCTTTCCCCTCCAGCTTTTTGGTTTTTTTTTTAACTTTCACAACTAAATTCCTATTAAAAGAGCAGTGAAGCTCCTGAGTATCCCCTCTGCCTTATTTTCCAGCTCATTTTGCAGGAAAAATGGCTGGAACCCTTTCTTAAGGCTCTTCCTGAGGGATCCCCAGCTGCTCCCTGCCTCTGGAGTCACAAGCAGAATGGAAATTATCAATCAACTATAAAATTATAAAATACTAACCTGTTCGTAGCCATGAAATAGGAAGTTTGTGCCAAGTCCTTGCTGGCTGCAAGGAAAAAAAAAAAAGAAAAATCAGGGTGTTATTTGCATATTTTTATGTTATGTTTTAGTGCTAGAACCACAGGCCACCCACAGATTGACCAACTGCAGGCCACAGCCACAAGGATTTTGGGAACTCCTGTTCACTGAGAGCTTTTTGAGAGCTAGAATCATCTAAATTTTGAGAATCAGAGGGATGGAACAGCTCTCCTGGGAGGAAAGGCTAAGAGAATTGGGATTGTTCAGCCTGGAGAAGGCTCTGGGGTGACCCCATTGTGACCCTTCAGGTTCCAAGAGAGCTGAAGTGGCACTCTGGACAAGACCCAGGGGAATGGTTTTTCACTTGGAAAAGGCGAGATTTAGATGGGATATTGGGAAGAAATTCCTCCCTGTGAGGGTGGGGAGGCCCTGACTGCCCAGAGAAGCTGTGGTTCCCCATCCCTAGAAGTGTCCAAGGCCAGGTTGGAACAACGTTGGAAGGTAGGAAGCTGTCCTTGCCCTCCCAACCCAAACCACTCCAGGATTCTGGGAAGCTCTGCAGCAGTCCCAGCTGGACACTCCCCCATGTTTTTCCAGCCCTTTCCTCCCAATTCCCTCTCACCTCGGACAAGCTGGGTGCACTTCACCACATGGGTGTGGGGATGGTCGATAGTGATCTCAAACCCTGGAAGGACACAGACAAAAGACCATCAGAACCAGCAGCACAACCCTGAATCTGTTTCCTGCACCCCTTCCCTCCTACAGCCCTGCTTGGAGCTGGGCAGGAATAGAGGAGCCCATTTCCCTCTATCCAGAAGCCTCAAGTTCTCCAGCTACAAATCCCGAAGGTCTCTGGTGCTGCCAGACCTCCCAACTTCTGAAAGGCCTCACTGGAAACAAAGCAACTATTAAGGATTTTAAAAATAGCAGGACAAAGACTCTTGAAGCAGCTGGGAGGAAGGCGAAGACAATGGCATCTGCTCCAAGGAATTTCTCTCACCCAAAAAGCTGAGAGGAAACAGATTGTTCTCCCTTTGAATGGGCCTAAAGCACTGAGGACAACTGAGTTTAATCCTCGCTCCGGTTTCCTCCTCAGTTTGGGAATTATGTTTGAAAGAGAAAAAAGAATTCCAATTGGTCCATGTGTGCAGCAGATCTGTGGAATGTTCTGGGAGAACTGGGATGTTTAAAAAAGCTGCTGGAGAACTGAGAGGTTGTGGAACTGGGCTTGGTTTAGCCATAGGCTTGTGGCCCATGACACCAGTGCCCCTCTGAGGGAGGGACATGGGGTGTCTGCTCTGCATCCAGTCAGGAATAACAAATCCTGCTCTTTTGGAGGGAAAATCTACCTATAAACTGCCTCTGAAACAGAACATTTGTTAGTGAAAACAACTTTTAACAGTACATTTGATAAAGAAACAGGGCACCAGCTCCAGCAGCCACAGCCCTGCGTGGAGACTCCTAATTCCAAAAACACCCAGGAACTGTTCCTGGTTTGTTGGGGTTTGGGGGTTTTTCCCCCACTTAATTCTCTGATCAAAATATTTACTTTTAACCCATTTTTAAAGACATCTCTCAGTACAAACTGCTTCCTGCAACAGAACTGGAGCATTAGGAGCTGGAACTGGAAGGTCTTTAAGGTCCCTTCAAACCCAAACCATTCCATGATTCTATGATAGAGCTGGAAAGCACAACCTAGGACAAGGGCCAATGTCCAAGCAACACCAATCCTGTTTTCTTCAGGGAAAAAAAAACCAAAAAGACAAACCGTACTTAAATCTCTCTGAGCATTGAGCCTGGCACAAGTTACACCTGAAAAATTGATGCCAAAACAGGAGTCGGGGTGAAAAACAGGGTTTGTTGTGTGGACTCTGTGGAAGAGACACTGGGCTGAGGCTCTCCAGCCTGTGGAATTCTCCTGGCTCTGGGATTCGTGTGGCAGTCCGGCCGCTTCGAGGAACTTACCCAGGGTCTGGAGGATTATGCTCTCTAGAATGACCAGGTCTTGGGCTTGTTGCAGGTAAGCCTGGGGTTGAGAGGACAGGCAGGTTACTCACGGATCAAGCCTGTACATTCCTAACACCCTTCTCTCTGGGGCAAAAATGGGAATCTCCCTGCACAGGGGACAGGCACAGATTCCCTGGAAGTATTCAAGACCAGGCTGGATGGAGCTCGGAGCAACCTGGGCTAGTGGAAAATGTCCCTGATCACAGCAGGTAGGTGGAATGGGATGGGATTTAAGGTCCTTCCAACCCAAAACATCCAGGGATTCAAGAAAGGGTGAGCAGAGTGCTGGGGGGGCCCTGGGTGCTGGTCCCCCACACTCCTGGGGTGGCACGTGAGCAGTGCAGGAAAGAAATTAGCAGGAATCAGCTGCTCTTCCTGCTTTTTAAATTTTCTGTACGTTTCCCTGGAAAAAGCTCCCCTTTCCAGGACTGGCTGCTCAGCTCCAGGTAAAAGGGGCTGTCTGGAGAGATGAGGGATCAGCAACATTTTTAAGCCACTGTGACAGGTCGGGACAAACTGCTGCCACAGCGGAGCTCCTCTGCTCCACACCCTCCTCAGCAGCATTCCAGAGACACTGGCACACAACACACCTGAATCCAGGTGTGAAGCAGAGGAGAAAAGAGCTCGCCCAGAGCAAGGAAGCCCAAATCTCTCCATAGCAAGAGACACTGGCACACAACACACCTGAATCCAGGTGTGAAGCAGAGGAGAAAAGAGCTCGCCCAGAGCAGGGAAGCCCAAATCTCTCCATAGCAGGAGTGGTTGGATTGAGAAGCTGCCCCTGAGCACCTTGGGAGGGTCGAGGAGCTGCCAGAGCCACGCGATTCCAGATGCAATTCCCACTCCTTGGGCCTCCTGTGCTCACAGCACATCCCAGGGTTCCATCACCACACTTACCTCACTCTTGGTGTCAAGCAGAGGCTCCTGGGGGTGCAGACAGGCATGTGCCACCTTGATGACGTGCTCCAGCTTTCGAGGCTGTTCCTCCACCTTGGCTGCCAGGAAAAGCGCTGCCGGCACCACCGACTGCAGAGGAAAACACTCTGTTTGCTTTAAAAGTCACTAAATTCAAGACTAAAGCAAATAAATGGGGTGGATTCTCAATATTCCTTCAGAGAGTGAAGGCTGTTCAAGCCCAGTCACCATCAGGTGAAAGAAAAGGATCCCTTTCCCTTCCCAAAAGCCTTCCCAAGGTGGGCCCCACCCCCAGCAGCAGCAGGAGTGGATTAGGAGGGTTCCCAGCACCCCCCACCCCCAGATCCCAGCACTCACATTCCTGTGAAATTGGGTGAAGGACTGCACCATATAGAAGCGGTGCATGTACACGATGGCTGTGTTGATGGTGAGCTGGGAGCTGGGGACAGGGTTAAGGAAAAGCACAGCCGACACAGAGACCCCCAGGCAGGCCCGGGGGAGCCACTGGAACAGATCCCACAAGCCAACAGCACCAGGAGGGGACACGCTCTCCTGATTCCCAGGCCAGGCCTTCCCTGCATCCTGGCACACCTCTCCCCACTGCTGAAACAGGCTCTCCTTGATCCCAAAATAGGCTCGGTGCTCCCCATTCCCAAGCCGAGCCTTCCCAATACCCCAGCAGAGCTCTCCCTGCTGCCAAAATGGGATCTCCTCAATCCCAAACTGACTCGGCTCTCCCTGCTCCCGGGCCAGTCCTTCCTGACAACCTGGCACAGCTCTCCCTGCTCCTGAAACGCTTTCCGGGATCTTCTTGATCCCAAAATAGGCTCAGCTTTCCCGGGTACTCACGGGCCGGCCTTACCGAGCCTTCACGACACCCCAGCATAGCTTTTCCCACTCCTGAAACGCGATTTCCTCAATCCCAAAACGGGCCCGGCTCTCCCCACTCCCAGGCCGGGCCCCCCCGACACCGCAGCACAGCTTTCCCTGCTCCTGAAACGGGATTTCCGCGATCTCGAAATGGGATGGGCTCTCCCTGCTCCCGGTCTGGCTCTGTCTTCCCTTCACTGCATCCCGGCACTGCCTTCTCCGCTCCCGAAATCTCCTCGGTCCCAAAACGAGCTCGGCGCACCCGGGCCGGGCCTGCCGCTCCCTTCAGAGCACCCCGGCACAGCTCTCCGCACTACCGCGCCCGTCAGGCCTTCCCAAGCACTTCCACCACCCCGGCACAGCTTTTCCTGCGCCCGAAATGCCATTTCCCGACCCAGAACCGGGCTCGGCTTTCCCCGCTCCGAGAGCCGGGCCGGGCCTTCCCGACAGCCTAGCACTGATCTCCCGGTTCCGGGGCCGAGCCCTCCTCGATCCCCGAAAGACTCGGCTCTCTCCGCACCCGCTCCCGGCTCTCCCCACACCCGTTCCCGGCTCTCCCCGCACCCGCTCCCGGCTCTCCCCCCTCCCCGCTCTCGCCGCCCCGCCCCACTCCCACCCGCGGCCTAGCGCGGCCTAGCGCGGCCGGATACACGTTGAGGCGCTGCCCCATGTCCTGCAGCAGGTTGGCCGCCTGCTGCCGATACGAGAGCTCCTTGTCGGGGTCGAGACCGGCACGGCGGGATGGGCTCCGCTCCAGCTGCTCGCGGCTGAAGTACCAGCGGCGCCCGGGCCCGGCGCCGCCGCCGCCCGCCGAGGCCTCCATGGCGGCTCTGCGCCCGCGCGGGGGACGCGGCGTGCGCACGCAGCGCGGCGGCGCGGTGACGTCAGGCGCCGGGTGGGCGGGCGCGGGGAGAGCCGTTGGAGGCGCGAGCGTTCCAAAGCAGGGAGGGACCGTTAGGGGCGGGGACTGTGTGGGACACGCCTATTGCCGGAAGGCCACGCCCATCGCGGGCAGGCCACGCCCACCGCCCGCGGCGGGGTCGCGCCCGTGCCCCTCCCTCACCCCCGGGAGGGCTCCGGTTTTGGAGGGGTCCGGGGGTCCCCCGCAGCTCGGGGCGGTCCCTGTGACCTTCCACGGGCCTGTCGGCTCCCCCTCACCGGGATCTGTACGCACTGAGACCCGGGCACCACCGGGACACTGGTGTGTCCCCCCAACCCGAGACCCCTCCCCACCGGCACCGCCTTGTGTGTTCCCCGGGTGTTTCCCCGCCCAGGACTCCGGTGTGTCCCCCCAGCTCGGGACCCCTCCTCACCGGCACCGCCTTGTGTGTCCCCCGGTGTACCCCCTCCCCCCGGGACTCCGGTGTGTGTCCCCTTCCAGGACCCCAGGGCTCCGGGATCCCCCCAGCCCTCCCCGATCCGGTTTTACCGGGGTCCTGCAGCCCCAGCACCTCAAGACGCTGCCTGTGCCCCCCACCTTCTCACCCCCGTTCCCTTACCGGGACCCCTCCTCGCGCCGGACCCCGCTGTGTCTCCCCCCGGGACCCCTCCTCACCAGGATCCCGGTGTTCCCCCCCCGACCCCCGTGTGCCCCCCCAGCCTCCCTCCGCCCCACAGGCCAGGCCACAGCTCGTATCCAAAGTGTTTTATATATAATTTATCTGTACACACGAAGGACAAAGTACCTCAGGTCTGCGCTGGGGTGAGGGGGGCCAGTGCCCCCCACACTCCCCCCGGGCTGAGCCCCCCCCCGCCCCAAAACTGCTTCCAAAAAAAAAAAAAAAAGAAAAGAAAAGAAAAAAGTCACTTCATTAATTTTTTTGCATTTAAAAGGGGGGGGGGGCTGCCCCCCCTCCCCGCCACAGTCCCCCCGGAGGGAGCTGGGACCCCCGGGGGGCGGGGGGGCTGCGGAGATGCTGGGCCTGCGCCTCCCCACCCCCCGCAGGCGGCACTTCAATTTGGCACACGGAGGGGGCTGGGGACCCCCCCCCACCCCCAAAACCCCCTGCAGCCCCTTTCCTGGGGGGGCCCATCTCCCCTCTTTGGCACATGGGGGGTTTCAGCAAAGGGATGGGGGTTACCGTGACCCCCCCCCCCCAAAAAACACCCCAGTGAAGGGCTGGGAAACACCCCCCAAAACTCCCCCGGTGGGGGGGCACAGGGGGGGTTACCTCCCCATACCCCCCACCACCTCCCTTGTGTCCGTTTCTCCCTTTTTTTTTTTTTTTTTAAATACGTGGATTTGGGGATTTTTCCTTTTTTTTTGCCTGAGCTCGGCCCAGGCTGGGGAGGCCCCCGGCGTGGGGGGGCACCATGGGGACCCCCCTAACTGCCGCCAGGGCCTGCATTGAGGAAGTAGGTGGTCATCTCCCCCTTGCCCTTGACCTTGACCAGCCCCCGGCACTCCAGCACGTAGCCCTTGGCCGCCAGCACCTGGTACAGGTCCGTTGTCACCTGGAGGGGGGACACGGGGGTGAGGGGGGGTCCGTGGGGGTCTCTGGGGGGGTGTCCTGTCCCCCTCCCGCCCCCGGCTGACCTGGATGCGGTCGGGGACCCCGGTGCTGTCCATGCGGCTCGAGACGTTGACAGTGTTGCCCCAAATGTCGTATTGGGGCTTGCGAGCCCCGATGACCCCCGCGACCACCGGGCCCATGTTCAGACCTGGGGGGGACACGGCGGAGAGTCAGGGGTGCCCCCCACAGCCTGGGAAATGGGGGGAGGGAGGGGAAAAGGGATGGGGAAAGGGGAAAAGAGGGGGGAGGAGAGGAAGGAGGGTCTGGGATTGGGAAAGGAGGGAGTGAGACGGGAAAAAGGGGTGAGAATGGGGGAAAAAGGTGGGGTGAGCGGAAAGGGGCGGTGAGAGGGGAAAAGGAAGGGGTGAGGGGGGGAAAGGGGTGCGAGAAGGGGAAAAGGGGCAAGAGGAGAGAAAAGTGGGGGCAAAATGGTGAAAAGGGGAGAAAAATGGTGAAAAGGGGGGTGAGAGGAAAAGGGGTGAAAAAGGAAAAGTGTGTGAGAGAGAATGGGGTAGAAGAGGAAAAAAAGGAGGTGATTGGGAAAGGGGGTGAGGGAGGGGGGGGAAAGGGCAAGAGGGGAGAAAAAGGCAGGCAAAATGGTGAAGAGGGTGAAAAAGGAAAAGGGGGTGTGAGAGAGAGGTAAATGGCATATGAGAGGAGAAAAAGAAGAGGTGATTGGGAAAGGAGGTGTGAGGGGGAAAAGGAGAGAAAAGTGGGGGCAAGATGGTGAAAAGGGGAGCTGAGAGGGGAAAAGATGTGAAAAAAGAAAAGTGTGAGAGAGAGAAAAATTGGGTAGGAGAGGAGAAAAAGGAGGTGAGAGGGGGAAAAGGGGCAAGAGGGGAGAAAAGTGGGGGCAAAATGGTGAAAAGGAGGGGCAAAATGGTGAAAACGGGGGGTGAGAGGGGAAAAGATGTGGAAAAGGAAAAGTGTGTGAGAGAAAAATGAGGTAAAAGAAATAGGAGGTGATTGGGAAAAGAGGTGAGAGAGGGGAAAAGGGGCAGGAGGGGAGAAAAGGGGGGCAAAATGGTGAAAAGAGGGGGTGAGAGCGGAAAAGGGGGTGAAAAAGGAAAAGGGGGTGTGAGAGAGAGGTAAATGGCATATGAGAGGAGAAAAAGAAGAGGTGATTGGGAAAGGAGGTGTGAGGGGGAAAAGGAGAGAAAAGTGGGGGCAAGATGGTGAAAAGGGGGGCTGAGAGGGGAAAAGATGTGAAAAAAGAAAAGTGTGTGAGAGAGAAAAATGAGATAGGAGAGGAGAAAAAGGAGGTGAGAGGGGGAAAAGGGGCAAGAGGGGAGAAAAGTGGGGGCAAAATGGTGAAAAGGAGGGGCAAAATGGTGAAAACGGGGGGTGAGAGGGGAAAAGATGTGAAAAAGGAAAAGTGTGTGAGAGAAAAATGAGGTAGAAGAAATAGGAGGTGATTGGGAAAAGAGGTGAGAGAGGGGAAAAGGGGCAGGAGGGGAGAAAAGTGGGGCAAAATGGTGAAAAGGAGGGGCAAAATGGTGAAAACGGGGGGTGAGAGGGGAAAAGATGTGAAAAAGGAAAAGTGTGTGAGAGAAAAATGAGGTAGAAGAAATAGGAGGTGATTGGGAAAAGAGGTGAGAGAGGGGAAAAGGGGCAGGAGGGGAGAAAAGGGGGGCAAAATGGTGAAAAGAGGGGGTGAGAGAGGAAAAGGGGGTGAAAAAGGAAAAGGGGGTGTGAGAGAGAGGTAAATGGCATATGAGAGGAGAAAAAGAAGAGGTGATTGGAAAAGGAGGTGTGAGAGGGGGAAAAGGGGAGAAAAGGGGGGGCAAGATGGTGAAAAGGGGGGGTGAGAGGGGAAAAGATGTGAAAAAAGAAAAGTGTGTGAGAGAGAAAAATTGGGTAGGAGAGGAGAAATAGGAGGTGATTGGGAAAGGGGGTGAGAGAGGGGGGAAAAGGGGCAAGAGGGGAGAAAAGGGCAGGCAAAATGGTGAAAAGGGGGGGTGAGAGGGGAAAAGGGGGTGTGATAGAGAGGTAAATGGCATACGAGAGGAGAAAAAGGAGAGGTGATTGGGAGAGGGGGGGTGAGGGGGGAAAAGGGGAGAAAAGGGGGGGCAAAATGGTGCAAAGAGGGGTGAGAGAGGAAAAGGGGGTGAGAAAGGAAAAGGGGGTGTGAGAGGGGGAAAAGGGGCAAGAGGGGAGAAAAGGGGGGGCAAAATGGTGCAAAGGGGGGGTGAGAGGGGAAAAGGGGGTGAAAAAGGAAAAGGGGGTGTGAGAGAGAGGTAAATGGCATACAAGAGGAGAAAAAGAAGAGGTGACTGGGAAAGGGGGGGAGGTGAGAGAGGAAAAAGGGGCGCAAGGGCCGCCAGGCACAAAGCCGTGAACAGCAGCGAGGTGCGTGCAGGGGATGGCTGGAGGTGCAGAGGGGCGTGCGAGGGGCGTCTGAGGCTCACCAATCTTCATCTGGAAGTTGTTGAAGGAGTGCTCGTTGATGTACTTCATCTGCTCCATGAGGTGCATGGCGTAGTCGGCCAGCGCGGCGATGTGGCTCCGGCCCTCGCGGTCGTAGGTGGCCGCGTTGAGCCCCGAGGCTGCCATGTAGGTGCTGCCGATGGTCTTGATCTTCTCCAGCTGCCGGTACTTCTGCTCGCTGATGATCTGGGGGACGGGGTGGGGTCAGAACCTCGGCAGGGTGCTGGGTACCCCAAATCCTGCAGCCCATCCTGTAAATGCTGCTCCATGGCTCCTCCAAGGCTTCCCATCTTCCTGAACCTCATCCATGCTGCTCCAGCACCCCATGAGCACATCCTCTGCACCCCAACCTCACCCACGGCATTCCACAACCTCCCCAACGTCCCATTCACACTATCTCCTGCACCCCAACCTCACCCATGGCATTCCACAACCTCCCCAACATCTCATTCACACCTCCTGCACCCCTGTCCCCAAACATGGTGCTCTGCAGTCTCTGTACCTTGTGCATCCCATGAGCACAACCCCTGCACCCCAACCTCACCCATGGCATTCCACCCCAACATCCCAATCACACCTTCTCCTGCACCCCAACCTCACCCACGGCATTCCACAACCTCCCCAATATCCCAATCACACCTTCTCCTGCACCCTGTCCCCAAACACAGAGCTCTGCAGTCTCCATACCTTGTACACTCCATCTTCTTGCACCTCATCCATGCTGCTCCACAGCTGCTCCAGCACCCCATGAGCACATCCCCTGCACCCCAACCTCACCCATGGCATTCCACCCCAACATCCCAATCACACCTTCTCCTGCACCCCAACCTCATCCACGGCATTCCACAACCTCCCCAACATCCCATTCACACTTTCTCCTGCACCCCAACCTCATTAACGGCATTCCACAACCTCCCCAACCTCCCAATCACACCTTCTCCTGCACCCTGTCCCCACTAATGCTGCTCTGCAGTCTCCATTGTGCACAAGGGTGCACCCCATCTTCTTGCACCTCATTCATGGTGCTCCACAGCCTCACCATGTCTGCATCCCCAGCACCCCATCCTCATCCATGGTGCTCCACAGCTTCTCCAACACCCCATCTTCCTGCACCCCATCTTTCTGTACCCTTTCCATGCTGCTCCACAGCCTCTGCACCCATTCCTGTGGCTCCATGAAAGCTGCTCCATGGACTCTCCAAGGATGGGGTACATCCTCCACCTCATCCACGCTGCTCCATATCTTCTCCAACACCCCATCTTCCTGCACCCCATCTTCCTGCACCCCATCTTTGTGCACCCCATCCGCGCTGCTCCACAGCCTCTCCAGCATGCCCTGCACCCCTTCCTGTGTCTCCATGGACTCTCCAAGGCTTCTCCAAGGATGGGGTACATCCTCCACCTCATCCACGCTCCTCTTCAGCCTTTCCAGCACACTGTGACCACATTCCCTGGACCCCAATCTCATTCATGCTTCTCACGGACTCTGCAGCACCTCCTGAACCCCATCCCCTGCACCTCATCCCCCTGCACTTTGCCTCCATGCCCACCCTCCCCTCTCGCTGTGCTCCGCCCCAGCACCTCATCGAAGTCGGCGATGATCTCGTTGAGCAGCCGCAGGCACTCCACACCCTCATTGTTGGCCTCCAGCTCCACATAGAACTCGGAGAAGTTGCTGATGGAGGCGAACATGACGGCCACGCACTCGCAGGACTGGTAGTAGAGCTCGTCATTGCGCCGCTCCCGCGCCAGAAAGTGCGCGGCCACGTCCTTGGGCAGGATGTTGTGCAGCAGCCGCCGGTTGTAGGCCTGGAGCTCCTCCATCTCCTCCTTCTCGCCCGTTGCCTGTGGGCACAGACCCATGTGGGAGCTGCCACAGGACCCTGTGGCACCAGGGTGTGGGGAGGGGTTGGTTCCAGCCCCATGGTCACCCCAATCCCAGGGTGCAGGGGAAGTCTCACTTCCAGCCCCACGGCCATCCCAGTGTCAGGGTGTGGGGAAGGGTTTGGTCCCAACCCCATGGTCACCCCAATCCCAGGGTGCAGGGAAAGGGTCACTCCCAGCCCTGTGGCCATCCCGGTGTCAAGGTGTGGGGAGGGAGTTGGTCCCAGCCCCAGGGTCACCGGAATCCCAGGGTACAGGGAAAAGGTCACTTCCAGCTCTGTGGCCATCCCAGTGTCAGGGTGTGGGGAGGGGGTTGGTCCCAGCCCCGTGGTCACCCCAATCCCAGGGTGCAGGGAAAAGGTCACTCTCAGCCCTGTGGCCATCTCGGGGTCAAGGTGTGGGAAGGGTGTTGGTCCTGGCCCTGGATTGGTCCCTGTCTCATGACCGTCCCAGTTCTGGGGCGCAGGGAAGGGTCAGTCCTGCTCCCAGGGTGCAAGGAAGGAGCTGATTCCAGCCTCATGGTCATCCTAATCCCAGGGAGCTCAGCTCCACTCCCATGGTCACCCCAGTCCTGGTGAGCAGGGTCAGTCCCAGTCCCACAACCACCCCAGTTCTGGAGTGGGGTCAGTCTTATCCCAGAGTATGGCAAAGGGTCAATCCTGCCCCTGTGGTCACCCCAGCCCTGGGGTGCAGGGAGGGGGTCAGTCCCGGCCCCAGGATGCAGAAAAGGGACCATTCCAAGCCCCCCACGCCTCGGTCATACCTGGAGCTTCCAGAGGAAGTCGAGGCGGGCGGTGGACTCGACCTGCTGCGCGTGCAGGTACAGGGCGAGCGCGAACACGGCCAGGACCACCGGGGTCATGTAGCGCAGGGCCACCTTCCCCTCCGCCGGGCTGCAGGACCCCCGGGACCCCTGAGACAGCTGAGGGAGCAGCCCCAGCCCTCCCAGGGAGCCCAAACTGCGCCCAGACCCCAAAGACACACCCAGACCCCAAAGACGCACCCAGAACCCCAAAGACACACCCAGAACCCCAAAGACACACCCAGAACCCCAGAGATCGACCCACCCACCCTGGGGACACCAAATGTGCACCCAGACCCCAAAGATGCACCCAGAACCCCAAAGATCTACCCACCCACCCTGGGGACACCAAATGTGCACCCAGACCCCAAAGATGCACCCAGAACCCCAAAGATCGACCCACCCACTCTGGGACACCAAATGTGCACCCAGACCCAAAGATTCACCCTGTCAGCCAAGAGACGCAGAGCCTGCACCCAGACCCCAAAGACACAGCCAGAACCCCAAAAATTGACCCACCCACTTCAGGGACCCCAAACCTGCACCCAGAATTTTGGGCAATAAATCCCCAGCATTCACCTGCCCACACCAGGGACCTTAAATCTGCATCTAGACCCCAAAGATCCACTCACCCACACGAAGGAGTCCCAAATTTTCACCCAGACCCCAAAGCTGAACCCACATCAGTGACCCCGAAGCTCCATCCACCCACCCTTCACTGCAGCACAGACCCCCAAGGGACCCTCCTGCTTCTGCCCACCCTCACCCCCCTACTCCCAGCTCCCCACTGGCCCCAGTTTCCCACTCACCACTCTCCCTGGGTCACGTTGAAGGAGGGCCTGTGGGGACAGGAACCAGAGGTTAGAGGGTTGGGGACACAGCTCCGAGGTGGGGACCCCGGGGGACAAACTCACAGGGCGTTGGCCAGGATCAGCATGTCGGCGTTGTCAAACAGGGCTGCGTGAGGGCCCTCCACCAGCAGCAGGAACGTGGCCTCGATGCCCACCATGAGCAGCAGCTTCCCGATGCTACTGATGTGCAGGAAGACGGAGCAGGCGAGCAGGCTCAGCACCACGCTGTAGCTGAAGTACTGCGGGGGGACATGGGTGGGGTTCATCAGCACCCCGGGAACACCGGATGGCACCCCTGGGGTCTTTGTGGCACCCTGGGAACCCCAGATGGCACCCCAGGAGCCAGAACTGGCGTTCCAGGAACACCTGTAGCACCCTGGGAAACCTGGATAGCATCCCTGGAACACTGGATGGCACCCCAGGAACCCCAGGAACCCCTGTAGCACCCTGGGAACACTGGATGGCACCCCTGGATCACTGGATGGCACTCCAGGAACCAGAACTGGTGTTCCAGGAACACCTGTAGCACTCCAGGAACACTGGATAGCACTCCAGGAGCCCCATGGGAACCCCAGGAACCCCAGAAATCTCTGTAGCACCCTGGGAAACCTGGATAGCACCCCTATAACACTGGAGAGCACCCCTGGGACCACTGGATAGCACTCCAGGAACCCCTTGGGAGCCCCAGGAACACTGGATGGCACCCCTGGACCGCTGGATAGCACCTCTGGAACACTGGATGGCACCCCAGGAACCCCATGGGAACCCCAGGAACATGGGATGGCACCCCAAGAACCAGAACTGGCATTCCAGGAACACCTGTAGCACCCTGGGAACACTGGATAGCACCCCTGGAACACTGGATAGCACCCCTGGAACACTGGATGGCACCCCAGGAACACTGGATAGCACCCCTGGAACACTGGATGGCACCCCAGGAACCCCATGGGAACCCCATGGGAACCCCAGAAACCCCAGATGGCACCCCAGGAACCCCATGGGAACCCCAGGAACACCGGATGGCACCTCAGAAACACTGGATGGCACCCCAGGAACCCCATGGGAACCCCAGGAACCCCTGCAGCACCCTGGGAAACCTGGATAGCACCCCTGGAACACTGGAGAGCACCCCTGGGAACACGGGATGGCACTCCAGGAACCAGAACTGGCATTCCAAGAGCCCCTATAGCACCCTGGGAAACCTGGATAGCACTCCTGGCTCACTGGATGGCACCCCAGGAACCCCATGGGAACCCCAGCAACCCCAGAAATCTCTGCAGCACCCTGGGAACACTGGATAGCATCCCTGGAACGCTGGATGGGATGCCATGGGAACCAGAACTGGCATTCCAGGAGCACCTGTAGCACCCTGGGAACACTGGATGGCACCCCAGGAACCCCATGAGAACCCCAGAAACCCCTGTAGCAACCTGGGAACAGTGGATGGTACCCAGGAGCACCGGATGGCACCCCTACAGTCTTGGCGGCATCCTGGGAACCCCAGATGGCACCCCAGAAACCAGAACTGGTGTTCCAGGAACACCTGTAGCACCCTGGGAAACCTGGATAGCACCTCTGAAACCCCATGGGAACCCCAGAAACCCCTGTAGCATCCTGGGAACACTGGATGGCACCCCTGGAATACTGGGTGGCACCCAAGAAACTCCATGGGAACCCCAGGAACACCGGATGGCACCCCTGGGGTCTTTGTGGCACCCTGGGAACCGCAGATGGCACCACAGGAGCCAGAACTGGCGTTCCAGGAACACCTGTAGCACCCTGGGAAACCTGGATGGCACCCCATGGGAACCCCGGGAACACTGGATGGCACTCCAGGAACCAGAACTGACACTCCAGGAACACCTGTAGCACCCAGGGAAACCAGGATAGCACCCCATGGGAATACTGGATAGCACCCCAGGAACCCCATGGGAGCCCCAGGAACATGGGATGGCACCCCAAGAACCAGAACTGGCATTTCAGGAACACCTGTAGCACCCTGGGAACAGTGGATGGCACCCCAGGAATACTGGATGGCACCCCAGGAACCCCATGTGGACCCCAGAAACCCCTGCTGCACCCTGGGAACACTGGATGGCACCTCTGGAACCCCATGGGAACCCCAGGAACACTGGATAGCACCCCTGGGTCTTTGCGGCACCCTGGGAACCCCAGATGGCACCCCAGGAGCCAGAACTGGCGTTCCAGGAACACCTGTAGCACCCTGGGAACCTGGATGGCACCCCTGGATCACTGGAGGGCAGTCCAGGAATCCCATGGGAACCCCAGGAACACCGGATGGCACCCCAGGAACCAGAACTGGCATTCCAGGAACACCTGTAGCACCCTGGCAACACTGGCAGGCACTCCTGGGAATCCCTGATGGCATCCCGGGAACATCTGCAGCACACTGGGAGCCCCAGATGGCACCCCAGGAACCCAGGACGGAACCCCTGGGGAACCTGGGACAGCACCCCTGGGAACTCTGCAGCACCCCAATAACCTCTGCAGCACCCTGGGAGCCCCAAATGGCACCCTGCAGGACCCTTTGGTACCCTGGGAACACCGGTTGGCACCGTCGGAACTGCTGAAGCATCCAAGAACCCCAGCTGGTACCCCAGGAACCCTGGATGGCACCCAGGAACAGTGGATGGCACCCAGGAACCCTGGATGGCATCCTGGGGACACCTCTGCCACCTCGGGAGCACCAGCCGGGACCCCAGGAGCCCCTGCAGCACTCCAGGGACCCTGGAGAGCATTCCAGGAACCCTGCAGCACCCTGGGGACACAGGATGGCACCCTCGGGAACCCTGCAGCACCCCAGGAACTCCTGCAGCACCCCAGGAATCCCAGCAGCTCCCCACGCCCACAGGGACCTTGCACCCTTGGGGACACCGTGCCAGCACCCAGCAACCTCAAGGGCTCAGTGCCAGCACCTGCCGAGAACTTTGGACCCAAGCGACCTGTGCCAGCACCCCGGGTGCGTGGGGAGCCCGTGCTGGCACCTACACCCGCGGGGACCCCCGACAGCACCCTGGGGTCACGGCACCCGTGGGGACCCCATCCCAGCACCCTGGGGACACTGCACCCATGGGGACCCTGGGGGACACTGTACCCATGGGGACCCCCTGCCAGCATTCCTGGGGACACTGCACCCGTGGGGACCCCATCCCAGCACCCTGGGGACACTGCACCTGTGGGGACCCCATCCCAGCACGCTGGGGACACTGCGCCCATGGGGACCCCATCACAGCACCCTGAGGACGCTGCACCCATGGGGACCACCTGCCAGCATTCCTGGGGACACTACACCCATGGGGACCCCATCCCAGCACCCTGGGGACACTGCACCTGTGGGGACCCCATCCCAGCACCCTGGGGACGCTGCACCCATGGGGACCACCTGCCAGCACCCTGGAGGACACTGCACCCATGGGGACCCCCTGCCAGCACCCTGGGGGACACTACACCTGTGGGGACCGTGGGGGACACTGCACCCTCTGTGACCCTGGGCCAGCATCCTTAGGGACACTGCTTGCAGGGACCCCATTCCAGTGCCCTGCACCCTCAGGGATCCTGTGCCAGCGTTTTTGGGGACACAGCCTGCAGGAACCCTGTGCCAGCACCATGGGGGATGCTGCACCCATGGGGACCCCATCCCAGCACCCTGGGGGACACTGCACCCATGGGGACCACTGCACCCGTGGGGACCCCCTGCCAGCACCCTGGGGGACACTGCACCTGTGGGGACCCCCTGCCAGCACCCTGGGGGACACTGCACCTGTGGGGACCCCATCCCAGCACCCTGGGGGACAGTGCACCCGTGGGGACCCCCTGACAGCATTCCTGGGGACACTGCACCCATGGGGGCACCATGCCAGTATCCTTAGGGACACTACACCCGTGGGGGCCACCTGACAGCACCCTGGGGGACACTGCACCCATGGGGACCCCATCCCAGCACCCTGGGGACACTGCACCTGTGGGGACCCCCTGCCAGCACCCTGGGGACACAGCAACCTCTGTGACCCTGTGCCAGCACCCTGGGGGACACTGCACCCATGGGGACCCTGGGGGACACTGCACCCATGGGGACCGTGGGGGACACTGCACCCTCTGTGACCCTGTGCCAGCGTTTTTGGGGACACAGCCTGCAGGAACCCTGTGCCAGCATCCTGGGGGATGCTGCACCCATGGGGACCATGGGGGACACTGCAGCCATGGGGACCACTGCACCTGTGGGGACCCCCTGCCAGCACCCTGAGGGACACTGCACCTGTGGGGACCCCCTGCCAGCACCCTGGGGGACACTGCACCCATGGGGACCCCATGCCAGCATCCCTGGGGGCACAATGCCTACAGACATCCATGCCAGCATTCCTGGGGCACTACACCCATGGGGACCCTGTGCCAGCACCCAGCACCCTCAAGGACCCTCTGCCAGCACCCGGGGAGGACTTGGCACCCACGGGGACCCCCCACGCCACGCCCGCGGCCGCTCACCTCGGGGAAGTCACAGACCAGGCCGTCACCGTGGCAGGAGCCCGTGGGGGACCCCAGGGAGAAGTTGAGGGCGCGGAGCTGGCAGGGCCCCACGGCCCCGGGGGTGACGTTGAGCTCGCGGGCAGCGCAGTCCCGCAGGGCCACGCGGCTGCAGGAGAACTGGGGGGCCAGAGGGGTGAGCCGGTGCACCCCACAGCCCCTCGAGACCCCCCCGGCCCCCCGCGACCCTACCATGTTGACGAAGGCGGCGATGAAGACGAGGAGGATGGCGAAGACGGCGATGGCAGTGCTGTGGGCGCGGGACTGGACGATGCTGCGGGAGAGCTGCTGCAGGGCGGCGGGGAAGAGCTGGGGGGCACCAAGGACCCTGTCAGGCACGGCTGAGTCCTCCCAAAAACCCCCCCAGCCCTCAGGTACTCACAGTGACGCAGGAGTAGATGGCACAGATGAAGAGGATGGCGGCGAGGAGGATGAAGATGCTGACGTAGACCCCGAGCATCAGCGAGGAGCTGGGGAGAGGCGGGAGGTGAGTGACAGGGTTGGGGGATCAGGGCTGATGTTTTGGGGGGGTCTGTGGCACTCACTGGGGGAACACGAGGATCTGGAGGCAGCAGATGAAGCAGAAGACCAGGAGGGTGCAGGCCACGTAGCCACCGAAACGATCATCAACCTTCTTGGAGTACTGAGGAGACAGGGGGAGGTGGATGGAGGGGGCAGGGGCGACCCCAAGAACTCCAGGGGATGGAGTTGGACGGGGGGGATCCCAGGGCAAGAATGGAGGGGGGACTGAGGGGATGGCAGTGAATGGGGTGGAGGGGAATGGTGGGAATGTGGGGGATGGGATGGGATGGGATGGGATGGGATGGGATGGGATGGGATGGGATGGGATGGGATGGGATGGGATGGGATGGGATGGGATGGGATGGGATGGGATGGGATGGGATTTATGGGACGGGATTTATGGGATGGATTGGGATGGGCTGGGCTGGGATGGCATGGCATGGGGGAAAATGGGATGGGGGGAAATGGGAGGACCCCAAGGGATGTGGATGGAGGGGGACTGGGGGGATCCCAGAGGGTGGGATGCAGGAGGACAGGGATAACCCCAAAGGGATGGAGGGGAATGGGGGAACCCCAGGGGATGCAAGGGATGGGATGGAGGGAGGGGGATGACCCCAGAGCATGGGGTAAAGGGGACAGGAGCACCCTGGGGCATGGGATGGAGGCGGTTGGGGGTGCCCCTGGGATGCAGGGAATTGGATGGAGAGGACTGCAGGGGGTGAGATGGGACATGGGGGACCCCAGGGGATGGCAGGGGACAGGGAGGACACCAGGGGATGGCAAGGGACAGGGGATGAGGCTGAGAAGGTGGAGGGACCATGAAACGAGCACAGAAAGGATCCCAAGGGATGGAGAAGAGACGGGAAGGACAAAGGTGCTGATGGGGCCAGGACAGAGGCACTTCAGGAGACAGAGGGAATGGCAGGTCCAGAACAGAGGGGACAGAGGGCTCCCCACCTTCTTCTCCAGCTCAGGGGTCTGGAAGGTGAGCAGGAACTTCTTGACGTGGTCCTTGCGGAGCTGGTCGATGCTGCGGGCGTCAATGGCCCGGCTCAGGAACTCATCCACCTCATCCTCGGGGTTGAGGGCCTCCTGGGCACCACGGCTGGGAAATGGGGGGGTCAGGACTCCCCCCCAGGCTCCTGGGAGGGGCTGGTCATGACCCCCCCAACAGCCCAGCATGGGAACACTTACTTGTCCTTGCTGGAATCATCGATGCCCTGGGAGACACAAGGGAGATGGAGGTGTCAGAGACACTGGCACGGCTGGGAGGACCCTCATGAATGACAAGGACGTGGGACATCCCCCAGGGTCACCCAGGATGGGGGACAGAGCTCCAGAGGTAAATGAGATGGGGGGTCCCCAAGGGTTCTTGGCAAGGACAAGAGGGTCCCAGGGGTCTGCAGAGGCAGGAGGGAGGGGTCTAGGGGGGATGGGAGACCCCCGAGGGTGCCCAGGACTGGCGAGAACAAGGAGGATCCCCAAGGTCTGCTGAGCACCAGGAGCTCCCCAAGGCCTGTGGGCAGCAGGAGGAAGCCACAAGGGCTGTGGGCAGGGCTGGGGAAGCCACCAACAGCCACGGAAGGGCAGCGAGTGGCTGATAGCACCGCGGTGGGGGTCCCCCGCGCCTGACGCCCTCCCCGGGGCTGCTCACCATCTGCCGGAAGGCCTTGGAGTCCTTGGTGCGGGAGAAGGAACGCTCGGGCACCCAGCGCGGCACCAAACCCTCGGTGGAGTTGGCACGAGTGCGCTGCAGCTTGGCCAGGATGGCTTTCTCCTCCTTCTGCAGGGTGACACAGCCGTGAGGATGTGACCCCACCTCTCCCACCCCCCAGACTCCCCCCAGGCGACCCCCAACTCACGCGCTTCTGGCTGCAGCCCACAATAAGGAAGGTCTCGATGTTGTGCTCCTTGAGGTAGGCGTTGCGCTCGCCCCCGTGGCCTGGCTCCACCTCATAGTCGCCGTTCAGGTACTGCAGCGTGGCCCAGGTGATGTGGATGCGCCTGGGGACGGGCGATGAAGATACTGAGCCCCCCCTGCCCAGCGCCCCCACCCCAGACCCCACCCCAGCCCCTGTCCCGGCTCACCCAGCTTTGCCGCCCGCTTCCATGTGGTTGGCCAGGGTGACATCGTTGGACCAGACGTCGAACTGCCACTTGCGCAGCCCCAGCACGCCGCAGTGAACGCGCCCGCTGTGGATGCCCACGCGCATGTTCACGTTCACCCCAGTCACCTCACGCACCAGCCTGCGGACGGTACGGGCACCGCATCACCCTCGGGCACTCCAGGGAACCCCCAGGTGCCTTGAGGTGTCCCCAAGCAGCCCTGGGCCTTGTAGGATTCCCAGGATTCACAGCACCCCATTGGCACCATGGCATCTCCAGACATCTCACAGCACTCCCAGGCACCCCAAAGCCTTTCAGGATTCCCAAGCACCCCAAGGCATCCCAAGACACTCTTGGTCTCACAGGCGCCCGAGGCACCACAGCAAACTCAGGCACCCCATGGCACCCCCAGGTGCTGTGGCACCTCCAAGCACCCCATGGCACCCCCAAGTACCCCACGGCACCCCCCCATGGCACCCTGAAGCACCATGTCACCCCCAAACACCCCATGGCACCCCCAGGCACTGTGGCACCTCCAAGTTCCCCATGGCACCCCCAAGTACCCCATGGCATCCCCCCCATGGCACCCTGAAGCACCATGTCACCCCCAAACACCCAATGGCACCCCCAGGCATTGTGGTACCTCCAAGCACCCCATGGCACCCCCCATGGCACCCTGAGTCACCATGTCACCCCCAAAAACCCCATGGCACCCCCAGGCACTGGTGCGTACTGGGGATGTGCCAGCACCAGGAATGGGAACCATCCCCCGAGCTGTGGTGGCACCTGGCACTTGCCAAAACTGGGGAAATTGCAGCCCCCCCAAGTTGCAGTGGCACCAGGGACACACCAGCACCAGACGCAGCCCCTCAGGGTTGTGATAGCACTAGGGACATGCCAGCCCAGGAGACAGGCACAGCCCCCCAAATTGTGGTGGCACTGGGGACACACCAGCACCAGGGTTGGATGCAGCCCCCCAAACTGTGGTGGCACTGGAGATATGCCAGCCCAAGGGATGGACACAGCTCCCCAAGGGGATCTCCCAACAGCAGGGTCAGGTGCAGCCCCCCAAGCTGCAGTGGCGCTGGGGACGGGCACAGCCCCAGCTCTGCCCCACTCACGAGATGGCCTCGATCATGTCCACGCCCATCTCCACGCAGCAGTGCGCGTGGTCCCCGCGCGCCTCCGGCAGCCCTGACACGCAGTAGTAGCAGTCCCCCAGGATCTTGATGCGCAGGCAGTGGTTCTCCTGGGGGGCATGAGCAGGTTAGGAGGGCTCCAGGAGCCCCCAAACCCCCCCAGCCCCTCCACTCACCGCCGCCAGCTTGTCAAAGCGGGCGAAGAGCTCGTTGAGTGTCATCACCAGCTCCTGGGCCGTGCACTGTGAGGCCAGGCTGGTGAAGCCCTCGATGTCAGCAAAGAGGATGCTGATGGGAGGAAGAGCACGGGCTGGGGATGGCCCACACAGTGCCATCCCATCCCAGCCCATCCCATCCCATCCCATCCCATCCCATCCCATCCCATCCCATCCCATCCCGTCCCATCCCGTCCCGTCCCGTCCCGTCCCGTCCCGTCCCGTCCCGTCCCGTCCCGTCCCATAGATCTCATCCCATGGATCCCATCCCATGGATCCCATCCCATCCCATCCCATCCCATCCCATCCCATGGATCTCATCCCATGGATCCCATCCCATCCCATCCCATCCCATCCCATCCCATCCCATCCCATCCCATGGATCCCATCCCATCCCATCCCATGGATCCCATCCCATCCCATCCCCCAGATTCCCACTATTCCCCTCCATCCCAGTCCCCCCTCCATTCTTGCCCTGGGATCCCCCTGTCCAACTCTCCCCTGGTGATAGCTCCCCCCAACCTCACCCGCACCCCCGTGCCCACGATACCTGACGTTGTCGTGCTTCTGGATGTAGATCTTGTGGAACATCATGTCCTCCTTCTTGGTGTTGATGTCCTCCTTCATCTCCATGGCCACGTGCTGCGGCAGCACCGAGAGCAGCAGCCGCTCCTGCACCCAGAGCAGCCCCGTGAGCATGGCTGGAGTGCTGATGGACCCCCGGCCTGACACGGGGACCCCCGGGCTCCCCTGTCCCACCTGCTGACGGTTCTCCCGCTGGAGGTGCAGGCGTGCCTGGATGTAGCCGCGGGTCTCCTGGAAGGCCTGACGCTGCGACACCTCGGCCGGATAGTGGGTGCAGACCCCCACCACGTTGGTGCAGAGGAAGATCAGGGCGTTGGCGCTGAGCTGGGGGGGGAGATGGGCTTGGTGTGACCACCCAGGGACCCCCGGCCAGCTCTGCCACCCTCCTTCTCTGCCCCACAGAACCTTGGCTTTGGTATGGTGGGTGCTGTTAGGGGGAGAAGAGGAGGCTGCAGGGAGGAGGATGTGGGTGAGGGAACACGGGGCCTCAAGGCAGACATGGGGATGGGGAGGATGCAGGGACGTGGGGACACAGAGGTCGGGGGAATGTGGGGCACCAAAGGACTTGGGAAATGTCCTGCAGGGACATGGGGACGCAGAGGACAGAGTCAGGGGGATGTTGGGCACCAAAGGACTTGGGAAATGTCCTGCAGGGACATGGGGGACTTGAGGCTGCAGGAAACTGGGGAACAGGGGATGCAGGGGCCTGGGGACACAGGGTAGGGTGGCAGAGGGACCCGGGGACACAGGGTAGGGTGGCAGAGGGACCTGGGGACACAGGGTAAGGGTGGCAGAGGCTACTTGGGGACACAGGGGACATACATAGGGTGAATATGGAGGACCTGGAGAGCCAGGGCAGGGGGAACACGAGGATGTGGGGACATAGAAAACCAGAGCAGGGGGGATATGAGGATGCAGGGTCCTGAGGCCGGGGGGACATGGGGACCTGGAGCATGGGGGTCATGGGGACGCCCTCGGGAAGCAGAGGAAGTCGGAAAGCGGAGATGACTGCAGTGGGAGCTGCGGTTTCCCCCGTCCCTGTCCCCCGGGACCGGGGCCAGGGCTATTTATAGCACTCCGACACGCTGGGACACTGGGACACTGGGAGCAGAGGCCTCGCAGCCCCCCCGGCCCCATCGCATCCCCCCGGAGCCCCAATGCTCCCACCCTGAGGGGGTGAACCCTACCCGGGGTTCGGCCCCTCCCGTGACCCCGCTGGCTTCGGATGTCATTGTGTTCCTCGCCCTGTGCCCCGCGGGGACGGCACGTGGCCCTGGCCCTGGCCCTAGCCAGGCAGGGCGAGGGTGACGGGTGACGAGTGGCCCCGCTGGAGGAGGGGGAGCTGCTGGGGCTGGGAACACGCAGCCCTAGGGGTGGGGCCCCCCCTGCGCAAGCAGCACCCCACTGGGAGCACCCACCACCTCAGAGGGGCAGCACAGGGGACATTGCCAATGTCCCAGCCCCCTGGGTGACAGCCACTCCCCTGCCCTGGTGCCCCGGACTTGCGTCCCCCCTCGGGGGTTTCTGCCAGGCCTACAACGGGGGCTTTGTGGGTGCCCCTTCCCCCCGTGCAGCCCACAATGGTGGGTCTGTGCCGGGATGAGGGGCCCATCCTGTCCCCTGGAGGCTGCGGCACTGCAGAGACCCCCAGCCCCACCACGGGACCCCATGACGGGACCTTTCCTGGCGCCCCCCTATCCCCGAGCAGCCAAGGGGCCCCTCCTGCATCCAGAATCTTCCACCGGCACAAACACCAAGTGCAAAAAACCTCCAATTCTGCAGAGCGGGATTCAGGGACGGGGGGCGTCCCACCTGCAAGGGGGCGGGACCCCCAGGCGCGGCCCCTCTCGGGTGTGTCCCTCCAGCCCTACCTGCTTCCAGAGGAAGGGGTCCGCAGCGTTGCGGTGCCAAGCGATGGCGAGGTGCAGGGCGGAGAGCAGGACCCCGGCCAGCACGGCCGCCCGCATCCGCACGGGCAGCAGCGTGTAGGTGATGTAGATGAAAAAGACGCTCCACCAAACACCCTCGGCTGCGCTTCGGGGAGCCACGGCCACCGTGCCCAGCGCCTGCACCCCGGCCAGCAGCCCCAGCACCACGTAGCTCACTACCCACATGTAGTCCTGGGGGAAGGCGCTGCGGCTGCACAGCACCATGAGGAGCAGGAACAGGGCCGTGGCACCGGCCAGCGCGGCGGCCGCCGGTAAGTGCGGGGCACCGGGCAGGCAGAGGAAGAGCAGCATCACCCCGCAAACCAGCACCAGCACTCCCATCAGCACCGTCAGGCTGCTCTGGTTCATCTGGAAGAAGTAGCGCTGGTAAAGCCGCTCCAGTTTGGCCGACTGGAATCGTTTGGAGCGGAAAACCTGGAGCAGCCGCCGCCAGCACTCGCCGGCCGACGGTCGCCCCCCATGTCCTCCGGCGCCCTTCGGCCCCTTGGCCTCGCCGTCCTCCAAGCTCGCGTCCACCGATTTGAGTCCCAGGTCGCCCGCGGGCCCCTTCTTGCCGTAATGATCCTCCTGCCAGGTGCAGCGCAGCCCCCGGGGAGGTCCCGCACCCCGCTCCATCTCAGGGTCCTGCAGGCAGCTCATGTAGCGGGGGCCACAGAGGCCAGCTCGGGGCCGGGGGCCCTTCTTGCCGTTGCGCTCCCCCCATGCCGTCTTCCGCTCATCCACCTTGGGCACCAGGATGCCGCTGAACCACGACATGCTGTGGGCACCGAGAAGGGGTCAGCGCTCGGTCCCCCAACCTGACACCCCTTGAGGAGCCCTGGTGTCCATGGGGGTGCAAGGCCGTGCAAAGGGTGGAGGGTCCTGGTGTCCCCATCGCCACCCTGGGGGACGCAGATCCCGAGTCCCAGCTCTCCCACCACTCCCATGGCCCCTGTGGAATCGGCCAGAGCCGGGTTCCCGGCGCCCCAGTGTCCCGGTGCTGGGTGCCCGGTGCCAGGATCCTGGTGCACGGTGCTGGGTTCCCGGTGCTGGGTTCCCGTTGTCCCGGTGCCCCGTGTCCTGGTGCCCAGTGCGTGGCCCTGCCGAGGCCGCCCCGAGCCCGCCCTTCCCGGTGCAGCGACCTGCGACAAAGCTGGGACCGACCCGGGCGTCCTGGCCCTGTTTGTCTTGAACGGCGGCCAACGGGCTGTACCGGGCACGGCCGCCCCGGGGCACCGGGAACCAGCCGGGACGTGGCAGCCGGTTCCTGCCCCGGGCGAGCGGCGGTGGAGAACGGCCACCGGGAAGGGCCGGCCCCGGTGGCGGCGGCCGCCTCCTTCCCTCGCTCCCTCCCCGCTCCGGGCACGGGAGCCCCGCCGAGCCCGGCCCGTTCACCGGGACCCACCAGCGCCCTCCGACCGCCGCACCGTACGCTCCCACCGCACCGGCAGCTCCCGCCGCACCGGACCCCCCGAGCACCGCGCAGCCCCCCCGGGGCCGCACCGCTCCCGCCGCCCGGGGGCCCAGCCCGGTGTCGCCCCCCCGCCCAGATCCCAGTTCCAGTCCCAGTTCCGATCCCGGTCCCGTTCCCGGTCCCGATCCCCGACGCCGACACCGCCCCGATCCACCCCCCCCGCCTCCCCTCCCGCCGCTCCCGGTGCGCCCGGTCGGCCCCGCTCACCTCCGCCTCCGGCGCTGCCGTCCGCGGGGCCCCGCGCCCCGCCACGGCCCCGCCGCCTCCCGCTCCTACACGGCGGCCGCGCCGCGTCCCCGCCGCCCCATCCCGCGCCCAGGCCGGGCCCCCGGTGGCGGTGGCGGCCCCGGTCCCGGTCGCGGCCGCCCAGCCCCGGCCCGCCCCGGCCGGTGCCCGCCCCCCCTCCCCCCCCCCGCCCGGATCCGCTCCCGGGCGCTCCCGGCCGGCGGCCTTAAAGGCGCAGCGGCGGCGGCGCGAACGGCCCGGTACGGCCCGGTACGGCCCGGAGCGGCGGGGGCGGACTCGCACCCCGGGGGCTGCGCACACGCGCACGGACACGGACACGAACACACGCACCGACATGGCGGGGACAGCGGGGACACGCGCGGCTGAGTCCCCCCGTGTCCGCACCCCTCAGGCCCCCTGTGTGTCCGCACAGCCCTCTGAGTGTGCCACTTGCACACCCACCCAGTGCCCCCAGTGCCTTCTCCTTGTACACCCACCCCGTGCCCCCAGTGCCTTCTCCTTGCACACCCGCCCCGTGCCCATCCCCGTGCCCATCCCCGTGCCCCCCTTGCACACGCACGCATTGCACACCCCGGCACACGCGTGTTGCACGCACACGTGTGTTCACACGCACACGGATCCCCCTGCACACCCGTGACGTGCACCCACCCTCTTGCACACGCACACATCCCCTTGCACACGCACACACACGGGAACAATCCCCCTGCACAGACGTTTTCCATGCCACACACATCCACATCGCCCATACACACCCTCCTTGCACACATATGCAGCCCCTCTGCACACTCACACATAAACCACCATGCGTGCGTGTGCAAACACACGAATCCCCCGGTACACACACCTGTACAGCCCTTGGGTACAGTGGGCATGCACACACACAGCTTGCACACACAGCCTTTGCACACACACAGCTTGCACACACAGCCTTTGCACACACATACACACACCCCCCTTATCCACACCCCACACACTCCACACGCACTCCCTGCACACACACACACGCACCCCTTGCACGCACACCTTAGCACACACACAGCCCTTACACACATTGCCCCCCACCTTCATGCACACAGTCCTTGCACACACCCTGTTACACACCCCTCGCATAATCGCAGTCCCCCTTGCACGGACCCTCACCCTTACACACCCCTTACACACTCACAGCCCCCCTTGCACACTCACAGCCTCCCTTACACACTCACAGCCTCCCTTACACACTCGCAGCCCCCCTTGCACACTCACAGCCTCCCTTACACACTCACAGCTCCCCTTACACACTCACAGCCTCCCTTACACACTCACAGCCCACCTTGCACACTCACAGCCTCCCTTACACACTCACAGCCCCCCTTACACACTCACAGCCTCCCTTACACATTCACAGCCTCCCTTACACACTCACAGCCCCCCTTACACACTCACAGCCCCCTTACACACTCACAGCCTCCCTTACACACTCACAGCCCACCTTGCACACTCACAGCCTCCCTTACACACTCGCAGCCCCCCTTGCACACTCACAGCCCCCCTTACACACTCACAGCTCCCCTTACACACTCGCAGCCCCCCTTACACACTCACAGCCCCCCTTGCATGCACACTCGCGCACACACACACACACACACCCCTTGCACACACACTCCCAGTTCGATGCACCCTCATGCCCAGCTTGGCACAGAGCACCCCCTCACTGCGGTCCCCACCAGCCCACCCCCCGTACCCCACGAGTGTGCGTGGGACAGGCCCTGCCCTCCCCCCGTGGCAGAACCTCCCCGTGCCCCCCCTTCCCTCCCCCGCAGCGGCGGCGCCGGGCCGCGCACCCCCCCGCCCCGGCGCCGGGCCCCGGGGAGCGCTGATTAATCATTAATTAGCAGCCGCCGGCGGGGCCGTGTCCCTGCGGCCCCACGCGGAAGTCTCGCCGCGCGGGATGTGGGGGGCCCATGCTGGGGCTCCGTGGGGCTCCCGCTCCACCCCCGGCCCGCGGTCCCCATCTGCCGCTGCCGTCCGGTGATGCTACAGCGCCGGAACCGGCCGCCACCGTGGGCACGGCAGGGACATGGGGCGTGGGATGGGTGGGCTGAGCCCCCCCCACGGCCCCGCCTGCCCCACGCGGGGGTCTTTGGGGGCGTAACCCCGTGGAGGGGGATGATGTCCCGGGGGGGGGGGCGGGGTGGCAAAAAAATCTGTGTCGGGGGGCACGGCGACTGCGGGAGCCAGCCCGGTGGGATGCGGGCGGAGGGCTCCCGCATCCCCGCACAAGCGTGGGCAGGGCCGCGGCGGCCCCGGGGGGCTCCTCTTCCCCGGCATCGCGCGGCCGGACCCCGTAGCACTGCGGCTTGCGGGGAGGGTCCGTTCCCGGTGCCTCCCGGTGGCTGCCCAGCTGCGGGGGCGCGGACCGGCCGCTACGGGGATGGGCGCGGGGGCGGGCAGGCGGGGGCGGGGACGGCCGGGACGCCCCGGCGGCCCCGTGTGATGCGGAGCGCGGCAGTGGCGGCGGCGCGGCCCTTCCCCGCGGAGCGCCGCGGTCCGGTGTGGGGCCGCCCCGCCGGGATCCCCGGGGCTCCGGTGGGTGCCGCCGGGGATGTCCGCCCCGGCGCAGCCTGATGCTCCCGGCACCTTCCAGGTGAGCAGACCGGAACCCTCCCGGCCGTCGCGGGCCCCGTGCGGCCCGGTTCGGTTCTGCCCGCAGAGCCGGGGGCCGCCGGTGGCAGCGTCGCGGCGGGGCCGCGTCGCCCGGGGCTGCCCGGTGCTCACCGCCTGCTCTCGCCGCAGAGCCCCCGGAGGCTCCCGAAGCGCAAGAGCCGCTTCAAGCGCTCGGACGGCAGCACCTCGTCCGACACCACATCCAGCATCCTCCGCAGGCAGGTGAGCGGGCCGGCACCGGCACCTACACCGGCACCGGCACCAGCACCGGCGCTGGGGCGGGGCAGCCCCGCCAGCCCCGGGCTCGCCGCTGCTGCGGCTCCGCATTAAAGCATGGAGCTGGGGCGGGGAGCGGGCGAGCATCTCCCACCCCAACCTCCGCGCTGGAAGGAACTGGGTGGCCGCCTCCGCCCCGCCGCTCCCCCGGGACCGGGGCTGGGCGCCGGCACCGGGCGCCGGTGGCATCGCAACAGCCGCTCCCCGCGGCTAAAAATAGCGAGTGCTGCGTCAGGGCCGGGCCGGCGGCGGGCACCGGCACTGCGGCGCGGGGGGCGGCCCCGGGAAACTGAGGCAGCGGAAGGGGAACGGGCTGGGGGGGGTAGAGGGGTCCGCGGGGCTCCGCTCCCGCTCCTTCAACCGGCACCGGGCCGCCTCCTCGCGCTGCCAGGGAGAGGCACGGACCGCCCGCTCCCCACCCGGTGCTCCGGCTGCCTCCGGCCCCGAGCTGCGCCCCCTCCCCGGCCGCCGGCGGGTGAGCGGGTACCCGGGAGGCCCCGCGGAGGGCGGGGGGTTCCTGTAGGGGCGGCCCCAGGCGGCTCAGAGCGGCCCGAGCATCCCGTTTCCATCCCGGGGTAGCACCTGCTCTTCCGGTACTCCTCGGTATCCCCAGGGACCCCCTGACCCGGCCCAGCACCCGGCGCGGCCCCTTCAGCACCTCGGAGAGGGCCCGGCTGGGCCCCGCCATGTGCTCGGTACCAGGGCCGGTGCCCATTGCCTGATACCCGGTACCGGGGCCGGTGCCCGTTGCCTCGTGCCCGGTGCAAGTGTCCGCGGCTGGCCCTGCCGCTGTCCGAAGCCCCCACCCCACCGACCGCTGCCCCGACGTCCCCGGGCCGGCCGCGAGCTGTCCCGGGCCGGTCCCGCTGGGGCCCGTCCCGCTGCGCGGTAACGGGGCGGGCCGGGCCGGTCCCCCGGGGCCCGTCGCTGCCCCCCTCTTCGGGGGCGGGGGGGGGGCGCGGCGGGGGGGCGGGAGCGGCTCCGGCCCCGCCGCAGGGCTCGCCCTGCAGACGGGGCTGCTGCCGGCTCGGGGCAGGACCGGAGCCGCCGCACCGGAGCATGGAGGTACCCACCGGGACCCCCCACCGCCGCCCCGAACCCCGAGCGGCGCGCTGCGGGAGGCTGCACAGCCCCTCCGCCGCTGCCCCGGGACTCCCCCCATCATGGAGAGCTGCCCTCTTGGCAAACTATCCCCCCCCCCCCGCCACCGGGAGCTGCACCGGTGACTCGTCCGGGTGCAGCTCACCGGGACCGCTCGGGACTCCCGGCTGCCAGCGCGAACCCCGGCAGTCCCCTCCGGAGAGGGGCCGGAACCCCTGCCAGCACCGGGAAGGGGGAACGGCGACCCCCAACACACCCAACCCCCCCCGCCTGAGCGGCGGGGGCGGCTCCGTGCGCCCCGGGGGGGCGGTGGGAGGTGGGGGCGGGGATGGGCGGGGAGGGGCGGTGGCGGCGGAGCGGGCAGGGCCAGCCGGAGCCCGAGCCGCAGCCGGAACCGGAGCCGGTGCCGGTGGAGCTGGGCGGGGGGGCGCGGGCGGCTCGGCTGGGCTCGCCCCGTCTATGTCGTTTTCTGACTCCAGCGCTACCTTCCTGCTCAACGAGGTACCGGCTCCGGTACCGGCCCCGGTACCGGGCCGTGCCCGGGGGACCGCGGTCGGGTTGGGGGGGGGGGCGGGGAGCTGTTCCTCGCGGGGTGGTGATGGCGCACGAGGGGGCTGTGCCTCGGGGGGGGGCCGTGCCCGGTGTGGGGTTCGTGCCCGGGGCGGGGGGTGCCGTGCCGACCCCCGGCCCTTTGTTCCTCGCCGCCGCCACCGCTCTCGTCCCCCGCGGCAGGTACCGCCGGGAGCGGGACCCGGCGGGGAGAGAATCCCGATCCCCACCACCGGGGACCCCGCGGGGGCCCGTGCTCCGGGCCGGGGGGGCTGCATGGGGGGTCGTGCTGGAGGGGGGGTTGGAGATGCTGTACTGGGGGGCCGCACTGGGGATGATCGGGGGTCGTGCTGGGGGGCCGCACTGGAATGCTGCGGAGCCATACCGGGGATGCTCGGGGGTGAGGGATACTCGGGGCGCGGGGGGCGGTGACGATGCTGGGGGGGCCGTGCTGGGGAGGCCATGTTGGGGGGGGCTATGCTGGGAAACCATATTGCCTGCGGGGGGGGCTGGAGGGGGTGTCCAGGCCCCCCCGGGGTGAGCGCGGTGGGATGTGCAGGTTAGCGGGGGGGCGGTGCTGGGCAGCGGCGCTGAGCTCAGCCCGGCAGGGCCCGGGGGGCCTGGGGGGGGCTCAGACACATCCAGGGACCTATAAATATTTCACCGCAGCTTCTGCGCCTGTTCCAGGCGCAGCGGGCGGTGGGTAAATACCGGCGCGGCGGGGAGGGGGAACCAGGGGTGCTGTTCTGAGCACCCCAGGGTGGAGGGCGGCAGCGGCCAGACCCACGCCCCCAGGGTGACAGGGGTCATCTCTCCTTTCCTGGGGCTGCGGGGGTCTCCCCCGTGACCCCCCAGTACGGGGGGACGGCACCCCAGGGCAACCTGACACACCCGCCTTGATGCCACCTTGGACCCCCGAGAGCTTAAATGGTGTCACTAGGGTCCCCTCCCGGGGCTGGCACTGCCTCAGCACGAGGTCCCTCTTTGTGGGGGTTCCCCTCGCAGCCCCCCGGCACTCAGCCCCCTTCCCCCAGGGCTCGGCGGACTCCTACACCAGCCGCCCATCCCTGGACTCCGACGTGTCCCTGGAAGAGGACCGTGAGGGTGCCCGGCGCGAGGTGGAGAGCCAGGCCCAGCAGCAGCTCGAGAGGGCCAAGGTATGGATGGGGACACACCCAGGGCATGGCCTGGGGTTGCTGGGAGGGTCCGGGGTGCTGATCACCCCCTAAAATCCCCTAGCACAAGCCGGTCGCCTTCGCTGTCCGCACCAATGTCAGCTACTGTGGGGCACTGGACGAGGAGTGCCCAGTGCAGGGAGCCGCCATCAACTTCGAAGCCAAAGATTTCCTGCACATCAAGGAGGTCAGCTGGGGTGCTGGGGAGGTCTGTTCAGGGCCAGAGACCTCCCCTGATCTCACCTCAGCCCTGTCCTCACCCAGAAATACAGCAATGACTGGTGGATCGGGCGCCTAGTGAAGGAGGGGGGGGACATCGCCTTCATCCCCAGCCCCCAGCGCCTGGAAGCCATGAGGCTCAAGCAGGAGCAGAAAGCCAGGTAGGGACAGGACCCCCTAGCCCTACTCTGGGCCCCCCAACAGTTGCTCACCACCTTCTTCCCCAGGAGAGCTGGCAATGCCTCGGGCCTCGGCGACAGCGGGAGCCGGCGATCGCCTCCCCCCTCCTTAGGTAAGGGCACGTCTTGGTCCAGGGGAGTCGGGAGGGGTCCCGGGGGGTTCCCGCTTTACTGTCACCAACCTCTGTCTCTTCTCTCCCCAAGCCAAGCAGAAGCAGAAGCAGGTGAGTCCCAGGTGCAGGGCTGTGCCCTGGGCAGGGGGAGGTGGGGAGGGGGCTGCAGGCAGGGCCAAGAGTGGCAGCTTCTGGGGTGGGAGCAGAGACCCCCCCTCTCTTCCCTTACTATGGGGCTGGGAGGGCTCCAGGATGCTGTGGCTCTCTGGAATAGGCTCATTGACCCCTCCTGGCTGGGGGTGGGAGCACAGGGCACTGACACATCCCCACGTCCCCCTGCAGACGCAGCACATTCCACCCTACGATGTGGTCCCTTCCATGCGGCCTGTGGTGCTGGTGGGGCCCTCACTGAAAGGATACGAGGTATGGGGGGGCTGCGGGGTGGCCTCGTTGTGCCCTCGGGGTGGTGGCCTGCACCCCTTGTCCCCTCCCTGCCCATCCCGTGCCGGCGGCAGGCAGATGGTGGGGCCGAGGGCGGCTGGCAGGGCGCTGAGCGGCTGCCACCTCCCTGCCGGTGCCATCTGCCGTGGCTCACCGGGCTGGCGGCCCCGTGGCAGGTCACCGACATGATGCAGAAAGCCCTCTTCGACTTCCTCAAGCACAGATTCGATGGCAGGTGAGACCCTCACCCCAGCCAGAAGCCCCCTCCCTCCATGGCCTGGGGGTCCCCAGGTGCCCACTGTGTCCCTGTGTCCCCCAGGATCTCCATCACCCACATCACAGCTGACCTGTCCCTGGCCAAGCGCTCCATCCTCAACAACCTGGGCAAGCAGGCGATCCTGGAGCGCTCCACCACCCGCTCCAGCATTGGTGAGGGGCTGGGCTCACCCCGGGGGTAGGGACCCCCTCCCGGGGGCAGCCCCACCTGACACGCCCCCCCCCCCCCGTATCCCCCCAGCCGAGGTGCAGAGTGAGATTGAGCGCATCTTCGAGCTGGCCAAGTCCCTGCAGCTGGTGGTGCTGGACGCTGACACCATCAACCACCCAGCCCAGCTGGCCAAGACCTCCCTGGCACCCATCATCGTCTACGTCAAGGTGTCCTCGCCCAAGGTGAGGGGTGACCGTGGCTTTGGGGGAGTCCCGGCTGCCCCCCGTGGTGCTGTCACTCCCTTCTCCTCTCTCCAGGTCCTGCAGCGGCTCATCAAGTCCAGGGGCAAGTCGCAGGTGAAGCACCTCAACGTGCAGATGATGGCAGCTGACAAGCTGGTGCAGTGTCCCCCGGTGAGCCAGCCTGTCCCCCCACCCTGGGGACACCTGGGGGGATTCCCGAGCCCCTCCTGACTCCTCTCACCTGCCCTCCAGGAGCTCTTTGATGTGATCCTGGATGAGAACCAGCTGGAGGATGCCTGTGAGCACCTGGCTGAGTACCTGGAGGTTTACTGGCGTGCCACGCACCACCCACCACACGCCCCCCACGCTGTCCCCTCGCCCACCGGACTCCCGGGCCTGCAGGTAACCCTGTGGACCCCTCCCCGCTCCCCTCTGGCAACTGCCACACGGGGGGATGGAGGGGGTGACACACAATCTCCACTGTCCCCATGGGGACTCAGCACAAGGGTGCTGGGGCCAGGGAGGCCACACAGCCCCCAGCACTGTCCCCACAGCCCCCAACACTGTCCCCACAGCCCCCTCCCTGCTCCCCACGGGCGGGGGTCTGCTGCAGGGGTCCACAGAACAGGGTGGGGAGTGTACAGGTCAGAACTGGGGACAAACAGTCCCATTCCAGACTCCTTATAGGGACTCAGCACTGGGGTGTCCAGGCTGGGGGGGACATGCAGCCCCCTCCCTGCTTCCCACGGGGTACCCAGCACAGGGTATTGGGGCTGGGGGGGACACCCAGCCCCCCACGCTGTCCCCAAGGCCCCTTCACTACCCCTATGGGGACCCACTACAGGGGTCAACAGAGCAGGGTGGGGTGTGCCCAGGTCAAGACTGGGGACACACAGCCCCACTCCCTGCTCCTTATGGAGACCCAACAGAGGTGTCCAGGCCGGGGGGGACATGCAGTTCCCCAGCCCCCTCCCTGTGGACAGCTGGCACAGGGGGCACAGACCGGGCTGGGGGGCACACAGCCCCCTCCCTGCTCCTTATGGGGACCCAGCACAGGGTGCCTGGGCTGGGGGGGACACCCAGCCCCCCACACTGTCCCCAGAGCCCCTTCACTACCCCTATGGGGACCCACTACAGGGGTCAACAGAGCAGGGTGGGGCGTGCCCAGGCCAAGGTTGGGGACACACAGCCCCACTCCCTGCTCCTTATGGGGACCCAGCACAGGGTGCCGGGGCCGGGGGGCACACGCAGCCCGCACCGCGCCGCCCCCGCAGCCCCTCCCCGCCTTGCAGAGCCAGCAGCTGCTGGGGGAGCGGGGCGAGCACTCGCCGCTGGAGCACGACAGCCTGATGCCATCGGATGAGGCGGGGGACACCTCCCCCCAGCATTGGGGAGCCACATCCCAGCGCAGCTCCCGGCACCTGGAGGAGGAGGAGGAGTACGGGGACCCCTACCCCGACATGTACCAGCCCCACCGGCACCACGGCAGCGGCCCCGGCACGCCGGAGCGCCAGAGCGAGCGCAACCACGACAGGAACTGGCAGCGCAGCCGGCCCTGGGCCAAGGACAGCTATTAGGGGTGGCGGGGGGGGGGCACGGCTGGGAACCGGCCCCCCCAAACTCCGGGAGATCCCAGCCTCGCCCCAGCCCCGCGCTGGGGGTGCTCAGACAATCGAACTCCGCACCGGCAGCTTCCTCTCGCCCGGCCCCGGGCACGTCTTCAGCCATAAGCACAGGGCGGGGGGCCCGGCGGCCAGGATGCCCTGGGAGTCCCCGCCAAAGTTTTGGGGAACCCGGGGACAGACACATGCCTTCGCCCTGCCTCAGTTTCCCTCCCCGGGCCCCGCATCGCAGGTTGGCTCATTCTCCGCAGGGCAGCTGCCATGGACGGTGGGTGTCCCCCTCCAAAAAGTGGAGGGAAGGAGGGGGGGCAGTCGTAGCAGCGCCCCCCACCCCACACAGACCCGAGGAAGAAAGACAGGAGCCTGCTCACCCCCGGGACCTGGCCTGCCCCCTCCCCACCCCTGCATGGGACCCCCGGGAGGAGTGGGTCACACCACTCGCTTTGCTCTGCACCGATTCCCCTGCCCCGGTCACTGCAGCCAAACTGCTACTGCCCCCCAGAATGGGGGGGACAGAGGGGGGAGGCTGCACGGGCTGTGGGGGCTGCTCCACGCTTGCACCCACCGCCCTGTCCCCGATGTCCCCCTGCCCACGCTGTCACCGCACGTCACCACAGAGTCCTGTAAATACTGCGCCCACTGCCCTCGGCCGGGGGTCCTGGCGTAGGCTGAGCCCCACCTGGGGCCAGCACTGGTGGGGAGGGGGGGAATGGGGTGGGGGCCACAGATTTGTTATAATTTCTTTTGTAGAAAGCACTGATTTCCCTGTAATTGGTTTCAGAAACACAAGAGTGCTCAGAGGTGCTGGTGTCTGTGTCTGTGGAGGGGACATGGGGGAACCTGGTCTGGGGGAGGGGGGAAGGGACAACACTGGTGGGTGATGAGCACCTAAAAGTGCTCTTTTTGGGCACTGCTGGCTTCTGTCTCCATGGGAGGTGGCACCCAGGGAAGGGAGAGGACGAGGAGGTGACGCCGGTAACGCCGCTGCCGGTTTATTCCCGCAGCCTGGAGGGAGCTTCAGCTACAAAAAAAACGCAAAAAACCCAAAGGATGAGGTGCAGACAGTTCCCAGGACAGCCCAAAAACCAGTCCCACCCCGGCAGCAGGGAGGAACCGGCCCCCAAACAGCCTCCAGCAGCTCCTCCGCTCCGTGGGGAATGTGGGGAGGGGGACTGGGAGAACAGGGGGGATATTTTGGGATAATCCCAGCCCCAGTCTCTGCTTGTGGGCAGTCCTGGCTGCACAAGGAGCTGGGAAAAGAACAGCCAGAGCAGTCCTGGCAGCCTTGCTGGTCCTGTTGTCCCTGGAGGGGTGACGAAGAGCGGCCTCAGGCGAAGATGGTCTCCTCGCGCCGCTTCTTGGTGAGGATGGTGCCCGGCTTGTGCTGGGCATCGGGGTGGTTGGCCAGCTCGGGGGGGCAGGAGGACACGGGGCTCTCCAGGATGGCCTGCTTGAGGTCGTAGAACACCGTGGAGTCCTCCTTGGTGAGGAAGGTGATGGCCACACCGCTCTTCCCTGCTCGGCCCGTCCGCCCGATGCGGTGGATGTAATCTGGGGGAGGCACGAAGGGCTTGGTGTGGGCAGTGCCAGGGCTGGGCACTCCCTGAGCCCCGCCCTGCACCCCCAGAACCAGGGATGGGCATCCCACAGCCCCCTCGGAGTGGCAGCACTGAGGATGGGCACCCCACAGACCACCAGTACCAGGGTTGGGCATCTACAGTGCTGCCAGCACCAGGACTAGACACACCCTGCACCCCAAAAACCAAGATCAGGCACCCCCCTGCACTCCCAGTACCAGGGCTGGGCATCCACAGCGCTGCCAGCGTCAGAGCTAGACACACCCTGCACCCGCAGAACTAAGATCAGGCACCCCCCCTGCACTCCCAGTATCAGGGCTCAGCACCCCACAGCCCCTTGGGTGTGGCAGTGCCAGGGCTGGGCACCCCACACACCCCAGAACCAGGGCCAAGCACACTCTGCATTCCCAATACCAGGGCCAGGCACCCCTCCCAACCATCAGTACCAGGGCCAGGTACCCCACAACCCCCTCGGTGTGGCAGCACTGGGGCTGGGCACCCCTCCACCCCAAGAATCAATGCCAGGAATGCCCCCCAGTCCCCCTGACACAGGCAGCACCAGGCCTGGGCACCTCCCACACCCTCAGCACTGGGGCTGGGCACCCTCTGCACCCCAAGAACCAAGGCTGGGCACCCTCTGCACCCCAAGAACTAGGGCTGGGCACCTCTGCAGACCCCGCAGTGAGGGCTGTACCAGGGCCAGGCACCTCTGCAGACCCCTTGGTGAAGGCTGTACCAGGGCTAGGCACCCCCTGCCCACACAGTACCAAGGCTGGGCAACCTCACAGACTCTTCAGAGTGGCAGCACCAGGGCTGGGCAAACCCCCAAAGCCCCTCCAGTGCAGGGCCAAACATGCCCAGCATGGGCAGCACTGGGGCTGGACACCCCCACAGACCCCTCAGTGCCCCCCAGCCTCACCCTCGATGTTCTTGGCCATGTCGTAGTTGACCACCATAGAGACGTCGTGGATGTCGATACCACGCCCAGCCACGTCTGTCGCCACCAGGATGTCCTTGGCCCCAGCCTTGAGGTTGGAGAGGGCGAACTCTCGCTGCTCCTGGCCCTTCCCACCGTGCAGGGTGCAGGCGTTGTACTGTGGGAAGAGGGGGGTCAGTGAGGGGCACATCGGGGAGTCCCCACGTGGGGACGAGGGGGACAGGGCTCAGGGTGACCCCCCAGCCCAGACTCACTCCCATCTTCTCCAGGGACTTGGCCAGCACATCGCAGCCCTTCTTCTGGTTGACAAAGATGATGATGGGTGGGTCGAAGCCCTGTTCCAGGATGGCCAGGAGCTTCTTCCTGTAGAGGAGGAGGAACAGACAGTTGGGCAAAAAGAGGCTGAGGTGTCCCACAGAGTCCCACTTGCCCTCCAACTCCCAGGCCACCCCCAAATCCTGTGCTCCCCACCTCTTCTCCGACTCGGACATGAGGAAAACTTTCTGTTCCACCCTCTCGTGGGGTTTGCCGGCGGAGCCGATGTAGACCACGGCCGGGCGCCGGAGGTAACTGCGGGCCAGGCGCTCCACTGCGGGTGGCATGGTGGCCGTGAACATGACAGTCTGCAAGGGAACAGGGCAGTGACGTCCCCTGGGAGGTGGGAACGTTCCTCCATGGGACATGCACATCCCCCAGTGAAGAATGAATGACCCTGGTGGGGCAGGGAACATCCCCCCCAGGGAGCAGGAACATTCCAGAGTGAGGTAGGAACATCCCAGAGTGAGGTAGGAACATCCCAGAGTGAGGTAGGAACAACTCTGATGGGGCAGGGAACATCCCCCATGGAGCAGGAACATCCCAGAGTGAGGTAGGAACATCCCAGAGTGAGGTAGGAACAACTCTGATGGGGCAGGGAACATCCCCCCATGGAGCAGGAACATTCCAGAGTGAGGTAGGAACAACTCTGATGGGGCAGGGAACATCCCCCATGGAGCAGGAACATCCCAGAGTGAGGTAGGAACAACTCTGATGGGGCAGGGAACATCCTCCATGGGGCAGGAACATCCCCCATGGGGCAGGCACATCCCCCAGTGAAGTAGGAATGATCTCAGTGGGGCAGGAATGTCCTCTCATGGAGCAGGAACATTCCCTGTGAAGCACTGACACCTCCCTGCAGGGCAGGACCTTTCCCTGTGGGGTAGGACTGTCCCCCATGGAGCAGAAATGTCTCCCACAGGGCAAAAATGTCCCCTTGCAGGGGAGGAATAACCCCTCACGAGGCAGGAACATCCACTGTGGGGCAGGAACATCCTCCACAGGGCAGGAATCTGACTCCCATTCCCTCACCCCTTTCCCTAAATGCCCAAACTGTCCCTGCCCACCCCACGGACTCCCTCCCAGCCCCACAGGAGCCCTCCTAGGCCCCCTCCTTGTCCACACCCACCTGTCTGTACTTGTGCTTCCCAGACTCGAAGTTGGCCAACATCTTCTCAGGGTCCTCGGCCTCATCCGTGTCGGGTTTTTGGTTGGTGACAGGCATGTGCTCCAGGATCTTCTGCACGTCGGGCTCGAAGCCCATGTCGATCATGCGATCGGCCTCGTCCAGCACCACGTAGGTGCAGCGGCTCAGCACCAGGTACCGATTCTCCAGCACGTCGATGAGCCGGCCTGGCGTGGCGATGACAATCTGGGGGGCCAGGGGGGTTGGTGGGGGCAGCTCGGGACTGAGCCGTGCCCCTGGGACCCCCCAAGCCCCCCCTGCTCACCTCACAGCCCATGCGGAGGCGGAAGCCCTGGTCCTCGCGGGAGATGCCGCCGATCACGGCCACGGTGCGGATGCCCAGGGGTTTCCCAAATTTGATGGTTTCCTCCTCAATCTGCTGGGCCAGCTCACGGGTGGGGGCCAGGATGATGGCATAGGGCCCCTGGTCTGACTCCTCAATGCTGCAGCATGGTGGGACATGGCTGTGTCACCTATGTGTGTGCCCTCCAGTGTCACCCTCTCCCTCCCACTGTGTCACCCTGCAACTCTGCCTCAACCCCTCTACAGTGTCTACAGTGTCACCCTGTCGGCCCATCCTGTCACCCTCACAGTGTCACCCTACCCTGACCCTGCCACTCCACCCCGTCCTTTCCATCATGTCACCCTGTAACCCTGCCTCAATCCCTCAATGGTGTCACCCTGTCTGCCCATCCTGTCACCCCGACAGTGTCACCCTATCCTGACCCCGCCACTCCACCCCATCCCTTCCACCATGTCACCCTGCAACCCTGCCTCAACCCCTCAATAGTGTCACCCTGTCACCTCCAGTGTCACCCCATCCTGACCTCTCAACTCCAGCCTGTCCCTCCCACCATCTCACCCTGTAACCCTGCCTCAACCCAACAGTGTCACCCTGTCAGCCCATCCTGTCACCCCCAGTGTCACCCTATCCTGACCCTGCCACTCCACCCCATCCCTTCCACCATGTCACCCTGCCTCAATCCCTCAATGGTGTCACTCTGTCAGCCCATCCTGTCACCCCCACAGTGTCACCCTACCCTGACCCCACCACCCCATCCCACGGGTAGTGTCCCCGCCCCGCACCGGTCAATTTTGGGCAGGGTGGTGATCCACACGAGCAGTGGGATCAGGAACGCTGCCGTCTTGCCGCTGCCGGTCTCAGCCACACCGATGATGTCCCGGTTCTGCAGCCCGATGGGGATGGCCTGGCGCTGGATTGGGGTCGGCTCCTGCAAGGGGGAGAAGGTTGGGAGCAGAGCTTCCCCTCTTCGCCCACTCCAAATCCCTGATGATCCCCTTTTCCTCCTCCCCAGCCCCCTCTCCGTGCCCACCTTGTATCCACACTTGTCAATGACCTCCAGGATGTGTGGGGGCAGGGAGGAGTCCTTCCAGGAACGGATGGGATTTGGGATCTTGCCCCCCTTGGTGGTGATGCTGTAATCCTCGCGGAAGATGCGCCAGTCTCTGTCTGTCATCTCGTCCAGCTTCTTCTGGGACCAGTGCCGGTCATCCCAGCGCTGCTTGGCCTCCTTCTTCCGCAGCTTCCGCAGCCGCGCCCTGGCCAGAGGAGGGACGGGATGGGAGAAGGGGACAGGGAAAGGGGGATGGGGAAAAGGGGATACGGAAAGGGAGATGGGGAAAAAGGATAGGAGAAAGGAAATTGGGAACGATGTGAGGGAAAAGGGGATAGGGAAAGGGGGATGAGGAAAAGGGAGAGGGAAAAGGGATGGGAGAAAGGGAATTGGGAATTATGTGAGAGAAAAAGGGATAGGGAAAGGGGGATGAGGAAAAGGGAGAGGGAAAAGGGATGGGAGAAAGGGAATGGGGAACAATACGAGGGAAAAGGGGATAGGGAAAGGGGGATGTGGAAAAAGGGAGAGAGAAAGGAGATAGGAGAAAGAGAATTGGGAACAACGTGATGGAAAAAGGAATAGAGAAAGGAAAAAGGGGGTGGAAGAAATGGGGATGAGGACAGGGGAGTGAGGGAAGAGGACAAGTGCAGGGCGAGAAAAGGGAGCAAGGAAGGAGGTGAGGAAGGGGAAGAAGAAAGGGATAGGGCTCATCCTGTGGCTCTAGAACCCTTCTGCCAACTTCCAGCAGGGCTTGCTGCAGCCCCGCTCCACATCCCAGCCAAGCCAAGCCAAGCCAAGCAGGACCCCACACACTCCTCAGCACCCTCCCAGCTTCCCCAAAACCTCACTCCTCCTGCTCCTTCTCCTCCAGCGTTCGCCTCTTCTCCATCAGGTCCCCATAGAACCGTGACTGCTCTCGTTTCTGCTGCTTCAGGTCAATGCCGGCGATGAAGCCACGGCCCAGCAGCTGCACCTGGTGCCTCTCCTTGTACCTGGAGCAGGGTGGGAGCATCAGAAGCAGGGCTGGGGATTGCCTTGCACCCCTCAGGGACACCTCCAGGGGTCCCCCAGCACTCACAGGGGGTTGTAGTCGATGGACGTGTCCTCCGACGCGTCCCACTCGAACACAAACTTGCGGTCGTTGAGGTGCCGCGTGCGCCGGCGCTTCTTCACCCCGCCCAGGTACCGCTCCTGCAGGACCCCAGGCTCAGCGGGACCACCCCATCCATCCCCTGGCCCCCCAGACCAGCCCCCAGCCCCACCTTGATGGCGTGAAGCTCTTTGCTCTTGTCCTTCTCCTCCCGGATCTTCTGCCTGCCCTCCTCGTCCTCGGTGCCGTTGGTCTCCCGCTCCATGCGCTCGCGGCGCTCCCGGCGCTCGCGCTCCTGAGGGTCTTCTGGGGAGCAGGGGAAGGGGCTCAGAGCCAGCACCCACCCCCCGAGGGCTGGGGGGACTCCAGGGATGACCCCTTACCCAGCATCTTCCTGCCCATCTCCTGGAACTGTTTCCTCTTCTTCCTCTCCTCCTCCAGCAGCCGCTGCCGCTCCTCCACCTCCTGCTGCCGCCGCCGCAGGGCCTCGGCCTCCCGCTCCGCCTTGGACAGGAACTTGGGCTGGGGTGGGAGAGAGGAAGGGTCACACTGGGCCTGACTGCCACCCCTGTGCTGCTGGGGGTCCCCCAGGCCTCCCCTCTACCTCATGTGCTCCTCTTCTTCCTCCCTGGATGACCCAGACCTCTACACTCCCTCCCAGGGGTCTCTCTGCTCCGTTCCCGTGTCCCCCAGCCTTCCTTCTTTCCTTCCTGGGGTCCCTCTGTGCCCTTCACCAGACCCCTCAGCCTTTCTTGTTCCCTCCCGAGGTCCTTCTGCTCCCTCCTGGGGGTACACCAGGCCTCCCCTCTCCCTTCCATGTCTCCACAGCCTCCCCCATGCCCTCCTTGGCCTGCCTGTTCTGTACCCTCCCAAGTCCCCCAGCCCCCCCACTCCATCCCACGGTCCCTCCCAGTGTCCCCTGGCACTCCCTGCATCCTTCTGGGGTCCCTCTGCATCCCCCAAGATCCCTCTTGGGATTCCCCTGTGGTGTCCCCCCAAACATCCACATCCCCCACCAGAGAGAAGAGGCTCCTGTTCCTGCCCTCACCTTGGCTTCTGCCTCCTCTTCTGCCTTCTTCTTCGCCAGCAACTCCTCCAAGGACAATGGTTGTGCCTGGAATTGGGCCCAGATGTCAGCACTGCCCCCAGGGACCTGGATCCCTCTGGAGCCATTTCCCAGGGACCTGGATCCCCCTGGAGCCATTCCCCAGGGACCTGGATCCCCCTGGAGCCATTCCCCAGGGACCTGGATCCCCCTGGAGCCACTCCCAGCCAAGCTCCCTCTGCCCCCTCCTCACCTTCTCCTTCTTCAGGGCATTCTCCTCCTCTTCCTCTGCCTTCCGTGCATCCCGATCCTTCCGAGACTTGGAGTCCTTCCCCCTGCCCGGGGACAAACTTCCAAGGAAAACAGCATGGAATCAGACACTGGACACAGCCCTGGGGGATCCCCAACCTCCAGGTGGTTTAGGGGAGAGCAGAGACCCCTCAAAAAAGTGACAAAATCCACCTGGATCGCTTGCGGTCCTTGTCCCGCCGGTGCCCATCCTTGTCCCTGTCCCGCTCCTTCTTGCTGCGGTCACGGTCCCGTTCCTTGTGCCGCCGATCCCTGGGGAACGGGGGGATCACAGGGAATGTGAATCATCCCCCACTCACCCATCATCCCCCCACAGGGCCGTCAAAGCTCTTCCCAAAAGCCAGGGAGCCCCGGACCCCCCTCACCTCTCTGTGGACTTGGAGCGGGACCGGGAGCGTGAGCGGCTCCGTCTCCGGTCCCGGGATCGGTGTCGCTTCCGGTCCTTGGCTGGGGATCCCTTGCGGTCCCGGTCCCGCTCCCTCTCCCGGTCCGGGGAGCGGGAACGTTTCCTCTCCTCCTTCACCGGGGATGCATCCCGATCCTTCTTGTCCGCCAGTTCTCCGGCCATCTGTGGGCAAGGGTCAGACCAGGGGGGCTCGGGGGGTGCAGAGGGACCCCGGGAAGGAGCGTGGAGGGCTGGGACGAGACTTGGGGTGCAGGGGGAGGACGCAGAGGGGACATAGAAGGACCCCAAAAAGAGGTGGGGAAGTCTGAGAGACCCCCGGGAGGAAGTGGGGAGGCGCTGAAGTACCCGGGGAGGGAACAGAGAGACGCCAAAAAGGAGCAGGGGGAGCTGGGGAAGGCGGGGAGGGTTCAGAGGGACCCTCAGGAGGGAGTGCGGAGGCCTGGGGGACCCCTGAGAGGGCACAGAGTGACCCCAGAAAGAAGAGGGAAGGGCTGGGGGGCTCCGAGGAGAGAACGTGAAGGGCAGAGGGTACCCCGAGAGGACACAGGGAGGCCCGGGGATGGGTGCAGAGAGGCCTGGGGGACCCCGAGAGGGCTCCGGGAGGCCCGGGGGACGCGGCGCAACGGCGCTCCAGGCCCTGCCCGTGGTACCCAGTACCGCGGCAGCTGGGCCCTCCCGCCCTGGGCCCCTGAGAAGGTCCCCCGGGGGTTCCGGCAGTGCCCCTCGCTCCGCTCCCACCCGGTCCCCGCTCACCGCCGCAGCCGTAAGTTCAGCACCGTCGCTCCGCCGCCGCCGCCATGTCTACCGGGTCCGCGGGGCACGCCGGGACGGCACGGGACTACAGCTCCCGGCAGCCCTCGCGGCATTGGCCTACAACTCCCAGCACCCCCCGCGCGCTCTCCGCGCCCCCGTGCGCTCGCAGCACCGCCGCTCTCCGCGATCCTTCCGCCGCGCAGCACTCCCCCCACCACCGCAACGAGTCCTTCGGGACGGTGTCCCCCCATCCCTGAGCCCTCCCCATCCCACAGGGACCGCCTGCGTGCCCAAAGGAGGCCCCCGGGGCCGTGTCCCCATGGCCCTGAACACCCCAAACCCCCCAGGGACCACCCCAGGGCAGTGTCCCCACAGTCCTGTGCACCCCAAACTCGCCAGGGACTCCCAGATCGGTGTCCCTGCAGGAGACTCAGACCCCCACTGCATCCCCATTCACAAGATAGGAGGTTCCAGGCAGAGGCTGGGGGCAGCAGAAGAGGTGGGGGGGCCTTTTGGTACCCCCCAAAGACACCCCAACCCAGGGATTTTGCCTTCTGCACCAGCACCCAGGGGTGACAGCACAGCCCCACGTCAGTGTCACCATCACCAGTGACGCCAACAGCCCCCCCAACTCCCAACACCCTCCAAAAACTCGGATCCCTCCCCAAAACACAGGGCCAAGCACAGTTGCACGTAGATAGGTGTTATATTTCTGATAATAAATAAGCTTTTTAATAACACTGACATGGAACAGAGACACCCCCCCCAAAGACAGTCCATAAAACAGCCCCCCTCCCCCCACCCAACCCACGGGGTCCCCCCAGGGCCAAGCAGCAGATGAGGGATGGGGTAAAGGGGGAGAAAACAGGATGAGTCCATGGATGAGCCCCATGATGTGCACCCCAAACCCCATAGGGATTCCCAGGACAGTGTCCCTGTGCCCCCCAAACCCCACAGCGACCCCCCCGGTTGATGTCCCTGAGGGTCTGGGGCACCCCAAACCCCATAGGGATCCCCCCCGGGTTGATGTCCCCAGGGTCCTGTGCTCCCCAAACCTCCCAGGGACTCCCTCAGGGTTGGGGACCAGGTGAAGACACCCCCCAGGCCCCCCCTCCCCATGGGGGCAGCCCCCCAGGCTGGGGAGCTGGCAGGGCAATGGTGTGATGGGAGGGCAGCAGCCTCCCATGCTCCTTGGGGGGGCTCCAGGGCCCTGTCCAGCCCCACCACCCCACTCTGGGGACTTGGGGGGCGGGCCCCAAAGGTGTGTGTGTGGGGTCATTCCCGTCCCCCCTTCACATGACGGAGCAGCTTTTTGCCTTTTCCTTCTTGAAGGTGGAGGAGATGAGCTCAGAGCGGCTGGGGAGGTGCAGAAGTCTCTTGGAGAGGCTGCGGGGGGGGCTGCGGGGGGGCTGCGAGGGGGCTTTGCTGAGGCAGATGCTGGACACGGTCCGGAAGATGCTGTGGACGCTCTTTTCCGAGGTGAAGGCTGAGCATTCCAGGTAGCCCTCGGCTCCCAACTGCCTGGCGGCCGCACAGCCCTGGAACCAGACCAGCGTCAGACCACTGGGACACCCCAAATTCACCCCCATGTCAGACCACCAGGACACCCCAAACCCACCCACCAGGACCCCTACAAAACCCACCCCCCCAAAACCCACTCCCCCACAACCACCGGGACACCCCAAACCCACCCCCATGTCAGACCACCGGGACACCCCAAATTCACCCCCATGTCAGACCACTGGGACACCCCAAACGCACCCACCTGAGATCCTCCCAAGCCCACCCCCATGTCAGACCACCAGGACCCCACCAAACCCAAAACCCACACCCCCACAACCACCAGGACACCCCAAACTCACCCACCTGAGATCCCCCCAAGCCCACCCCCATGTCAGACCACCAGGACCCCACCAAACCCACCAAACCCAAAACTCACCCCCCCACAACCACCGGGACACCCCAAACTCACCCACCTGCAGGACCCCCCCAAGCCCACCCCCATGTCAGACCACCGGGACACCCCAAATCCACTCCCACGTCAGACCACCAGGACCCCACCAAACCCACCCACCAGGACCCCCCGAACCCACTCCCCCATGATCCCCCCAAAACCCACCCCCCCACAACCACCAGGACACCCCAAACTCACTCACTAGGACCCCTGAAACCTGCCCCCCGCAACCACCGGGACACCCCCAAACCCACCCTGGGGTCAGACAGGTAGGACTCCACCCCGGGGTCCCCCTGACCTGCTCGTAGGAGATGGGCGCCTGTTTCTGGTGCGAGAGCTCCAGGAGGGTGCTCAGGTCTGTCCGAAGGTCTGTCTTGCACCCGATGAGCAGCACCCGTGTGTTGGGGCAATAATCCAGGATTTCTGTCTTCCACTGTGGGGTGTGGGACACGGAGCTGTTCTCAGGGACAGGGGACCCCAAAACCCTCTCCCAGTCACCCCAGAGGGTTGGTGTCCCCATGTCCCAGCACACCATAGACCCCACAGAGAACCCCCTGGATCGGTATCCCCATGTCCCTGCACCCCCCAAATGCCACAGGGATCCCCAGGGACAGTGTATCCCAGCCCTGCACCCCTAAAGTCCACAGCAACCCCTGGCTCAGTCTCCCTGTGCTCCCCAAAACTCACAGAACTCCCCCAGTACAGTGTCCCCGCATTTCTGAATCCCCAAACCCCACAGGGACCTCCTAGGACAATGTCCCTCTGCACTGCTAACCCTGCAGGGACCACCCCAGATCGTTGTTCCCCTATCCCTGCATCCCCCCAAAACGCACAGGGACCCTCCAGCTCAGCGTGCCTGCACCCCCCAATCCCCACAGGGACCCCCCAGCCTGGTGTCCCCACATTTCTGAGCCCCCCAAACCCCCAAGGGTCAGTGTCCCTGTGTCTGTGAGTCCCCCAAACCTCACAGGGACACCCCTGGATCAGTGGCGCCACATCGCTGAGACTCCCCAGACCCCTCAGGAACTCCCCTGGGTCAGTCTCCCTGTGTCCCCAAGTCCCCCAGACCTCCCAGGGATTTCCCCTGCGTCCTTGAGCCCCCCAAACCCCACAGGGACTCTGTCCTGGGGACTGACCCCCCTCCCCACCTTCTTGGCTGCGCTGTCGAGGGTCTCGGGGCGGCTGATGTCAAAGCAGAGCAGGACAGCGTCTGAGTCGCTGTAGCACAGGGGACGCACGTTGTCATAGTAGGGAGAGCCTGGGGGAAAAGGGGGGTCACGGGTCAGCCCTCCCACCCCAGGGACACAGCGAGTTCTGGCAAAGGGACACAGCCCCCTGTCCTGCCCGGTGTGGGGGCACACAGCTCTAGAGCCCCCCAAAAGGGACAGAGCCTCCCAAAAGGGACAGAGCCTCCCAAAAGGGACAGAGCCTCCCAAAAGGGACAGAGCCCCATTCCTGCTTTGGGCAGGGGGTACAGGTCTAGAGCTCCCCAAAAGGTCTCAGAAGAGACAGAGCCCCACAAAAGGGACAGAGCCTCATTCCTGCTTTGGGTGGGGAACACAGGTCTAGAGCTCCCCAAAAGGACACAGACGCCCCTTCTGCTTGGGGTGGGGGCACACAGGTCAAGAGCTCCCCAAAGAGGTCCAGGAGGGTACACAGCTCTTGAGCCCCTCAGAAGGGACAGAGACCCCCAAAGCAGATACAGCCCCCCCTCCTATCCAATGTGGGGGTCGCACAGCTCCAGAGCCCCCAAAACAGACTCAGCCCCATTCCTGCCCGGAGCAGGAGGCACAGCTCTAGAGTCCACAAAAGGGACACAGACCCCCCTTCTGCTTGGGGTCAAGAGCCCCCCAAAACAGACACAGCCCCTAAAAGAGACACAACTCCCCTCCTGCCCAGGGGGGTGGCTCACAGCTCTGAGAACCCCAAACAGGACATGGGGACACAGCCCTAGAGGCCCTCAAAGGGACACAGCCCCCCAAAAGACACAGAGCCACCTCCTGCCTGCAGGGAAGGGGGGAGCGCAGCTCTGGAGCCCCCCAAAAAGGACAGAGCCCCCAAAACCAGACACAGCCCCCCTCCTGCCCAGCATGGGGGTTCACAGCTCTAGAGAACCCCAAAAGAGACAGGGGAACACAGCTCTAGAACCCCCTAAAACAGACACAGCACCTCAAATGGGACAGGGGGACACACAGATCTAGAGCCCCTCTAAAAAGACAAGCCATGTTCCTGCCTGGGGGGGTGCACTGAGCTCTAGAGCCCCCCAAAACTGGCACAGCTCCCCAAAAGGGACATACGGACACACAGCTCTAGAGCTCCCCAAAAGGGATACAGCTTCCCTCCTGCCAGGGTGAGGGGCTCAGCTCTGGAGCCCCCCAAAAAGCCACCTCCGTCCCCGCAGCCCATTAACGTCGCATCGCTCCTTCACGAGGCAGCGGGAAATGGATCCCGCGGTGTTTATGTAACAGCCCCTCCCGCCCCCCATTTTGGGGAGCCCCGGCAGCACCGAGGGGTGCCGGGGTGGGGGGGGTAGCCGGAGGAGGGGGTGGGACACGCTACCACCCCCTCGGGGTCCTCGGGGACACGGAGCCACCAGCATCGCACCCGGGACTGCGGGGGACGCGTCGCGGGGGAATGAAGGAGGGGGTCAGTGGGGTGGGGGGGCCCGGGATGTGCGTCCCCTTCCTTCCCCCCCGACCCCCCAAAGGCCTCGGAGGGGTTTCGCAGCCCAGACGCTCCGTGCACAGAATAGCAAAGAGGCTGCGCCAGCGCATCGCCATGGCAACCGGGGACCGGCGGGGACCCCCCCGCCGGGGGGGACACTGCAGCACCGGGCAGGGCTGCCCCGGTCCCCCCAACACCCCCAACTCTTCGAGGTGCCCAGGGAAGGGCAACACAGGGATCTCCCATAATCCTCCCAATTCATAGGCAGGGCGCGGGGAGCGCCCTGGACCCCACCCGGGGGGGCTCAGCGGTGTGGGGATCCCCCCGAGGAGGGGGTTCAGCCCTCTGTGACCCCCCCCGGCAGTGTGTCTGTGCCTGCCATCGTGAGGTCGGTCCCTGGGGAGTACCTGAGCCCCCCACACCCAGGGCTATGACCCTAGACCTGAAGCCCCCCCAGGGCGGCCACGGCCACCGAGCCTCCCCCCGCAGCCGCAGCGACCACAAAACACCCCCGGGGTCCCAACACAGCACCGAGACCCCACTATGGCCACCAACGCCCCTGCCCCCCCGCGCCGCAGGTCCCACAAACACCCCCGGGACGCCAATACACCCAACCGCAGCGACCCCCCGCTCACTGCAGCCTCCCAACACCAGCCCTGCCACCACCCCCGAACCCCAAACCACCTTCCCCAGCAAACAACCCGATCACCCCCTCCGGTGTCGCCGCCCCACTCCACCGGTACCGGAGCCCCCGCCAACCCCCTGAACATGCACCGCACGTGTCTCCCCCCGGTACCGGAGGTGTCCCAGAGGCTCAGTTCCACCCGCTGCTCCTCGCTGGCCAGACACGCCGTGTAGTTCTCAAACACGGTGGGCACGTACGTCTGCAATGGCACCGAGAGCGTCAGCGCCCGGTCCCGCTGCCGGTACCCGCTGCCAGTGCCCGGTGCCGGTCTGGGCTCACCTCGGGGTAGCAATCCTTGGCCAGCACCTGCAGCATGGCCGTCTTGCCGCACTGCACGTCGCCCACCAGCACCAGCTTGCACCGGGCCGGAGCGGCCGGTACCGGCCTCCGCTCCCGCATGGCGGCGGCGCGCACGGGAACCCCGCGCTCTCACCCGCCCACCGCCCTGCGCCCCGCCGCCGCAGCGCCCTTATATACCCCGCCGGCTCCAGGGCCCGCCCACGGCGGCGCCCACCCTCCAATCACCGCCGGGACTCCCGGAGCGCCAGCCAATAGCGAAGAGGAAGAACCGGTGGGACCCGCCCCGTGGGGGTGAGAGCGCGCTCTTGCCCGCCAGGGGGCGCCTGTGTGGGCCAGGGCGGAAGTGCCGCGTAGGCCCCGCCCCCGACCAGAAGTGGCCGTTGCTAGGAGACCGGAGGGACGCGGGAGCGGCGCCGGTACCGGGGGGGGGGAACCGGGACCCCAAAGTTGGGGGGAGGGAGAGGCCTGGAGGGGGAGATGGGGATGGACAGGGCGTGGTGGGGGCTGGGGGGGCTGGAGAGGGAGAGATGGTGAACCTGGGAGGGCTCTGGAGGTGGGGATGGGCAGGGGAGTGGGCCTTGGGGGGAGCGAGGCCTGAGGAGAGAGATGGGAAACAGGTCTCGCGGGTCACCGGAAGGGGAGATGGGGACGGGCAGGGGAATGGGCAGCGGTTGATGGGGTCTGGGGGTAATCCTAAGTGGGGAAGTTAGGGGTGAGCAAAGGGAAATGGGCCTGGGGGAGCCTGGGGAGGGAGATAGGGGGAGGCAAAAGGTGATGGCATCTGGGGTACCCCATAGTGCGGGGGGCTGGAGGGGGAGATGGAGGTGGGAAGGGGGAACGGGCTTTGGAGGGGCCACCACACAGACCCCCGACCTCTCCCACCATGCCCTGTTCTCCAGCCATGGCAGGGTCCCGTTCAACCGGCCCCTCAGCGGCCGAGACCGAGCTGCTGCTGTTGCAGAACCAAGCACTGGCTGAGGAGGAGGCAGCCAAAGCCAAGCAGGAACTACTCGCTCGCTTCCTGCAGGTCCGGGACCTCAATGCAGCGACCCTCCCACTGCAGCCTCCCCTGTTCACCTCCAAACCCCACCCCCCTGAGCCCCCAAACCACCTTCTCCCAGCAAATGCCCCCATCATCCCCACCAGGGCTGAGGCTGCCCTGGTTCTGCTGCACCCCCCAATACCAGAGACCCCCCCAACCCCACTCCTGCCCCTTTCCCACCTCCCACGGCTCCCCCACAGGTCAAGTTATCCCGGGAGGAGCAGAGCAGCATGTGGGGTCTCCACAAAGTCCACACGCTCTGGCGCTCGGCGATGCGCAAGACCAAGGACCAAGAGCTACGCCAGGACATCGAGATCCTCAGTGAGACCTTCACGCGGGTCATGGACTACAAGGATGGCATCATTGAGGTGGCTGCAGGGGTGGCGGGGCAGGGGGTCCCCAGGGGACACCCATGACCCCTTGAAACTCTGCAGATGCTGGTCACGGAGCTGGAGGAGGCGGAGGAGCAGCAGAACCGGGCCCTGCGCAGCCACCTGCACCTCACAGACCAACTGCTGCAGCTCCAGCGCTGCCGCCTGGGCTACCTGGATGAGGGGTTTAATGCCCAGGTGGATGCCCTGAAGGCCGAGTTCGAGGCTGAGAGGTGTGGAATTTCAGGGGGAGAAGGGGAATGGGGCAGCAGTGGCACCCATGGGCTCTCCTGGGATGGAGCTGAGCCTCTCCTGGCCCCACCAGGAGCCCCACAGCTCCTCTGTCAGGGACAGAACTCCTTTGCCCACTGTGTGTCCCCACAGAAAGACCATTCTGGAGCAGAACCACTGGGAAAGCTGCTGCTTGCAGGACATGGCACTGGCCATGGAGCAGGATCATGCCAGGAATGACCATGAGGCCGTGCTGAACTTCCAGAGCGCCCGGGATGAAATCAAAAACAAGGCAGGGCCACAAGGGAGCATCAAGGGGCTTTGGGGGCTGGCAAGGGAGGCTTGGGGGTGTAACCTGTGTGTCCCCAGAGCTGGCAGGAGCAGCAGTACAGCCGGATGCAGCTCGTCCCCAGGCTTCAGGGACTGTGGGAGCAGATCCAGAAGGCCCGGCGGAGCTACACTGAGGCCACCGAGAAGAAGAAGGTGGAGTTCGAGGAGTTGAGGAGGAAGTGTGAGAAGATCTCCCGGGAGATTGGGGCACAGGCGACGAAGATGCAGAAGCTCCAGGTTTTGGCAGGGAGCTGGGTGGTTGTGGGAGTGGGGTCACTTGCATTCCCCACTCATTTTCCATGGAATCATGAAATTCTTGAGTTTGGAAAAGCCTCTGAGACCATCAAGTCCAAGCTGGCACTGCCAAAGTGGTGACAGCGGGCTGGGCTAAGCAGGGCCTCCCCAAGAGTTCATGGAGCAGTGCCTGAGCCATGAAATCATGGAATTATTGAGGTTGGAAAAGTCTCTAAGACCATCTAGTCCAACTGTTCACTCAGCGCTAACAAGGCCACCATTAAACCATGTCCCCAAATGCCACATCCACATGTTTTGAAGCCTCCCAGGGGTGGTGCCTCCAGCACTGCCCTGAACAGCTCATTACAATGCTGGGCCACTGTTTCCAAGAAGGAATTTTCCCCAATATCCAACCTGCTGTTTCACCAGGACACGGTTACAGCCACGAAGGCCCAGATCGCGACTCACCTGCGGGACAGTGAGGAGTACAGCCAGCGCCTGCGGGAGGAGAAGGAACTGGTCCTCCAGAGGCTCCACAAGCTCCGGAACGAGATGATGCAGGCCGGGGCCACGGCTCACACCCACCTGGTCACACTCGCCTGCCAGTGCAGTGCCACCCTCAAGGCGCTGCAGCAGCTGGTGGAGAAGGTGAGTTGGGCAGCGCTAAGCAGGGGTGCCCCTGTGCCAGGTGTCCTGCTGTCCCTTCCCACCTGCCCCTCCTGGTGTGCCCCCAGGCCCAGCGCATCCTGCGCCTGGCCGAGATGTGCCGCAGGCTGGAGACAGAGGATGAGAAGGTGCTGCCCTTCTACCCCTCCTCGCTGGCTGAGTGGGAGCAGCGGGATGCCCGCAGGGTCCTGGAGGAGACCCCCAGTGAGCCCCTGGCACAGGTGAGGGTGCCATCCACAGGGAACAAGGGTTGTGATTCAGCCCTGGGGTCACCCAGGTGCTTGGGCAGGTTGGAGACCCCCAACTCTCCCCACTGCCTTCCCCCCAGGCCTTACAGGACTACATGGGGCTGGAGCGCTTCTGGCAGCGCTTCAACAAGGCGAAGCTGGAGGAGAAGGCGCTGGAGCAGGCACTGGCAGCCCTGACAAACAAGAACCAGCACCTGCGACAGCTGCTCCAGCAGTACCTGCAGGGGGTCACACTCAACCAGAAGATGCTCAGAGACCTCCACGCCCTCCTCCCCACCAAGCAAGATGCACATCCCCAGAAATGAGCCCCACATTGTGCACTCAAGGACTTCAGGGCATGACACACCCCAAGAGCCTCTGGGGAGGGGTCAACCACCTGGACCCCATTCCTGGCTCCACCGGCTCCAGCTGAGGCTCCCTGCAGACCAGGGTGCCTGGGGATACCAGCATCTGTCACTGCCTGGATATGCCTTAGAAGAGCAAAACTGCCTGAAAATGTGCTCCAGGGTCTTATTTCTGGGATTCATTGAGCAGGAGGTCTGTCAACTCCTGCTCAGGTCTGACACGACCCATCAAGGCCCTTGAGCAAGCAGGGAGCTGATAGGTTCACAGCCCCTTCCCACTGCTCTGTCCCCATCACTGTCCCAGGAAGAGCAGCCACAGGGCAGCCACAGATGCCAAAGGGAAGGTTTTATTTCTTTTTGGCCTTGTTCCTCTTCTCCTCCTTCTGCTTTTTCTTGGAAAGCTTGGGGCTTCTGGCCTTGCGGTACAGGTGGAAGCCAATGAGCCCCAGCAGCGCTGGCACCAACCCCAGGCACAGCAGCGGCACCACCTCGTTCACCACTTTCTGCCAGTAACTGGCCCGGGACAGCCCCACCAGCTCCACCTCGAACCGCAGCACCGCGTCACCTGCAAGGGGGGCACAGCCTGAGCAGGGACCCCATAGAGACCCCACAGGGACCCTGAGGGCTCTTCTCACCTGGGATAGTGGGGGGGGAGCCCCGCTTGCCATAGGCTAAGTGAGGGGGAATGATGGCTCTGCGCTTCTCCCTGCCATGTCGAGATCATTGGTGCCACAAATTGTGGTGGGGACACTGGAGGGGGGGACATTGCCCACCCCCGTGTCCCCCATCCGCACTTACCCCACACACATGTCCAGCAGACTCTGCTCCAGACCTGTAACACAGTGGGGCGGGGGTGAGTGGGGCTGGTTGGGATTGCCCTGGTTACCCCCCAGCCCCACTCCCCCTGAGCCCCTCACTCACCGGGAATGACTTGGCGCTTGCCTAGCTCCACCTGGAGGGGGTCCCGGCTGAGGGAGGAATCGATGATCCGGCCATCCTCCAGGGTGCCCTGTGGGGGACATGGCCACGGTCACTGCCACAGTCACCCCTGGGGACACAGCCCTGGCACTTCCTCTGTGGATGCCAGCGTGTTCCCAGTGCTGCTCTGGTGCCGATCCCTGTGCAGATCCCAGTCTCGGAACACTCCGTGCCTCTCCGGGACATCCTCACCACTCCCAGGGCCAGGGCCATCCCAAGGCAATCCTCGGGCTGACGCCCATCCTGGGTTTCTCCCATGCCAGCCTCAGTGCCACCCTTGTTGTCACTTCAGGTGCCACCCAGAGCCCATCCCGGGGCTGTCCCCGTGCCAGTCCCAGTGCCAGCTTGGCACCACCCCCTTGCCTATCCCAGTGCCGTCCTCATGCACGCCCCGGTGCCACCCCCACACTCCCTCCGGTTCCACCACGCTATCACCCCATTGCCCACCCCGGTACCGCCCCATTGCCCACCCCGGTACCACCCCCGGTACCGCCCCGGTGCCGCCCCGGTGCCGGACGAGGCCCCCCGCCGGTGCCGGTGCCGGTGCCCCCCGCCCCGCCCGCCGGAGCTCAGTGCTGACGTGTTCCTCCCGCCGCCCGCCCGCACCGTGTAGTGGATGTGCACCGTGTCCCCCGGCGCCGACAGCTCCGTGCAGCCCTCGGGGGGGGGCACCTGCAACGGGGAGGTCACGGGGAGCCGGGACGGGGCCCCCTCGCCTCGGGCTCCACGCACCCCCCGTGCCCGCGGGTCCCCCGAGCGCTCCCAGAGCCGAACTCTCACCCGGGCCCCCCGCGCTCGGTGCGCCGTGTTCCTCCGCCACAGCCCGGTCCTCCCGGTGCCCCCTCATCGCAGCCCGGTCCTCCCGGTGCCCCGTGGCTCCCCCCACCCGCAGCACCCCGGTCCTCCCGGTGCCCCGTGCTCCCCCCTCGTGCCCAGGCCGGGCTCCCCGGTGCCCCCCAGCAACACCATCCCGCCGGTGCCCCGTGTCACGCCGGTGTCCCCGTTCCCCGCCGGTCCCGCCCCGGTCTCAGCTCCCTGCCCAAGGGGGCCGCGTGGGTCCCCGGTGCCCGGTGCCTCCCGCGCAGCCCCGTTTCTCCCGGCCCCCCGAGCTCACGATGGTCTCCAGCCGCAGCTCTCGGGCGCCGGTTTCGGTTTCGCTCTCGGCGGCGCGGGAGAGCGGCGGCGGCGGCAGTAGCAGTGCCAGGAACAGCAGCGCGGAGGGGAACGGCATGGCCGGGCTGGCGGCGGAGGAACGGAGACCGGGACCGCGACCGCCCCCCACCTCGGGCCCCGCCCCCCGGACCGCCCCCACACCGAGACCGGCCCCGGGACGAGCACCCGCGGCTACTCCGGGCCCCAGCAGAGCTGGGGGACAGAAGGATTCTCGGGATCGGCGGCTGCACCGTGCCCGGTGCCACGCGTGCGCCCGCGCTCCGTGGGGACCCGGCCCAGCGGCACCCGGTCCGCCCCTCCCGGGGACTGTCCCGGCGGCTTCGGCCCACACCGAGCGGGGGCTCCGGGTGACGGCCAGAGCTGGGGTCAAGGCGGAGGGTCTGGGCGGGGGTCCGGGCCGGGCCGCCCGTCCCATCACCGGCTGGGTGCAGCCCCCGGTGTCCTGGCGCCGCCGGTGCCAGCAGGCGGCAGCACAGCCCGGGGAAACCGGCACCGACAGGGCCCAGGACCCTCCCCGGAGCCCACACGGGTCCGGGGCCCTTCTCCAGCACGCCGCGGGTGCAGGTCATTCCTCCTCCGGGCAGGAATTCTTTCTTCTCGCTTCCAGCCCCGGCTGCACAGGACAGGGGAAGCCGAGCCCCGAGACCGGACCGGGGGATCGGCTGGAGCCCGGTGGGACCGAACCTGCCCCAGAACCCCCGTCCCGGTGCCTGGGGACACCCAGCCCCTTGGGCAGAGCTGGGAACACGGGGAATACCCCCGGTTTGTCGGGGTCACACGGGCACATGATGGGCAGCCTGGATCTCTCACCCCGTGTCAGCGGGGGTGGCCTCACTGGTGTCACCGGCCCCGGTGCAGCTCCAGGATGGTGACCGTGTTGACGCCGGTGGTGGCCCCGGTGCAGCTCCCGGACGACGGCATCGGCACGCCGGCCCCACCGGCGCACCCACATACCAGCCTCGGTTGCCGAGAGGTGGGGAAGCCGGGCTGGCGGCTGGGCCCGGGGCGCTAATGGGATTAGGGCCGCCGGGTCAGCCCTCGCCACACAAAGCCGTTGGTCCAGCCGGTGGGAACGCATCGGTGCCGGCTCCGCTGCTCCCACCCACCGGGGAGCCCCGGTCAGCCACACCGCAGCCCCCCAGAGCCAGCTCTGCAGCTCCCAGAGCCCTGGTCATCAGCACTTCGGCTCCCCGGTGCCATCCCCGTGGCTCCCACCTGCTGGGGAGTCCCGGTCACCTGCACTGAAGCCCCCCCATGTCATCCCCACGGCTCCCACCCACTGGAGAGCTCTGGTCACCCCCATTCCAGGCCCTGGTGCTGGCTCTGCAGCTCCCACCCACCAGGGAGCCTGGACACCCCCACCACAGCTCCCTGGTGTCACTAACACGGCCGCCAGCTCCCCAGCCACCAGTCCAGAGGGGACACAAGGATGGGATGGCAGTGCTGGCCCCAAATGCGACTCAGTCCCCCGTAACGCGTGCGGGGGGGTGACACGGGGTAGGGGTGGCACGGGGGGGCTCAGTCCCACTCGCGCCCATCCCAGCAATGGCACCGTCCCCACGCCCCAGCTGGGATTAGCGCTAATGGGATTTACCATTTCATCCAATATTCTCCTAAAGATGAGCCTGGGAAGGGGGGGGGGCCCATCACCCCCTGCCAGCCCCACCTCAACCCCCCCGCCCCGTTAAGCTCTTTCTAATTAAAGCCAGCCCGGGGCTGTCCATCACTGTCCCCTCCGCGGGACCCCCACGCTGGGGGGGCTGCGGAAGAAGAGGCGAGGGACAGCGCTACATAAAACATGTTTAATATCCAAGGGGGGGGTCAGGGGAGGTCACCCACCGTCTCAGGCGCAGGGGGCTGGGGGTGGGGGGTGAGAACACACGTCCCTGGACAGGGCAGAGCCGCAGCGACACGTCACACCAAGCACAGACCGGGGGTATAAATACGGTGCTGGGGGGGGGGCACAGTACGGGGTGGGGGGGACACCGTCCGTCCGTGAGGGGCAGGGACATACAATCACTATGCTGGCATGGGGGAGGGGGGGCAGGCGGCCAGGTCGAGTGGGGGGCATGGCCAGGGGGACCAGAGGGGTCCTGGCAGCCCCATGCCCCCCCCTCTGCAGGGGTCACGCTGCGGGGAGGAGACCTGCCTCGAAGTGACATGGGGGGGCCGGGGACGTGTGGGACCCCCGGGGGGGCACGCGGGGCCGGGAGGGGGTGCTGGGAGGGAGGGGGAAGTGTATAGTCCCAAATCCCCCCCATGGCCCCGCTGCCCCCACATTTGGTCCAGAGGAAGGCGAGGGGTGCAGGGACATGCATGGGGACGGGGTGTCCCCAGCCCCCTTGGGCAGGGCAGCGCCGAGGTGGCCCCCCAGCCCCCATTCCACCCTCCCGGGGCTCTGCCCCTGCCCCCTGGGCGTTATATAGAGCTCTAATTCCACGCACGCACACACGAGATCCGAGGGGAACCAGGGGGACCCCAAAAAAGGCGAAAAACCCCACAGCAACCGGTGCCAGAAGAAAGCAAAACCCAACCGGGGCAGGGAGGGGGCGGCCGGGGGGGGCCCTGGCATGGCCCAGGGGGGCCGGGGGGGCACAGGGGGCCCCTCCCTCACTTCTTGTTCTTGAGCTGATTGGCGAGCCAGTCGAGGCCCTCGTAGAGCCCGTCCCCGCTGGTGGCACAGGTGGCCTGGATGTACCAGTTACGGTGGCGCAGGGAATGCAGCCCCAGCTTGTCCGTGATCTCTGCTGCATTCATGGCATTGGGCAGGTCCTGGAGCAGAGAAGAGAGGTCACACAGAGGGCCTGACGCTGCGGGAATGGACGCAACCCCTCCACGGGGGCTGGCACCAGCCCTGATGCCATGAGGGTGGGCACAACTGTGCCACAGGGGACCATCAGCAGCCCTGATGCTACAGGAAGGAGCAGGGATCTGCCACAGGGATGTGAGACACCAGCCCTGGCACTGCAGGGACAGTCACAGTCTGGCCAGAGAGAGTGTTAAAGACCAGCCCTGGTGGCATGGGCATGGCCCCGGGGGCCACCACCATCCCTGTGGTATCAGGGATGGACATGGCCCTGCCACACGGTCTCTTTGACACCAGCCTTGATGCCACAGGCACAGCAAGTCCTTCCACAGGACACCTGCCCTGACACCCTGGGGACGGTCCCAGTCCCACCACAGGGCCCTCCCCGCCCCCAGACCCACCTGCTTGTTGGCGAAGACGAGGAGGACGGCGTCCCGCAGCTCATCCTCCGCCAGCATCCGCATCAGCTCCTCCCGCGCCTCATTCACCCGCTCCCGGTCATTGCTGTCCACCACGAAGATCAGCCCTGGGGAGAGCAGCGGGCACTGACAGGGTCTCTGCAGCCACCCTGCTGCCCGAGTCCCCCCACTGTGTCCCCTGAGACACCTACCCTGGGTGTTTTGGAAGTAATGCCTCCAGAGGGGCCGGATCTTGTCCTGCCCACCCACATCCCACACGGTGAAGCTGATGTTCTTGTACTCCACCGTCTCCACATTGAACCCTGCGGGGAGCGACAGCGGAGGGAAACTGAGGCACGGGGAGCCGCGAACCCCTTCAAAGGAGCCCTGATGGGGAGCGGTCTCTGCTCAGTGCCCCCCCAAGCCCACCCACCGATGGTGGGGATGGTGGTGACGATCTCCCCCAGTTTGAGCTTGTAGAGGATGGTGGTCTTCCCAGCAGCGTCCAGCCCCACCATCAGGATCCGCATCTCCTTCTTCCCGATCAGGCTCTTCAGCAGGTTCCCGAAGATGTTGCCCATGGTGACAGCGGCGCTGGCTCCGAGGCCGGATCCTGCGGGGGCATGGGGCAGGCTGGGGGAGGCCCTGAATTCTGCAGGGGTGGGGCTGAGGGGATCCCCCGTGCTCGGGGGGGACTGCGGGGATCGGGGATCCTCATGTCCTGGGGGGGATGCAGGGCTTGGGGGACCCCAGGCAAAGGGTTGGGGAGGGGGCCACGCACTGCATGGGGGTGTCCCTGTGTGCGGCTCGATATGGGGGACTGCAAATAAGGGGACGCAGAGCACCCCCTCGCTGCACCCTCTAAAGGACAAGCCGGGGCGCTGCACTGGGGGAAACTGAGGCAAGGCTGCTGCCCTCCTCGAGGGGAACAGAGACCCCCCGGATCCGACCCCTCCTCTGCACCCCCAACCTCCGCACGACCCCCCCATCACCGCAGCCTCGCCGGAGGGGGAGGCCCCCATCGCCCCCCCGCACCGCAGCGCGCCCCTTCCCCCCCAGCGAGCGCAGCCCCCGCGCCCCCGGGACCCCCAAATTCACCGTTCCTCCGCTTTACCACCCCCCCAATCGCAGCGCGCCCCCAAATCACCGCCTCTCCACCCCGCACTGCGCCGCCCCCCCCTCCGCATTGCCCCCCGCCCCCGTCCGCCGCACCGCACCGCATCACCCCCCCCTCCCGGTACGACCCCTTACCCCCCGGGGCTCCGCGCCCCCGCCGCACCGGGCACCCCCGCACGCGCTGCAGCCCCCCTGCGCCAGTGCGGTGCCGACCCCCCCGTGTACCCCCCCCCACCCCACGGCGCTGCCCGCGCCCCGCATCGCCGAGCGGTGCGGCCCCCCGCACCTGGTGCCGGTGCCGGTGCCGGTGCCGCCCCCGCCGCCGCTGACTCTGCACCGCTCCCGCCGCCGGAAGCGGAGGCCCCGATCGCGCCGATCTCGCGAGAGCGCCCGGTGCCCCCCCCCGCCGCCCCGCACCGCTTCCCGCACACCCCCCCCGGGACCGGGGGCGCGCGCGGGGAGCGGCGGGGGGGGGGGAGAACGGGGGGTGCAATCGCGAGAGCCACGAGACGTTACCATGGCAACGGCTGCAGCAGTGCGGGGGGACGCTGTGAGGAGGTGTCCCCGTGTGTGTGTCACCCCCGCCATGAGCCCGGCCCTGGGGGCACCGGGACCCGCACCGGGACCCGCACCCGGACCCGCACCGGGGGGGCAGAGCGTCGTCCAAAGGGGGGCTGCACAGGCGGGGCGGGATGGGGGTATGGGGAGAGGGGGGTCCCGGTTCTTCCCTCCCGCCATGAGCACCGGGGAGGCAGAGTCCCTACCGGAGGGGTCCCTGTGCTTCACGGGGGGGCGGGGACCCCAACACTGTCACGGGGGTACAGGTGGAGCACCCCCGCACCGTCCCGATGTCATCGGTACCGAGGCCGTCCCGGTGTTCGCAGGCAGGGCACCGGGCGCGGGGGACCTCCGGGTGCTTCCCACATCCGTCTGTCCCCGTTGTCCGTCTGTCCGTCCCTGCTCGGTGCGACAGGACAGGACGGATGCCCCCCGCCCCCAGGCAGGTACCGGCAGCCACCCCGCGGGCACCGGGAAGCACCGGCAGCCCCGACGGCTGCGGGAACGGTTCCACCGACACCCCGGGACTGGGGGCATCCCGAGCATCGGGCCGCCGGGCAGCAGAGAGGATGGGGGAACGGGGGCTCGGGGCAGCGGGCAGGGCTGCGAGGGCCGGAGGGTCCCGGGATGGAGCGGGGGAGGCGAGGGCCGTGGTTGCGTCCCGCCGCTGGTGGCACAGCCCCGGGCAGGGCCCTCCCAGCCGCGCCCCGGGGCCTCCCCGCGGCCGCTGACCTCAGCCCCGGGAGCCCCGACGGGGCGGAGGCCCGAGGGCGTGGACACGGCCCGGCCCGGCCGGGAACCGGGGCGGGGGGGGGCGGGAGCGCCGTGCTGGAGCAGACCCCGGGTCGGCCCTGGGCTCCTCCCGGGCCGGAGGAAGGGGTGCGGGTGGGTGCCGGTGCGAGCCCCCCACCCCCGCCGCCGTCCCGGGCTTTGTCCGTCCTTGAATTGAACTGGTGAGCGGCGGCCCCGGGCCGTGACGGGCGAGCGGGGCTAATCCGGCCCCGCATGACTGGTCCGGGGAAACCGCGGCGGGGGGATTACCCCCCCCGGTCCCCGCCCCAACGGGGGGCTCAGGTCAGGCCCCCCGGCCCGTCTGGCCCCGCACTGGGGTCTTCACACCCACCCACACCCAGCCCGGGCGGGGGATGACGGGGACAGAGTCTTGTCCCAGCCGAGACCAGGCCAGCACCGGCCCTGCGTGACCGTGTTCTGGCCATGGGCACGTCAGGCCGCCCCCCGCCAGCGTCCGAGCACCCCCTGCCCTTCCGTCGACCCTCCCATCCCGCAATCCCTCCACCCTTCTGTCCACCTCTACCTCCGACCCCCGGTACCGGCCCAGACCGGGCACCCCGGGGCAGGGGGAGCCGTGCGGGGCCGTGCAGCGCCCACGCGGGTTGTAGACACCGTGGGTGTCCACGGGTACGTTCACGGGGGCCCGAGGTGCCGCGGGGACAGCCCGTGACAACTCGGGCCCGAGCGGCTAGAAGAGGCTGTCACTGCATCCCGCCGGACACGGACCAGGACAGGAGAAGGTTCCGTGGGCTCCGGACGGGCACCGACGCAGCCTCGACGGTCCACATCCCGGGGGGCTGCACGTCGTGTCCCCCGGAAAGCCAGCGGCCCCGGGACGGTGTCCCCGGGCTTTCCCGGGGCTGTGGTCCCCGTGCGCCCTGGGTTGTCACGGAACTCTGCCTCCCCCGTGCGCCCGTGGCTGTCCCGGGAGATCGCGTCACTCCTGCCCCTGTGCACCCCGGGCTGTCCCGGGACATCCCGGGCTATCCCCGTTCCCCGCTCCCTCCGTGCGCCCGGAGCCGTCCGGGGCCGTCCCAGATTATTCCGGGACCAGCTCCTCCTTGCGCAGGGAGTTGTCGCGGGCCGTGCCGCGCTCCCCCCGCCGGTGCCGGTGCCTGTAGAACGTGTGCGCGGGACGGCGGGGAAGGCGGGGGGCGGCAGCCGGGAGCTCTGGGCACGGGGCCGGGGCGCAGCCACCCGCCGGGCTAATCCGGGCCGTGACGGACAGCCCCGGCGCCGCCGCTCCCGCCGCCCCGTAAGAGGTGCCGCAGCTCCGCCGCTCCCCATTGTTAGGGCGAGGACGCGGGGAGGCCCCGCGCGGCGGGACCGGCCCACGGGGACCCTCCGCGCCGCCCCTATAAGAGGGAAGGGGCTGGAAGATGCTCCCGGGTGCTGAGCGCTGTGCACCCGCCGCGCCGAGCCGAGTCCAGCCGTGCCGGCTCCCCGGGGAGCTGCCGGTACCGAGCACCGGCACCGGGTACCGCGCACGGACCGTCGAGAACCAGCACCGGTACCGACACCGGGTACCGCGCACAGAGTGCCGAGCACCGGACACAGAGCACCGGGTCCCCAGCACCGGCACCGCGAACGGAGCGCCCGACGCCGCGCTCCAGGGCCCGGTCAGTGTGCGCTGGGCACCGCACCCCCGACGCCGCGCCCCGGCCACCGGCCGCAGTCCGGTGTCGGTGGCGGTGCCGGCCCGCCCGCCCGCCCGGCGCTCCGCGGGTCCCCCCGCGGCCGTCCTCATCTCGGAGCCGCCCCGCGCGTCCGGAAACACGCGTGGATGTAGCGGCCGAGCCGGGGGCTCTGCGGCACCATAAATACCGGGACGGCCCCTCGCCCGCGCACTCTGCCGGGGCTCCCGGGGCCGGAGCCATGCGCGCCGCCGCGCTGGGGCTGGCGCTCCGGGCACTCTGGGCTCTGGCCCTCTCCTCCCTCTCCAACACGCTGGCAGTGAACAACAGCGGGCGGTGGTGGTGAGTTGGACGGCACCGGCACCGGTACCGGCACCGGGGTGGTGGGGCGGGAGGGCGGGGCTGGCACTGGCACAGCAGAGATCGCCCTGTCCCCAGGGATGGGGGCATCTGGGGGGACACAGGGCTGTGACCCCCGGTTGGGATCCCTACAGGGATACCAGGGAGGAGGATGCTCCAGTCACCTCGAGGAGCCTGCAGGGAGGTTGAGGTGGGCAGGGAGGTGCTGGGGGACCCCCCACCTGTGGTCACCATCCCCACCTGTGCCACAGGGGCATCATCAACGTGGCCTCGTCCACCAACCTGCTGACGGACTCCAAGAACGTGCAGCTGGTGCTGGACCCCAGCCTGCAGCTGCTGAGCCGAAAGCAGCGCAAGCTGATCCGGCAGAACCCCGGCATCCTGCACAGCGTCAGCTCCGGCCTCCAGACAGCCATCAAGGAGTGCAAGTGGCAGTTCCGCAACCGCCGCTGGAACTGTCCCACCTCCCAGGGCCCCAACATCTTCGGCAAAATCGTCAACCGGGGTGAGGCTGGGGGGCAGCACAGGGGTCCCCCGATGCTCTCTGTGCACCCCCAAGTTGGGCTGCCCAGCAAAGTGCCCCTGGTTTGCCATGGGCTGTCACCAGCGCATCTTGGTGGAGGGTTGGGGGTGCTGGTGGGTGCCCCTTCCCCATGCTGGCAGCATCCTGAGGCCTCGCTCCCCTCCACAGGCTGCCGGGAGACAGCATTCATCTTTGCCATCACCAGCGCCGGCGTGACACACTCGGTGGCCCGGTCGTGCTCAGAGGGGTCCATAGAGTCCTGCACCTGTGACTACCGGCGCCGTGGCCCTGGGGGGCCTGACTGGCACTGGGGGGGCTGCAGTGACAACATTGACTTCGGTCGCCTCTTTGGGAGGGAGTTTGTGGACTCCAGTGAGAAGGGGCGAGACCTGCGTTTCCTCATGAATCTGCACAACAACGAGGCTGGGCGCATGGTGAGGGCACTGGGGGCTTGGTGAGGGCACTAGGGGGGAACAGTGAGGGCACTGGGGGCTGTGGGCAGCACTGGGGTGGGCATGGAGGTGAGCACGGCCACCAAGACCCTCAGCAATTTGCTGTGTATGGGTTGGGAGCTGTCGGAGATGCGTTTTGCACTTGTCTTTCGGACAGGTGATGTCTCAGCGTGATGTGATGCTGCACTAAAGGGGTGTGGGAGCACGGTGGTCCCCAGGGGGGTCCCAGGCTGCTCACAAAGCCCCAAATTCCCCCTTCCTTCCAGACGGTCTTCTCAGAGATGCGCCAGGAGTGCAAGTGCCACGGCATGTCAGGCTCCTGCACCGTCCGCACCTGCTGGATGCGGCTGCCCACCTTCCGTGCCGTGGGCGACGTCCTGAAGGATCGCTTCGACGGTGCTTCCCGCGTCATCTACGGCAACAAGGGCAGCAACCGAGCGTCGCGGGTGGAGCTGCATCACTTAGAGCCCGAGAACCCGGCCCACAAGCCCCCCTCACCCCACGACCTCGTCTACTTCGAGAAATCCCCCAATTTCTGCACCTACAGCGGGAAGACGGGCACAGCGGGCACGGCCGGGAGGTTCTGCAACAGTTCCTCTCCGGGGCTGGACGGGTGTGAGCTGCTGTGCTGCGGGCGTGGGTACCGCACGCGCACCCAGCGCGTCACCGAGCGCTGCAACTGCACCTTCCACTGGTGCTGCCACGTCAGCTGCCTCAACTGCACCAACACCCAGGTGCTGCACGAGTGTCTGTGACCTGCCCCAGGACCACCCTGCCCAGCCCCGGAGGGGGTCTGCGCCACCCACCCCCCATGATGGGTGCCTGGCTGGATTGGAGGCGCCCATGGGTGGGGGTATGGATGTGTCCTAGGGACCCCCATCCCGCCATGGGTGGGCTCAGTGCAGTGCCACGCACCTTCCCGGCCATCCCCTGGCTCCACGGGGTCCCTTCTCGCTGTAAATAGAATATTTATTGTGGACGGTTTTTTGCCGCCGCCCCCACCCTGCTTCGCTGGCCCCAGGCCCTGTTTTTTATAATTAAAGATAATAATAATAATTAATAATAATTAATAATAATGATGCTTTGTTACAGGTGTCACTGATAGCCTTTAGAGAAGAATAAAGAATATATTTTTATCAGTCCTGCCCCAATTCATGTCTGGGGGGGGCTGGGAGAAGGAAGGGATGATCTGCGGGAGGACACCAATGCCTCCCAAACTGTGGGATGTGCTGCCCGTGTCCATCTGTCCATCCATCACCTCTCCATCCCCTCACCTCCCCAGTCCACCTCCATCACCCCCTCCAGCTGCTGTCTGTCCATCTTCCTCCTCCTTCCCTCCACTCTCCGCCATCCCCTCCCCGCAGACCCCCTTCTTCCTCCCGCTGTGCCCGTCTCCATCCCAGCCATTCCTGCCGCCGCTCCCGGCCGGGACGTCCATCCCCACGGCTGCAGCGCCCATCACCATGGCACCTTGACTGCGGCATCTCCGACGCTGGAATTCGCCGGGGCGGTGGGGCTGGTGCCGCCGAGGCCGGGCGTTGGGAGCGGCCCCGGGAGGTACAAGACGACAGACAGGGAATGAGCATCGTCCATCACCGCTCCCGGCCGGGGCTGACGGCTCCCCTTGGCTCCGGGGAAAAAGGGGGGCCGGGAAGGGCACCGGGGTTACCGGGGCAGGGGCCAGAGGGGACAGGGATGGCCACTGGCCCCACAGACAGCCCCACATCCATGCGTGGGGTCTGACCACAGCCGGAGAAAGGCAGTGGCAAAGGTGGGGTGCAGCTCCGTGGTTGGCAGGTGGGATCCCCCTGGGACAGGCTTCCCTCCGGGATGGGCATCCCTCTGGAATGGGCATCCCACCAGAACGGGCATCCTCTTGGGACAGTCCTCCCACTGGAGTGGGCACCCCGCCGGGATGGGAATTCTGCATGCAGGACATGCCCTGAGATGGGATTTTCCCTGGGATAAACATCCCACAGGGGTGGGCATGTCCCCAGAATGGGCATCCCTGGGAAGGGCATCCTTCTGGGACAAGCATCCCGCTGGGATGAGTTTCCCACCAAGGTGGGCATCCCCCTGTGACGGGCACCCCCGGGGTGGGCACAGGGTCCACATATCCCCCCTGCACCATGGCTTCACACTCGGGGACACCAAAACCTCCATCTCTGTGTCTGGGAGGTCCCCAGCCTGGTGCCCACCTGTCTCAGGGGTCCCCACAGCCCGGGCTCCCCCCCAGAGCTTGGAACCTCTCGGGGCCCCTGGGGCTCTGCCACATCAAAGGCTGTGGGATGACGCTGCCACGACCCGAAATATCCTGCGGAGCCGATAGTGGAAAAGTTGATGTTTAGACGCAGAGGAGGGGGGGAAAAACACCCTGGGGGCCCCCGCTGCCCGCGCCAAGGTCAAAACACAGCCCAGCGTGGAGAATAAAATACCAAAATGCAAGGAAAACGCCTGGAAAGGAACACAGCCCGAAATAACCCTCCGAGCATCTCCCGCCTGCCGGGTTATCTGCCTGCTAAATTCTGCTCCTGCTCCAGCATGAAAATAGCCTGTTTTCCTGCGGTAGGAGTCAGGAATATAGATAATGACATTCTTATAAGTCACCTCTGTTACTCAGCTTTTCCTGCGTGTCCTGCTGGGCACCTCGGGCAGCCGCGACCCCCAGGTGGGCAGGGGCACCCCGGGCTCGGGGCACAGACCTCCCCGGCTTGGACAAATATTCCTGGGTGCCGGAAATAGCTGCTGTGGGCCAGCGCAGGGACGGGGACAGCAGCCGGGACAGGGAAAGCGACAGGGAAAGGGCGGTCCCATCCCGCACCGGCCTGTCACATCTGGGAAGCCGGGTAACAGCTGGATGGTGCCGGGTAACAGCTGGATGGTGGCCACAGGCTGGGCCTGATGAGGGCTGGGATAATCCCCTTCAGGGATGGGGTGCAGGGGGACTCTGTCCGGGGTGTGGGACAGAGAAGATGACACACGGAAGTACAGGACAGAGGGACAGGGGTGCTTCCAGGACAGAGGGATGGTGTCATTCCCAGAAATGCAGGACACTGGGACAGGACAATACCCAGAGGTGTGGGACAGAAGGACAGAATGATGTACAGAGGTGCAGGAGAGAGGGACAGAGCCATGCCCAGAGGTGCAGGATAAATGGACAGGACACTGTCTTTGCCAAACTTTCAGGACAGGACACACTGCCACACAGAAGCATGGGGCAGAGGGACAGGACTGTGCCCAGCGATGCAGGACAGAACAAGACAGTGCCCAAAGTTTCAGGACAGAGGGACAGGGTGACACAAAGAGGTAGAGCCATGCCTAGAGGTGTGGGACAGAGGGATGGTGACAGAAGCTAGACAGAGAGACAGAACGGTACCCAGGGGTGCAGGACAGACGAATTGTGTCATTCCCAAAGGTGCAGGACAGGACAGGACAGTGCCCAGAGGTGTGGCACAGAATTGTGTCATTCCCAGAAATGCAGGACAGAAGGACAGGACAGTACCCAGAGGTGCGGGACAGACAGACAGAGCTGTGCCCACCTGCCCAGACTCTCAGGTGGCTCCATTCCACCTGCGGGACCGTCCCCATCCCTCCCCATCCCCTGTCACCATCGCCAGCGGCTCAGCCCCGTCCCGGCTCCCCTCGCCTCCGGTCGGTGCGGACCCACGTCCCGCCAGCTCCCGGCTTGTCCGGCCGCCCCCTCCCATCCGCCGCATTCCTCCGGCGCGGGGCCAACGCGCCCAGCAACGGTGGCAGCGCTGGCCTCTAATCCCCGGGCATGCCAGCCCCGGGGGGACCGTCGCCGTCACCCACTCTCTGATAGGTGACCAATGCCCGAGACGAACAATTAGGGACAAAGCGGAGCCGCCGGGGGCTAACGCCGGCCTTCACGGGTGCCTTGTGCGGCATTCGGCGGGTTTAATGAATTGTCCATCAATCCTTTCAGCTCCGCTCGCCCGGGCTGGATTAATCTGAGAAGCCGCAGTGGGGAAGGAGCCGCTAAGCCTGTATTTATTACTCTGCCATTGTAACTAATTGAGGTAATTATCTGTGACTCCAACCCCGCGCAACAATGCCGCATTCACCGGACCCTTCCCACCGGCTCCTCGCGCGGCCTGGGAGAGCCAGCACCGCGGGCAGGACCGCTGGGATGCGGGGACACCGTGGGGACGGTGGGATGTGGATGGTCAGGAGCGTGGCGAGGCTGGAACCGTGTGTCACCAGGTGACACCGCACTGTGGGGACACGGACAGTGCTGCTGGCACACGTGGGTTGTGGCATGGCCGGTGCCAGCTGCGCATGTGGGTCGTGGCTCTTTGGGGACACTGCCAACACCAGCCCATACATGGACACAGGTCTCTGGGGACACCACTGTCACCAGTGACACACGAAGGTCACAGCTCTCTGGGGACACCTCCAGCACTGGCACATACATGGACGTGGCTCCTTTGGGTCATCGCCAGCATCGGTGACACACACATGAGAGTCACGGGTCTCTGAGGACACCGGTTACCACCAGTGACACACAAGGGTCGCGACTGTCTGGGGACAGCATCAGCATCAGCACATGCATGGGCACAGCTCTCCGACGACATCACTGTCACCAGTGACACACAAGGGTCGTGGCTCTCAGACACCACCAGCAACCGTGACACATGTGGGTCACGGCTCTCTGGGAATACAGCCAGCGCTGGCACACAGTCGGACACAGCCGTCTGGGGACACCACTGCCACCGGTGACACACCAGGGTCACAGCTCCCTGGGGACACCACTGTCACCGGTGACACGCAGGGCTGCCGCGACTCTCAGACAGCACCGGCACGGATGACACACATGGGTTTTTTGGGGACACCTCTCCCGGGGCAGGACCCCCAGTGCCTCCCGGTGCCATCGGTCACCGGCTGTGCGGCGACATCTGGCGGCCACAGGCCACAGCGCGCCCCTGTCCGGGGACCCCGGTACCGGGAGGGACTCCCCGCTCCCACGCGTTGGCACCCCCACGGGCTGAGCCGCCCCTGGCCCCGGGGGACCCCAGGCTGGGCGAGTTTCAGGGGCCGGCGGGTGCCCCGGGGGTGCCGGGGGAAGGTGCTGGCGCCGGCGCAGCCCGAATTAGAAGGTGATTTTCCCGGCGGGGAGCGGGTTTGGGCAGGAGCTGATCCCACGGGAAGGGCCGCGCCGCTGCCCCCGCGTCTGGGACACCCCGCGCCACGCCGGGCAGCGCGCCGAGCCGAGGCATGACGCGCTGTGCTGGGTTGTGCCAGGCTGTGCAGAGCCGTGCCAGGCTATGCCAGCCTGTGTCAGGCTGTGCCCATTTGGGTTGAGCCGTGCCAGGCTGTACCAGCATGTGCCAAGACGTGCCGAGCCGTGCCAAGCTGCAACGACCTGTTCTGGGCTGTTCTGGGCTTTGCGAGGCTGTGCCTGGCCATGCCGTGCTGTGTTGTGCCAGGCTGAGCCATGCCAGGCTGTATTAGGCTGTGCTAAGGTGTGCCAAGTCATGCCAAGCCGTGATGAGCTGTGCCGAGCTGTTCTGGGCTTTGCCGAACTGTGCCGAGCTGTGCTGAGCCATGTCAGACGGTATCAGGCTGTGCCAAGCTCTGCCAGGCTGCACTGAGCTGTTCTGGGCTGCTCTGAGCTTTGCCGAGCTGTCCTTTGCCATGCCAAGCCATGCCAAGCTGTGCCAGGCTGCTAAACTGTGCTTGGCTATTCTGGGGCTGTGCTGGGCTGCTGTGCCAAGCTGACCTGTGCCAAGCCGTGCCAAGCCGTGCCAGGCTATACCGAGCTGTAAAAGATGCGCTGGGTCATACCAAGCCGTGTGCCAAACTGTGCCAGGCTGTGGCAGACTGAATTGTGCCATGACAATCCATGACAAGCCATGTGGATCATGCCACACCTCGCCAACCATCCCATGGCATGCCAGGCCATGCCGAGCCGTGCCAGGTGCCACCATACGCAGGGGCACAGCTGTGCCCCGGTGGGCTGCGGTTGGCATTGTGCCTCAGGCCAGACCCAGGTGGGGGACTTCAGTGCCCTCCCGGCCACGTGCCAGGACAGGGGACACATGGGGTGGCGTGGCCCCGGGGGTCCCCCCCCAGGCGCCCGGGTGCCCCTGCTGCGGCAGCTGCCCCGTGCCGTGACCTCCGGGCCGGTGTCACCGGGATAATGACAGGGTCGCGCAGGGGGGCGGGGGAGGAGCCGGTTTTAAATAACGTGCAAATTGGACACGATATTTGTGCGGTTTCCTGGGGCCGCGGGGATCCTCCCCCCCCGCAGCGTGACTAAGAGGTGGCGGCTGCTCGGGGGGGGACAGTTCCCCCCGGTGAGTCACTCGGGGTCCCCCCCCGGCCGTGACGTGGGGCCGGTGGCCGAGGGCCAGCCCTGCTGCACTCACCTACTCATTATGGGGGATACGGGGGGAGCTGGCACGTCCCACCCGTGCTGTGACGCACTACGGTGCCCGCCGGGACGCCCGGGACCTCCGGCTGACCCTGGCACCATAACGAGGGGGGGTCCGGCCACCGGGACTGTCGTGGGGGCGTGCCCGGACACCTGAGTCCTTGCTGGGGTGGGTGAGGGCCACAGCGAGGCCTGAAGGAGTGATGGCCACCCCCGACCTCACACAAACAGGGGCGGAGGCAGCACGCCGGGATCCCGGAGCCTTTATTGGGGTCAGCCCGTGGGAACGCCAGTCCTGAGCCTCGCCCCCAAGCCCACGACCCGCCAAGCCCCGCCCCTGAGAACCACACCTCGGCAAACCCCGCCCCAGATGTGCCACACCCCGGAAAGCCCCACCCCTCAGGCAGGAGTGGGGCTGGCGGGGCCGGGGGGTGCCCCAGTGCTCTCCAGGCTGCTGCTGCTGCTGCTGTAGGCGCGGGGGTCTCGGCAGAGCCGCTGCCGGGACCCCCCCACGCTCCCCTCAGCCTCCGAGTCGGAGTCGGGCGCCGTGTGCCGCCGGATGCGGGACACGGCTTCGCGGAGAGCCTGGGCGTACAGCACCGGCCGCCGCGGGGGGAGCCGCCCCCGGGGACCCCTGCAGCCCCCCGGGCTACGCCACGGACTGCGGGGGCTGCCGGCGGGCTCCCGGGGGGGCGAGGGGGTGACAGCAGAGGGGGTGACAACCCCAGCGGGCGCGGAAGGGCTGCGAGGAGGGCTGACGGGCGCCGGGGACCCCCTGGCATAGCGGACCTGCTGTCGCTGCGGGGGTGGCACGTATTGGGCTCGGACCACCACACGGGTGGCGTCAATGAGGACGTGGCCCCCCGTCCCCCGCCGCCCCCTCCCGCGCCCCGGCACCCGCTCCCGGCTGGCTGCTGCCCGGGGCAGCGTCTGGCAGTGCCGGGGGGTGCCGGGGCCCCCCGGGGACGGCTGCATCCCGCGGGGCCAGCGGTGCTTGGCCTCGGTGGCTGCCCGGGGCAGTGTGTGGCTCCAGCCCCCCGGCACAGCCCCCCGGGCCCGAGGAGCCGGCGGGGGGCTGCGGGGTCCCCGCAGGGGGCGGAGCTGCAGGGTGCGGTGGGGACCGTCGTAGGCGGGGGGGGAGATGTACGGGGGGGGTCCCCCGCGGCGGCCGTGGGCTGCCTGCACCCGCTGCATGTGGACCTCATAGGTGGGGGGCACCAGCTTGTCCCCCGACACCGGCGGCCGGGGCACAGGCAGAGGGTGCCCCCCCCAGGGCCCGCTGCCCCCTGTCCCCTCAGGCTGTCGTGGGGGACAGGGGGTGGGGGGCACCCGGGCCCGGGTGGCGAAGTCCTGCAGGCGACAGGGGGGACTGGGGGGCACCGGGGGCCAGGGGGGGGCCAGCTCGGCCACAAAGCGCTTCTCCAGGTACCTGCAAGACAGAGACGGGGAGTGAGGGGTGCGAGGGCCGGGGAGCGGGACAGACCCCCCACCCCGCCGGCCCCACTCACGCGTACTCCCCGGCGATGCGGCGGTAGGTCCAGGGGGGCTCGGGCCGGCACCCCGCGGCCATGCCGGTGCCCGCGCTGCAACATGCCACCGTGTCGATCTCCACCAGCACCAGCTTGGTCCGCTCGCAGATTCGCAGGCGCCCCGCACCCCGCCCCGGACCCCCCAGCATGGCCCCGGAGGAGAGGGGGGTCCCGGCCGCGGGGGGCTCACCGGAGCCTCGGCGGAGCCACGCGCCCACCCACACACACCCACCTGCCGCACGTGTGCCCCCGGGACCCCCGTGTCCCGCCCGGTGCCACCGTGGGGCACGGTGACCCCCGGGCGGCCGGGAGGCCGGCGCACCGCGGGGACCCTACCAGCCGTCCCAGGGGTGTCGTGTCGCGTGTGTGTGTCCCCCCCCCGCCCCCCGCAGGATCCCTTCCCCCCCTGCGACAAGCAGGCGATGGCGGGTTTGGCACCAAGCGCTGCAGCCCACGCGGGCTCCGAGCGGAGCTTAGCAACCCTCCGGCGGCGGCATGGCAACTGGCACGGCCCCCCGAGCCCCCCCGGGCCCCCCGGTACCTGCCCGGTTCTCACCTCGCTCTGCAGCCTCTGCCGGACCCCGGGGCTGGCAGGGACGGGGCCCCTGGCCCGGCCTGCCCCTCCCGGCCAGGAATGTGCCTCGCTCAGCACGGCCGGGCCCTGCGCCTCCCCTGTGGGCACCGGCTGCAATTCCCGGCGTCCCAGCTGCCCGCGACCCCCGCCGGCCCCCATGGGCTCCTAACACCCAGCTCGCCCCCTCAACCTCCCCCAGCCCCTGCTCGGCACCCCCTGCTCACCGTGGTGCCCACCGGAGAGTCCCCATGTCCTGCCAGGTCCCTGTCTCTGTCCCATCCCCAATCCTGGCCTTTTAGAAAAGCCACAGGCGGAACAAACAGGGATTTAGGGTCTGGGTGAGCTCAGCAGATTCCCCCTTCCCGCGGGGGGGTCACACCCCCTCCCCATGCACCCCCTCCCTAGACAGTGCCCCCCATGCCCTGCACTGAGCCAGGGTGGTGCCAGGTCTGTGTTTATTCGTGGTTTCTCTCCACACACGAAGCGGTGGCAGGCGTGGGCACAGCCAGGGGGGACCTGGGGGGAAACCCCCGGGAGTGTGGGGGGGTCCCCGAGCCAGATGGAGCTGAGTGGGTTTCACCAAACCCAGCGAAACCCTGTGGGAGAGGGTGTGGAGTGATGGGGACGAGGGTCCGCATAGGAACAGCCCTGGCATGGATGAGAGTGACCCTGGCCCGGCACCCCAGGGGGGTCAAGGGCTGCCCCCATCACCCCACACAGCTTTGGGGCGCAGGGCACGGCATGGGGGGGCTGCAGGCTCCCCCCACCCAGGGAAGGGCGGCAGAGGCTGCCCCAGGGCTGGGAGTTATTGCTGGACGCTGCTGGTGAGTGGGGGCATGCCCCAGGTGTCCCACCAACCTGGGGGGGCACAGTGTAGCAGGAGAGGAGAGTGGGGGGCTTGGAGGGGCTGAACCCCCCCCCCCACCGCCTCAGGGGCCCTGTGGGAGGACCAGGGCTTGCAGGATGTCCGAGAGGGAGACGATCCCTTTGACCACATCGTTCTCGTCCACCACCACCAGCCGGTGGACCTGAGGAGGGGGGACACAGGGAGGGGCTGAGGCAGTGCAGGGACCCCGGCCCACCCTCTCCCCGACCCCCTGGCACCCGGGGAGAGTTACCTCGGCCTCGACCAGGCGGTTGATGATGGTTTCCAGCGTCTCGTGCTTGTAACACTTGAGGACGCCCTCGAAGTAGTGGGAGCGGTGCTGCAGCGCCCGCGTCACCGTCACATCCAGGTTGTTGTAGGTCTTCTCAGCTGCCAGGTTCTGGGGCAGGGACAGGCATTGGGGACACAGCTGGGACTAGGGAACCCCCACCACTCCACAGCATCCACCAAGCCCAGGATTCTCCTCCACCAGTACTCACAATAACGTCGAATTTGGAGTAGATGTCCACCACCCGCCCTGGGGAGGAAGGGGAGCAGCTCAGTGAGGTCCCCAGGGCTCCGGAGGGGACACAGCCCCGCAGGAAGGTGACTTGGGGACAGCCAAAGTGAGGACAGGACATCCTTACCCGAGTCATCGACCACGGGCAGTGCAGAGACACGGTGCTGCACGAAGATGCCCAGGGCCACGTAGATTGGGGTGCTGGTGCCAACCACGGCAATGTTGCTGTAGGTGCCAATCTGCAGCTCTGCCAACGTCCGTGACATGAACTCAGGCTTGGGGACCTCTGCGATCTGTGGGGGACGGCAAGGGAACAGTGCTGAGCCCAGGGCTGGGGGTCCTGGGGGTGAAAGCACAGAGAGCTGGGGGGCTGGGCAGGGGGAGTTGTGGTGGGGAAGGTCCATGTGGCGTCCTGGGGGTCCCCTGGCACCTGCAATGTGTGCTGAGGTACCAGAGCTGTGCCCACTCCACACCCAGAGCTGGTGGTACCTGGCACAGGTATCTGGCACAGCGCAGAGTGGGGGTCTCAGAGTGGGCCAAGGGTTCTGGGGCAGCCTTTGGCACAGCCTGAGATGGGGGTCTCAGGGCAGCCCCTGGCAGAGGGACCTGGCACAGCCCAGGCTGGCAATCTTGGGGTGGTACTCAGTACAGCCTGGACTGGGAGTCCTAGGGTGGTCCCTGGCACAGAGACCTGGCACATCCTGGGCTGGGGGGGTCTCAGGATGGCCCCTGGCACAGCCTGGGCTGAGGGGCTCAGGATGGCCCCTGGCACAGCCTGGGCTGAGGGGCTCAGGGTGGTTCCTGGTACAGCCTGGGCTGGGGGGCTCAGGGTGGTCCCTGGCACAGGGACCTGGCACAGCCCAGGCTGAGGGGCTCAGGGTGGTCCCTGGTACAGCCCAGGCTGGGGGTCTCAGGATGGTTCTTGGCACAGCCTGGGCTGAAGGGCTCGGGGTGGTCCCCAGCACAGGGAGCTGCCACAGCCCAGGCTGGCAATCTTGGGGTGGTACTTGGTACAGCCTGGACTGGGAGTCCTAGGGTGGTCCCTGGCACAGGGACTTGGCACAGCCCAGGCTGGGGGCTCAGGGTGGTCCCCGGCACAGCCCAGGCTGAGGGGCTCAGGGTGGTCCCTGGCACAGCCCAGGCTGGGGGTCTCAGGATGGCTCCTGGCACAGCCCAGGCTGAGGGGCTCAGGGTGGTCCCTGGCACAGCCCAGGCTGGGGGTCTCAGGATGGCTCCTGGCACAGCCCAGGCTGGGGGTCTCGGGATGGCTCCTGGCACAGCCCAGGCTGAGAGGCTCAGGGTGGTCCCTGGCACAGCCCAGGCTGGGGGTCTCAGGATGGCTCCTGGCACAGCCCAGGCTGAGAGGCTCAGGGTGGTCCCTGGCACAGCCCAGGCTGGGGGTCCCAGCATGGCCCCTGGCACAGCCTGGGCTGAGGGGCTCAGGGTGATCCCCAGCACAGGGACCTGACACAGCCCAGGCTGGGGGTCCTGGTCTGGCCTCCACCATCATGAAGGGGCAGAGACTTACAAAGAGCTTGAGGAACTTGAGGATGCGTTTGTGGGTGAGGATGTAGAGCGTGTTCCCCGAGTCGGGGTCGATGACGGGCAGGCGGTGGATCTTGTTCCGGATCAGGGAGGAGACGGCGTCGAACAGGCTGGGGGGTGGAAGGAAGGAGGAATTTGGGGTGTTCTCAGGAGTGCCACCACCAGCTGTGACCCTCTCCCTGCCCCCCGGGGTACCTGGCATTGGGGGAAATGCAGACCAGTGGCTTGAAAGAGTCTTGCAGATAAACCTCTGTGGGGAGAGGGGGGAATGAGAGGAGTGAGTGGGTGGGTGGCAGCACGGGGGGCTCTGGGCACACCGGGAAGGGCAGGAGGCAGCTGGCAGCAATCCCCCTCACCTCTCCACGTCTCTATTTTATGTTCCTCCAGCTCATAGATCTGCACCTGTGAGGAAGAGGAAAAACCCAGATCAGGTGGGGTGGCAGAGCCTGAACTGAGCCCCCCAGAAGACCCCAGCCCTCACCATGGGTGACTTGTAGTAGCGGTGCAGGATGTTGATGAAGTCTGTGATGGTCAGCATACCTGGGGGGACAGGTAGGGTGAGGAGGGTTCTGCCAGCCCCCTCTGCCCCCAGAGACCTCGACCCCTCCTCACTCACCCACAAAACTTTGCTTTTTGCTGTCCCAGAGTGGAGCTGCCCGGACACCGTTGGTGACCAGCGCGAAGAACGCCTTCTTCACCTGCAGGCACGGGGGTCAGGGAGCCCCAAAAGTGCCTCCCTGGCCCCAAAAGTGCCCCCCCGGCCCTGGCACACCTGCAGGGATGTGTCGAAGACGACGAGTTTGGAGCTGGTGGGGATCAGGTCGTAGCAGCGGTGGGATTTCATGAAGGCGGTGTAGGCACCGCGGTGGGTGTCCTCTGGGGTGGCAGCGTGAGGGGGGACCCCAAAACCTGGGGAACCCCAAATCCCAAACACCCCAAATCCTATGGCACCCCAATCCCGGGACACCCCAAATTCCGCACACCCCAAATCCTGTGAAACCCCAAATCGCGGGACACAGCAATCAATACCTGGGACACCCCAAACCCTCGAATGCCCCAAGTCCCGTCTCACCCCCAATCCCGGGACACACAGTTTAGGGCTCTGCGACACCCCTAACTCCGGGATATCCCCAATCTCCCGTCATGGAGCACCCCAAGAAGTGAACACTCCAAATCCTGCGACACCCAGCTCAGGGCTCCTGGACACCCCAGACTCAGGGACAGTCAGACACCCCAGACTCAGGGACAGTCAGACACCCCAGACTCAGGGACCCCCCAGAGCTGCAGCCCTTGGGACACCCAAATCAGTGCGTCGCCTCCTGTGCCGGGAACTCCCCGCACCCCGGGACCTCCCAGACCTCCCTCGGAATCACCTTCCAGCCCCGGCGGGCTCAGCTCCGCCGGGCTCTCCGCGGCCGGGCCGGGGTCGGGCCCGGGGTCAGAGTCGGGGCCGGGATCCTGGGTACAGACACGGATCGGGTCAGACCTGCCCACACCTCCCCCGAGCCCCACCCCGGCCCCACTGCTCCCCCATAAACCTCCATGGCCCCGCTCCGTCCCGCGGCGCCGCTGCCCCACTTCCGCCCGGCTCCTGGCCCCGCGCTCGCCCGGCTCCGGTGCCGCTTCCTCCCGGCTTCAAGCCCCACTTCCGCCCGCTTCCCGCTCCGCTTTGACGTCACTTCCACCCGGTTCTTGTAACCACTCCTGACCTATTCCGGGTCCCACTTCCGCCAGCACTGCCCACGTGACCAGCGCGGCGGTGCCACGTGACTCCCGCCCGCGGGGTGACCTTTGCCCTCCCGCCGGGTCACCGGGGGGAACCGGGGGAACCGGGGGGGATGGGGGCGGGGTCACCCTCGTGGGGGGTTTGGGAACATGGAGTGACACACCTCGGCGTGCCCCAGGGCAGGGGAACACGGACATGGGGGTCCCCGGGGAGGGGGAGAGGCACAGGGTGTGGGGTCGCGGTGGGGTGGGGACACACCCAGGGGAGGGGCACTGACTTTGGGGTGCACATGGCAGGGACCCCAGGCTGGAGAGGACAGAGACCTTCCCTGGAGATATTGGGGTGGGGGGACATGGGGGACACCAACAGCCAAGCAGCAGAGCAGGACCGAGCTGTCCATGGCTGAACCCCAGGACTGTCCCCTGTCCCCTAGACCCCCCCCCCCGAGCCCCCCAGGAGGGATCAGGCAGCCTCGGCTTCTCACGCGCTTTATTTAAAATAACATCCAGTGGTTCCGGTATTGGTAAAAACGGGATTTCTACACGCCCCGGCCTATGTACAGCTCTGAAAGTTAAATTTCTCGTATATTTTCTGTTAAAACTTTTTTCATCCCCCCCACTCGCGCTTTTCCTCTGGTTTTTTTTTTTAATTTTCTTTTTTTTAAACATTTTTTACCTTAAACCTTTTTTTTTTCCTTTTTTTTTTCTTCTTCTTTTTTTTTTCTTTTTTTTTTTTGCAGCTTTGACGAGTTGCGGAAGCAGCTTTAAAGATCGGCCCCGGCCCCCACTGCACCGAGACGGGAAGGGGGGGGGCACCACCCCCATCAGACCCCCACCCTTCCAGGAGCATGGGGGTCCCTCCCCCGCGCCGTGTTTGTGCGTTTAGAGATCCCGGCGCCCCCCGGGGACCCCCCAGGAGTGGGGGGGGGGGACAGGCGGGGACCCCGGGGGGGTCGGGGGGGGCCGGGGGTGTAATGCCCACTCGCTGCTTCACTCTCCGAGGCCACCCCTGCCTGGCAGGAGGTTCCAGAGACCCCCCCCCACCTCGGAGATTGGGTTTAAGAACCCCCCCTTGCCCCTGCACCCCAAATCTCAGCCCAGCAGAGCACAAAGAGCCCCCCCCCAGCCCGTCTAGTATATACAATATAAGGTATAAATAGATAAATAACCTTCCCCCCCACCAGTGCTGCCGGCGCCCACGTGCAGCCCCGGCTGGGGGGGCTACGGGCGAGCAGGGGGGGCCTCCACCCAGCCCCTCCAGCCCCTCCAGCCGTGGGGGCCACGTGTGAGAAGGAGGGCTCCCCACCCAGCCCCTCCAGCCCCCCACCAGAGCTGGGGGAGTGGTTGTGACCCCCCCCACCCCATCCCCACCTCACACCTTGGCACGTCACACGGCTGGGACCTCCTGAGGGTGAGGACAAGGACAAGGACAAGGAGGGGGTGTCCCCCCCGTGTCCCCCTCCAAGGCGTCCTGAAGGGCCTCCTGCAGCCACATCCGAGGAGGGGGACGAGGGGAAGCCACATCCTCTGGAGCCCGAGGGAAAGACCCCCACGCCGGGGGAGGGAGGGCCAGGTTGGGATGGAGGGGGCTCACATTTAAAAACAACAACAAATAAAAGAAACAAATCTAACACTTAAAATGAGGTAGGTTTGGGTGCAGAAGCTCCTTGTGTCTGTCGGGGTCTTGGCTGCATCCCGCCGCCGCTCCGGGGTCTCGTCCACACGCACAAACAAAAAGAGATCAAAGGAACCGAGCGAGCTCTGGCCGCCACGCCGGCGGGGCAGAGCCCGGATTGTCGAGCTCAAGGAGTCTGTGTTACCTTGGTAATTAGCGAGCAAATATTATTAGTTTCTAAAAAAAAAAAAAAAAAACAAAAAAAAAAAAAAAAAAGGAAAAAAAAAAAACAATAAAATAAAATAAAATAAAAATAAAATAAAATAAAATAATCGTTATATCCAGACCGGCTCCGCACAATCGCTCTGGCCGCACTGGGCCTGGCGCTGCTCCCCCATGAGGGAGGCAGGCGGGGGATGGTGAAGGGGGGGGTTCTGAGCCCCCCCACTCCTTTTCTCCTCGCAGGACGAAGCAAAGAAAACCCTGAGTTGCCAGTTCATCTGTCCGTCCGTCCTGCTCGGGCAGGGCCGGCAGCGCTGCAGCCGCCGCTCTCCCTCAGTGCCCGGCCGCCCCTGGCACCTCCCGCAGCCCCAGGGGGCTCGGCGAGGTCTCTGAGGCGGGGGTTGCAGCCCCCAGCCCCTTTTTTCCCAGTTAGTTCATCCACTTCCTGCAATTCCAAGCTCCACAGTGGCAGGGGATCTTGTGCTGATCGTCCTCGAAGTCGAACTGGTAGTCGTAGGTGAGCTGGGAGGGAGTGGGGAGTCACCCAAAGCACAGAGCTCGGCCCTGCCACCTCCAGCCCCCCCTGCCCGGGTCCCCCAGCCTCCCAGGACCCCTTCAGGACCCCCTGAGCACACCCTCAGTCCCTCACTGACCTCCTCCCCCTTGGGGATGCGCCGGCTGGAGATGATGATGATCTTGTCCTCCTTGTCGAAGGTCACGACTTCGGCCACGCAGTTCGGGGCACACGAGTGGTTGATGTACCTGGGGGATATGGGGGTCAGCACCAACCCGGGGCCAGGACAGACGGACGTCACGGCTCCCTCTGGGGGTGTCCCATCACCCCAAAGCCCCCCGTGCTCACCTGGCCGGGCCCCCCGTCAGCGTGGCGTCAATGACGTGCTCGTTGTTGATGCGGAACATGTAAATGCCACGGTTCTGCCATGGAGAAGAGGGGGTTGAGTGGTACAGAGGTCCCCATATCCCATCTGACTCCATGTCCACCACCCCACATCCAACTGGAGACCCTCAAAGCCCATGAGTCCCTCCATGTCCCACCTGAGTCACTCCATGTCCCACCTGAGTCACTCCATGTCCCACCAGAACCCTTAATATCCCTCCCAACTCCCTTCCCACCCCACCTGAATCCATGTCCACCACCCCACACCCAAGTGGAGACCCTCAAAGCCCATATCAATCCCACCTGAGTCGCTCCATGTCCCACCAGAACCCTTAATATCCCTCCCAACTACCTTCCCACCCCACCTGAGTCCCTCCGCGTCCTACCAGAGCCTCCAACATCCCACCCAAGCCTCCAATACCCCATCTGACTCCCCCCACATCCTGCTCCAGTCCCTGCATGTTCCACCAGAGCCCCCAATATGCCACCCAAGTCCCTCCACGTCTTGCCCAAGCCCCCACACAGCCCCCAGCATCCCATCAGAGCCCCACCTGCTCCTCGTAGATCTTCTCCCGTCGGTTGGCCACCTCATTGCGGATGATGGTGCCGATGTACTCAATGACCATCGTGTGCTTCTCGATGTCCTTGGCCGCGTAGAGCCCCAGCCCTTGGATGCGGGAGCGCGCCAGGTACACATTGTTCTTCCACTCCGTCTTCAGGCGCCGGTACTGGGAGGACTTGGAGTGCACAAACTGTTTGCTGTAGGGCGTGTTGGTCTCGCCCGTGAACGTGCTCTGGTAGGCCTTGGACATGCTTGTGCTGTTCAGGGTGTGGGGCCTTCCAGGGGGGACAAGAGGAGTTAGAACTGAGGGACCCCCAGGGATCCCAGCTCTCCCAGAGAATTCTGGCCCCACTTACCGCTTGTAGTGGGTGAGGATCTTGGGCTCGGAGCGGGCGCAGCCAGTGGGATTGATCATCAATGGCAGCTCCATCAGGGGATGGCGCCCATAACGGAACAGGTAGTTCTGGCAGCTCTCGACACCCGGCAGCTGCAGAGGGGGACACAGAGGGACCGAGGGTTGAGAGGAAGCATCAGCACGGCCATGAGGCCCTTCCCCAGCAGGGTGGACCCCCAGTATGGAGGAGAGACCCCCATCCACCCCGGGACCTACCGACTCGGCGATGCGCAGCACCGCGTGCACTGTGAGGCCGAAGAGCTCCTCGCCCTTCAGGTACTCGGGGAAGAGTCGCAGCATGTCGGCCTCCTTCCTCATCATCGCCACCGGCTCGATGATCCGGTTCCAGACAGCTGCCAGGGAAGGGAGAACCACAGAACCACAGGATTAATTAGGCTGGAAAAGACCTCCAAGATCATCAAGACCAAGTGACCTACCACCACCCTGTCACCAGAGCACAGCACTGAGTGCCATGGGTTCGACATGGGGACCCAGTGGGGACCTCACACCACCTTCCACTGCCCTACCCTCTGGTGTGGCTCAGCCACTGCGACAAAGGCTGGACGGTGGCACCTCCCACCTCCTTACCTTGTGGTGAGGAGTCAGAGAAGACAAGATCCTCCAGGCCCTGTTCGATGACCTGCACAACAAACTCGGGGCGCCCGTTGTTCTCGCAGATGGTGCAGCGGTAGCAGCAGCGGCGGTTGTTGGTCCGCAGGCTCCAGTAGATGCGCGTGGCCTCGTAGCCCACGGGGTAGAGGGCCGTGACGCTGTGGAAATCGGCCATCTGGTGTGGCAGCAGCTGCCCGATGGCGTGGAAGACCAAGCCGCCCACGCGGAACATGTGGAGCCGCTCCCCACGCTGGATGATGCTGGCGATCTGCTTCACCTCGTCCCGCTCGATGTAGACGCGGCGGAACACGGTGAAGCTGCTGAGCTCCTGCTCGCAGGGCCCCTTCAGCTTGTGCAGGGGACACAGCATGGTCTTGTCCTTGAAGAACATGCACTTGGCGCGGATGGCGCAGGCAAAGTGGTACACGCTGGGGCAGCGGATGCGGTTGCAGCTGTTGGTGGCACCAGTTTTCTGGCACAGGGAGCACTTGGTGAGCAGCCCGCGGTGCAGGGCCACCTCCACGTTGATCAGGGCTCCTCCCTGCGTCTCATACACCTCCGTGGACCACAGGGCGCAGTTCAGGTGGACCCAGAGGTCGAGGTCAAGGTTGAGCAGGCGGGCTGGCCCATCCGTGGCCCCGTCGCCCTCCTCGTGACAGAAGCAGCACTTGCGCAGGTCCCGCGGAACCTTCTCGGGGCGCAGGGTGGTGCCCAGCTTGTCGATGTACTCGGCGATCTCCTTGTCGCCGTCGCGCTTGGCCCCTCCTTTCTGGATGGTGACGAGGAAGCGCAGCCGTTTCCAGCGCACCCCCTTCCACTTCTTCAGCCGCGGCCTCGCCTCATCCCCATCCTCTGGAGGCCGCGAGCGTGGCTTGAAACGTGGCGGTGAGTGGGCGGCTGCGGCCCCTTCCTCCTGGGGGGCTGGCGAGGGGGCAGGCGGCAGCGGTGACAATGGGGCTGGCGCTGCCTCATGGGATGCCTCGGGGTCGGGGACCCTGGTGGGCTCAGCAGGGCTGGATGGGGAGGGAACGGAGGGGGACAGCGGGGGCGAGGGCTCCTGGGGCATGACAGAGAGCTGCCGCACGTCCAGGTTGGAGACGTTGTTGACGTAGCAGTGGTGAAGGGTCTTCTCGGGCGCAGGGCTCTCCTATGGCGTGGGGAGGGGGCACAAGTCAGAGCGTTGCAGGGATGGGGGACCCAAAACCTATCACAGGGAGGGGTCCTTGGCCCACCCCACATGCCCTTGCCAGTGGTCCTGGCAAGGACCTCTTGGACTCCTTCCTGGGACACTCAGCACCACCCCACGGGGAGACACAGCCCCCCAGGAAACTCCCTGCAATCACGGGGTGACCTACAGACACCTCTACCAAAGAGCCACAGCCCTGTGGGTACCCCAATACCACCCCTCCCAGGCTCCCACCCCCGAGGGGACCCCCGCACGCCACTGACCTGTCTGAGCAGCGTCAGGAGGTCCAGCTCGCCCTTGAGGCTGTACCCTGGCAGCACCGCGTCGAACTGCTTCAGCCACTCGGAGCTGCTGTCCGGCACCTTCCCAGCCAGCGCCTTCTCCTTCCCTCCGAGCATTCCTGGGAGAGGGATGGACAGCCTGTCATGGGGGTCCCAGCCCGGGGCCGTGGGGGGCTGTGGGGACAAGGTGAACACTCACCAGCCATATCGGCCTCCACCTTCTTGGCCTCAACCACGGCTGCTCGCACAGGGCCGTCAGGGAACAGCACCTCATAGGAGCTGGGGATCTTCATGCTCAGCAGCTCGGCCATGGCCACCATCACCCCATTGAGATTCTAGGTGAGAGAAGGGCAGGATGGGTCCAGGGTGCCTCTGGTACAACCATGTTGGGTCACCGCTGGGACCCCGAGGGTCTTGAATGTCCCCATCCCCTCGCTCACCTTGGCAGCTGCTGCAGACACTGTCAGCATGACAGAGACCTCGCTGCTCTTGCCCTTCTCCCATGGGGCTCCTGGGCCTGCTGCCCCCACCTTCCCTGGGTGAGCCCCAAAGGGCTCTGCGGCCTCGTAGGGTTTTGTGTCGGGGAACACTGGTGTGGGGAGAGGCGGGTCAGAGCCATAGGGAGCAGGAGGGCAGAGCCAGGGTCAGAACTGTGCAGACCCAGCCCTACTGACAGCCACCCATGAGACCACCCAGACTCCTGCAGGGAATCCACCACCCTGCAGATCCCTTTCCCCCACAGACCACACTTCCCAAGCACCCTTCCCCCAAACCCCTCCTGGGCTGGGAACCCCTTCCTGCCCCATCCACACCCCTTCCTACCTGACACACACGCTCCAGAAACCCTCCCTGTGCTGCACACCCCACAGACCCCCTCCTGCCTGGTCCATATAGACCACAGACCACTCCTGCCCTGGTCCACACACCCCTCCAGCCCATCCCACCTGGGATACTGGCCCGGGGGATGATGGGGATGATGGGGGACAGCACACGCTCCTCCAGCTCTGGCTTGGCCTCGCTGAGAAGTGGGAAGCGGAGCAGCTCCTCGCCCAGGACACTCTCGGGGGATGAAGCAGGGACGATGCTGTCGGGGGAGTCACTCTCGTCGTCACTCTCCATCCTGTGGGGATGGAGTTGTCAGGGGCCACAAAGGCTGCCGTCACCCATGGAGGGGCTGGTGTCACTTGTGGGGGTCACCACAGTGGGGGTCTCACCTGACGTCCTCGGTCTGGTTGTGTGGAGGGGTGGGCAGTGCTGCCAGCAGGTCCAGGCTCTTCACCTCCACAGCCGGTGCATCTGCAGGGAATGGAAGAGTGTCACTGGGGGGGGTGACAGGTGGCAGCAGGGACTCTGTGCCACTCCAGTGCCAGCCAGGCTCACCTTTCTGGCTGTGGGGCTCACGGGCTGGGTCGGCGTCCTTGGGCTGCTCCCCCAGCTCTTCAGGGGCCGTGACACCGTTCACCATCTTCTGCTGCACGGAGGGAGGGGGTGTGGGGGGCAGCGAGGAGGGTGGCGTGGGTGGGTTGCTGAGGTTGTTCTGGGGGGAGACGGTGGGGTGAGAACAGCAGGATGGTCCAGGACCCCTGGATAAGGGGACAACAGGGAACAACCCCCCTCTCACCTTGGTAAGCAGCTGGGAGTAGTAGTCAGGGACGCTGTCTAGCACAGCACTGCCGAAGGCACCCCGCAATTGGCTCTTCCCGTTGATAGGGCTGCTGCCGAAGGGCGCGAAGAGGCTGAAGTTGGCCATGATGGTCGGCTCCGTCAGCGGCAGCAGCGACAGCTCCTGGGGACACAACAGTGAGGAGGGGACAGGTGCTAAGGTAGCCCCCTGCCACACCCTGGTCTGTGGCCATACCTGCTTCAGCTGCTTCATGAGGGCCTCGCCAGGACGCAGCCCCTCATCCTTCCGCAGTTTCTTGCGGGAAGCTGGGATCCGCTCGTTGCCTTTCTGCACCCGCTTAGGCTTGGTGGGTGCCGGCTTCCTGGCGATGGAGGGGTCCTGGGGAGGGAGAAGGGGGCATGAGCTGTGCTGCCGCAGCCCCTCACCCTTCGCACCCTCAGCCCAGCCTGTCCTGCTCACCTCCCGGCCCAGCAGCAGTGACTGTGGCCGTGGCTCTGTCCCAGCGCTCCGGTTCTCCATGTGCCCATTGAGCTCGCCCGGGCTCTGCGCTGAGAGCTGCACGTTCTTGGCTCGCAGGAGCTTCTGCAGCAGCAGGTGCCCAGCCTCAGAGCGCCCACCTGAGGCCAGCAGGTTGTTGGCTTGGCCGTCCCCAGGGTCCCCATTGGCCTCTGGTTTCGCTGTCTCATCTCCATCCAGCTCACACTGTGCCACTGCTGCTGCCTCTTCCTTCGGCTCCTGCTTCACCAACACCTGGGGGGCTTCGCCTGCTGCAGGGGCTGCCTCCGGCACAGCCCCATTGATGTGGGTCTCGCCAGGGTCAGCTGGGTCCATCCCAGGTGCCTCGGGGTCCCAGGGGCCATGTGCTGGATTGGGGAGGGCACCACTCGGTGCGGGAGTCAGCCCCGGCTCCGTGGGTGCCGCAGGGCTGGGGGCCAAGGCTGGGACTCCTGGTGACGTCTTCTTTGGCTCTTGGGGGCTCTGCTCAGGGCTGGCCAGGTGCTGGGGGGCACAGCCCAGGGGCGAGGGGGCTGGTGGCGTGGGGAGGCGGACGAGGCCGGGCTGGGGGCCACGGGCAGCCAGGGCTGCCTGAACCAGCTCAGCCAGGGGCTGCTGGGGGGGCTGCCCTGGCAGCGCCCGCGCTGGCTCGGTGGCAAAGCTGGTCTGTGCCTCTGCTGGGGCGCCGGGCCGGGGCTGGAAGAGGGACCCCATGGGACGAGGGGGCTGGCGGGCGGTGGGCAAGCTGTAGTCCGGGGCCTGCCCGGCGAAGGGGCCAGGGGTCCGTAGCGCCTGGTTCTGCTGCAGCAGGCTCTGCTGGTGCCGCTGCACCAGGAGGGCCTGGAGCTGCTGCTGCTGCTGCGGCGTCAGGTGCCGCAGCTGCGGGTTCTTGGCCAGGACACCCTGGAGCTGCGCCCGGATCTGGCCCATCACCGGCCCCGGCACCTGCCCCAGGAGCCCCGGGGGAAGAGTGGCCGTGCCCGATGCCGGCCCCACTTTGTGCTGAACAGGGCTCTGGAGCCGAGCGGGCTGTGGCTGCCCTGGCAGAGCCCCTGCCGGCCCCTTGCCCGGCTGCTCCGGGGGCCGCGGTGCTGGCACCATGGCCTGTGCTGGGCCCGTCCCACAGCCCAGCGGTGGCTCCACCACCCCGGCCGTGTCCCCATGCTGCTGGGACAGCTCAGGGTGGACAGCCCCAGGGCTCTGCAGTGGGGGGGCGAGCAGGGCACCTGGCTGCCCAGGGGCTGCCCGCAGAGCACCCGGCTGTGGGGAGGTCAAGAGGAGCTGCTGGCCCTGCCCCAGCTCAGCCTGGTGCTTGGGGGCTGGGGGCTCCGGGCCCCCCAGCCCTGGGGCGCTGAGGGCTCCCTGCTGCTCCCCATGCAGCTGCCCCCCACTCTCACCACCCTCGGCGTGCAGGGCGCTGCCGTCCATCCCCGTGGGCTGGTCCTTGGCAGCCAGGACCGCCGGGGCCGGCTGCATTCCCTGACTCAGGTGCAGCACAGAGGGGGCCTGGCCCCCCGCCCCATGCTGCGGAAAGTGCTGGATCGAGGGCTGCCCCTGGCCCAGCCCCAGGAGACCTGGCTGGGCAGCCGCTGAGTTCTGCTGCTGCTGCTGCTGCTGTGGGGCCAGCAGTGCCCGTGACTGCCCCAGCTGCTGGGACAGCACAAGCCGATGGCTCAGCATCCCCGGAGTCTGCGGCGCCAGCTGGGGCGAGCCCAGCACCCGCTGCTGGTGGGGGGCCAGGACGACCTGGCGCTGGGGTGGGGGGTGGCCCAGCACAGGCTGGTGCTGCAGCCCTTGTGTGTGGCCCAGCACACCTGGCTGCTGCTGGGGGGAGAGCTGCTGCACCAGGAGGCTCTGCTGGCTGCCCAGCAGCCCCGGAGGCTTCGGCACCATGGGCTGAGTCCCTACGCCGGGCTGTGTGGCTGAGGGCTGCTGCTGCTGCTGCCCTAGGAGGCCTGGCTGCCCTGGCACAGCTGTCGGCTGCATCGGGGCCTGGCCCAGCACACCTGGCTGCTGCATGGATGCCTGGCCCATCATGCCTGGCTGCTGCAGCGATGTCTGGGCCAGCACACCTGCCTGTTGCATTGAAGCTTGTCCCATCACGCCTGGCTGCTGCATGGATGTCTGTGCCATGATGCTCTGTGGCTGCATCGAGCTCTGTCCTATCACACCTGGCTGCTGCATGGACGCCTGACCCATCACGCCCTGCTGCTGCATCGACGTCTGTCCCATCACACCTGGCTGCTGCATGGGCGCCTGTGCCATCACACCTGGCTGCTGCAGCGATGCCTGTCCCATCACACCTGGTTGCTGCATGGAGCTCTGACCCATCACGCCCTGTTGCTGCATCGACGCTTGTGCCATGACACCTGATTGCTGCAGTGACGTCTGTCCCATCACACCTGATTGCTGCAGTGACGTCTGTCCCATCACACCTGATTGCTGCATGGATGCCTGTCCCATCACACCTGGCTGCTGCATTGATGTTTGTCCCATCACGCCCTGTTGCTGCATGGACGCCTGTCCCATCACTCCCGGCTGCTGCAGTGACACCTGTCCCATCACTCCCGGCTGCTGCATTGATGTCTGTCCCATCACACCTGGCTGCTGCTGCAGTGACACCTGTCCCAGCATGTTCTGCTGCTGCAGTTTCTGTGCCAGCTGCATCCTCTGGAGCTGCCGTTCCTGCATCAGGCGGCTGTCGGTGGCCAGGCCACGCAGCGCGGGGTTCCCGGTGAAGAAAGCGCCAGAGGAGCCAGGTCCAGGGGCGTTCCCCACGGGCTGCTGCCCCATGAAGGACAGGCCCTGCTGCACGGCCATGGACACGCCGCCCTGGGGCAGGCGCAGCCCCCCTGGCTGCCCTGGCTGCTGCCCGAGGCCCTGCGCTCCCACCACGGCCCCCCCGGGCTGCTGCACGCCGTGTGCTGAGAGGAGCTGCCCCGGGAGCTTGGACATGAGGCGGGGGCTCTGCGAGGGGCTCAGGGCCATCACGGCTGAGGCCTGGTGCTGGTGCTGCTGCTGCTGCTTGTTGCGGTACTCGGCCATGAGGTTGGTGTGCTCCTTCTGCTGCTTCCGCACCTGACGGGGATGGCAGGGTGTCAGTGCCAGGAATGGCAGGGGTTTAGTGCCGGGAATAGCACGGCATTAGTGCCAGGTACAGTGGGGACAACACAGCCTTACACTGGGGACAGTGGGGCATCAGCACTGGGAATGGCACAGCATTAATAGCCGGGAGAATGGAGAATTAACGCAGGGAATGGCACAGCATTAGTACCCGGGAAAATGGAGCATCAGCACCAGGAATGGCACAGCGTTAGTACCCGGGAGAACGGAGCATCAGCACCGGGAATGGCACAGCATTAGGAGCCAGGAGAACGGAGCATCAGCACCGGGAATGGCACAGCATTAGGAGCCAGGAGAATGGAGCATTAGCACCAGGAATGGCACGGTAACAGCACCAGAAATGGCACAGCGTCAACACGGAGAACGGCACAGCTTTACTGCCAGGGACAGTAAGGCATCAGCACAAGGAATGGGACAGCATTAGTGCTGGGGACAGTGAGGCATCAGTGCCGTGGACAGCAGGGCATTAGTGCTGGGAATGGCAGAGTATTAGTGCCAGGAACAGCAGGGCATTAGCACTGGGAATAATGGGACATCAGCACCAGGAATGGCACAGAGACATATTACCACTGGGAATGGCACAGTGTTAGTGCCAGGATAGCAGGGAATTAATACCAGGACTGGCACAGCATTAGCACTGACGACAGCAGGGCAGTAGAGCCAGGAATGTCATGGCACCAGCGCCAGGAATGGCACATTTACACTGAGAACATCACATTTGCACTGGGGATGGCATGGCATTAGTGTAAGAGACATCATATTTGCACTTAATAAAGTCAGGAAGAGTGAGAAATTAGCGTTGGCACTGAGAACAGTGAAGCATTAGCACTGGGGATATCACGTTTGCACCTGAGATAAGGTGCCCACCCACATGCAGGGTCCTACCTGGTCCAGCTGCTTCTGGATCTTGCTCTGCTGCTCTGTCACCAGCTTCAGCTTCTCTGCGTCGGCCTCGGGGAACTCTCGCCCAGCTTTCTTGGCCGTGCGCTGCTTGGCACACAGCGCCTTGCGGGACTTGCGGTGTGCCCCGATCTGTTCCTCCAGCACCTTCAGCTGCATCTGCAGCAGCTGCTGCGTGTGGAACAGCCACTCCTCGTACTGTCGTTGGTCAGCCTCGTCTGTGGGACAAGGAGGGCTTGGGTCAGAGGGAGCCTGGCTCAGCAGAGAGCTCAGATCAGTGGGGATGCCAGGTCAGCAAGGATGCCGGGTCAGTGGGACCACAGCCCCCAGGGGCAGGGTGAACCCCATCCCACACTGGTCCAGCCCTGCTACTCACTGATGACGCCCTGTGCGAAGGTGGGTGGGTTGGGGCGAGCCTGGGTCGGGTCGGTACCGCTCCGCTCCTGGCAGAAAGGAGAGCGTTGGGGACACATGCTGCGGACTCCTGTCCTCTCCCCACAGCCCCCACCTCCTCAGGGAGCCACAAAACCACTGGCCAGAGCAGTTCTGGCCTGGCAGCCCCCAAAAGACCCCTGGACACCACACTCACCTGACCGCTCCCTGCCAATAAGTGGTTCTGCATCTCAGAGACAACTGGGCCCCCCGAGAGCCGCTGGGCCAGCAGGGAAACCTGTTGCCTTTGGGGGACACACACAAAGATGGGGTGTGAGCCAGAGCCAATGCAGAACCTGCCTGCTTTACCCTGCGCCCCCTGGATCCCTGTTCCTGTTACCTGTTCATGCCTGGGGCCACTCCAATGCTGCCCTGAGCCATCACCTTCTTGATGCCCTTCAGTGCCACCATCTTAGCCTTGGCAATGGGGTCCATGATGTCCTCAGCCGCAAACTTGTCCAAGTCTGCTGGGAGAGAGACCACAGCATGTTCAGCCCTATGCCCCCCACCCAAAAGGGCCCCGTGATCCCCCAAAACAACCACTGGAAGCCCCTACCTGTGTCTGGGAAGAAGCTGTTGGCCAACTGCTGCTGCATGACGAGCTGGGGGGGCTTCAGGCCCAGGGCCGGGGGCTGCACCCCAGACATTGGCTTCTGCACCAGCACCTGCTGCTGGCTTTGCTGCGGCTGCCCCAGGGCCACCTGCACCCCATGGGGGGATGACAGCACATGGGGCTGCCCAGAGCCCATGCCCATGTGGGGGGCCAGAGCCGGGCCCTGCTGGGGTGTGTTGAGCCGGGGGGGCTGTGGTGGCAGCAGCGGTGGCCGGGCCACCAGTCCCAGCTGGAGGGGTGTCTGTGGGGCACCCAGGCGGGGTGGCTGCCCCTCGGAGGGCTGCCCAGCTGCCCCTGTGTGCAGCATGGAGTGTCCTGGGGTCGGGAGGTGGGGGGTGCCACGGGGCAGGTGGGCCGACATCTGCTGCTTCTTCTGCAGCTCCTTCTTCTCGTGCTCCAGGAGGTCCTCGATGAGCAGTGGCAGCTCGCTGGCCACCAAGGAACTCTCCATCTTGTCCAGGTCATCCGCCGGCGAGTGCCGGGCACTGCCCAGCCCCAAGGCTCCACTGTCCAGCTCGAACTTCTCCAGCAAGGGGTTGCTTTGGCCACCCAGCTGGCCAGTGGCCAGTCCACGGCCAGGGCCAGTGTAGGGATCCTTATCCAGCACGGGGACGCCACTGTGGCCACTGTTGGGGAACTGTGTGAGGCCGAGGCGAGTGGGGCCAGTGCTGGAGCTCAGGAGGGTCTGGCCAGGTTTGACACCCAGCCCCAGGGAGGCAGAGATTTTATCTGTGCCCTGCAGTGCTTCTGACTTGACAGGCACCGGGAGGCGCTCAGGGCCAGCGGCGGTGAACTGGCAGGGCGAGGTCTTCAGGCAGCCATCCTCCAGCTTGGGCTTGACATCGGTAGGCAGCGAGCCGGCCTTCACCTCTGCACCCTGCGCCTTGAAAGCCGTGTCAGGGGCCAGGGCAGTGCCCGTGGGGCAGGCAGAGAGTCCCAAGCCCATCCCAGACACCAGCCCTTCCTTGGGCACCTCCTGATCCTCCACAGATGGGGTCACGTCCTTGCTGTCCCCAGGGTCGGGGAGCTTCAAGGTGGGCGCCGGTGGTTCTGTCTTGAGCTGGGCCTCGCGCTCGGCCTTCTCATTGGCTGACTCGACCAGGCGCAGGTGCTCGTTGAAGATGTCCTTCTTGTCACCAGTGTCCAGCTCGGGGTCAGTGTAGGCCAGCAGGTCGAACTCATCACCATTCAGCAGGTCATCAAGGTGGGGGTCTGCTGTCTCCAGGCTATCCAAGTTGTCCAAGTCATCATCCCCTTTGGCCACATCTGGATCCAGGCTAAGGTTGGCCAAATCATCATCATCTTCCAAGTCCTTGTGGGAGCCGAAGTCGTCATCCAAATCAGGCTCCACGGACACCTCGCAGGGCAGCCTCGCCCCCTCCAGGCTCAGGTGGCTCTTCCCTGGGGCTGGCGCAGGGTCTGGAGTGGAGCCATCCTTGGGACCCTCGGGGCGGAGGGCAGCACCGGAGGACAGCGGACGTGGGGGGACGTGCTGCAGCTCCAGGGTGGGGGCCGGCAGCGGCGGTGGAGGGGCCGCCTTGGCGTGGGGCTGCTGGTGGCTGTTGCCCATCTCGGCTCCCTGCGGGGACGCGGGTGGCAGCGGTGCTGGAACCTTCTGGGATGGCAGTGCCTGCATGGGCACGACGGGGGTGCAGAGGGCCTGGGGGCTGCCTTCCTCCCCGGGCAGGAAGAAGCGAGGCCGGGGTGCCTGGGGGGCAAAGGGAGACCCCACGACCCCTCCAGGTCCCTTCTGCACGTTGTGTCGCAGCTCGATGAAGGGAGCGCCCAGGGCAGCGGGTGAGGGGGGCACAGCCTCAGCAGGGGTGGGCAGGCGGGTGCCCAGGCTGCCCATAGGGGTCCCAGTGGCCGGGGGGGCGAAGCGAGAGGTGACAGGGAGCCGCAGGGCCGCCACGGCCGCTTGTTGCTGCTGCTGCTGCCAGAGGTGCTGCTGCTGCTGCGGGGATGGCGACGGGAAGACCCCACGGGGGTAGAAGGCCTGGGGGGGCCCCACCGCCGCCCTGGAAGACACCGCAGTGTTGGCAACAGCTCGGTTCAGCCCCGATGCACCCTGTCCCATCCCCCTCAGACTCTGCCAAGCACCCAAAAACCCACAGCCCTCCCATCCCTCCAGGGAGATCCCCACAAGCTCAGGGTACACATGCTCCTGGGGTGATCCCTGCTGGCTCCCACCCACACAGGCTGAGCCCATCGCCCTGTCATGGGGCACCCACCGCCCATTGATGTCCAGCATGGCTGGCGTGGCCGCCGGCGGGGGCCGGGAGAGCCGCTCGTCCTGCGTGAACGCTGCCTGCACCATGACGGAGCCCGGCAGCTTCCCAGCGCCAGCTGCCGTGGCCAGAGTCCCCAGGAGAGCCTTGTCCTGGAAGATGGAAGGAAAGAGTCACCCCACCGCCAGCCGCATCCCTGCCACGTGCACACCGTGCCCCAGCTCTCTCACCTGTGCTGGCTGGTACGGGGCCATGCCCCGGCTCAGCTCGAAGCTCTGCCCGCCGGCCTCGGGGGCCCAGCCAGCTGGCGAGGAGGAGGCGGCAGCAGCTGCGCTCTCCTTCTCCTGCCGAAGGCTGTTCCGCTGCATCTGCTGGCGGATAAGCAGCTCCCGGAGCCGCTGGCGCTGAGAAGAATTGAGTATTAGAAAGTGGCAACAGGAGTGAAACCAGCAACACAAACCACATGTGGAGTGGCTGTCAATGCCTCCACAGTCCCAATTCTTCCCTTTTGTTCTCTCCTAAACCCGAATAGATACAACTGGATCACAGGAGAGACCTCACCTGCCGCTGCTTCTCCAGCTCCGACTGGCTCACGGTGCCGAGAGCCCCGTCCTGGCCGCCAGGCAGCTCCACCAGGTCTCGGTTTGGGGGTGCCGAGAGCCCCACAGCCGCCTCCTCCCTCTTGTCAGCCGCCAGTCCCAGCGCGCTGCGGGGCAGGAAGGCTCCAGAAGGGTCCTGCTGCTGCGGGGGGCCTGGGGTCTGCGGCGGCAGCACCGACGGGGGCCGCAGGGGCGAGAGGCTGTAGGAGTCAGGGGCGGCGGTGCCGGGGCCCAGAGGGCTGCTGGCCTGGTGGAAGCTGGGGGACGAGGCGTAGGCCGAGCTCTGGGGCTTCCCAGAGCCGTAATGGCTGTTGATCCCATGGGGCTGGTGGGATGGGGAGCCCTTGAGCGGCTCCGAGACGGCCGGGGGGAAGGTGAAGCGCATGGGGGGCTGGCTCCCCGGGAAGACACTGGCGCCGGGGGAGCGGGCGAAGGGCGGCTGCGGCCCGGCCGGTGCCTTGGCGTGGGGGTCACCTGCTGGGGTGCCCCCGAAACCTCCGCCAGCCGCCCCCACTGACTTGAACCCCGGCTCCGGCATCTGTGGGCGGGGGGGCTTGTGCAGGGGGGTGAAGGGGTCCCGGGACTGCGGCCGGGAGGGCGGCTGGGAGTAGGGATCTGGGGATTGGAAGCGAGGGGTGACGGGGGACTGGCAGAAGGCTTCGTTGGAGAGCGGGCGGGGGGTCAGAGGGGACTGGGAGCTGGATTGGGACTGGGGGCTGGCGGGGATGCGAGAGAAGGGTTCAGAGGGCAGGGAACGGGGCGGGAGGGCACAGCAGGCCTCGGGGGGCTGCAGCCGGGGTGTCAGTGGGGGCTGTGAGTAGGGGTCCAGATAGGGCGACTGGCGATAGAGATCAGGGTGGCCAGGGGGTGATGAGGCCAGAGAATGGGGGTCAGGGGGCCGGTGCCCCAGCCCCGGGCTCTGCGGCTCTACCTGAGAGACCCGTGGGGTCATGGGGGCTTTGAAGACGTCAGCCGCCTTCAGCTCCGCAGCCGAGAGGTGGGGGCCACCTGGAGAGTCCCCATAGCCCATAGCAGAAACGTAGCCGGGTGAGCAGACCCCCAGGCTTCCCCCATCCTCCTTCTTCACCTCCAGACCCTTCTTCTGCTCCCCGAAAGGCAGGGGAGAGAGGAGGGCCTCAGGGGGCCGTGCCCCAGGACTCCCTGGCACCGAGAGGTTGTCCAAGGAGGGGCACCGGGGCTTCAGGAAGGGGTCGGGGGTGCCGGGCTGGTGCCGGGGGGTGCCAGGTGGCGTGGGGTGGAAGTCGGGGGGGGCACGGGGGGCTGTGAGGGGCTGGGGCTGGCCAGGGAAGGGCTGGAAGGCAGCGCCCGACGTGGGGCTCTGGCCCAGGGGCGAGGGGAAGCGGGGCTCCAGCGTGTAGGCAGGGGCCGCGCCGTAGGGATCGTGCGAAGGCACTTGGGCAGGGGACTGGGGCGGGAGCTTGAGGAAGAGCTCGCTGGGAGACTCCGGTCCCCCTCCGGCACCTGCTGGAGGCTTCAGGAAGCCCTCGCCGGTGGCGGGGGGGCTGCTGATGTAGACGGGCTGTGCCCCTGGCGGCACCGGGATCCGCAGGTGCAGCGAGGGCCTCTCAGGCTTGCGCAGTCCCTCCCCTTTGGTCTGCTTGTTGATCTGGCTCTCGGCCTGCTGCAGAGAGAGCCGCGCCGTCAGGGCTGTGGGAGCCCTCCTGCCCTCGCTGTGGGCTGGGGACGGGCTGGGGGCGGGCACACCATGTCCTCCCCAGGGCTGGGCCGGGGCCGCCGGGCACCTCCCCGCGCCTCACGTACCTTCTGCACCTTGTTGATGCGATGAGCCGCCCGGTTATCTTTGGCCTTTTGCTAACAAAGACACGAAGCCAGCTGACTTGCAGCCCCCGGTGCCCCAGCCCCCCGCCCCACTGACCTCCCAGCACTCACCAAATACGGGGCTTTGTCCGTGGCAGGGACTTTCCTCCAGAGCTTCATGATCTGTTTGCAGCGGCTCGACCAGTCTAGGAGTCCAGTACGAGCAGATAAAGGGGAGAAAAACGACATTAGCCCGGACCTGACGATCCGACCCATGTTCTTTGTGGGTCACTGTCTCCCCCTCACATGTGGGGACAGCCCCATGCCCAGGAGCTGGAGCTGAGACCCCTTGCCCATCACTGCAGAGAACACTTCAGTGCCAGAGCAGCCAGGATCTCCCCTCAAAAAAGGGATCAGGGGAGTCACACTCCACCAATACCCCCAACCCTCACCCCAATGGGGCAGCCACAGCCCCCCCAGGGCCCTACCTGGATAATCCTGCTTGAGGTTGGGGAAGTTCATGTTGGCGTAGAGGACGGGGGAGATGGTGGAGAGCTCACCCAGCTCCTCGTCCTTCTCCCAGCGCTGCAAACTGCGCTGGTTGTAGGACAGCCCGTCACCTTCGCCCTCCGTCGTGGGCGTTGTGGGGGTCGAGGGGGTGGTGGCAGCCGAGCTGCTGGCCCAGGGGCTCTCGGGCTCGCAGTGATCTGGGCTGAAGAAGCCACTCCGCTCCCTGAGTGGAGAGGAGTGGCACAGATCATCAGGTTGTGAGGGAAAATGGGTCCCACAACACCCCACAGTTCAGTTCCTCCAAGGTGGGGACCCCCAGCTCCTCCAAGTACCTGTTATCGAGGAATGGGGACTGGCAGACCCCCGAATAAGAGTCCAGGGAGACGGATCCAGAAAGTGAGCCCAGGGAAACGCTCCCTGTGAGGGAAAGGAGATGGGTTGCAGGGAAGACAAAGCTGGGGCTCAAGCTTTAACCTGCCCTGGGTGTCCAAGCAACACCCAGACAGCACCCAGCATCCGTGTCCACCCCCAGGATATTCATCAACAGGAACTCAGACTCTCAGCACAGAGCACATCAACCCCATAAATTTGGCTTTCCTGGAGCAAGCAATGAGTCCTGCCCTTCATCACATTCTCCAGGGACCTCCTGAATAACAGGGGTTCTGCCAGTTCTACCCACCCTGCCCCGAGAGCTGGAGATCTCCTTGCAGGAACGGCCGCTGTGCCCGGCTGGGGTCCTGCCCGGCCTCCATCCCCGCAGCCACGCAGTTGAGGGGCTGCTCCCCACGCTCTGCCGAGCCCAGCACGTCCTTGAAGAGCTGCTGCACGTCTTTGCTCTCCATCTTGGGCAGCTCTGCAGGGGCAAAAGCAGGAGCTGAGCCACCACAGGGTGCAAATACCACACTGATGGGAAGTGGAGAAACCTCGGGGTCATGGTCCTGGGACTTCAACAGATGAGGGGCACAGGATAGTCTCACCTTCCGTAGGGATCTTGTCGAGGTCAGAGCTCAGCGCTCCTTCACCCGGGGTTGCTGGTTTTTCGGTGTCCCCGGGATCTGGGGAATCCTTCGGGTCATCAGCGCCTGCCAGGAGGAGTCAGGAAGTGCCCTCAGCCCCCTGGGACCCCCGGCTCAGGGTGGGGGACCCCAGCAGGGCAGCGCCCATCCCCCAACCAGGGACAGGAGTCCCTCGGTCCTCCAGGACGCTAAGCCACGCGGGGGCGCTCTAGGCTCCACTCTATGGTCACGAGCATCATGGGACTCACTCGAGAGGAACCATAGAGATCAGCCCTGCCTAGAGCGGCCCCCTCAACCATAGAGCTCCATCTCGATGGTTGTGGGTGCTCTAGGCCCCTTGGAGGACTCGGCTGTCAGGGGTCCCACAGGGGTCCCCGGGGCTCACCCAGGTCCTCAGCCTTTGCGTCGTCCTTGCCATCGTCGTCGGGAGCGGCGGCGCTGCCGTCAGTGCTGTCATCCCCTGCAGGGTACCCCAGGATTCAGCAAGGAGGGTCAGGACCCTGAGACCTGTCTGGGATCATCCCCCAGCCCCCAGCGGCCTCCTACACCCCTCAACGGCCATGGCAGCCCACAACAGCCCTCGGCATTCTCCAACAAGCCTCAGTGGTCACAGCAGCTGCTCACAATGGGGCCCCCCAACAACCCCAAGGACCTCCAACATCCCCCCAAAACCCCAAGGAACCCCAACAACCCCTCAGCCTTCCTCAACCATCCTGGAGATCCCAACAAATTCCAGCAAACTCAGGAACAACCCCCAACCACCCCCAGCAACCTCAAAGACCCCCCACGACCCCAGGGATCCCCAACCAACTCCAGGGACCTCCAACCACGCTAGGGACCCCCATTAACCCCAGGGACCCACAACAACCCCACACTAACCCCCATAACCCTTCTCATGGACAGCAGTCAAGGTTTAGATTGCAGATTCACTCCTGGCCACACTCACCTCGGGGGTGGGTGGGAGTCTCCCTCCTGTCTGGGGGGCCTCCCTGCAGTGCCCCAGCCAGGCTGGGGTCCCCCTTGGGCCTTGGGGCACCCTGGCCCAGGGAGGGGCGGGCGGCCCCGTCCCCCACCCCGCCTGCTGCCAGCAGTGCCTTCCGGCTCAGGTCCATCAGTGCCTTCCCAAAAAACGCCTCCTGGAATGGGAGGGCTCCGTCAGCATCGGGGGGTCCCCTCCATCCATCCCCCCCCCAATCCACCTCTGACCCCCCATCCACCCCACCTGCAGGTACGGAGGGAACATGTCTTCCAACTTGCTCTTCTTCCGTCCCCGGCGCTTCTTCTTCTCATCCCCCTCTCCTGAGCCTGGATCCAGGCCAGCCTCAGCTGGGACATCACCCGGAGCCCCTGCAACAGCCCCCCCAGGAATGAACACCTGCCCCCCAAAAAGGGTCTGGGGCTGCTCCTGTGCCACTGGCACTGTCACAGCATTGTGGGGTGCAACCTGAGGGCCCCTCCACATCCTTGGGAGTGAGAAGGGAAGGGAAAATGGGAAGGGATTGAAAAAGAATTGTGCTGAAAAAAGAAAAAAGGAAGGAAGCAGAAAAAAGGGAGGGAGAGAGGTAAGAAATGGGAAAAGAGGAATGCAGAGAAGGGGAAAAGGAGGGAAGGAGTGCCACTGGGTCCTACCATCCTCAGGGTGTCCCTCGGTGCTCAGCCCCTCACGCCCCATGTCCGGCAGCACCGCTGAGACCTTCTTGAGCCGTGTGTGGGACTTGCGCTGCCGCACCATGAACCCGCCGATGCCTGGGGGGCACAGGATAGGGCAATCACAGTGGGGCCTGGGGAGTCACAGAAAAGCCTGGAAGGGTTCAGGGTCACAGGGACACTCACCGGGCCGGTATGGTTTGCGCTTCCTCTTCTTGCACTCCTCAGGGTCCTCCAGCCCCTTCCCCGAGTCCCCATCAGCTCCAATGTCGCGGTCGGGGCTGGCAGGAGCCTCGAGCTTGATCTCACACTCCATGTGCTCCACACCCACTGCCAGGAGGAGTGCACGTTACTGGGGTCCCCTGGCACCCCCCCACTGCACCCCCCACAGCTCTCCCACCAGGAACACCCACCCTCAGCTTTGAGCAGCTCATCAGTCTCCAGGTCACCGTCCTTCTTGTCCTCGGGGCCCAGGGGGTCAACCCCCTCCAGCCCCCCGTCGCCGTTGAGGGCACCCGGGCGGCCCTTGCGCTGCCGCCGCTTGTGCAGGGGTGACAGGGTCAGGTTGCGTAGCACAGCCATCCCTGTCTCCGTCAGCCACACGCCCTCGAAGCGGAAATACTGGGGCTCTGAGGGGACAAACATCAGCGTTGAGGACAAATACCAGCACTGAGTGCATGGCCAGAAGAGGCACAGCCCCAGGAACTGCATGGCACCAGCACGGCACCGCACGTACCTGGATCCTTGGCTTTGACCATCTCTGTGGGAGGCGCGGGCACTGCAGCAGGAAAGCAGAGAGACAGGTGAGTCCCCGTGCCCCCCAAATGGCCCCCAAGTCCCTTGGGGTTCCCCCATCCCGTGAGCTCACCAGGTTTGATCACATAGGGCTGGCAAGCGCTGCAGTCGAAGCCTTCATCCGCAGCCTGCTCCACCTCCTCCTCCGTGAAGAGGCTGTCGCACGCGGCATGCAGCCACCTGCGGGCAGAGGGAGGGCCTATCACACACCACAGCCTCCCCAGGAGGACCCCAAATTTGAACCCCCCAAGCCCAGGGCACGGTGCTCACCGATCGCAGTGCCGGCACTGGATGAGCAGGTCGTCCTCCACGTATTTCTCGCGGCAGAAGGGGCACACGACGAGGCTGGCGCAGGGCGCACAGTGCGTGTAGTTGTTCTGCCACTCGCAGTGGAAGCCAGGGGACGCAACCCCGCACTGCACACAGCACACGCACCTGCAGAGAGGGGTCCGAGGGGTCAGCACCAGTGCCGAGCTCCCCCCGTGGCTCCCCCTGAGTCCCCCACGCACCACTTGCACTTCCAGCCGCCCTTGGGCACGGTCTGCAGTGGCGGGTCCAGGCAGTAGGTGTGGTAGCTGATGTCGCAGTCATCGCAGAGCAGAAGGCGCGAGGGGTCGGAAGCTTTGCCGCACACCTCGCACACGATGCACTCCACGCAGCGCCAGCCCTTCAGCAGCATCACCTTGGTGATCTGGGGACATGAGAGGGCAGCCACATCAACCACAGGGGTCCCCAGGCTCAGTGTGGCTGTGGGGGACACCCCAGAGCTTGGCATGGACGCGAGAGAAGTGCTGGAGCACAACACACGGATGTGCCATGATCTTGTGTGTGTCCCACGGGACGTGGACAGTCCCTGGGGGGCACCACACAGTCCAGTGGGGTAAGGGGTCCTGGGCCCCCTCCTCACCTTGCTGTTGACACAGTAGGGGTGGTAGCACTGGGAGCACTGGGAGCAGGCAAGGAGGTGCCCCTCAGCCCCACGGCCGAAGCTGCCGCACACCACGCACATGTCCTGGGGGGGAGAGGTCGTGAGTGAGGAGACAGTGGCTGGCGGCGGAGAGACAAGAGTCTGTCCCACCCTGTCCATCTGTCTGTCCTGCCATGCCCTGGTTACCTGCATGAGCACAAACTTGTCGGTGTTGGAGAAGAGGACAACCGTGTTCTGCATTGTGTCGTCATCGTCCTCATCCTCCTCCTTGCTGGGTGAGCTCTCCACGTCAGCGAGCTGGGGACAGAGCGGGAGGCTCAGCACTGAGGACACCTTCTCTGTGCTGGGGGAGCACCAGCCAGTCTGGTGCTGGACTGGGGGGCACAGGAATATGTAGGGGAAGCAGAACCCATCCCCAGGGGGAAGCTCCATACCTGCCCTATGCTTGTGGGGTGAAGCCCCCACACTCAGCAAAACCCCAGGCAGTTGCACCTCCCATCCACCCCACCCTGAGGGCTCCCAAGCCTTTCCAAGGGACAGATGGTGGGGAAAGGGATGGGGGAGACTCTCAGCTCTCACCCTAACAGCTCAAGGACCCCCCGGCCCCCCACCTCTGCCCCAGCCCAGCCTTACTGCTAAGGTGTCAACAGACGAGGTGGTTGACTTCAGGCGCGCACGGCCCCGGCCTCGGCCCCCGTGGGACCCACCTCGGGGGCGTCTCCGCCCGGGGAAGCTGCTGCTGCGACCCTGTGGCCAAGGGGAGAGAGGAGTTACAGCACTGGGGGGCCCAGTGGGACCCCCAGACCAGGGCAGCAGTGGGGCACTGCCCTCATCCCACCCCACCACGTGCCCAGCCCTTGCCTACTTGCTGCAGGGCCAGCCTGGGAAGGGAACACAGCCCCAGCAGGGTGCTCAGGGTGAGATTGTGGTGAGCGGGGTCCCCCCATACCTGCTTGACGCGGGAGCGCCCCGGGGAGCTGCGGCGCCGGCTCTTGTCCCCGTCACCCTTGGCTGCTGGCTCGAAGAGCAGCGAGTCATCGGTCTCAGCACCCAGCGGCAGCGACCCAGCGTCCTCCTTCTGCAGGCTGGCATCAGCCGAGGCCAGGCCCAGCTCAGGGGACAGTGACCCCCCGCCCTCAGGGTCTGGGGACCCCAGCAGTGGCTCTGAGCCAGGGAAGCTGCTGCTCGTGTCCCCCTGGCTCAGGTTGGAGATCTCGTTGAGGATGTCGGGCCGTGGGCGCAGGGCGGGGGGCTCGGGGCAGCCCTCGTCTCCATGCCCCAGCAGCTTCTCGCTGGTAGTGCACACCTCCATGGGGGTCTCAGGGCCCAGCTCCTCTGGCTCCAGGAGCAGGGGGGACCCCGAAGGGGACCCCTTGGCTTCGGGGTCTCCCCCAGCCCGGCCTTCCTCCAGCGCATCCTCCTCACTGAGTGGTGGGGAGCTTCCACTGGTGCCCTCCCTCTCCAGCCTCGGTGCTTCTTCTTCCTCCTCTTCCTCCTCCTCAGGCAGGCCTGGGAAGGGTCCCAGCTCAGGGGCTGGGCTGCCATGGGGGACATCTCCAGGGGGGCTGGCTGGGGACTCCCCCTCGCCACCGGCCATCTCCATCTCCTCATCCTCGGGTGCGTCGGCGGGGGCCAGGGTGACGGCAGGGGAGCCCAGGGGTGGCGGTGGGGAGCCAGGGGGGTCGGTGTCCATGGCGGTGCCGGGGCTGCCGGGTGGCTCAGGCAGGGCTGGAGTGGGGGGCTCGAGCACCTCATCCTCCTTGGCATCAGGGGAGGGGGCTGGAGTCCGTGCAGGTGAGATGGCACGGAGAGCTGGGGGTAGACAAGGGGAACAGTGATTTCACAGCCCCCCCAGACATCCACCCCCCTGCCAATCCCAACCCTGGTGTTTCCCCAGACCCACCTGGGGGAGCTGAGGGTGGGGGTGTCATCTCAGGGGGCAGTGAGGGCTCTGGCTCCAACTCCATCTCCTCCTCGGGGAGCACCTCTGGAGCCAGGGCTGGCGCTTCCTTGGCCACTGTCACCTCGGGGAGGAGACCTGAGAGATGGGGGATGGGGTGAGGGGGCACAGGGGTCCTGTCCACTCCCCTGTGCCACCCAGCCTGGGACTGAGAAGCAAGACCCACCCCCCCTGCTCCCCATGTACCCCAAAAAAGGGCACCAACATACGAAAAGAGGAGGAACATGGGGATAAGGCAAAGCCCGTGCTTGGAGAAGCCCCTGGTGCAGGACCCCCAGAGACAACAGGAAGGCAGGGAGGACAGTGAGAAGTTTTCCCAAATTACCTGGTGGTTTCAGGTCCTCCTCAGGGGGCAGCTCACTGGGGAGTGGCTCTTCAGGGGGCAGCTCAACAATGGGGGGCTCTTCAGGGCTCAGCTTCTCAGGGGGCAGCACTTCGGGAGGAGGTTCCTTGGGCAGCAGCTCGTTGGGGGGTGGCTCATTGGGGGGCAGCTCATCGGGGGGCAGCTCCTCAAGGGGCAGCTCATTGGGGGGAGGTTTGGGGGGTGACTCGATGGGGGGCAGCTCATCAGGGTGCGATTTGTCGATGGGCAGCACTTCGGGGGGCAGCTCATGGGGGGGTGACTCCTTGAGGGGTGGTTTCTCAGGGGGCAGCTCGGCAAGGGGAGCGATGTCGAGGGGCAGCTCGTTGGGGGATGGTTCACTGGGGGGCACCTCCTCAGGGGGGGGTCTGTCAGGGGGCAGCTCAGCAAGGGATGGTGTCTCGAGGGGCAGCTCCTCAGAGGGAGGCTCCTCGGGGGGCAGCACGAGAGGAAGGGGCTCCTCAGGGGGCTGCACATCAGGAGGCTGAATGTCACAGGGCTGCGTGCCGGGGGGTGGCTGATCAAGGGGCAGTTCATCACAGGGCAGCTCTTCGGGGGGTTCCTCACTGGGGGGCACTTCCAAAGAGGCCAGCTCGCCAGGAGGCTCAGAAAAGCTTGGGGGAGCTTCCTTCCGGTCTGGGGGTGCCTCCTGGGGGCCTGGGAGTGCCTCTTTGGGGTCTGGGGGTGCCTCCTGGGGATCTGCGGGTGCCTCCTGGGGATCTGGGGGTGCCTCCTGGGGATCTGGGGGTGTCTCTTGGGGGTCTGGGGGTGCCTCCGTGGGGTCTGGGGCCATCTCCTTGGGGTCCAGGAGGGGCTGTGTCTCCTCATCACCCTCCACAGGCTCCAACTCAGGCGGGGGCATGGGTGCATCCATCGGTTCACTGGGGCCAGGGGATTCCAACCTGGGATGGGGGAGACTGGGTGAGGGGACAGGGCTCAGGCCACCCCATCCCCAGGGCTGTGGGACACATCCCCCCACCCACAAAGGGCCTGACTCCCCTCCAGACCAGCACCCCCATCCCCACTCACGTCTGGCTGAGCGGCTCAAGCTGTGGCGTGTGCTCTGGCGCCGTGGGGACATCGGCTGTGGCACGGTGCTGCTGGCAGTCCCCGCACACCGTGGACCCCGGGGACCACGGGCAGCTGGAGTCGAGTCCCACGGGGCGCCGGCCACAGTCTGAGCAGACCCAGCAGTTCTGGGGGGCAAGCAGAGATGTGTCAGGGGGTGCAGTGGGGGGCAGGCACCCTGTCCCCCTGAGCGAGAGCAGGACACACCTTGCACTTCCAGGAGCCGGTGGGGAGGCCCTGGATGGCCGGCTCCATGCAGAAGGTGTGGTAGCCCTTGTCACACGCCTCGCACACCAGCATCGCAGAGTCCTGGCCGCGCTGCCTGTGGGGCGCAGGGGCAAGTGAGTGCTGGGACCCCTCCTCGGGTGCGTATCCCCCTCCCCACGGTGGGGCTGGGGGCTCACCTGCAGGTTTGGCACACTTTGCACTCGGGGCACTGCCAGCCTGAGCGCTTGCAGGGCGTCAAGGAGATGTTCAGGCAAGCCCCGTGGTAGTGCTGCCCGCAGCCAGTGCAGAACACCAGGTCCTGCAGGTCGCCCGGCCCATGGCACACCGAGCACCGCGCGTCCTCTGTCAGCCACGAGAAAAGAGGGTCAGGGCCACGTACTCGTGGGGCTCTACCCCGTTGGGACCCTCACCGGGGCAGGAGGGTCCCAGCACCCAGGAGTGGTGTCCCCAGCCCCACGTACCCATGTCGACAGCCTCAGCCACGTGCTCGGGGCAGAGCAGCCGCAGGGTCTTCATGGACTGGAAGCAGCCGCTGGCGGCGGCACAGGGGAAGTGGTAGAGGCGGGAGCAGCCGGCAGCCGCCCGGCACGGGATGGTGGCCCCCGCCCGCCTGCAGCGTTCACATTTCTGAGGGCAGAGAGCCAGGGGCGTCAGTGCTGCTGCAGGGGGGCCGAACCAAGACCCTGCTATCCCCTCGTGATCTGCTCACCTGTGAGATCCCTGAGAAAACAGCTCTGGCCACGCCGGCCACCTCCGGCTCTGCACCGGCCGCCCAGGCTGCACACCAGTGGTGCACCCAGCAGTGCCCTGTGGGGAGGGGGCGTCAGGGACAGCCTGGGGACACCCAGCTGGCAGCACAGGGTCCCCCCGCACTGTGACCACACTCACCTGTCGGCTCAAAAAGCTGCGCAGGGGTCACCCCTTCGGAGAAGCCAATCTGTGCCAGGCTGTCGCCCACCAGCTCTGGCTCTGGGGGGAGCTGGGTGGGCCCTGGGGGAGGCTGGCCGGGCCCATCGGGGGGCTCGTGGCCCACCAGCCGCTCAGGCCAGTCGGGCACCGGCTCGAAGCGCTGCAGCTCCCGCTGCCCGTGTAGGCTCCAGTCCCCACAGTTGCAGAGGGCACAGCGACGGCCCAACGGGCTGGGAGAGCGGAACAGGGGTTGTCAGGAATATTTAGGACCCCCCCGAAGAGCTCCACACCACCCCTGAGTCCTCCTGCCCTCACCTGCCAGCCTCGGGAGGTCCCTCTGTGTCCGTGCTCTCTGGCTCTGGCCCCGCAGAGGCTCCTTCAGGGGGTTTCAGGGGGTCCCCCTCGGCGCTGCCCATCTCCTCCGAAGCCACGGCCCCATCGGCTGTGGGGAGAGAGGGTGTCACCACTGCAGGGGAAACAGGGACAGGCCCCCAAAGTCCTGCCCTGGCTCACCTGGTGCGGCCACGTCCTTCTCCTCGCTGGGCGCCTTCTGTTCGTCCATCCTGCCTTTGGCGTCCCTGGGGGGCCACAGCTGTGGGGGGGACATCCGTCAGCAGAGGGGTGATGGCGCTTTTCCCCACTCCCCCCTGCAGTCCCCCGTGACCCTCTACACAAGGGACAGGGCAGCTTCTTCCCATCACTCTCCCCAAGGCAAGTTTGTGGGCTCCCAGACTGGGAATGTCCCCCAAAAGTGGGGTGCGAGTCCCTGCTCCCTGGGGGTCCAGGAGAACCCCTAGTCTCACCCAGCACCCTCAGTCCCCCAGGGCCCCCCCAAGTCCAGACAGTGACACCCTAACATATCTGGGGCAACCAAACCCCCTGGTGACCTCAATTAAACCGCAAAGTAAGGGGAGTCGGTGGCCCTGGCTCTGCCACATGCCAGCACCCCAGGGAGTCACCAGGACCCCCTGAGAAGCCCCCAGGACCCTCCCAGGAGCACACCCAGTGCTCACAGTGAAGCTGGGACCCCCCAGTGCCTCCCATGTGGGGGATCTTTGGGGGGAATTTGGGGTGCAGCAGAAAACAGGGTCCCCACCACCGGCACCTGCCTGTGCCTCAATTTCCTCAGGCCCAGCACTGATCCTGCATAGCACAGGGGGTCCCAGGATGGGTGTGGGGGTAAGGCTCACCCCAAAACACGACGCCCAAATCTGGGGGGGCCATGCCCTCATCTGCAGTTGCCCCCTCCCACTGCTGCTTCACGTGCACCCCAAAAACCCGAGGGGGGGGGCAGCACAGCGGGGGAAATGAAGGGGACCCTAAACCCGACCTCGAGCCACACGCGGGGTGGGGGGAGAGCAGGAACGACCCCGCGGGCACGGAGGAGCCCCCAACCCACATCCCGGGGCACCGGAGAGGAAGGGACGCACCGGGGCAGCGCCAGCCCCCCAAAATCCCGAGACGGCGCAGGGAGGGCGGAGAGAGACCCCGGCGGGGTCCCGGCCGCGGGGTAGGAGCGTCGTGTCCCACCCAGCACCCCCCCTCCGGTTCCCGGTGGGCCCGGGGAGATTCGGGCCCTCCCCGGAAAGGCTCCGCGGCCGGTGGGATTCGGGCCCTCCCAGGAAAGGCTCCAGGGCCGGGGGAAGCCCGGCCCGCGCCCCCGGGGGGTCGAAGCACCACGCGGAGACATCCCCCCTGCCCTCCCCGTTGCGCCCGGGCCACGCTTCCCCCGCTCCCCGGTGCAACCGGGGGGTCGAGCCGGCCAGGCCCCGAGCCCCGGCCCACCGCGGCCTACGCGGGCACCGGCACCGGGCCCCGAGCGACGGGCCCGGTCGTACCTGCGCTGCGGCCGCCCGGGCCCCTCCGGTACCGGACACAAAGGCGTGGGGGCCGCGCTCCGGGCCCAGCCCCGGTCAGGCCTTACCGGGAGCGGCGGCACGGCGGAGGCGGCGCGGCCCGAGCCCGCACGACCGCGGGGCCGCTCCTTCCGGGGCCGCCGGGGCCCGTCCCGCCCGCGCGGGCCCCCCGGCGGGGCCGTTTGCACCCTCGCTCCCCCCGCCCGGTGCTCACCCCCGCGGCCGCCCTACGCCGACGGGCCTCGGGGCGCGGGGCGTTCGGTGCTCCCCGGCGCGGCCATTTCCAGAGGAAAGTAGGTCCCGTGCCCGCCCCCGCCCCGCCCCGCCCGCCCCGCCGGGGACGCCGCCGCGCTGGGTCCTGGGGGGGGAGCCACGGACCGGGGGGCGCCGCCGCTCCCGCACTACTTTGGGCGGCGGGGGCTGCGGGCGGAGGGAGACGGTGCGCGGCGGGCGGGCGCTGCGGCCGCGGGGGGGTGTGGGGGGTGTGACGGCGCGCGCGCGGCCGCAGCGCACGCTGCCGGGCGGGGCGGGGGGAGATCCCTCCGCCGCGCTTAACCCCGGCGGCGCCGGGGCGGGAGCGCACGTGGGCACGGAGGGGGCGGGGCCGGCGGCGCGAGGCTCCACCCCCTCCGGGGACCGGCACCGGCGTGGCCCCGAGGGTGGACGGAGGGAGGCCTACGGCATCGCGATAGCCTCGGGCTTAGAACGAAGGGAGGGTGGGCTCCGGGATGGGGGTCCCCCGAACAGCCGCCGGGACCGGGACCGCCCACCATGCCCGGGGACGGTGTCTCCGCTAGCAGCCGCTGTGTCCGGTCCCAGGGTCCCCGGTAGCAGCCATCGGGACCGGGACCGGTCCCGGTGTATCCGGAGCAGCTCGTGGATCCGGTCCCCGTGTCCATGGAGCAGCCGCTGTATCCGGTCCTGGAATCCCCGGTGGCAGCCGCCATGCCCCGTCCTGGGGTCCCCGGTAGCAGCCGCCGAGACCGATCCTACTCCCCGCGCATGGCCACCGCGTGCTGCTGCTGAGCCACGGTCCTGCAGCACGCGTGCCCGGTTCCGGTATCCCCGGAGCTGCCGGTTCTGCTCCTCACCGCACGGTGCCCACCCTCGACCCCGTGGACCCCAGACCCTAAGGAGTACACGGACCCCCGTGCGGGGCCACATCAGCCCCTCGGTCCCGAGACCCCCAGCAGGGACACCACAGGCCTGGGGGGGGGTAGGGGGGACAGACCCAGGACCCCCGGGAGCCCAGACCCCCAGACCCAGAGATCCGGGAGGGTTACTGAGGGAGTGCAGCCCCCACTTTAGCCCCCAGGCTGCACTACCCCGGCCCCAGCACCCCACAACAGCCCACTTCCTGCCCCCCCAGCAGCTCCTGCTTCTCTTTACCACCGTAATTGGGTAATTAGCAATAATTAGCCCGACTGGGTGGAGATAAGCCACAGGGGGAACCGCAGCCAGAGCACCCCCCACTCACGAAGTGAAGTTCTCAGGGAAAGAAATGGGGGGGACAGGGCTGACGAACCCCCCCAAGGGTCCCAGTGAGGCCTCTGGGGTGCTCAGCTGCATGAGGAGGGGGCTCAGCCAGACAGCACATCCAGGGTTGGAGGGACCCCCAAGTTGAGGTGTTGGGGAGGGCCTCACATGCTGCCTCCCCCCAGCAAGGAACAGCTCCCCCAGTCCAGGGGTTTACAGACAAAACAACATTTAATTGTTTCAGCCCTGACTCCCACGGGTCCGGCACAGCCAGACTGCAGCCCTGCGCTGGGAACAACACCCGCATTCAGCCCTGGCTCCCAGAGCAGGAACGGCTCCGACCTGTCCTTGTGCATGGGGGGGACACCAGTGATGAGCTGGGGGGCTCCTGGCTGGGACAGAACCCCCACCCTACTCCCAGCCCCCTGTGAGCCCCACAGTCTGTGCAAAGTGCAGGGTCCTGAACCATAGCAGGACCACATGGCCTCGCCAAAGCCATTGCTGTGGTCCAGGAGAAGGTCCTGGGGCGAGGGGGCCATGCAGGGGATCCTGCCCCATCCCATGGATCACATCAGGCGGCAGCTGGTGGATCTGCCATAGGAATTGTCCACCCGGTTGATCTCCTCAATGATCTTCATGAAGATCCCCTGGGTCACCTGAGGATCAGTGACATCAGTGCCAGCACACTGGGAACCCTGCTCCCACCCCCAGGTGGGCTCCATCCTCCAGACTTGGCTCTCCTTGGCTGAGGACTCGAGGAAAATGGCTCCCATGACTCCGCCAGCTTCTTCCCTTCATCTGTCCTCACTTCCCGGCTGAAGACACAGCAGAGGACAGGCAGGATGTGCCACTGGGACAACCATGCATGGGACCCCCAGAACCTCCTTACCTCTGCAGGGCCAGGTCCGCCTTGTTCCCACCAGCACCACGGGCATGCTGTGGGCACAGGGAGGATCAGGGCTGGGACCACCCTGGGCCCCCCTCCCTGGGAGGGGTGGCACCTACCGTGTCTTCCCCCGGCTCTCGTACAGCTTGTTGTGGAGGGTCTTGACCACCTGGAAGCTGTGGGGACCAGGGGACATCCAGGCACCGCTTCCCCCCGAGGGGTCCCCCCTGTCCCAGGTGTCTCGGGGATTCCTCACCTCCGCAGGGATGTCACAGAGTACACCAGGACATAGCCGTGGATGCCGATGACGAAGGAGTGGGGCAGGATGGTGTACTCATCCTGGAAGGGGGACAAAACCGGTGGCAGGGGTGGCTGGGGGGTCAGCAGCTCCTCAGCACCCCCAGATTGCCCCAGCATTACCTACCCAGCCGTGTCCACCAGCTGTAGCTGGAACTCATCCTTGCCCACCACCACCATCTTGTTGTAGGCTGCAGGGGTGGCACGAGGTTACGGGGGCTGCCTGGGACCCCCAAACCCTCCCCCCATGGTTCCGACCCACCTCCACCCCACTCCAGGGGCACCTCAGCCCCCAGCACAAGGCTTTGGGGCACAACCCACAACCGCAGAAGTGGGGCCATGTCTGTCCTCATCAGCTGGGGGCCCACCGAGGCATCAGGATCGGGACCCCAGGCAGGCAGCCCCCCCGCCCCTCCACCCGCGTGGGACTTACTGCTCTCTACCGTGGGCTCGAAGCACTCCACGAACTTTCCCTCCACGAACTGGTGGGCCAGGGAGGTTTTACCTGGGTGGGGGGAAACAACAGGGCTGGGTGGTCCCGGCATCACCCCGGGGTAGGGGACGGAGCTGGACGGAGAGACAAGAAGCCCTTCCCGAGGGGGCTCCAGGGGACACGGCCCCGGGGAGACAGAGGGGGCTGGGGGGGTTGCCCAGGTTGAACACGGCCCCAAACCTCCATCTGGGGTGGGCACCCACCGTGCTGAGCCCGGAGAGGACCGGCACAGCCCTTCCCGTGCACCTGCCGTCTCCGGTAACCCCCATTGAGGCAGCCCCTCTCCCAGGCACCCCAAGGGCAGGGACCCCCAGAGGGCAGCACCCCTCTCCAGCGTGCAGGACGCCCCCAGGCCGAGTCCCTCTGCACTGACCCACGGCGCAGTAACCGAGGATGAGCACTGCGCGGTGCCGGAGCGGCGGCAGAGCCCGCGGGCGGGCGCGGCAAACGGCGCTATAAACCTCCCGCCGCGCCGGGGGGCGGGGCCGCCGCCACTACACCGGCGCTGCACGTGACCACAACACCGCCCGCCCGCGCGCTCCCATTGGCCAGGCCGCGGCGGAGGGGGCGTGGCTAACCAACGGCGCAGGCGCAGTGGCGGTCGGGGAATCTCCATTCATGAAAACGGAGGGAAGTGCTGTGGCCACGTGGTGGTGGCGCATCTGAGAGGGAATTTGGGGGGAGTGTCCTTGTCCTGAGTCTCCACACACACCCTCCCCAACGTGTACCGGCCCGGGGACACCCGGGAACACCCGCACCCACCTCCTGCTCCCCGAGATCCCCGTTGCGGCCTCCCCCAGCACTAGGACCCCCAGACCCCCAGGGGTATTCCAATCCCTCAGGATGCCTGACCCCTGCCCCAGGGACCCCCAGCCCCTGGACACTCCAACCCCTCAGGATGCCCAGCCCCAAGGACCCACAGCCCCTGGGAAGACCGCAGTTTCCTGCAGTGCCCACCCCCAGCCCCAAGGACCCACAGCCCCCCGGAGATACCCCAGCCCCTGAGGGCTGCAGTACTGGGGCTGCATTGCTATTCCACTCACCAGGAGCTGAACCACAAGGTTGTCTCCATCTGGCCAAAATTTGGAGGGGAAAGTGAGTTTTTTGCCCATCTGAGGGCCAGAAAGGCCAGTGGGATTTGGGCTCCCTACTCCAGCACCAGGGACCCCCAGAGCCCCAGGATGCCAAGCCCCCAGGGATGCCCCAGCTCCCTGCAATGCCCTACCCAGTCCCAGGGACCCCCAGCCCCTTGAGATGGTCAATTCTGGTCCCTTCAGACTCCCCAGCCCAGCCTCACACATTCCCCACTTCCAGCCACAGCTCCAATAGGGCCATAGACTTTCTTTATTTCCCCAAACAATTAAATAGTAGTATTTCTTTTGTTTTTTAAACAGAAGTGGTTAAAAGCAGGCTTCCCCCTGCCCCATGGGGCAAGCCCCGCTGCTGGGGCAGGCAGTCATGGGGGACATTTATATTACCATTTATAAATAGAAAAATAAAACTCTCAAGCAGGGCAGGTTAGCGGTTAGCACGGTTAGAGTTGGGCCTGGCATGGGGTGCCCATGCCTGTGGCAGACACTCAGTGCCCATGGCAGACACCCCATCCAGCCGCCCTGTGGCGCAGGGACAAGGACACTGTGGGTGACAGGGACAGATCCAGAGCAGGGGGACGGGCAGGAACTGCTGCCAAGTGCTCAGTGTTGAGGTGTTTTTGGCATCCCTCAGCCAGATTTGGCCCCAGGGCAGGGTCTGGTGGTGCCTGGCTGTGGCTTGATGCGCACCAACTCCAGCCCCAGTGCAGTGGTTAATAAAGCAATAAATACTGGGAGAATGAGTGGGGGTCTGGGGCATGGGGACCGGGCCGTGGGGGGGCTCTAGGACACAGGACAGGGCTGAGCCAGGTCCTTGGGCCACCCTGTGACCCTCCATCCCATCCCCACCACCCTGTGCCCCAGGGCAGTGCTGAGCCCCAACCTTCCCACAGCACCAGGGGTGCCACTGTCCCTCCTCCCTGGGTCCAGGGGGTGCCCAGGGCTGGAGCCCCCTGCTTCCAGTGTGCAGCATCACCTGCCATGCGGTGACTGGGTGGGCCAGGGACCCCTACATCTGCAGGGTCTCCTGGCCCAGCACGCCCCCGGCCAGCCGGTAGAGCAGGCGGGAGTACCAGTGCATGCCCACCTCCGGCACCGTCCCGTTGCCCACCTCGGTGTGGGCTGGCAGCAGCGAGAGGAGCCCGTGGAAGAGGCGGAGGGGGGCAAACGCCCGGTGAGCCCAGCGGTGGCTCTCCAGGACGGCATAGCAGGATGCCAGCACCCCATTGACCAGCAAGGTGCCGTGGGAGGTGAGGGGGGCAAAGACCCCCACGCCGTCCTCCCGTGAGACCCTCAGCACCCGAGCGGGGCGCAGCCCCTGCTCGCCTGCCCCGTGGGCCAGCACCGCATCGCCCGGGCGCACGCGGCGGGCGAAGATGGGCAGGAAGGCGGCGGAGCCGTTGGCCGCCCCACGGGCTGCGAACACCAGGTGGGACGGGGTGAGGAGCAGCCGGCGTGCTGGGCTGGCCGTCTCGATGGCCACGAAGGAGGCGCGTTGGCCCAGGTCCCGGTCGAGGAAGAGCAGCACCTCAGTGGGCACCAGGCGCCCGCCTGGCTCGGCGCCCAGCACCCAATCACCCTGGCGCAGCTCGGCCAGGCCCCGGCGCTCGCCGCTCTGCAGAGTCACGGTGGCGTGGCCGGGAAAGCAGCCACCGGTGCGGATGGCCAGCGAGTTATCTGCAAGGATGGAGAAAGATGTGGGTGTCCCCACTGGCCACCTCCACCGGGCCACCACCTCCAGAAGGGAAACGGCAACCCCCGGACCTCGAAACCACCCCCAGAACAAAGCGGGTATTTTCCAAAGCTCCCCTGGTTCCTGCGTGCAGCTCCTGGGCACTGCAGGGCCTCTTTGTCCGCCCTGCACTGACGCCCTTTGTTCTGGGCTGGAACGGTGACATTTACAGCCACTTTCACTTTCTGTCAATTGTCACTTCTGGACTGGATGGGAACTGCTGGCTGGAGCAACTGTGGGGCTGGGGCCTGCAGGGCTGGGGGCTGCATTGCTGTTCCACTCACCAGGAGCTGAACCATGAAGTTGTCTCCATCTAGCCAAAATTTGGAGGGGAAAGTGAGGTTTTTTTGCCCATCTGGGAAGCTGGGCTGGGGTCAGACACCAACCAGAGCAGTAATCCCACATGGATCCAGGATGTAAAGGGGGAGCAGCAGGGGCTCCAAGGCTGTGGCATGTTTATGGGGGTGACATGTTTATGGGGGTGGCAGCCCCCTGCCCTGGTGGCAGCCCCTTCTGTGTGGTACCTGCTTTGACAGAGACATGGATGTGCGCCTTGGACTCATAGTAGACCCAGTCGAAGCCAGCCTCGACGGCCAGGCGTGCCAGCATGCCGTACTTGTGGCGGTCACGGTCGGACGTGGTGATGTCCAGCGCCCGGCCCTCATAGTGCAGAGAGCCAGGGAGGTGGTGCCCGTCCTCGTCCCAGCCCTCCGTCACCCGCAGCTTCACCCCCGGCCACATGTTCATCACGGCGATAGCCAGCGAGTTCACCCTCTCCTTGCAGCGCTGGGGGGACACAGCAGCACCAGCGTCACCCTTCCCACAATGGCCAACACACAGGGACCCCACAGGGACAGACACCAGGCCTGCAAAGGGCTTGGAGGGACCCCAAGGGGGCTGCTGTGGGGGCAGATGGGGTTCCCCCCCAGGGTGCAGGGAGGGTTATGGCCAAGCTGCTCCCCTGCCTGGATGTTGGTTGAACGTTAACGTGCCCCGAGGACCCGTGGTGGAGCTGCTCCACAGGCGGCCGGGCAGAACGGGCAGGGGACCGGGACGGGCACCGGGGCGGTGTCACCTTCCCCGAGGCCACGGCCGTGACTGATTAATCTGATGGGGGGGCTGTGAAGCAGAGCTGGGGAGCAGCTGACCCTGAACCAAGCCCGAGTCCTGATGGGGACAGCAGGGGGTTCCGGGCGGTTTCGGGGTCCCTCTCCCTATCAGGGAGGTGCAGGGGTCGGGGTTGCCCCGGTCCTCCCCCCTCTGCCGGTGAGGTCACAGCGTCCCTCAGTGCCCCGGTGCGCCCCCGCTCCCCCGTTCAACAAAGCGGCTCCCGGGAGTGCGGGGCCGCGGGGGCGGGAGTGCGGGGCGCGGGTCCGGGGCTGCCGTGCCGGGGGGGGCGGCAGCGACGGGGGGGCAGGAATGCGCTCGGCCCGGCCCGGCCCGGCCCGGCCACAATAGGCGCCTTCCAGCCCGGCGCTGACCTCAGGCCCCGGGAATGCCGCCGCGGCCACAAAGGGCCCTTTCAGCCACCCGCACCCCGGGCCAGCTCCGCGCCCGCGGCCCCGCCGGGCCCCGCTGCCCCGGCCCCGCCGCCTCCGCCATCCCGGCTCGCGGGAGCTGCCGGCGCCGCTTGGACCACTCGCAGCATCCCCCGTCGCCATGGCGACCGCGGGGCCGCCCCTCGCCATGGCAACCGTGAGCATCCCGACGGGCGCGCGGCGCGTCCCGGGCTCCCACCGCCCCGGATTCCCCCCGAGAAGAGGGATACCGGGGCCGCCCCCTCCGCGCTGACCCTGGGGCCAGGGCGCGGCGGCGCTGGGGGAGCAGGGCCGCCGGTACCTCGTGCCCCCACTGCCGTCCGGTGCCGTTAATCCCCGACGGTCCTGAATGCCTAACACCGCGGGACCGCCCCGTCCTGGGGCTCCGGTGCTGCCGCGCCGCCGCCAAGGGCCGGGGACGGGAGCAGGGGACCGGGGCGAGGTACCGTGCGGCCCCGGCGGGGATCCTGTGCCCCGGGAGGCTCCGTGCTCCCGGGGAGGGGCGGTGCCGCCCGGGAGCATCCGTGAGCCCCGGGGTGATCGGTGCGCCCTGGAGAGGGTCGGTAGCGGCCGAGAAGGGTCCGTGAGCCCCTGGGAGGGTCGGTGCCGGCTGGGGAAGGTCCGTGAGCCCTGCCGAGGGTCGTTGTGCTCCCGCCCGTCCCCCCGCCGCCCCCGCGTCCCCGCGCCCCCGGGAGCGAGGCCGGGCCGGGCCGGGCGCAGCCCCCACCTCGGTCATGAGCCGGTCCGCCCCCGTGTTCTCCTCGTCCTTGAAGATGATGTCGGGGTTGTAGTTGGGCACCAGGTCCCTGAAGCGCTCCGAGCCCCGCAGCACTTTGCCCTCCGCCTTCCCGCTCGCCCCCAGCGTCTGCTCGGGTACGTTGGGCACGAACTGCTTGTAGAGCAGAGGCGAGAGCTGCCGCCGCCCCAGCCGCCGCCGCCCCACCGGGCCCCGACCCGGGCCGCAGCCCAGCGCCGGCGCGGCCAGCAGGCAGGCGGCGAGGCCGAGCAGGACGAGGGCGAGCAGCCTCCACCGGGGCATCCCGCCCGCCGGGCCCCGCTGCCTCCACGGGCCCCGCTCAGTCGCCGGGGGCACGGGCGGCTAGGGCGGGCATGGTCCCGGTGTGGCGGCCCCGGGGCTTTTAGAGGGTCGCGGTGCCAGGGGCGGGTCGGCGCCGTTTCCTTCTCACACCCACGGTCCCGTCGCTGCTGCGGGATCCGCGGCCGCTCGGGACGACTGACCACCCCCGCGTACCCCCCCCGCCGGTGCCGCCACCCACTCGGAGCGCCGCCGGTTCCGTGCCCACGGTACCAGCAGCCCCTCGCCTGGCGCTGCACCCCGGTCCAGGGAAGTCCCCGACACAGCCCGAGCCTCAGGGAAAGCCCTCGCACCACTGCCTCCCAGCACCGGGCACCGGCACTGCCCTGGGACTGGCACCGGGCTCCCGGCTCCTGAGGTTGCCCCGGGACCGGCACCGGGATCTTACCCCACGCCCCGATCCTGCTCCCCCTCGCCGTCTAAATCCCGAGCTCTGATGCCTCCTCCTCTCCACAGTCCCGGCACTGCACTCCGGTACCCGGACCCCCCCTTATCCGGGTCCGAACGCCGCAATTCGGGTCCTGGAAGCTCTCCTGTCACCGCCTGTTGGCACCGGGGATCCCTCTCTCCCAGTCCCGGTCCCTCTTCTCCCGCCGTCCGTTGCACCGAGGACACTCGTTATCCTAAGGATGTGCTGCCGGTATCCGCACCTGCTCCGTCCCCTCGGCACAGCCCCGCTCCCGGGACCCGCTCCCTGGCACTACCCCGGTCCCCTCTGTTCGGTCCGACCCACGGTCCCGGTCCCCGTTCCTGGCACAGCCCCCGGTACCGGCTGCCTTGGGTGCTGCTCGGCACCGTGCGCTGCCCTCAGCCGCCCCGGCCGGGCTGCCCCCACCGTGGCCGCTCGGCTTCGGCGCTGGGCAGCGCCGTCGGGCTCCGCCTCGGACCCGGCCCCCGGGAGCGGCGGCAGCGGCGGCCACATCCCCCAGGGCCGCCCCCGCCGGGCTGCCCTGCCCCGGGCGGGCCCTCCGCGCCCCGGGACCGGGGCATCCCCGGACCGGGACCGGGACCGGGCTCCAACAGGGATCGAGGTTCCGCCGAGGTTGGGGCCGGGCTGCTCCGGGACTGGCACCGGGCTCCAAGAGGGACACGGACACCTCCAGGAACGGGGCACCCCCGGGACCGGGCTCTCCCCGGGGTTGGGACCGTGTCCCTCGACTCAGCACCCCGGAGCTCCCGGCGAAGCACCCAAGGGTACCGAGGGCCCCGGCCAGGGCACGAGGCAGCAGCGAGGCAGTGGGGGGTTAGGAGCGGGTCTGGGGGGTCCCGGCCGCCGTGGCCCCCCCCAAGCTTCCCCGCAGCCCCGGTGCCAGCCCGGGGTGACTGGGAGGGGAGCAGGTCGCGGGGAAATCGCGGGCACCGATGGCCTCATTTCCTGCAATATAAACCAGGTTTCCTGCGCTTCCTGCTCGGCCCCAGCCGGGGGGGGGCGAGGGGGGGCCTGGGCCCCCCACCCCCGCCATGGGGGGGCTGCCTGGCTCGGCCCCAGCCGGGGCAGGATGGGTGGGGGCCTGTTCCCGGGGCAGTTTCCGCTCCGGCCGCAGGACCCTCCATCCCAGGAGGTGAAGCCTCTGCTTTGCCCCTCGCTTGGGGCAGCTCTGCCCATACCCCGAAGCTGCCCGGAGCCCCCCAACACCCCCGGGCAGGGAGCTGCCCCCACCTGCGGCCCTGCCTGGAAGAAGCTCGTTAACCCCAACCAGGAAAAGGGTTAATTATGGCCCCCAGGGAAGGAGGGGCAGGACTGTGACCCCACCAGGCAGGGACACCCCGCCCCTGCGCCCCTCCTACTCGGCCCTGCCCTCGGGGGCAATAAAACCCCCAGATTCAGATCTTTTTATATAAAAAACGGTCACTATTTATTGCTCCAAACAAGTTCCGTGGTAACAGAGACCCAACATACTCATCACATCAAGCTGCTGGGGGGGGGGGGGGCTTGTTCCCTGCACCCCAGCCCCCCCATTAGGGACCCCAAGGGCCTCGGGGTGGGTGGGGGACAACCAGTGCCCCCCTGCAACCTCGGAGTGACACAGGGATGGAGTGTGGAGTGACTCTGGGCAGGGAGCACAGGCCCCCCTCCCGTAGTGTCAGAACAGTCCCCAGGTGGGGCAACATTTTAAAACCAACCAGAGCCCGGGGAGCAGCCTGGAAGGAGTGGGCTGGGGAGGTCGGGGGGGCCCAGCCACTTCTGCACGAGGTATGTAAATGGAGTGGGGGGCTGCAGCCAGCACAGCCTTGGGGGGACCCGGCCCCCCTTGGGGATGTATAATGGGGGTGTGGCTCAAGGCCAAGGCTCAGTAGCACAACATGGGGGCAACCCCCCAAAGGTGTCTCGGCTTTCCCTGGGGGGCTCTGATGTCCCTGAGGTACTATCAGGCCAGCTCTGTAGCTGGCAGCCACCCTGGGGCCATCACAGTGAAGGGGACACATCCCTGTCCCCATAGCCCTAGCAGGGCTTGACGAGAAGCTGGCAGGGGTCAGCCTCCCTGGGGGTCTCAGCTCTCCCTGGGGGGCTCTGATGGTCCCTGAGGTATCAGGTGCTACCAGGGCCAGCTCTGTGGCTGCCAGCCACCCTGAGGGCCACTGGTGAGGGGGACACGTCCCTGTCCCCCAGCCCTAGCAGGGCTTGCTGCGGGTCCGGCAGCGCGTCACGGGCAGCGGCAGCTTGTGCAGACCTGGATACAAGGAGAGTGTGAGAGCCAGGGTGGGGGACAGGGGACACCCCAGCACCCATCCCTGTGTCCCCGTGTCCCTGTCCTCACCAAAGGCACGGATGAGCTCGGCCTGGACGGCCCAGGAGACCCTTTTCACCAAGCACAGCGTGGTGAGCCCCGCAAAGCCCATGTTGTAGAGGAAGACAATGTAGAAGTTTCCCAACCAGTTGAAGCGGCCAAAATCCCCCAGGAGGTCAAAACGGGTGATGCCTGCACAGGGGTGGGGCACACTGGTCAGAGCACCCCCGTCCTGGGGCTACCCCCACCCAGGCATCGCCCTGACCCCTCCGCGGGGCTCACCCAGTGTCCTGGAGAAGACTGGCAGTGCTGAGCTGAGCACCAGCAAGGAGACACAGTTCCCAATGATCTGGGGAGAAGGAGGAGGTTTGGGGGGGCAGTGCTGCTGCAGGGAACCCCCCCAGGCTGGGGAAGAGATGGAGAACCACTGGGGTCCTGCCCGGCAGCGGAACACTGTCCCCTCGTGTGGGGACACCACACAGGGACACACAAGCAGTGCACTGTGGGGAACAGGGTCTTGCACCCCAAGGGGTGTCCAGGAGCCCCCCAGCCTGAGCCTGCCGCTCCCACCTTGGTGAGAGGGGTGTCCTGCCGCTCCGGGAGCAGGCGAGTGAAGAGGGGGGAGCTATAGAAGCCCACGACAGAGGAGACCATCAGGTAGCTGCAAGGAATGTTAAGGAGGAAAGCAGGATGGGATGGCGCTGGGAACAGTGCTGGGGACACAGGGGACATCACCGGGGACACAAGTGCCCGCCTGAAGGATACAAAATGAGGACAACCTGCAGTGCAGCTCCAAATGAACCAAAGATGGAGAAGGAAACCTGGCCCAGGGACGCGTCCTGCAGGGAGAGGAGGGAGCAGGTTGGGGAAGAATGGTCCCCAGAGCAGCACAGGATGTGACTGCGCTGTCCCATCCCCCCGCCTGGGTACCTGGATGCCCCGTGGCATTGCGGCATCATCCAGCAGCAGCTCCAGGACATGGAAGCAGACGATGAGCACAGAGATGCCCTGGGAGGAGCAGGGAGGGAGTGAGGGCAGTGGGGAAGGTGGGGACAACCCCCAGCTCCCCTGGGAGCCCAGGGCCACTCACCGTCAGCGCCAGGAGGCCCAACATGGCCAGGGGGTAGCCCAGGTTCCTCTGCCAGGGCGATGCTCGGTGCCGCAGCTCTGTGGCAAGGATGTGCTCAGGTGAGAGGGGAGCACAGCTCCCACCCCAGGGCAGGAGATTGAGGGCACCCCAAAGTGCCAGGATGGGATGTAGCAGCCCCCACCCCATTTTCCACCCACTGTCCCTCCACAGAGCACAGGCTGCCAGGGACCCAGTGCTCCCAGTGCTCCCAGTGCTCCCAGTGCTCCCAGTGCCAAGCTGGAGGGGACCCAGGTGTCCTGGCCTTCCCCCCCAGACTCCTCACCCAGCGTCCGCCTCTTGCTCCGGATGGCGAAGAACTGCTCCCGCAGCATCTCCATGTCCAGGTTCAGCCAGCAGGAAGCTTTGCCTGCTGGGGGGAGATCCAAGGGGCTCAGAGAGGATGAGGGCTCCTATGGGGTGGGGCAGAGGGGCCCCCAATCCACCCCAGGCTCCCCTTTCCCAACCAGCAGCACCCACCAGAGCGGATCCTGTGGGACACAGCTGCTTCCTCAAATCTCGTGCAGCTCAACTGCTCATCCAGGTCTTCCAGGAGCTGGGGATGGGTGAGGAGCCTGTGAGTGGCTGGTGGGGTGTGTGAATGGCTCCCCACGCCCGAGGTGGGAGAGCAGGCAGCCCTGGGGGCAGTCACCCCCCAGGCTGGGGCAGAGGGATTTGGGGGGGACACCTCCTTACCCGGGGTTTCACCAGCAGCTTCCCAGTGACAGTGAACATGGTGGAGAGGCCAAAGGGGGTGCACACTGTGGCGGGAGGAGAGGCTGAACAGGGTGGGCCCTGCCATCCTACCCCTCCCCACACCCCCAGAAAGATCCTGGAGGCTTCAGCACCGAACCACAGCCCCTCCAGACCCCATTTGCACTACCAGGGCCTTGGGAGACATCCCACGACTTACACAGCAGAAGCAGGACACCAAAGAGCGAGATGCAGGAGTAGAGGTATGGCAGATAATATTCCCAGAGATCTGTGGAGATGGCAGGATCAGGCCAATGGCACTCTTTTTCCTTTCAGTGCCAGGGTCTGATCCTGGAGCAGGGAGAGCCCAGCACACCCCAGCAGCACCCACCATAGAGTGACTGGCGACTGGCAGCGTCGTTGCCCACGATGGCAGAGGCCACCCAGACCATGCCCAGCACCAGCAGTGTCAGCAGCAGCAGCACCACCGACGTCTCATACACCCTGGCCATGATGCCCTGCAGGAGCTGGGTTAGCAGGGAATCAGGATGGAGGGGACAGGGGGAACATCTGCAGGGTCACCCACCTTCTTGGATCCTGCAAACCCCTCCGACTCAGTGAAGAAGTAGGCAAAGGGCATGAGGAAGACGAGGGACATATTGGAGAAGAGGAAGACCAAGTTCCAGAGGCCTGGAAGAGGGGGAACAGCGTGGGGTGAGCTCCCGGGCAGGGCAACCCTGACCCAGAGATTTTGGGGCAACCCCAGGGTCACCCCATGCACCCACCATGAATGAGGGACCCGTTCAGCCACTGGATGTAGTAGTTCTGGGGGAAGGAGAGCAGCACCTCGTTGCTGATGATGGAGAAGGGCAGGAGGAGGACAGCACCCAGCGCCACAGCCAGGGTGAAGGTACAGAGCCCCAGCCTGCCGGAAGGACAAGCATCACCCCTGGGTCAGGGTTCCTCTGGGTGTCACAGCCCGGCTCTGCCCCCCAGTGTCACCAGCACCCACAGGACACGGTGTCCCGGCTGAGGAAGAGGCCGAGTTTCAGGCAACGGGACAAGCAGGAACTTACGCAATCCTGTTGACAGCAGCATCCTCGTCATCATGAACTGCGGGGACAAAATACCAAACCAAAGGGCTGGGGGAGGTAGAGCTGCCAGAGCATCACTCCCTGCCCCCTGCCCCCCAACACTCCAAATCCTCCCAGGGAATTCAGGCTTTGCTCCCACCTAGGGCAGCTGGTGGGGACCCCGCAGCAATTGGTGTCATGGGCAACCAGGCTGCGGTGGGACCAGGGCTCCTGGGGGAGGCCAAAAGCAATGGAGGAACAGGAAAAACCCTCAGGAGGCTGAATGTGGCTGTCACGGGCTGCCTGGCTCTGGCAGCTCCCATTCTCTTACCTGCTGTGAAATCCGTGTGCTTCTTAAAGTGGGTTATGATGAAGTGGCAGAGGATATAGAGGCTGGCGAAGAGCAGGGCACAGATCTGCGGGCAGAGGAGTGTGGGCAGTGTGGGCAAGCCCTGAGGGCAGTGCTCCTACCCCGGCCCTGGGGCTTGTCAGCTCCACCCTATTTGTTTTTCCACTCCTGGCCCTGGTTACACCCCACTCCTGTGCTCAGACCTATCTGTTCAAACCCCTGCACACGAGGTTCACGCATGGGTGCCCAAAGCTGGCACGACACCCAGGCCAGGGGGGCTGAGAGCCCCCCCAGAAGCTCTGGGTCAGCCTGTGCCAGCAAATCTGTGACCCCGTGGGACATCCCTGAACTGCACAATCCCACAGCCCTCGCCCTGCTGGCAGCAGCATCCAGCAGAGCCACGGGAACAGCCTTGAATCAGGCACCAAGGATATCTGCGGTGTCCCTCCCGCCCCCGCTGGAACGCCGAGGTCAGGCCAGAGCAGGCGATGTTCAGGGAACACGGCGACCTTTCATCCCTCTGAGTACGCGTCAGGATGAGGAAAGGTTGCCTGAACCCTCCACCTTGGCACAAGTGCAGTGGGGAGCAGCTGTGGCACCTCCCTTGTGCCGAGGGGTGCTTGGCTGGCTGAGGGTCCCTGGGATCTGCCAGTGGGGTGGCAGGGAGCCCCCAGAGCTGGCCCAGCTCTGGACCCCCAGAAGGGCATTGCCCAGCAGGTCCTTCTACTCCTGCTCCCACCCAATGAAGGATCTCAGGCTGCAGGTCCCCTCCTGCCATGGGCTGTGTCCCACAGGCCAATGCTCTGCCTGGTGGGGGGACTCCCAAAACCTCCTGCACTCAGTGAAGTCGGGGCAAGTAAGCTTCGTGCTGCCTGTGCCAAGCCAGGGGCTCGTGGGGAGATGTAGCTCTCCGCGATGGAGGTCTGGGGAGCTCCAGGGCAGAGGTGACAGGCTCTGGTCACCAGGTCCTCCCTGTAGACACCGAATTTGGCTGTGGCAAGGTGGCCTCAGCACTGCTGGCCACAGCCCACTTGGCTGCCCTGCATGCAGCATCCCGAAGGCCCTTAGGAGATGCTAGGACCAGAACATCCAGGTCTTCCCCATCCCTGCGCCAGAGGAGCAGACCCAGCTGGCTCCCTCTGCGGTGCCGAGGTTTAGGGGGCTCTGTAGGGCCCCTTCCTGCTGACACCGAGCTGCTGGCCTGGGGACAGGGACAGGGTCTAGCATGGAGCTTTGACACCACCACAGCCCAGCACCCCCACCCCTCCCAGCTCGACGGGACCGCAGTGGGGACTGCAGGAGCTAGCAGAGGGGTCGCGGCAGGGGCTCAGCAGGGCTGGGACCCCGCTATCTGCTGGGCACACGCAGCCAGGGTGGCTCTGGCCCCGATAAGGACGGGGTGTGGAGCACCGCCACAGCCGGGCCGCAGGGCTGCCACCGGGGATCCCGACGGTCCCATGGGGGACTGCGAGCTCCCAGCCCCCCTCCCACCTCTCCCCGCCACGCCGGCCCCCTTCCCCCGCCCGCCGCTCCTCACCGCGGCCCCCGGGCACTCACGATGCACTCGCGGACCCTCTCGTGGAAGAGCTGCTCCCGCACGGCCAGCGCGTCCTGCTCCACAGGGGCCATGCTGCGGCCAGCATGGCAGGGCCGGGCGGAGCTGCCGGGGGCAGGGGCAGGACGGCAGGGCCGGTACCTCACGCCGGTACAGCTCTCCGGTACCGCCGGGAATCGCCGCTCTGAGCCCGTCGGGTCCAGCCCAGCGCCGCCGTGAGGCGAGGCCCCGCCCCTCCCGTGGCCCCGCCCCCGCGTCCGGTCCCCGTTCCCCGCGGCCTGAAAGGGCCCGGCCCCGCCCCCTGCCGCCCATTGGCTCCGGGGCTTGAATGAGGCGAAGGTCATTGGTCGAAGAGCGGCGCGGCGCGCACTGATTGGCTGAGCGCCCGCGCCCCGCTCCCACGGGGCAGCGGCCCCAGCGCAGCCCCCCGGGATTAGGCGCAGGGATGGAGCTAATCCTGGGACACAGCTAATCCCAGGCGCGTTAATCCCGGGGACGCACGGGGGGCAGGGCAGGGCTTCCGAGCGCTGAGGGCACCGGGCAGGGCATGGCCTCCCTGGGGGATCGTCCAGCAGCACCCATGGTGAGGCCCCACCCTGTGGCACCCAGGGATGGGGGGGCTTCATCCCCGCAGGGAGCAGAGCAGGGAAGGGCTGGCCAGTGCCAGCTCGGGGAGCAGCAGTACGGTGCCAGCTGCCTCACTGGGCACAGACAATAGAGACAGTCTGTTCCCATGGGACGGGGCCAGCCCGCCCGGGTGAGAGCAGGCGCTGACACAGAGGGTTTGTATCCGACACAGTGTAGCTTCTCTTAAAGCCTTTTATTCACAGACACGGTACAGACACATGGAAAATCTGCATGATCACATCCGAGAGGGCAGCGTACCCACTGGCCGAGCCCACGGGGCCAAACCCCACCCAGTGCACAAGGAAGCTCAAGTGTTTGAAGCAGACATTTCATGGACATGCGACATCGACAGAAGGAACCCAGCACTTAGTATTCCTCCCCTTCTTCCTCTCCCTCCCCTTCCACAGAATCCACTCCCACCTCCTCATAATCCTTCTCCAGGGCAGCCATATCCTCACGGGCCTCCGAGAACTCCCCCTCCTCCATGCCCTCCCCCACGTACCAGTGCACGAACGCACGCTTCGCGTACATCAGGTCAAACTTGTGGTCCAGGCGCGCCCAGGCCTCGGCGATGGCCGTGGTGTTGCTCAGCATGCACACGGCGCGCTGCACCTTGGCCAGGTCGCCCCCGGGCACCACCGTGGGTGGCTGGTAGTTGATGCCCACCTTGAAACCAGTGGGGCACCAGTCCACAAACTGGATGCTACGCTTGGTCTTGATGGTGGCGATGGCGGCATTGACATCCTTGGGCACCACGTCCCCGCGGTACAGCAGGCAGCACGCCATGTACTTGCCGTGCCGTGGGTCACACTTGACCATCTGGTTGGCCGGCTCAAAGCAGGCGTTGGTGATCTCAGCCACTGAGAGCTGCTCATGATAAGCCTTCTCAGCAGAGATGACAGGGGCATAGGTGGCCAGCGGGAAGTGGATGCGAGGGTACGGCACCAGGTTGGTCTGGAATTCTGTCAGGTCGACGTTCAGGGCTCCGTCAAAGCGCAGGGAGGCTGTGATGGAGGACACGATCTGGCTGATGAGGCGGTTGAGGTTGGTGTAGGTGGGACGCTCGATGTCCAGGTTGCGGCGACAGATGTCGTAGATGGCCTCGTTGTCCACCATGAAGGCACAGTCGGAGTGCTCCAGGGTGGTGTGGGTGGTGAGGATGGAGTTGTAAGGCTCCACCACAGCCGTGGAGACCTGTGGGGCTGGGTAGATGGAGAACTCCAGCTTGGACTTCTTGCCGTAGTCGACAGAGAGACGCTCCATGAGCAGGGAGGTGAAGCCAGAGCCGGTGCCACCACCAAAGCTGTGGAACACCAGGAAGCCCTGCAGCCCTGTGCACTGGTCAGCCTGCAAGGTGGAGAGGAAAACAAGACCAAACTGTCAGTAATTCTGAACTTCAGCTGCTACTGACTTGCCCAGGAAAGCACATATTTTCCCCAAGCATCTCAGGCCTTCAGGTCAACTGTGCCAGCTTTGCTTCCAGCCAAAGCACCCTGTGATTCGGCATGACCTGCCCTCAGGGAAAGGGACCCCTCCCTGCAGGGATTTGGGGACACTCAGCTGCTTCCTCCTACAACCCCAGCAATCTGCTTGACAGAAGGGAGAATGCACTAGAGCCACCCCAGCAAGAGTTAAATTCTCGGCACAGCTGCTCATAAGCAGTTGATCAAGCAGGATCAGAGTCCAGATCAAGGAGAAACCTCACATGACCTTAAAAAAGGGATGAAATAAGGTTTTCCCAGGGACAGAGATGACCCAGAATCCCAAAAGCCCCATTGCAACCCTGGCACATGCCACCCTTAGGGGCACATCCTGGCCTGGCAGGGTTGAAGAGCCCTGAGAAAAGGGATTCAGCCCAAGGGGATGGGAAGGGGCTGATCCTGATCTCCACTTAAGAGGATCCAGACCCCATAGGGAGCCTGGACATGCTGCAGGCTGACACAAGATTGAGAACAAATCCATCCGGACCCTGGAGGCACAACCTGGGCCCACCAGGAAGGCAGCAAGTCCCCACAGGAACAGCCCCACCGTTTACCCCAAAGTGCTGACGGGCTGAGAATGACCTGCCCAGGGACACCTGGAGCTTCCCTTTGTCCCCAGGTCCCCCGCAGGGATGGACCCACCCCAGCAGACCCCACAGCACGCTCACCAGCTTGCGGATCCGGTCAAGGACCAGGTCGATGATCTCCTTCCCGATGGTGTAGTGCCCGCGGGCATAGTTGTTGGCCGCATCCTCCTTGCCCGTGATCAGCTGCTCGGGGTGGAAGAGCTGCCGGTACGTCCCTGTGCGCACCTCATCTGCAGGGAGACACAGCCCCGGGCCCCGTGAGCACCCAGCGCCCACTCCCAGCGCCCGCCACACCCACAGCCCCACACCGAGCGCTCACCGATCACCGTGGGCTCCAGGTCCACGAACACGGCCCGGGGCACGTGCTTGCCGGCCCCCGTCTCGCTGAAGAAGGTGTTGAACGAGTCGTCCCCCCCGCCGATGGTTTTGTCGCTGGGCATCTGCCCGTCGGGCTGGATGCCGTGCTCCAGGCAGTACAGCTCCCAGCAGGCATTGCCGATCTGCACGCCCGCTTGGCCCACGTGGATGGAGATACACTCGCGCTGTGGGGGCACACGGCACAGGGTCACCCCTTTTGTCCTCTCTTTGTCCCGCCCCAGCACCCACTGGGCTGTCACCAAGCTGGGAAGGGTCCCTCCCAGAGGCTGGATGGGGTTAGATCCTAACTACATGCACCCACTGTGCTGGGTCTGGGGGTGAACCCACTGTGCTCAGCTCCGGTGGTCCCATCGTGCTCCCACCCCCAGGAGCTGACACCCTGCATCAATTGTTGCCATTCACCCTACCACCCCCACAGAGCCAGGAATTGGCGTTCTCCAGGGTTATTTCTGGTGCCCACTATTCCCAGTCCCCTCCATCCCCGGCTCTCATGCAGACAAGGGCACCTCACACCCTTCTCCCCATTACCCAAACCCCAGTTGTGCCCTAGTGTCACCCCAACCACAGGCTGAGCTTCGCTAGGGTCACCCACGATCCGAGGAGGGAGCTGTGGGTGACACCCGTGTTTGGGAACAGTCTGGAGCCACCTGTGGGCAGAGCCCCGGGGGTCCCGCCACCCTGCAGCTGCCACCATCTGCTCCCAAATGGCGCCCAGGGAGGACATTTTCCAGCCCGGCAGCCTGGGCAGGGCGAGGTCGGGAGGAGGAGGAGGAAGAGGAGGAGGAAGCTCAGCGCAGCAGCGGGGCCGAGACTGCACCAGCTGACACGAAACCGCGGGGATGGGCCGATGGCGTCACCCCCGGGGGGTCGCGCACATTCCGGCCGCTCCCTGCCCCGCACCACCTGCTCCCGCGCGTTCCTCGCACCGGGGGCGGGGGAGCCCCGGGTTTGGGGGAGATCTGGAGCGGAGGGTGACCCGCGAGATTTCCCCCAGGAACCATGGAGCGGGAACGGCCTCACGGGCTCGGGTTGGGGGGCAGAAAAAAGGGAACCTCATGCCCTAGGGAGGGGTGAGGCTGGGGGTGCCCAGGGCTGGATTTAGGGGGGAAGGGTGAGAATGCGGAGGGGCGGGGCTGTGGCCCTGGCGGGGGGCGGGGCTGTGCCCCCGCCGCGCGCCTTCCCGCGCGCGGGAACGGTAACGGTCGGGCTGACCCCGCCCCCACCGGTGGGCTCCTGGAGACCACGTGCGACCACCCCAGCAGTGCCGTGATGCCCCCAGGGGGGCTCCCTTCATCAAGGCCCTCACCCTCTGTCCCTGCTCAACACCCGCAGCCCCTGCGCTACCCACCCACCGCTCCTACTGTACACCCCATCCCCTCCCAATTTTCCATTCGTTCCCCCCACCCTTATATCACCCAGCCCGATTTCCCACCCCTCGATGTCTCCCCCCGCCACTCCTTCTCCCTCCTCTCCCACGCACTCATTCTGCCCCAATTCCCCGCGCCCCCCCAGCTCCAGCCCTTCTCCCCCTCCACCCTCCCAAGCCGCGGGCCCGTCCCCCTCCTTTCTCCGGGCCCGTCCCCTCACCATGGCTGCGGCTTGGTTACTCGTCCCGACAAGCAAGGAATCGACGCAAGTACCAGCTACCGCCGCCCCCGGGCGCCCCCCTATATACCGGCCCGGGGGCGGGCCGAGCGTCCCCGCCCCGCCCTCCTATTGGCCGCGGTGCCCGTCCATCACAGCGATCTCGCCGCGGATTGGCTGAGACACGTGGCGTGCTCCGCCTCCTCCGCCCTCCGTGCTGCGGGGCTTGGGGGGGCGGGGGGGACCCTCCCGCCGCGGGGTGCAGCCCCCCTCCACCCCCCCGGTTTGCGAAGGGCCCCCCGTACGGAGTGCGGGGTACGGGGGGTCTGACCTTCCCGTGGTTCTCAGCCCCCCCGGTACTGCGTTTGCCGCGTAGGATGGGGGGGGCACAGCCGTTCCCGCCCGCCCCCCCTCCCGCCGCCGCCGCCCCTCCCGCCCGGTGCGGCTCCGCTGCGGAGAAAAACTGCGACATGGGGGGGGCGGCACGTGCTGCCGCGCCCGGTGTCCCCCCCGTCCCCAGGTTGTTAATCGGCTTCTCCGAACGGACCCCCCCGCCCCATCTGCACCGCCCAGCCCCCCGCCCCGGCTCATTTGCACCCCGGGGGTCCCTCCCAGACCATCTGCAGCCTGCGGAGCCCCCTCCCCCTCCAGCACCCCCCGGCCCATCTGCACCCCTGAATTCCCCCCCCCCCAGTCCATCTGCATCCCCCGGCCCCTCCCAGCCCATCTGCACCCCTGGATCCCACTGCGATGGGGGGGGGCTGGTGGGGTGGACCCCACTTTTCAGGGTGGGGTTTCTCTCAGCCATGCCCGCAGCACGGAGGGTCCCCCCCACACCCTCTCCGCCTTCTATGGGGACCACCGTGACGGCCATAAAACAGGGGTCCCACTGTGCCCCCCAACTTGGAGCAGCTCCCCGCCCCGCTCTGACGCCACCGAGAGCACCGTGGGGAGCCAAGGGGGGGCCACCACCACCCCCCACCTAATCCCCGGAGCTATTTGCACCCAATAATCCGCCTTCCTGTTTTGCCAAGAGCTTTGCGGAACACCCAGCGGCCCCTTCGGCAGCGCACGCTGCCAGGGGGGGCCCGCATTCCCTCCCGCCCCACCGGAGCCACCCCAGGCCGGGGTCACCCTCCGGCTGAGAGCACCCCGGGGTGGCGGGGCTGGCGCGGCAGCATCCGCCGCAGCTGCACTGCAGCGGTGACGTGGCTCCCCCGCCATTTGCCTCGGTGGCCGCGTGGCCGCAAGCCCGCTCCGTTCCCACCGGCAAGGAAGGGGTGCATCCTCCCCGCCCCCCCCCATCCTGCCCGCTCCGGGCTCCCCTCCCCATCTCAGTGTGGGGGTCCCGGATGGCGCTTGGGGGTCAGCTCTGGTCCCGGTTCTGTTTGTCGGTGTTTATGGAGGGGTGGGGGTGTTCCCGGGGGGGTCGTCACCCGCCCCCCCCCAAACCAGATTCCCTGCGCATCACGTCACCGCTGGAATGATGTTTCCATAGTGGTTTGGGTCGCCCAAAGAATCGCCGGCAAAAGGAGGTTTAATATTAAAGTGAAAGTGCGACAAAATTCACTGGCAACTTCCCTCTATGACTCACTCGATAGTGAAAGGCCACAGAGAGAAGTGGGGCTAAAATTTAAAATCAATCAAGCTAAAACTCAACTTGGCTGAAAACGAGCTAAGGGAAGGCTGGGAATGGGAAAAGAATGATAAGGATAAAATAGAATAATGGAGATCCTCCCTCACACAGAGCAGAGTAAGCTGGGGATGGGAAAAGAATGATAAGGTTAAAATAGAATAATGGAGATCCTCCCTCACACGGGGCAGAATGGACACCTCCACCCTGTCATCAAACTGAGCCCTGGGCTTGACCAACAGTTTAAGCCTAAAGGTTTAACAGCACTTAAACTTAATCCAGATATTAATTTAAATAATTTAACCAAACATCCATACAGAATCTACTATAGGCACAATATTAACTCACAGGCCTATTTTATTTATGAATATAAAGTGCTTAAGAATCTGAGAGCAACATTCCTAGCACGTTTTCTTTAGAGTATTCACCCTTGTACACATACATACCTGAAAAGTATGTACAGTTGTAAATTCCTGTGAAAAATTCACCTTGAGTTTGGTATTGACATCAGTGCCTTTGTGTCTTCTCAGCAGGCCAAGGATTGAGCCCTGACTTCTGGTGGATCGGCCCAAGCTCTGTTGTTCATCCTCTGAGAATCCCAAACTTGTCCCTGAGAGTTATCCTATCTGCTGTGGTCCAGGTGAGCTTAGGGGGTCTCACTCAGGAACTGCTGGTTATAATATTGCAAGTGTTGGCTTTAGTCATCCATATTTTCTATCCTGGCTACAATTTGGAGCAGGAATTTCCTTTGAGAGTTCAATAATAAACATATTGCCACACTTGGGTTGTTCTCCAGGCGAGAAAAATTCGCTCCTAAGGCTGTTCCTTAAAATCCAGGCATTGGTTTGACAGCACAAGTTCCTGGGAGCCAACAGTGGTGCTGATAAACTCATCAAGACCTAGCCTGAGCTCATAGTGCAGCCCAAAGAGGGAGGGGTGCATCACACAGGGGTCCCCCCCACACCCCCACCTGCAGCGTCCGCTCGAGTTTCACTCTGCGTTCAACTTCCCCTTCATTATTTATCCCTGCAGGGAGCCATGAGGCAGCAGCAAAAGGGAGGGCAAAGAGGCTCCCCCCATTCAGGGGGGCTACTACTGCATTCCCCCCTCCCCCCCATGACTGGGACCAGCAGGGCCAACCCCTCATCTGTGCAAGAGGAGCCAGAGGGGCTTCAGGACACACTGTGGGGGGCGTTGGGGGAGCCTTGTGTATCCCCAGCACAATGCAAGGAGCCCTCTCATCCCCAGAACTCCCACCTGCAGTGGGCAGAATATCCATTCCCCACCCCCAGGGCAATGCAGCCCCTCCTCTTCCCAGGAGGAGGAGGCAGCAGAGATACCAAAGACTTCTGCCAAACTGGGGGGGCTTCAGGGACTTCCAGACCCCTAAAGTGCTCACTTGGCTCCTTGTCCTAAGAAAACCCAACCCCCTCCGCTTCCCCAACCCTTGGGGTGGGGGTACAACACAAGCCCAGCAGGATGAGGAGGGAGCATGGGTTTGGGGTGACCAGTCCAGGGGGGTCTGTAGGATGCTGAGCACAGCACAACCCCCAGCACATGCTCAGGGACAGGGTGGAGACCCTGGGTACAGGCAGGGACTGCGGGGCCATGTCATGTGCTGGTGGGGACAGTGTCAAAGCCAGGGAGGGACATCATCACAGGGAGTGAAGACACCAGAGCCAGGGTAAGACAGGGAATGCTTTTTATTCAGACCCACAGGAGGGGACGGGTGGGTCCGTCACAGACTTTTCCATTGAAGCACAGACCATTGACAGGACAGACCGCGGCGCACACACTGCTACAGACCCCGCAGGGTCTTCAACTAGTTTATGTTCCCTGTTCGAGCAGCACCCTTGTGAATTTAGTACTCCTCCCCTTCCTCCTCTCCCTCCCCTTCCACAGAATCCACCCCCACCTCCTCATAATCCTTCTCCAGGGCAGCCATATCCTCACGGGCCTCCGAGAACTCCCCCTCCTCCATGCCCTCCCCCACGTACCAGTGCACGAACGCACGCTTCGCGTACATCAGGTCAAACTTGTGGTCCAGGCGCGCCCAGGCCTCGGCGATGGCCGTGGTGTTGCTCAGCATGCACACGGCGCGCTGCACCTTGGCCAGGTCTCCCCCGGGCACCACCGTGGGCGGCTGGTAGTTGATGCCCACCTTGAAACCAGTGGGGCACCAGTCCACAAACTGGATGGTGCGCTTGGTCTTGATGGTGGCGATGGCGGCGTTGACATCCTTGGGCACCACGTCCCCGCGGTACAGCAGGCAGCACGCCATGTACTTGCCGTGCCGTGGGTCACACTTGACCATCTGGTTGGCCGGCTCAAAGCAGGCATTGGTGATCTCAGCCACTGAGAGCTGCTCATGGTAAGCCTTCTCAGCAGAGATGACAGGGGCATAGGTGGCCAGCGGGAAGTGGATGCGAGGGTACGGCACCAGGTTGGTCTGGAATTCTGTCAGGTCGACGTTCAGGGCTCCGTCAAAGCGCAGGGAGGCTGTGATGGAGGACACGATCTGGCCTATCAACCTGTTCAGGTTGGTGTAGGTGGGACGCTCGATGTCCAGGTTGCGGCGACAGATGTCGTAGATGGCCTCGTTGTCCACCATGAAGGCACAGTCGGAGTGCTCCAGGGTGGTGTGGGTGGTGAGGATGGAGTTGTAAGGCTCCACCACAGCCGTGGAGACCTGTGGGGCTGGGTAGATGGAGAACTCCAGCTTGGACTTCTTGCCATAGTCGACAGAGAGACGCTCCATTAGCAGGGAGGTGAAGCCAGAGCCGGTGCCACCACCAAAGCTGTGGAACACCAGGAAGCCCTGCAGCCCTGTGCACTGGTCAGCCTGCAAGGAGAGACAAGGTGGGGGGACATGTTTACTCCAGGCAGCAGAAGTTACTCCTTCCTCTCTGTGGCCTCACAAGGACATCTGGGGGCTTTCCAGGGGCAGAGCAGGAGCCCGCGGGATGGGGGGCAGGGTGGACCGACTCCGTCTGTTGCCCACTGACTCATGGTGAATCACCAAGGGAAGCCACTTGGCCTCTGGGGTGGGACAGTGGTCAGAGGTGGCTCATAAGGCAGCAAATGCCACCAGCTCGGCAGGAGAATCAGGACCAGTTTAGGCACCGGGGACTGTCACGGCCACATGACTCTGGGAGGGACCAGCTCGGGGCTGCCCGTCCCCAGCGCATGCAGCTGGACTCGGCCACGTCAGGAGCCAAGAGGAAACAAAGAGGGAATTGCCGAGCTCAGCACCGGCGGCGCCCGGGGGCTGCGGCGCTGTGGAGCGGCTCCAGCTCCAGCTGCGCCGCGTCCCGCTGCCGGCCAATGGCAGCCACTGCACAACAGGATTAACATTAATTAATAAATTAAATCTAAACCCAGCCCAGCGAGTCTGGAGGGGAGAGCGAGACAGAATGGAGGCTTTGTCCTCGCTCGCCACCTGCACCCCCAGCGCCCCTACCAGCTTGCGGATGCGGTCAAGGACCAGGTCGATGATCTCCTTCCCGATGGTGTAGTGCCCGCGGGCATAGTTGTTGGCCGCATCCTCCTTGCCCGTGATCAGCTGCTCGGGGTGGAAGAGCTGCCGGTACGTCCCTGTGCGCACCTCATCTGCAGGGAGACACAGCCCCGGGCCCCGTGAGCACCCAGCGCCCACTCCCAGCGCCCGCCACACCCACAGCCCCACACCGAGCGCTCACCGATCACCGTGGGCTCCAGGTCCACGAACACGGCCCGGGGCACGTGCTTGCCGGCCCCCGTCTCGCTGAAGAAGGTGTTGAACGAGTCGTCCCCCCCGCCGATGGTTTTGTCGCTGGGCATCTGCCCGTCGGGCTGGATGCCGTGCTCCAGGCAGTACAGCTCCCAGCAGGCATTGCCGATCTGCACGCCCGCTTGGCCCACGTGGATGGAGATACACTCGCGCTGTGGGGGCACACGGCACAGGGTCACCCCTTTTGTCCTCTCTTTGTCCCACCCCAGCACCCACTGGGCTGTCACCGAGCTGGGAAGGGTCCCTCCCCCGGGCTGGATGGGGTCAGATCCTGCCCGGACACACCCATTGTTCGGGGTCTGGAGGTGCACCCAGTGCAGAGGGTCCCATCCTGTCATGTGTCCATCACCCCTGGCACCCTGCCTGCCGGGAGATGGGGAGCTCAGCACTTGTGGCTCATCCTGTCCTGAGGGACTGGGACTGCACCCATGGTGAGACAGGGAGCCCCGGGGTGCCATCCTGCTCCACCCTGCCCCGGTGAGACTCAGCAAAGCCCCAGGGTGGCTCAGCACCAGGGACTCCTCCTGCCCACCCGGGTCCCACTTGAAGCACGGCCACGCCCAGTATGGGACTGGGGGCCCCCATTCTGCTGTGCTTCATCCTCTGGTGCGGGATAGGGTGCTCAGCACCGGGGGACCCATTCCGCCCTGCCCACCCCACACCGGCGACCCTTTCTTCCCCGTTAAACCGGGGCCACGCCCAGCGCAGGCTGAGGGCTCAGCACGGAGGCGGCGGGGGGGGGGAGAGAGGGTCTGTCCTGTCCGGTTTAACGGGAGCCACGCCCAGTGACAGACGATGGCTCGGTACCGAGAGATGGGGGGCCCGATCCTGTCCCTTCCAACCAGTGCCACGCCCAGCCAGGGCTTAGCGCCGGGGACACATCCTGCCCGGTTTAATGGGAGCCACGTCTAGTTCAGGCTCAGGGTTTGGTCCCGGGGAACCATCCTGCTGGCTTTATCTATAGCCACCCCCGACAGGAGCTCAGTGCTGGGATCCCATCCTGCTCTGTTTAACGGGAGCCACTCCAGGTACAGGCTCGGGGCTCGGTCCCGGGGGTCCCATCTTGCCCGGTTTAACGGGAACCACGCCCGGTGCGGTACCGTGGATCAGCGCCAGGGATCCATCCTGGCCGGTTTAACGGGAACCACGCCCTATGGAAGCTCAGGACTGGGTCCCGGGGGTCTCATCCTGCCTGGTTTAACGGGAGCCACGCCCTATGGAAGCTTAGTGCTAAGTCCTGGGGGTCCCATCCTGCCCGGTTTAACGGGAGCCACGCCCGCTGCGGGGTCGGGGCTCGGTCTCGGAGGAGGCAGAAAGACCCCTCCAGGCCCGTTTAACGGGAGGTACTCTCAGGGCTGGGTCCCGGACGACACATTTTACTCGGTGTAACGGGAGCCACGCCCGGAACGGGATGAGTCCCGGAGCCGAGGGCTCGTTCCGGGGCGGGAGGGGGGGGGGGGGAATATGACGATAAGGAGCCCCTGAGAACGGAGATCAGGGGGCTTGGGGACCAGGGACAACGGCGAGACAGGGACCGGGGGAGGATGAAAACCGGAGACTACGACGGGAGGGTGGGGCTTGGGACCGGGTAAAACCACGGATCCGGGGGATGGGGGGGGATGGAACCGGCGGGAATGGGAACGGGGGACAACGGGAATAGGGACTGTGGGAATAGGGACAAGGGCGGTCCCGACCCCCCCGCACCCCCCTCACCATGGCGGCGGTCGGTCCGGGGCGGTCTCACAGCCCGACGCTGAGGCGGTCGATGTAAGAGGCGCGGCGGAGCGCGGGGCTCGGTGCGGGGCTTTATAGCGGCGGCGGGGCGGGGCGAAGCGGGGCGGGCGACGGGGCCGGGGGGGCGGTGGGGCCGGCGGCGGCGGCGGCCATTGGTCGCCCGGAATGAGGTAATGCCCCCCCGCAGCCGCAGACAAAGGCCGGGCGGTACGGGGGGGGAGCCCGGGGGCTGCGGCGGCCACGGCCCGGCCCCGCCGTTGGCTCCCGCCCGCCGCCGGAGGGGCCCCGGCTGTGTCCTTGGCACCGTCCCTGCCACGCCCCGGTCCCCGGTCTTGGCTGAGCCAGCGGTCACGCTCGGGTCCCCATCCCACGGTCCCCATGCCCCCATCCCCCAGGTCCCGCCGTTGTCCCTCATCCCGGTCCCCCACCGCCGTGAATGGGTCTCTCGGTCCCGGCTTCCCGTTACGCTGGGTAGGACAACGCCCTGGTCCCCATCCCCGGTGATGCAGCCGTCCCCCTTGTCTGGCCACTGCCCTAGCTCCCGGTTATCCTTGGCCACACCCTGGTCCCTGTCCCCAGCCACCCTGTTGTCCCCATCCCTTGTCACACTCCGGTCCCCATTCCCAGCCAAGCCACGCCCTGGTCCCCATCCTCAGGGACGCTGTTCTCATTCCTGGACAAGCCTCTGTCCCCATGTCCAGGGACACTGTCCCCATCCCTGGCCGTGTCACAGTGCCCTGGTTCTCGGCCACGTCCCTGCCATGGCCCTGTGCCTATCCCGGCCCTTTTCCTGCCGTGCCCAGCCCTTCCAGCGCCTCTTTGTCTGCTCGGGCAGTGGGAACCAGCGCTGCGGGGCCCAGCCGGGGGGGAAAAACTCATCCCCCCGGGCAGCTGGGGACGAGCAGGGCCGGAGGGCTGAGGGACAGTGGGAGGGCACAGGGGACAAAAGCCCCCAGGGCAGTTATGGGCTGGGGGCTCTGACCAAGCAGCAGCTGCTGGGCGGCAGCTGGTGGTTGGGACACAGCTGGGACAGCAGGACACGCATCCCATGGCCACCGCTCCATCTGCTGCAGCCCCTGCACGGCCACCAGCCCCACAGTCCTGGGGTTTCCCTCCTCCTGGGGGGGTTCCCCCTCCTGTTTGTTCCTGGAAAGCCCAGAGAGGCTGGGGGGTTGTCTCCTCAAGGCAGGAGGTGCTGGGGAGCTCAGTTCCTGCAGAGGAGTGACCCCACACCACATCCATGGCCCCAGCTGCTGCAGGTGGAGCTGCCAGGACGTCCCCCCAGCTGAGAAATCACTTTTTTTTTCTTTTTTTCTTTCTTTCTTTCTTTTTCTTTTTTTTCTTTTTTTTTTTTGGTGTTTCCCACATTATGCAGATTTCTGGGCAGATCTAAGGTTCCCACGTCCCTGCTGCCAGCCCCGTGTCCCCACCACCATCCCCATGTTCCTGCTGCCAGCCCCGTGTCCCCACTGCCAGCCCCATGCCCCTGCTGGCACCCTGGTTTTTGGGGTGCTGCTGGGGCTGCAGGGCTGCAGACAAAGAGGAGATGAGATTTGGGCATCGCCCGCCAGAACAAAGGAGCAGGTGGCCCCGGCTTTGCTGAGTGGAGAAAAACTGGGAAATTTGGCTCCCACCAGGCTGGTCCCCATGGCAAATGGATGTTTTGAGGCACCCTCACCCCAAAGCACCCCAGCCCCCACTCTGGGTCCATTCCTGCATGAGAAACATTTCCTGCCTTTGTCCCCCTACAGTCCCAAGTGCTCAACACTAGCGTGGGGTCAGTCAGGGTGTCCCCATTGTGTCCCTAAGGCCAGGGGCTCACAGCAGCCCCCTGACTCGGGGACCACTCTCCAAGCTAAGGAGGGTCCCCACCCCTGCTATTGCCCTGAGCTGTGAGCAGGAGGTGCCTCACAGGGCAGGGGGTGGCTCAGCCCCTCTGGGTGATGTGGGGTGTAGGGTGAGGGGCACTGGGTGCTCTGGTCCCACTGGTGCCCCCCAGCCCCCTCCCATCTCCTCGGCTATGGAAGACCACACGTCCTGCACCGACTGCTGCCAGGCAACTGGTGGGGTTGCTAGGAGACCGGTTGCTAGGAGATGGGCTGGGACCCCCCTGCATCCCCCCTCCCCAACATCCATCCCGGGCCTGGTGGGCGGGGGGTTGCAGGGAGAGAAGGCTGAGTTCCCACCACTGCCTGGCCTTGTTGTCACATTGGGGCACCATCCTGGGGACCCCCAGTGCCTCACCCCACTCTGCTGGGAGTAAGGCACCATCCTTGGGACCCCCAGTGCCTCACCCCATTCTGTTGTGTGTGTTGCACTATCCTGGGGACCCCCAGTGCCTCACCCCACTCTGCTGTGGGTGAGGCACCATCCTGGGGACCCCCAGTGCCTCACCCCACTCTGCTGTGGGTGGGGCACCATCCTGGGGACCCCCAGTGCCTCACCCCACTCTGCTGTGGGTGAGGCACCATCCTGGGGACCCCCAGTGCCTCACCCCACTCTGCTGTGGGTGGGGCACCATCCTGGGGACCCCCAGTGCCTCACCCCACTCTGCTGTGGGTGGGACACCATCCCCAGGACCCCCAGTGTATGATCACTGTGCTGTGCCAAGGTGGGGTACACAGGCCCGGGGGTTCCCTACTGCACCCTGCCATGGAGGTCACCAGCCCTGGGCCCCCCCAGTATCCAACCCCAGTGTGTGCCAGCGTGGGGGGGTCTGGCACAGCTCCCAGCCTCCCCCCCCACCCTGTACTTCCCATTCCTCTGTGCTCTGTTGACTGTTGGTAGCAACGCAGTGGCTCCTGGTGACGGTTGCTGTCCCCCCCCGCCATGTCCACCCCCCTGGTGGCACTGGGTGCGACAGACCCTCGACCCCTCTGGCGTCCCCTCTGTCTGTACAGAGTCCCCACGGCTGCTCCCACCCGGGCTGGGGCAACTTGGGGGCTCCCAGAGCTGGCATCTCATCCTGCGTGGGCTGATTCTTGTCTGCTGGACTCCTGCCCGTGGCACAGATGAGATTCCCAGCCTCCCCCAGTTTGGGCCCTTCCTGGAGATCCCAAATCGGTGACCTCGAACCCCACGACTGGGACACACCGTCTGCAGGAACCAAGGGGTCTCAGCCCCACCAGGGGCTGTCATGGCTCATGAATGACATCCCAGACACAGGCTGCTGCTATTTTTAGCCTGTTTTCCCGCAGAACTCAGCTCTGTCTGTCTGTCCGTCCGCTGCCACCATCGATGTGACAGGTTCATTCAGATGGAGAGACAGGGCACCTCGGGGGGGTGCTGCTTCTCTCCGGGGTGCCGGATGAGGCCGTGGGATGGTGGAGGGGCCCCGCCGCCCCTCGGCTGGCCCATGGTGGCACCGGGGGGGGGCTGGACCGCGGAGGGGTGGCCCCCATCCCTCCCGCGCCCTCTCCCCACCCGAAGGGCAGAGGGAAAGACCCTCCAACCCCAGCGCTGGGGGCAACGAGTGACCGCATTCCCTACGGGAGGAAGCGGGGGGTGTCACCGGTGTTCCCGCAGCCTGGGTGTCCCGATGCCCCCTCCCGCCCCCCCGCAACCCCTCCCGGCTCTGAGGGAGCCACAACAAAAGGGACACTCAGCCCCGGGAAGGGGGGGGCACTGCGGGGGGCAGGGGGAGCAGCGGAACGCGCAGGGGAGGCACTCGTGGGGTGCGGGGGGCTGCGGGCGCGCTGCCCGTGGGGAGGGGGCTGCGGCACCGCCTGCGTGCGGGGCGGTTCCGCAATGCGGCAAAGACGGCAATAAAGGAGCGGGGCGGTGGCGGGGTGGGGGTGAGGTGGGAGAGACCCTGCCGTCAGGGGGATTCGCGCTCGGCCCGGCCCCCTAAAGCATCTCCTGACCCCCAGCAGGGCTCCGGAGCCGCGGTGGTGGGGTCTCGGAGGGTTCTGGTGGCATCGGGGGCTCAAGAGTGGGCGTTGCTGGGGCAGCAGCCACCCCGGCCCTGGGTGTGTGCCAGCACCGAGGATGTACCCAGGGAGGGGAGACACACCGGAGTGCTCCGGGAGGGGAGGGACACTGAGCTGCCGAGGGTGTGAGGGGACACAGGGTGCCCAGGAAGTGGGGGGGACATCGAGGTACCCGGGGAGGGGAGACACACTCAAGGTGTGAGGGGACACTGGGGGTGCTCAGGGAGTGGGGGGGACACTGGAGTGCTCAGGGGCGGGGGGGAACACTGAGGTTCTCCGGGGCGTGAGGGGATATGGGGGTGCCTAGGGACTGGGGGGACAGCACGGTGCCCAGGGAGTGGGGGGTCTGTGATTCTGTCTCGGGGCCAGCCCCCTGTCCCCATGCTGTCCCAAACCCCTCTCTGGCCTTCGGAACGCGACTCCTACCCGCTCCAAACCAAGCCAGAGCGGGGGAGGCGGGGTGGGACAGGGCACTGCACCCCGGGGGTGGGCGTGGGATGCTCCCCCCGCCCCGTCCGTCCTGCCCCACAGGAATTGCCCCGCGTGGGTTCCCCCGAGGAGCAGCCCCAGGGCTGGCAGGGAACAGGGCGGTGGCGGGCACAGGAGCCGGCGCGACGGGAGCCCGCGGGGCTTCCCACGGGACCGGGACCGGGATGGGGACGGGGGCGCGGACAAGGATTACCGAACCCCCGAGGCCTCCAGCCCAGGCGGGGCCGGGGCGCTCCCTGGGCAGATGCAGCACCTGAGGCTGCGACCGTGGGGTTCAGGGATCCTTCCTGGCTCTGACTGAGTCCCCCGCCCCAATACCGCAAATCCCCCGGCCTCTAAAGCCCCCCGTGAAGCCCCCCTAAAGCCCCTTCACCCCAGCGTTCCCCCGGACCCGCTGTCCCTAACGCTCTCCGACCCTTCTGACCCCCCCCAGTCACCCCCCGTGTGCCCGCCCAGCCCCACCCATCACTCGGGACCCCCAACCCTCCGCCGCTCTATCCCCGCCCCGTTCCCCACCCATAACCACGCCCATTCCCCACATTTCCCCTCCCCCTCCCCGTCCCCTCCCCGCCCCCGCCCACCGCATTCCATTCCGCTGACGTCACCGCCCACCCACCCTCGCCGACTTTCGAACCGACCAATCAGACTCGAGGCGGGGCGGGGTGGGCGTGTCCAGAGCGCCGCGTGACCCGGAGGGGCGGGGCAATGTCCCATTGGCCCCGCCCCTTTCCCCGCCCCCAACAAGCCCCGCCCCTGGGGTATATCTCGGGGGCCCCCACGGGACACCCCCCGCCTCCCTCCTCGACGGCTTCGTAACTTTTCGGGCAGTGAGCGGCCATGGTGAGGGCTGGGGGCGTGGCGCGTTCATGAGGGGCACCGCGTGGGATGGGACCCCCCGGGAGTGTGGGAAGCCCCGGGAGTGCGAGACCCCCGGAGCAGCGAGAGGAGGGTGGGTGCCGGATCCCCCCCACGCCCCCAGCAGCACGTGGGGCTGTGGTCCGGAGGGGTTGGGAGCTCCTCGCGTGTTCAGGACGTCCCGTGGTGCTGCCGAGCACTTCCTCGTCCCTGGGCAGGAGCTGAGGTGGGGGGGGCGTGTGTCCCGCAGAACTGTGGACTTCCCCCAACCGGGGGTTGCTGCCCGGGGTATTCCGATCCCCCCCGAGCTCCCTGCCAACTGCGTGTCCTGGGCTCCCGCGGAGATCCTGGACCCGTCCCCACAGTCGCCTCGGACCCCCCGTGCCACCCTCTCCTGGCTCTGTTCGCCGGGACCACGCGTGGGATTGAGTCATGACGGGGGATGGGGTGCCGATCCCATAGTCTCAGCGTGGCCAGGGCACAATGAGGAGTGGCCGCAACGGGGAAAGTCCTCCCGGTCGCCGGAGTTTGCTCCTGTCCCGGGTGGAGCTGGAGCTGGCTGCCAGCCGGGCGCCCAGAGCCGCGGTTCAGGGCTGCAGCGGGACCGTGACAAGCCGGGATTGTGCAAGGGCTGGTGGAGAAGAGTGGCTCCACATTCCGTGAGGTCTAGAAACCGAGAAGTGATGGGCAGCCCCCTGGGGGGGTTTGAAGTGTCCCTGTCCCGGTGTGATCCGTGGGTGGAGGGGACTGGAAATGGTGGGGACCGCGAATAACCCTGGGGAACCCCAATTCCCGGCTCGCGGGGGGTGGTGACATAAATGGCACCAAGCAGTGCAGGGTCTCAGCTCCCTGGGGGGCGGGCAGGATGGGACCCCCAGAGCTGAGCACCCCCTGGATCCCTGGTACCCCTGGGGCTGTGCACAGTGGTAGCTCCAGTCTGTCCCCAAACACGGGGATCCCTCCACACCTCCCTCCTCAGCTCCTGCGTGTCTCCAGCTGGAGTTTGGGATGATGCTGGGTCAGCCCAGCGCGAGCCAGGGCACAACCGAGATTTAGGGGGGCTGAGCCTGTGCCCACTGCGTTATCGCTCCATCCCTCAATGGGGAGGGTCCCACCTCCCGGGAGGGGGAGGAACGTGATCCCCGAAACTTATCCCCAATGCAATGGGTTTGGGTAGGATCTAGCCCCAGCCAGCCTGGGGGAGGGACCCTTCCCAGCTCGGTGACAGCCCAGTGGGTGCTGGGGCGGGACAAAGAGAGGACAAAAGGGGTGACCCTGTGCCGTGTGCCCCCACAGCGCGAGTGTATCTCCATCCACGTGGGCCAAGCGGGCGTGCAGATCGGCAATGCCTGCTGGGAGCTGTACTGCCTGGAGCACGGCATCCAGCCCGACGGGCAGATGCCCAGCGACAAAACCATCGGCGGGGGGGACGACTCGTTCAACACCTTCTTCAGCGAGACGGGGGCCGGCAAGCACGTGCCCCGGGCCGTGTTCGTGGACCTGGAGCCCACGGTGATCGGTGAGCGCTCGGTGTGGGGCTGTGGGTGTGGCGGGCGCTGGGAGTGGGCGCTGGGTGCTCACGGGGCCCGGGGCTGTGTCTCCGTGCAGATGAGGTGCGCACAGGGACGTACCGGCAGCTCTTCCACCCCGAGCAGCTGATCACGGGCAAGGAGGATGCGGCCAACAACTATGCCCGCGGGCACTACACCATCGGGAAGGAGATCATCGACCTGGTCCTTGACCGCATCCGCAAGCTGGTGAGCGTGCTCTGGGGTCTGCTGGGGTGGGTCCATCCCTGCAGGAGACCTGGGGACAAAGGGAAGCTCCAGGTGTCCCTGGGCAGGTCATTCTCAGCCCATCAGCACTTTGAGGCAGAGGGTGGGGCTGTCGCTGTAGGGACCTGCTGCCCCTATCTCAGCCAGAGTTAAGTTTTGCCAAGAGCAGGAGGGTGGGAAGCCCCATGCCCAGGGCAGGGGGGGCAGGACAGATGGTTTGGGTGCTGGTGCAGCACTGGTTTGACTGGTGCAGCTGCCCAAGCTCTTTGAACCTCTGGTTCCCACGCTGGGGCTGGCGCCGGGGTGGCCGGACCTGCTGCGCCGCCGGCTCCGCTCCGGGAGCTCCTGACACATCAAAGGCTGAGCTGGCTGCCCGTGGGCTCTTGTGGGATGAGCTCCTTCTGCAAACTCTTGGAAAAAGTGGGGATGAAGCCTTGGCTGACTTATTGCAGAGCCTGCTGGGGTGTCTCCCATGAGCTGGGGGACTCACTGTTCAACACCTAAGGTCAGGGCCACACCAGGCTGTCCCCCCCCCTTGGTGGTTCCTGCTCTGCTGCTGGAGCACCCCAATGATGTCCTCATGTGGCCATGGAGAGGAAGGAGCAACCTCTGCTGCCTGGAATAAACATGCCCCTCCTTGTCTCTATTGAGTGTTCCCAAATCTCTGCAGGAAGATGTCCCTTTCCCTGGACCAGGTCATACTGAATCACAGGGCCTGAGATCTGGGGACCAATATTTGCCATCCTGTGAGGAATATGTGCCTTCCTGGGCAAGTCAGTAGCAGCTGAAGTTCAGAATTACTGACAGTTTGGTCTTGTTTTCCTCTCCACCTTGCAGGCTGACCAGTGCACAGGGCTGCAGGGCTTCCTGGTGTTCCACAGCTTTGGTGGTGGCACCGGCTCTGGCTTCACCTCCCTGCTCATGGAGCGTCTCTCTGTCGACTACGGCAAGAAGTCCAAGCTGGAGTTCTCCATCTACCCAGCCCCACAGGTCTCCACGGCTGTGGTGGAGCCTTACAACTCCATCCTCACCACCCACACCACCCTGGAGCACTCCGACTGTGCCTTCATGGTGGACAACGAGGCCATCTACGACATCTGTCGCCGCAACCTGGACATCGAGCGTCCCACCTACACCAACCTCAACCGCCTCATCAGCCAGATCGTGTCCTCCATCACAGCCTCCCTGCGCTTTGACGGAGCCCTGAATGTCGACCTGACAGAATTCCAGACCAACCTGGTGCCGTACCCTCGCATCCACTTCCCGCTGGCCACCTATGCCCCTGTCATCTCTGCTGAGAAGGCTTACCATGAGCAGCTGACCGTGGCTGAGATCACCAACGCCTGCTTTGAGCCGGCCAACCAGATGGTCAAGTGTGACCCGCGGCACGGCAAGTACATGGCGTGCTGCCTGCTGTACCGCGGGGACGTGGTGCCCAAGGATGTCAACGCCGCCATCGCCACCATCAAGACCAAGCGTAGCATCCAGTTTGTGGACTGGTGCCCCACTGGTTTCAAGGTGGGCATCAACTACCAGCCGCCCACGGTGGTGCCCGGGGGAGACCTGGCCAAGGTGCAGCGTGCCGTGTGCATGCTGAGCAACACCACGGCCATCGCCGAGGCCTGGGCGCGCCTGGACCACAAGTTTGACCTGATGTACGCGAAGCGTGCGTTCGTGCACTGGTACGTGGGGGAGGGCATGGAGGAGGGGGAGTTCTCGGAGGCCCGTGAGGATATGGCTGCCCTGGAGAAGGATTATGAGGAGGTGGGGGCTGACAGCCTGGAGGGCGAGGAGGAGGGGGAGGAATACTAGTGCCTTGTCTCTTGTGTTACACTGTGGTGCTGTTCATTAAAATGGCTCTTTCCAATGTTGCCTCATTCATTGTGCTGGGACAATCTGCCTTGTGGTGACCTGGGGGGACGTCCCAGGGGCGGGGGGGCCTCGGCTGGGCTGGCTGCCTGCTCCTGCTGCCAGCTGGCACAGGGGCTGTGTTGGGGGCTGGGGGGGTTGTGTGGGGTGGGGGTCCCTGGCTGGGTCCTGTGCTGTGAGCTGGCAGTGCCCTCCTGGGCTGTCTGCAGTGGTGGGGGGCTCATGTCCTCCTCACCATTCTATTGGCCCTGGGGGTCCCCTGAGAGCCCCCACAGTCCTGCCCAGTGCCTGGGTAGGACCCAGCCCTGGTGCAGACGGGCTGGACGTGGTGTGGTGCTGCCGCTGGCACGGAGCCGCTCTGGGTGCGCTTCTCTGCAGAGCTGGGAGGGGGGTCCTGGGCGGGGGGAACCCTCCCCACAGCCTCTGGGCAGGGCACCGACTCCTTCCCGTAAGTGCCGCCCTAGCTGCCCGGAAAGGGGGGGTCGAGGGGGGGGTTGCAGAGCCTGCTGTCCAGCGCTGCCCCGCGCATGGCAGCTCCCGCAGAGCCGAGTCACGGCGGCCCCGACAGAAAGGGAGGGGGGTGGAGAGCAGGGCCCCCTTCTCTGGGTGCTGAGCACCGCGGGCAGCATGGGATCCAGCCCAGATCGGTGCTCTGCCCGAGCCCTGCAGCCCCCAGTCCCTCTCTGCATCCCACCTGGGGGTCTGTACCCTCATGCTACCTGGGGGGGACCGCATAGGTTCTCCCAGCCCCTCTTCCTCTGACCGAGGGAGAGGTGTAGCGTGTCCCGGGCACCCTCGGCTCCTCTCCCCCTGCCCCTGGTTCTACTGGGCTCCTCTGCCTGCAGCGCCGAGGGGGGACCAACCAATCCTCCGCCCTACGCCCCGAGGGGGTCCCCGAGCTCCCCTGGAGGGGATTGCCTGCACCCCTACGTCCTGCAGCCCCCGCCCCGCCCACCGAGGAGTGTCTCTGACCACCCCCAGCCCCTTTCCCCGCCCCCCTCCGAGGGGACATCTGCAGCCCCTGGTCCTCCCCCCGGCCGGGAGACCCCTCCCCTCTCTCTGTCCCGTACCCCCGGGTCCCCCCGGCGGGGCGGAGCCGCCGTCCACTATAAACAGCCGATACCGGCAGCCGCCGCCCTCCCGGTGCAACCATGAGCCGCCGTGACCGCGACCCCGGGGCGCCGCCGCCCCTCACCGTGGCCCCAGGGCGGCTGGCGGCGGCGGCGGCAGCGCGGGGCGCGGAGCGGGAGGAGCTGGCGGCACTGAACGATCGTTTCGCCGCTTTCCTGGAGCGGGTGCGGGAGCTGGAGCGGCAGAACGGGACCCTCCGCGCCGCCCTGGGCCGCGCCACGGCCGCCACCGGGCCCCGCACCGGGCTGGTGCAAGGAGAGCTGCGGGGGCTGCGGGAGCGGCTGCAGCGCCTCGGCCGCGACCGGGACCGGCTCCAGGCTGAGCGGGACGGGCTCGCCACCGACCTGGCGGCCCTGCGGCAGCGGTGGGCCGGCGGCGGGGCCGGGGGAGGCAACGGGATGGGGACAGAGGATGCGCCGGGATGAGGGATGCGCCGGAATGGGGACTGGGGATGTGCTGGGATGAGGGATGCACCGGGGTGGGGACTGGGATGTACCGGGGAATGCGGGATGAGGGATGAACTGGGATGAGGGATGAACTGGGATGAGGGATGAACTGGGATGAGGGATGCACCGGGGTGGGGACTGGAGGATGTACCGGGGAATGCGGGATGAGGGATGAACTGGGATGAGAGAGGTGCTGCGGTGGGAACCGGAGACGTGTCGGGATGAGTATGGGGACTCCGGAATGTACCAGACAGGGGCGGGGGGACACGCTGGCATGAGGGATGTGATGGGATGAGACTTGCACCAGAATGGGGACCGGAGGATGCAGCGGGATGGGGGAGCCCCGGGGATGTCGGGATGGGGACTGGTAAATGTCCAGGGTGTACTGGGAAGAGGACGGCAGGGAAGGAATACGCTCAGCAGACGCTGGGGGCGGCACCAGGGATGCACGGAGGGCACTGGGAGATCTGGCTCTGCGGAAGGGCGGGGCACTGGGAGGGGCAGGGCAAGGGTGGGGACACTGGGAGCGGATTGGTACGAGCCCTAGGGGACACTCCATCCCCGTTTGCCTCCACTGTGTGTGGAGGGGGCTGCAACAGGAGGGGGTCTGCAGCCCCCCCCCACCTCCCCCTCATCCCTTGCTGTCCCTAGGCTGGAGGACGAGACACAGAAGCGTGAGGATGCCGAGAAGAGTCTGGTGCTGTTCCGCAAGGTGAGGGGTCTGGGGGTCCCTCTCCCCATTCAGTTCCCCATCCTCATCCCCCACCCCTCCGGGGGGGCTCCAGGGGCTTCCCATCCCCTCCACGCCGCTCTGCAGCTCATCCCGGCCTCTCGCACAGGACGTGGACCACGCCACGCTGTCCCGCCTGGAGCTGGAGCGCAAGGTTGAGCTGCTGATGGACGAGATCGGCTTCCTCAAGAAGCTGCACGAGGAGGTGGGGGCCGGGGTGGAGTGGGGCGAGGGGGAGCAGGGCAGGTCCTTGTGCCACGACGTGACCACCACCGGCCCACGCAGGAGCTGCGGGACCTGGAGGTGAGCGGCCCGAGCCCGGCCGGGCTGGCCGAGATGGAGGTCTGCAAGCCGGAGCTGACGGCTGCGCTGCGGGAGATCCGCACCCAGTACGAGAGCATCGCCGTCAAGAACCTGCAGGAAGCCGAGGAGTGGTACAAGTCAAAGGTGCCCGGGGCTGCGAGGGATTTTGGGGAGGCTGAGCCACCCCAGAGCCCTGACTCGCCCGGCCCTCGCAGTTTGCCGACCTCTCGGATGCAGCAAACCGCAACCACGAGGCGCTGCGCCTGGCCAAGCAGGAGATGAACGAGTCCCGGCAGCAGATTCAGAGCCTGACCTGCGAGGTGGATGGGCTGAAGGGCGTGGTGAGAGCCGGGGAGTGTTTGGGGGGAGCAGGAAGCAGACCCCACCCCAGCCCTACTCAGCCCCTCTCTCCCTGCAGAACGAGGCACTGCAACGGCAGATGCGGGAGATGGAGGATGAGTTCGGGGAGGAGATCGGGAACTACCAGGATGTGGTGGGGAGGCTGGAGCAGGAGATCCAGCAGATGAAGGAGGAAATGGCGCGGCACCTGCGCGAGTACCAGGACCTGCTTAACGTCAAGATGGCCCTGGACATCGAGATTGCTACATACCGCAAGCTGCTGGAGGGCGAGGAGAGCCGGTGAGGGGAGCCTGGCACACAGTGTCTCCCCACTGCCCGGGGGGAAGGTCCCCCGCGTTGAGTCACCCCGGTTATTGTGGGATTTTCTTGGGAGGAGGCAGCTCCAGGCCTTGTTCCCACAGGAAAACAAGAGGTTCCCATGGGAGCTTCTTGCTGCTGCGATAAAGGCAAGGCCAGGGGCTGGCGTCATGATAGGGGAGCTGCCTCCAGCTCCACTCCAGAGCCAGCCTGGCAGCCCTCAGGCACAGCCCCCAGCTCAGCTGGGGTGTGGGTCACGGACTTGAGGGTGTGGAAGGGCTGGGGTTGCTGGCAGTGTTCAGGAATCCCAGACCCTCCTCATCCTCCTCTTCCCCACTAGGATCACCATCCCACTGCACCCCACCACCTCCTTCAGCATGAGAAGCTCAGGTGAGTGGCAAGCTGGGGGTGCCCCACTATGTCTGGGGGTCTTTCCTTGCGGGTGGAGACCCTGTGGGGGTGTGGGTGGGTCCCTGTGCTCCTGCCCAGGGCGTCCATGGGGTGCTGATGGCCCCTCTGTGCCCAGTGCTGGAACCGCAGCCCGTGGAGAGCTCAGCACGGAGGATGGTGCTCATCAAAACCATCGAGACACGGGACGGGCAGGTGAGAACCGGGCACGGGAGAACTGGGGGTGCCCTGCCTGGGGGGCCCAACCCTGCCATGGGACTGACCCCCAAATTCTCCTCTTGCAGCAAGTGGTGACGGAGTCGCACAAGGAGCGAGCGGGGAAGTGACAGAGGGGACCCGCTGTGATGGCCCCGACCCTATGGTGGGGGTTTTGCCAGACCCTGCTGCGTCCTGTGCGGGGCATGGAGCAGAGCAGGGGGGCAGGGAGCCCCCCAATTCCTATTCCTGCTGTCAGCACCATGGCACGATGCCGTGGTGTGTCCCTGTGCCTTTGCAGTGTGTCCCTGTGCCTTGTCCCCTCACTATTTATCGCTATTTATTATTCTCCCAACCACAACCCCAGTCGTATTTAATACCGAGTGTTTCCCGTGCTTCCCTCCTGCCACCAGAGCTGGCACCGGCTGCCCCCGGGGTTGGCGGGTCCGGTGGCACCCAAGCTCTGTCCCCTCCGGTGTCACTGCCTCGGGGACAGAGACAAGAAGGAGCTCAGCCCCAGCTGAGGAGGGGATTTGGGGTCAGCCCCGGGGTCCCGTTCCGTCCAAGGGCCCCACTCCATGTCTAGGACTCCCTGGGGGTGTCCCCTCCCATCACTGGAGCCGGAACCGGCTGAAACCGGGGTTGGCGGGTCCGGTGGCACCCAAGCACTGTCCCCTCCGGTGTCGCTGCCCCGGCTCTGAGCCCCCGGGGGTCCCGCTCCGTCCGGAGACCACCCCTCCCTCCCGGGACCCCGCGACTTCCAGAGGACCGGCGGGCACTCCCGGTATCCCGGAGGGCTCCAGGCCCACGGAATCTCCGTCCGGAGACGAATCGGTGCCCCCGGGACATCGCGGGACCGACGGGAACCTCCGGGAGCCCCGAGAGCGCTGCGCTCATTCATCACCGGCACCGCCAGAGGGCGCCATCGGCACGGCCCGATCGCCGCCGCGGGTTAATTACGTGTTAATTGCGTGTTAATTACGGGTTAATTACAGCGTGACGAAGCTCTGGGTGTGCGGGGGAAACACCCTGATTTCTATAATTGCGTTATTTTAAGCATTTTTTTGCATGATTAATTGCGTTGCTTTAACCAAATTATGCAAAATTGTGTTAATGCAAAATTTGCTTATTAGTTTTGTTACTCTCAGCATTTTTTTTAACCATTAATTGAATTATTTTTAGCAAATTATGCGCAATTGCGTTGTTTAAACAAATCTTGCACACATAATTGCATTATTTTAAGCAAATGTTGCGTGATTGCATTTTAAGCATTTTTTGGCATCATTAATAGTGATGTTAAAATGGTTATTTTAAGTACTTTTTTGCATTATTGTGTTACTTTAGGCAAATGATACAAAATTGCATAATTTCATGGAATTTTTGCATCATTAATTGCATTATTTTAAGCTATTTTTTGCATCATTAATTCCATTAGCTAAATAATACAAAATCGCATCATTTTAAGCTTTTTTTCCTCATCATGAATTGTCTTAGGTCATTTTTCACACGATCGAATTATTTTAACCCATTTTTGCATAATTAATAGCATTATTTTAAGCCATCTGCATTATTTGAAGCACGAATTGCTCACTCTGGGTCGCAGCAACGCCCCAGGAACAGCTCCGGATCCCAAATCCGGAGGGTGGGGGAGCTGCTGCCAGGGGGTGGTGGTCCCAGAGGAGCAAGGAGGGGGTCTGGGGGTCCTGTCCACCCCTCCCCAGGACGAGATCAAGCTGGCAGCCCCTGGCAGGGTGACAAACACACAGTCACAGTCCCCTGAGAAAGGGTTTAATGGGGGGGGGTGGCACTGCTGGTGCGGAGGTTTTGGGGACCCCCCCGGACAGACAGACACGAATGAACACTATGTACAGGCACCCCCTGCCCCATTTCCGGGGAACTGCCCCCCTGGAGCAAGACTGGGGGGGCTTGCAGTCCTGACCGACTGGGAGTTGGGGTGGGGGGCACTGGGAACACTGGGACGGGGCCGGCCCACGGGGCATGGGCTCTCTTTGGTTTTGGCATTAAGGTTGCGCCGGGGGCACCTTGCCCCGAGCAGGGTGGGTGGGACACGCTCCGAGGCACTGGAATAAGGGCCCAGTAAAACCAGTTCCCCACACCAGAAGTGACCTGAAGGGTTGGGGCTGTGTTTGGGACCCAGCAACGTCACCGGAATGAGGTTGACCTCAGAGACTGGAGAAGGGGGGGCTCCAGGGGTGTTCCCCGCTTCCCCCCAGGCATAAACCTGCATGTGAGAAGGATTCCCCAACGTGTTGGGGCCCCCCCGGCTGCGGAGGTGCCCACCTGGGGGCAGGTACCCCCCGTTAGGACAGGGAGTTGAGGAAGTGGCTCTCCCCTGCCAACGTGCTCAGCATGGAGCTCATGTCCCCCACTGCCATGTTGGCACCCCCAGACGAGGGCAGCAGGAGCCCCCCGGCCGGGCTGGGGGGTCCGGGCAGCGCTGTGGGGGTCTCCACGTCCTCCACAATGGCAGCGAAGTCAAGGTGCGTGTTCTCCAGGTCCAGTGAGTCCAGGCTGTTGGCCACCTGCTCCCCCGAGTCCAGGTAGTAACAGGAGGTGCCTTTGAGTCCCTCTGCGCCCCCGTAGTGCCCTGTGCCCCCGCAGCTCGCTGCCACCTGGCCCAGCAGCTTGTGCCCACCTTTGCCCCCCTGCCCATGGGGGCCCTGGCCTGGGTAGTACAGGGGGAGGTTCCCATGCCCCTCGGGCATGGGGCGGGTTGGGGGAAAGCGCGGCAGGCGCCGAGAACCAGCGTCCACCCCCTCGTAGACATGCCCCGGCTGTGCCAGGCTGCCCGGGTAGCTCAGACTGGTTTGGTGACCCGGCGGTTTTGGGCCACCCGGAGGGTGTGGGACCATCTCGGGGTTGAAGCAGGGGGGGTTCAGGAGGTGCTGGGGCTCCGGCAGGCTCTGCAGATGGTCTGATTTGGGTGGGTAAGCGCAGTACCTGGGGCTGAGGTACGGCGGGGCTGGCATGGCCTGGCACTGCCCGGGCTCGCCGCCCAGCCCCACGCCAGCCGTGCCCCCCTTGGAGGGGGTCTGCTCCCCCCACATCAGCGCCTGCTGCGCCTCCACGTAGTTCCGGACCATCACTTCTTTGGTCTGCAGTGTGGGGGTCTGGGCTCTGCGGGCGCCTGGGCTGGCAATGCCAATGTACCCTCCCGGTGCTGGCCCTGCGGTGGGGTACCCGCCCGGCCCCACATCCATGGCGTGGCCGAAGGTGGCAGGGGACGGTGGGGGCCCGGCCAGTTTGGCGCTGGAGCAGGGAGCAAGTGCTGGGGCAGGCGCTGGGTATCGCTGCTCGGATTTGATCTGCAGTCGGTTAAAGCGGTGCCCCCCAGAAAATCCACCGTCCTGGCACGAGCTCACCAGTTTGGGTTGCTGCCCACAGGCACTGGCATGGGGGTACTCCACGCTTTGGTGGGGACAGTGTGGCCCGGACATGGCGGGAGCTGCAGCACCCACGCTTTGCCTGGAGCTCATCTCCAGCGTGCCCTGGGGGGGTCCATCCCAGGGCGCTGGCATGGCTCCGTTCCCAGCTGGCAAACTGGGGAAGTGCTGGCTCATCTGGCACTGCGGAAGGGAGAACTCGGGCTGCAGCAGCCCTTCCTCCATGTCCCCGTGTGTCCCCGCCATGGTCCGCTGAGCACCGTAGATGCCCCCCTGGAGCTCCACACCAGTGCCCTGGCACGGGAAGCTTTCCTCGGGGTAGCTCAGGTACTGATCCATCTCCAGCAGGCTGGACTCGGGGCCGGGCCCCGCCATGCTCTCCAGGAAGACATTCTCGGTGATGCTGGGGGGGCGTGGGGAGAAGCTGTGCCGCTGCAGGTTGGCCTCGGAGCCTCCCAGGGGCTGCAGTGCTGTCCTGCCCACTCCCGGCACGCTCACGTTCCCCACGCTCTTAAACCGCTGCACCCTGGGCACGGCCGGAGGCTTGGCCACCGTCCGGGCAGGGTCACTCGCCCGTCGCACACCGTGCCGGGGCCCCAGGTGAGCGGGGACGCTGCCCGGGTAGCCGGTGTGGTCATTGGAGCTGTGCCTTCTCAACAAGCCGTTGGCGATGCAGCGAGGTCCGGCAGGCGTGGAGTAGCCCCCGGGCACACCGCCGTGCCCACCCGTGGCCACCTGCTCCACGCTGGGCAGCGGCGTCGGGGGCGGACCGCCCGTGGCCGCGGCGTATTTGGCCTTGAGGCGGTAGCGCTGTGCCGGCGTGAGGCTGCCCACCCCCGGCAGCCCCCCGCAAACGCTGGCATCGCTGGAGCGTCGCGACTCGTCGGGAGAGATGGGATCATAGCCATCCACCGGGCATGTCCCGCCGGGCATCGCTCCCGCCTCGCCGCCCGGGCACGGCCCGGCCAGGTACGGAGACACCAGTGACGAGCGGCGGCTGACGGTGTAGGCGGAGCTGACGGTGCTGGTGCCGCTGCTCCGGCGCTCGCCCAGGGCCACCAGGCCAAGTTCTGCCGCCGACAGCTCTGCGATGCGGCGGTGCGAGGCTGGGGGTGGCACCACCGGGAGCCCGGGCACCTCCGCGGGCAGGCCTGGGGGAGAGAAGGAGGAGTTACCTCGGGACACAATGTCAGAGCAGGGACAGGAGCCACCTCCAGAGCTGGGATGTGGCTCTGCCACAGGTAGAGCCTGCGAGGACAGGGAGCAGGTGGCAACGAAGATGGGCAGAAGCTCATTCAGGTTGGAAAAACCGTTGAATCATGGAATGGTTTGGGTGAGAAGGGATCGTAAAGACCACCCAGTTCCACTCCCAAGGATACTTTCCACTAGACCAGGCTGGCCTTGGACACTTCCAGGGATGGAGCAGCCACAGCTGCTTTGGGCACCTTGTGCCAGAGCCTCCCCACCCTCACAGGGAAGAATTCATTCCAAAATCCCATCTATCCCTGCCCTCTAGCAGTGAGAAGCCATTCCCTGTGCCCTGTCCCTCCTCCCTTGCCCAAAGTCCCTCTCCAGCTCTCTTGGAGCCGCTCTAGGCACCGGAAGGGGCTCTAATTTCCCCAAATTCTGGGGTCCACTCCGAACGACAGAAGGTGTGGAAACCTCTGCCTGCCAACCAGACCTCTCCACACCCTTCCCGTGGGGCAGACCCCATCCCGGTGGGAGGCACCCCAGTCTCACCAGCTCCAGGGATGGGTGGCAGGTTCAGGCCCTTGGAAGCCGCCGGTTTCCTCAGCTGCTTCAGTTTGTCGATGCGGAGGTTTTCCAGTTTGTGGAGGGCCATGAGCCCCGAGGTGCCCATGGGCTCCCCGGGCACCACGTCCTCCAGCGTGGACAGGTCCTCGTAGCTGCCACCGGCGTTCCCTGCCATCTCCACACCGCTGTCGTTGTTGGTGGTGCTGCCCAGGGGCGAGTGGTCACTGCTGCATGATGATTGCCCACCGGGGCTGGGCTGAGGCTTCTGCGGGGAAGCAGAGCACGGCCAGGGAAAGGGAGTCAGGTATTTGGGACACACTTGGAATCATCATTAAGCTTGGGAAAGCCTCTGAGATCATTGAGTCCAACTATTCACCCAACACTGCTGTGTTCACTGCTAAACCATGTCCCCAAGTGCCACATCCCAGTGTTTTTTGGATACTTCTCCAGGGATGGTGACTCCACCACTGCCTTGAGCAGCCCATTCCAGTGCCTGACAGTGAAGAAATTTTCCCAATATTAGGGAAATAAGCCTTCCCTGCAACAGCTTGAGTCTGTTTTCTCTTGTCCTATCACTTGGGGATGATCCCCCACCACCAACCCCTCCCTCCCTCCCTCACTGCCCCCACAGCTCCCTACCAAAGCCAGGTCAGGCACCAGGAGCTTCCCCTCATCCTTCCGCGCCTCGCTGGGGCCATTTGTGTCCTTCTCCTGCTTCATGTCCGGGGGGCCACTGGGGGTGGGCAGTGCCCGGCCCGGCCCCATGTCCCCTCGGTGCTTCTTGGTGACGTGGGCGTCGGGGCCGTGCACTGTCTTCACGTGTTTCCGCAGCGAGCTGGGGTCCGTGTAGCGCTTGGTGCAGCCGGGAATCTTGCACACGTACGGCTTCTGTCCGGGAAAACCGGCGGGCACGGGCCAGGGAGGGTGTCAGCTCCAACTAAAGCCCCCTCCCCAAAAGCAAATCCCCCCTCCTCTCCCTCTGGAGAGAGCTGAGGGTGGGATTAAAGCAGGTGAGAGGGGGCATGGTGGGTGCTGGGGAGAGCTCAGGAAGGCAGAGGGAGGAGGGGGCTACCCTCGAGAGGGATAAAGGGATCCCAGCAGGAATTCTGGTGACCAAGGGGATATTTAGAGCAGGGGAAGAAGGAGTTGGGGCACACAGGGGCAAAAACCAGGGATACAGGGAGTTCTCAGAGGACAGGACTGATCTGGGAGAGCCTGGAGGGGCGCAGGGAGCCCTGGGTGGGGCTGTACCTCGTTGGAGTGGGTGCGGTTCTGGTGCTTGGCGCGGTCGGAGGCGTTGGAAAAGGCCTTGTTGCAGCCCTCGTGCTCACACACGTAAGGTTTCTCGCCCGTGTGCGAGCGCAGGTGAGTCTTGAGGTTCTCCAGGCGGGAATAGGCCTTGTTACAGCCCTCGAACTGCGGCAGATCGGGGTGGGACATGTCACACGCTGTCACCAGGCCCTGTGCCATGCCATTCCACATCCCACACCCACGGCACGTCTGCCACGGACACGAATCTCCCTCCTGACACACCTGCCCTCCTCAGGTGCAGCCTCAGGGGTTGTGCCACCTCGTTGTGTCCCTGCCCGTGGCATCCCCTCAATGTCCCCACGGGGAAACCACAAACTGGGGTTGACTGCAGCACCCAGCTCCCTGTCTTGACTTAAATTCAGGAACACCAAAGCATGGGACAGTGCAGGGGGAATGTGATTTTGGGTTTAGATGGGATTTTGGGAAGAAATTCCTCCCTGTGAGGGTGGGGAGGCCCTGGCACAGGGTGCCCAGAGAAGCTGTGGCTGCCCCTGGATTCCTGGAAGTGTCCAAGGGCAGGCTGGACAGAGCTTGGAGCACTTTGGGATAGTGGAAATTGTCCCTGTCCATAGCAGGGCGTGGAATGGGATGAGCTTTAAGATCACTCCAACCCAAATCATTCCACAATTCCGTGAGCCTCATGGCTGTACCCACCCCCTCTGCCACACCATGGACCCCACGGGCCCTGCCTGCCACACCTGAGCCTCCTCCCATGTCCTGCCTCTCCTTTTCCCAGCTCACTGAGCATTTTTGAGGAATTCTTGGCATCTCACCGTGCACTTGTGAGGTTTCTCGCCCGTGTGACGCCGCATGTGCACCACCAGCATGTACTGAGCCTTGAAGGGCCTCTGCTCCCGGGAGCACGCGGCCCAGTGGCACACGAACTCCTTCTTCTCCCCGTGGATGTGCTCGTTGTTGATGTGCTGAGGAGGGACAGGAGTGTCACTGATGGCACTGGGGAGGGGGACGAGGGACAGGGAAATACAGGAATATCATGGGAGAAAGGGATAGGGGATTGGGATGGGACTGGGATGGCAGAAAGGAAGAGACTGGATGGGACAAAGGGACACAGAGGGACTGGGATGGCAGAAAAGGACACAGAGGGCCTGGGATGGGAGAAAGGGACACACAGAGACAGGATGGGAGAAAGGGACCCAGACAGACTGGGATGGCTGAAAGAGAAACAGGGACTGGGATGGCAGAAAGGGACACAGAGACTGGGATAGGACAAAGGGACCCAGACAGACTGGGATGGCAGAAAGGGACACAGAGACTGGGATGGGACAAAGGGACCCAGACAGACTGGGATGGCAGAAAGGGACACAGAGGGACTGGGATGGCAGAAAGGGACACAGGGGGACTGGGATGGCAGAAAGGGACACAGAGGGACTGGGATGGCAGAAAGGGACACAGGGGGACTGGGATGGCAGAAAGGGACACAGAGGGACTGGGATGGCAGAAAGGGACACAGAGGGACTGGGATGGGAGAAAGGGACACAGAGGGCTCAGATGGCAGGCAGACAGACCAAAGTTTGGGGGAGAGCAGGTCAGACGGTGTTTGGAGGAGACAGAGGATACGGGGGATGTTTGAGGGATACTCTGAGAGGACCAAGAGCAGACAGAGGGGTCAAGGTGATCCAAAGGATGGTCAGAGGGATGTAGGAGAGTTGGAGGAAGGAAAGCTGGAGCAAAGGAGTGAGTCTGGAAGCATCAGTGGGTGAGGAGAAGTGGGGGATGCACATCCCTCCCTTCCCAGGAGGGAACTTCCAGCATCACGGTGAGTTCCCAGGGTGGGTGAGGAGCAGGAACCACAGTCTGATCCACTGGGATGTTGCCTGGCACCCTGAGGGCAGATTTTGGGGTGAGAACACCTCAGCAGCCCCTGACTCACGTGCACCAGCTGCTCCTGCGTGTCGAATTCCTTGGCACAGCCGTCCCAGTAGCAGTTGGTCTCGTACACAGCCTCACACTCGGGTTTCCCATCCTCCTTCTCCAGCTCTTCCCGAACATCCAGCATCCCCAGCAAGGGGTCCTGGGGCAGCACGGACAGGTGAGCCCTCCCAGGTATGACCCCACAGGAGCGGTGCTGGGAGCGTGGAGCCCTGGGGATGGCGGGGGGAGTCTCATGGGCTGGGATGTACCTGGGTGCCTGTGGACGCCGGGCTGGAGATGTCACCCTCAGATCGCTCCTCTGGGAATTTGGCACTCAGGGGACTGCTCAGGCTCCACTCCAGCTTCAGCTGCTGCCGGGGCAGGGAAAGCGGGAAGCAGTCAGCGTGGAGGTGCCACCAGAACATGGCTTACATGGATGTATGGCTTACATGGATGCATCCTTACATGGATGTATGGCTTACATGGATGCATCCTTACATGGATGTATGGCTTACATGGATGCATCCTTACATGGATGTATGGTTTACACGGATCCATCCTTACATGGGTGCACCACTTACATGGATGTATGGCTTACACAGATGTATGGCTTACATGGATGTATCGCTTACATGGATGTATGGCTTACATGGATGCATTCTTTACATGGATGCATCCCTTACATGGATGTATAGCTTACATGGATTTATCCTTACAGGGATGCATCACTTACTTGGATGTATGGCTTACATGGATGCATGGTTTACATGGATGCATCCTTACATGGATGTATCACTTACATGGATGTATGTGCAGTTGCACTGTTTTAGAAATCTTTCTCTTTCTCAGGGAGAATAGAGATAAGCTGCATTTTTGTACTTTCTTAATCTCTGTGTTTGGTACTAGGTGTTGTATAGGTGTGACCAATGGTTTTAGGAGGTGGATTCCCTGCTGACCAATAGTTGCTAGGTTATTAATGGATATATAAAGAACTTTGTGTAAATAAAGTTTCTCTTTTCGCCATCTTGGGTCCACCTGCCTGCTTCCTCTGCCAGCTTCTGTGAATCTCAGGAAATCTAAACCAACATGTATGGCTTACATGGATGCATTCCTTACAGGCATGCATTCCTTACATGGATTTATCCTTACATGGGTGCACCACTTACATGGATGTATGTATTACATGGATGTATGGTTTACATGGATGCATCCTTACATGGGTGTATGGCTTACATGGATGAACTCCTTACATGGATTTATCCTTACACAGATGCATCACTTACATGGATGCACTTTTTACAGCGATGCACATCTCACACAGATGCTCAACTCACATGGATACATGGCTCACACAGATACACGGATCACATGGATGCCTGGCCCACATGGATCCCCACTCACACAGATCCCTGGCTCACATGGATATGTCTCACACGGATCCCCACTCACACGGATCCCCAGCTCACATGGATATGTCTCACACAGATTCCCCGCTCACACGGATCCCTGGCTCACACAGATCCCCAGCTCACACAGATCCCCACTCACACGGATCCCCACTCACACGGATCCCCACTCACACAATTCCCACTCACACGGATCCCCACTCACACAATTCCCCACTCACACGGATCCCCACTCACACGGATCCCCACTCACACGGATTCCCACTCACACAGATCCCTGGCTCACACAGATCCCCACTCACACAGATCCCCACTCACACAATTCCCCACTCACACGGATCCCCACTCACACAGATCCCTGGCTCACACAGATCCCCACTCACACGGATCCCCACTCACACAATTCCCCACTCACACGGATCCCCACTCACACAGATCCCTGGGTCACACAGATCCCCACTCACACAGATCCCTGGCTCACACAGATCCCCACTCACACGGATCCCCACTCACACAGATCCCCACTCACACGGATCCCCACTCACACAGATCCCCACTCACACGGATCCCCGCTCACACAGATCCCTGGCTCACACAGATCCCCACTCACAAATTCCCACTCACAAATTCCCACTCACACGGATCCCTGGCTCACACGGATCCCCACTCACACAGATCCCTGGGTCACACAGATCCCCACTCACACAGATCCCCACTCACACGGATCCCCACTCACACGGATCCCCACTCACACGGATCCCCACTCACAAATTCCCACTCACAAATTCCCACTCACACGGATCCCCGCTCACACAGATCCCCACTCACACGATGCCCCCCGTACCTGGCAGTGTTTGAGGGCCCCCCGAGCAGGTGGGTGGTGCAGGAGCCCTGGGCGTGTGGGCAGCTCGTGGGAGCTGCAAGGTGGCGGAGGTGTGTACAGGTGGCCTTGGCCCTTCTGCTGCCCAGGTGGGCTCTGGTACCCCAGGGATGGGCTGTGGACAGCAGAGGGACGAGCAGGTGACACCGTCAGGAGACAGGATTGAGGTCTGTGAGCTTCCCCACCCTCCCACCCTGCTCTCAGCTGTCCCAGTGTTCCCCAAGGTGGGAATGGGGAGCCATGGGGAGCCCCCCACCTGCCAGGGGCTGAGGGCAGGTGCCCACCTGATGGTGCTGATGGAGAGGTGCCCATAGGAGCCGCCGGCGGAGGCGCAGCGGGAGTTGATGAAGGCGACGAGGGAGTTGGGAGAGGTGCGGATCACAGTCTGCAGGTCGATGCTGGAGTCGGACAGTGGGGAGATGGACAGTGCCCGCTTCTTCCCCAGCTTTCCTGCGCCGCGGGGCGTGGAGAACCGGGAGCCTGGGAGGGGCAGAGCAGGGGGCACTGCCCTCAGCGTGGTCCTGGGGGGGCTGGAGACACCCCAAAGACACACACCTGGGGCTTGGAGGGTGGTGCAGTGCCCCGAGTGTGCCAGTTCGCTTAGGATTTAGAACAGAGGAGATGTTTAACTCCTCTATGGAATCCCCCCTGCTCCATGGCCCCCCAAAACCGAAGACTCACCATCTCCAGGGTGTTCGGCTCCTGGTGCCAGCCCATACCCACGGTGTCCGGGCTGATGGCACACGGGGAAATCAAGCCCTGGAGGACGGAGGACAGGTGAGGACGGTGGGGAAGAGGGATCCCCGGAGCCCCCCTGACCTCGGGGGGTGAATCCGGAGCGTGGAACCCCCACCATGACCCACCTGGTGGTCCCGGGGCGGCGGGGGCTGGTCCGTGGGGAGGGTGCAGGCAGCAGTGCTCGCTGTAGCCGGCGGCCGGGGGTCCCGCGGGGTCGAACATGTCGCGGTGGGGCCCAGGGGTGTCTCAGGGGCACATCGGGGTGGCGGCGGGGCCCGGGGGGCGGCGTGGGGACCTGGGGGGGGGTGTGGGTTTAGGCTGGGTTTGGCCGCCAGGGGGCGCCACAGCACGCGGGACCCTCCGGCCCCGGGACTGGTTTTGAACTGAAACAGGGGAGATTTGGGGATATTGGCAAAAAATTCCTCCCTGTGAGGGTGGGGAGGCCTTGGCACGGGTTGCCCGGAGAAGCTGTTGATGCCCCTGGATCCCTGCAAGTGTCCAAGGGCAGGTTGGACAGGGCTTGGAGCAACCTGGGATAGTGGAAGGTGTCCCTGCCCATGGTGAGGGGAGTGGAACGTGACTTTAAGGTTCCTTCCCACCCAAACCATTCCGGGATTCTGGGATTCTATGGAATGGAAAAGTGAGGCACAGCCGGAACCATTCCCGGGCCAAGGACCAGAGCTGGCTCCCTGCTCCTCCCTTCCCAGGGATTCTCCAGCATCTGCAGGTCCCACCCAGCCCTGCCTTGCCCGTGGGTCCCCACCCTGCCCGCGGGTCCCCACCCTGCCCTGTCCCACCCACGCATCGCGCCCCTGCCACGGGGCTCAGCCCAGCCCACCGTGAATCCCTCCCTGTGGGGTCCTGCCCCGAGCCTGGTTCCACCCCCACCCAGGGCCACCACTCTGCCCCCAATCCATCCCAACCCCTGGTCACCATCCTGTCCCCCAACTCCATTCCCACTCACACTCCTTGTCCTGCCCCCCAAATCCATCTCCACCCAGGGCCACCATCGTGCGCCCATCCATTCCCACCCCCCGGTCCCTGTCCTGCCCAAGACCCCCCAGAGCTGACACGAAGGACAGGAACAGGAGAAGCCACCACAGGATGAGGCAGATGTGGGTGGCACTGGGAACAAGGGCTCCTGCCCCCTCAGCTTCCCCCTTTGAGATGCGGGGAATCGCCCCAAACAAGGGGTCTGGGGGAGTGGGAGCCCCTCACCCCGCTGGGAAAAGTGCTGGGTTGCGTTTGGAGCGGGGGGGGGCGAGGGGGGCAGCAATTCTTCCGCATGAGTTGCCCCTTTGAAAGCTCGTCTAGGGGCTTTGTGAGAGTGTCAGGCAGGAAGAATGGACGGGGGGGGGCAGCGGGGCAGGCTGAGGGGAGGGGGCTGCCCAGGAAGGTGGTGGACCTGGGGGGGAAAGGGGAAAGAGAGATGAGGAGGAAACAGGGGGCGGGGGGCAGACAAGGGGGCTCTCACCTGCCCCCTGGGCCTCACGGGAGAGTTTGGGGATCAGCCTGAGGGAAATCTCCGCCTGCCCCCACCCTGCCCCCACCCAGCGAGGTTTGCAAGCCCCCCACCACTAAAGTTTGTGGGGTTGGGGGGTGACCCCAGCACCCCCAGCCCTCTGTGCACGACCCTGCTCACACACAAATGCACACACGGATTCATGACCTGACTCACCAGAGAGGTGCATGTGCACCTGGGAGGTGATGGTGGGGCTGGGGTTCAGCAAAGCCCACCTCCCCCTCCCCACAACCATCACCTGAGACCCCTGGTTGCCCTGGTGACCATCAGCCCTGTCCCCCTGCTCTGCACAGCCCTGGAGCACAGGTTCACACACCTGCAGAGCCACCACCTTGTGCGACCTGTGTGACACCAGCAGAGCCGCAGAGGACACGTATGTCCAAAGGAACACACAGAGAGCTCGGTGTGCACAGGTAAACATGCACAGCACACGCAGAATCACAGGATGGGCTGGGAGAGACCTTAAAGCTCATCCTGCTCCATGACGAGGGACAGCTTCCACTAGCCAAGGTTGCTCCAAGCCCCATCCAAACTGGCCTGGAACACTTCCAGGGCTGGGCACATGGAGCACACACATGTGCCCAGCGTGTCACCACACATGGGGAACACACAGGAATAGTACAAGTCACACTGTCCCCACCTCAGCACTGCCCTAGTTTTCACACCACCTCCCTTCCTGGGGCTGTGTCCCCCCTTTTTCCCCCTCCAGCACCCCCTGTGCCAGCTCCTGGGGGGGTTCTGGTCCCACTGAGGTGCAGCAGGAGCGTGAGGGTCCCGCCGTGCTGAGGCAGCGCTGGGTGCAGGTGGGGAGAGGTTTGGAGAGCAGAGCCGGCCTGGCAAGGTGGGTGCCAGGTGGGTGCCAGGTGGCATTTCCCCAATCCCCCACATCCCACCTCAGAGCACCAGCCCAGGACAAGGGGCAGCTGCACAACACCAACAACACCTCAAAACCACCGTTCCCAACCGCAGGACGCTCCCCCCAACCCATGGGGTCCGCAGGGGCTCCCCAAACCCCGGTGGCCCCCCGAGCCGAGGAGGCTGGATGGGGCCGGGAACGCTGGGAGCCAATGGGAAGCAATGGGAAGCAACGGGAAGCAATGGGAACCATCCGGCGTCTCGCCCACCGCCGCGCTCGCCTCCCCCGCCGGCCGCACACCGCCGCGGCCCACCCAAGTCGCAGCCTTTGGGCATAAATTTGAGAGCCAGGCGCAGGCGGGATGAGGGGAATCTTCCCTCGCTCTCCTCCTGCCAAGAAACTCAAACTGAAACACATTCCTGCTCCTCTCTGCCAAGAAAACCAGGAGCGCAGCCAGCGGCGGGAGCTCTCGGAGCAGGGCTGGCTCCAGACGCCGAAACGCGGCGCGGGAGGGGGTCAGGGCTGGCCGCCCCCCTCCCCCCCAGCTCCTCGCCTTTTATTTCCTGCAAACACATCTAAAATCTGTCATCTGGCTCCAGTTTCCTGAGGACACTGGGGAACGGGGCCGGGGGGAGAGGGAAGGAGATGGTGGAGAAGGCAGAGAGAGAAAAGGGATGGAGGGAGCTTGTGGGGTGGGACGTCGGGATGGTGACACCGAGGGGTGGTGGGGGCAGAGAGACCCCAACACCGGTGGGTGGTGGAGCAGAAGATGGTAGGAAGGTAGGAGACAAACGTGGGCACTGACACCCCCCTGGGACACCAGAAGAGGAGGAGGAGATGACTGTAACCCCCCACCCCAACTCCCCACAACGGGGCACACCCCCACCCCAACTCCCCACAATGAGGCAGACCCCCACCCCACTACGATGGGACAGGTCCCCACCCGGCACCCCACCCCACTGCACCCCATGATGGGGCAGACCCCCACCCCAGCACCCACGATGGGACAGGCCCCCACCCTGGCACCCGACTGCACCCCATGATGGGGCACACTCCCTCCCGAGCTCCCCCTGACAGGACAGACCCCAGCACCCCACGACCAGGCAGACCCCCACCCCAGCTCCCCAGCACACCCTGGACGGGGCAGACCCCCATCCCAGCACCCACGACGGGGCAGGCCCCCACCCCGCCACCCCACGATGGGGCAGACCCCCACCCGAGCTCCCCCTGACGGGACAAACCCCAGCACCCCACGACCAGTCAGACCTCCACCCCAGCTCCCCAGCACACCCTGGACAGGGCAGACCCCCACTCCAGCACCCCACGACCAGGCAGACCCCCACCCCAGCTCCCACACGCCCCGGGAAGGCTCCTGCTGCCCCCAGCCCGCAGCGGTGGGTGCAGGAGTGGGTGCAGGAGTGGGTGCAGCAGGGCGGCTGCCACCCAGCCCGGCTGCCGGGGGTGATGGGGGGTCCCTGTGCCCCCAGCCCCGGCAGGGTTAACCGCCCCGGAGCCCCACTGTGGAGGAATGTGATGTCAGGGCTGGATTAGCCCCCGCGATCCCACAGCCCGGCCGCGCCGAGCTGTGTGTGGCACAATCCATCACCCGCCGGCACAGCCCCCGGCGTGGGGGGCCGGGGGGGCCCGGGGGGGCTGCGTGCGTGGGGCAGCCGCGCTGCTGTCAGCGCCTGTGTGAACACACGTGTTTTCTGTGTGTTTGCATGCGTGCATGGGGATTGGGGTTTGTGTGGGAGGGGTTTTTGGGGCTACGTCGGGGTGGGGACACCGGGGGGTGCTGGGAGCAGAGTCACCCCAAAATCGAGGGGTGGTGGGAACAGAGACACCCCAAAATCGGGGGGTGGTGAAGCTGGGGTGGTGGGAAGGAGGGAGGGAGACAGACATAGGTACTGACGCCCTCGGGAATGTACAGACACAGGGATGTGTGTCCAGGTTCTCATGTCTACACACGTGTGGGATGTGCACATGTGCATGTGGGGAGTTACAGCACCTAATGGGGGGCCCGGTCACCCCAAATCCTCACCCAGGGAGGCACAAGGGAGGGCCAGAGCAGAGAGAACACACAGACAGAGGGAAGGGTGTGGTGATGTGACAGGGGCCAGGGTGGGGAGACACCCCACAAGACCCCTGTGTACCCTTTTATCGAGAGAGCCAAGGTGTGTCCTGGTGTGGGCAAATCCCTGAGCCCACCATGGGCACAGATATCTGGGCAACCCCGAGCCCACCATGGGCACAGATACCCGAGCAACCCTGAGCCCACCATGGGCACAAATACCCCAACAGCCCTGAGCTCACCACAGGCACAGACACACAGGCAACCCCGAGCCCACTACAGGCACAAACACTCCAACAGCCCCGAGCCCACCATGGGCACACACACCCCAACAACCCTGAGCCCACCACGGGCACAGACACACAGGCAAACACGAACCCACCATGGGCACAGACATCCCAACAGCCCGAGCCCACCATGGGCACAGACACTCCAACAACCCTGAGCCCACCATGGGCACAGATACCTCAACAGCCCCGAGCCCACCACAGGCACTGACATCACAACAGCCCTGAGCCCACCATGGGCACAGATACCCCAAAAACCCTGAGCCCACCTAACCATAACCCCCTAATGCTGGGGTGCAAGTCTCCTGGCTGGCAGGGATCTGCCAACACTCCCCTGTGCCAGCAACAGTCCAGGACCACGGGGACACATCCCAGCTGCTTGCCAGGGCAGGGGGTCTGGCAGGGTCGCCCTGATCCTCCCTTGTGCTGCACAGCCACAGCAAAGATGGGGAGATCCCCTATGGAACAAGACCTTTTCTCTGCCTTAGGAGCCCAGGCTGTGCTGGGAACTGACCCCAAATGTTTCTGGACTCTGCCTCCAGCAGAAGCAACGTGTGGAAACCCCCGCCCGCCGGCCCTGACCCCCCCGTTAGGCCGGGCTTTAGGGCCAGCCCCAGCCCCTCCACATGGGGCAGCTAATCTGCCCAGGACCGCGGCTCCACAAAGCGCATCGCTTCAGGTTCAGGGGGTCTGAAAGGGGACGACTCAGGGTCATGATCCCGTGCTGGTGGGGGCTGCCAAGCTCGTTCCAAGGTGGTCCCTGGCCTGGAAAAGCTGAGGCAGGGAAGAACCAGCTTAATGTTGGGGACAGGGGACGTTTTTGTTGGTGTGGAGGGGAAGGCGCAGACACATCCCTGCCAGGACAGACCTGGGACATCCCCCATGCCATCCTCCCTCTCCCAGCCCTGTCACACATCCCGATTCCCCACCCAATCCCAAAATTCTTCTCTGCCCTTCGCACCACTCCCAGGGAGGCTCAGAAATCCCTCCCCAGCCCACCCACCCCCCCAGGTGTCCCCCAGCACCCCAGTGCCACATCTCAGGGGGCAAAACCATCCACCCCTCTCTCCCACGTGCACTCACACCCACCCAGGGCCATGCACTGACATGTCTCCGGACATGTTAACACACGCTGACACACGTGTGCCGCGGGAAGGGAAAGGCAGGCAGCCTGGTCCCGTGTTCCAGAGCAGGGATAACCCATGGAGAGGGGCTGCAGACTCCCTGGAAAGAAGGGATTCCCAGCCCTCCACCACAGCAGAGCTGCTCAGGAAGCCGCGGCAGGCCAGGCAGGGGTGGGGGGGCTCCATAGGTGGTCCCTGGGCAGGCGGGCAATGGTTGCTGCACATTGTTTGCTTTGGCCCCCAGCACACGCCACCCCCAAATCACTCCCCAAAAGCCACTTCCCCAGCCCACACCTTCACCAGGCTGGAGGTTGGGTGGGGGCAAGGTTTTGGGGTGGAGGTGAGGGGGGTACACACATGGCAGCAGCTGCTGCAAGGAATTTTTATGCTTCCCTCTTCCTCCCCGGCGCTGGAGGGAAGCAACAACATGGAACATGTGGGACCCATAAAAGCCCAGCTCTGAGTCACGGCTGTGGGAGCCCCTGGCAGGCACCACTCCTTCCCAGGGCATCAAGCATCATCCCAGCCCTGTGTGGCGGGGCTGGGGACATCCTGGACATCCTGCCATCCCGAGGGATCAAAGGTCAGATATGCCAAGCAGCAAAATCCATCCTCAGGAGACTGACGCTGAGCCTGTTCCTACCCCAATAACTCCATCCTGCAGGATTCCTCTGAGGATGGGAACAGCAGGATGTGCAGGACCCAGAAGTGACTGGCCCCGGCTAAAGGGTGGGAGAGACATCAGGAATCCTCTTAATCTGTGGAATTGCCTTTGGTTTGACATGCTGAGCGTGGAGCAAGGCAGCACCCTTGGGGATTTCGGGAGCTTCTTGGGGCAGGAGACCCCTTTGTCTGCTGAGATGTGGAGGTGTGAGTGTCCTCAGGCTGTCCCCAAAATCCCCAGCCATCTTTTGCCTGCTGGGATACATTTTTCTCTCCTGAAGCATCTGCCATGAGTGCTGGTGGCTTGTTCCTTGACTGGACACTTGCTCTGTCCCCACACAGCAACTCCATCCCCTTGAAGATCTCCTCTGCCATCCCGGGGGCTCTACTGGAGCTCTACTCCCCTAAATCCTGGTCAAGAGTTGGACAATGGGGTTCTAACATCTGGAAACATCCCCCCAACCTCACTCTAAATGCAGTGGAGCTGAAACCCAACTCTGTTTTGCCACTTGATCCCACTCTGAGGCAGCTCTTTCATTTTATTTTATCAGCTGTGCACCTTATCCTGCAGCTTCCCAAGGGTTTGGATGTGCCCTAAGCATTGGGATGAGCTCAGTGTGGTCCTATGGGAGCTCTCACCCTCATGATGGACCAGGCCATACAACTTCTGCCCTGAAAAGGGGACAACAAAAATCCCAACATGTGCCTGGGAGGGGCATCCAAACACTTCTTGAATTGTGCACACGTGAACATTTGCACACTTGTGTGGACAGGTACAGAGGGCACCTGTGCAGGTGTGAGGACACGTGTGCAGCAGGTCGGAAGGGTGGGAAGGGCACTTTTCCCTGGGAAAACGGGCTGGCACCGCGGCTGGAGCTTCGGGATGTCACCAACAGCATCCCAGTCGCACTGGGTGAAGGGACCTCGTGTCTTCAGTCCACCCACCCTTGGAATCATGGAATCATTAAGGTCGGAGAAGCCCTCCAAGATCATCAAATCCAACCATTAACCCAGCATTGACACGGCAACCACTAACCCATGTCCCCAAGTGCCACATCCACACGATTTTTGAACAATTTCAGGGATGCTCACTCGACCACTGCCCTGGGCAGCCTGTGCCGGTGCCTGATCACCCTTCCAGTGAAGGAATTTTCCCTAATATCCAATCTAAACCTCCCAGGTTTTGGACAGTGAGGCATGGGTCCCACCCGGAGCTCCACACCCGCCTCTCCACAGGCTGTCCCGCCCGGCCGGCGCGTCACAAGGTGTCCGCGCTGACTCACTCCGGGATGGAAACTTCCCTACTCCAGGGAGATCCTCGCAGCTCAGCCAGCTCCAGCACGGAGTTTGTTCCACCACCTCCCACCAGACCAGCCCTGGGGGCCCGGAGACGCTCGGCTCCCAACCTGCCCCCGGCTTTGTGATGGAAAAGACCCTGGAATACGGCGGAGATGAGGATCCCCCCGAGCAACCCTACCCTGTCCCGCGCGGAGGCAGCCTCTGCCTCAGCTGGACGCAGCAGGAAAACTGGAAAGCTTTCCTAGGTCTGAATTTCTGAAGAAGAAACTTCATCCAGCTGCTTCCTCCTCCCTTGCCCCAAAACCCAGTGCCCACCCGCATCCATCAGCTCAGGTTTGGCACACGCCGCAGAGCAGGAGGAAACTCATGGAATCAGGGAATTCTGTCCCCGAATTGCTTCCAGGGCTGGGAGCAGGACCCCAGCTGCGGCTGGAGTATCCAGTAGTTTCCCAGTCCCCAAACACAGCATCGGAATGCCACAGCCATTCCTCAGCCCCATTCTCTCTGTCCTCACCATCCTCCCAGGGGAGGGTGCAGCCCCCAGACTGCCACCGCAGGGCTGGGTTTCCCCCAAATTCCACAGCCATCCCCCAGCTCTGTCCTCTCCATCCTCTCCATCCTCGGAGAGGTGCAGCCCCCAGGCCGCTACCGCAGCGCCGAGTGCCATCACACGGCCTGGCAGGACATCAGGGGACTGGGAGCACCCATTATCCCCGCGCCAGCCCCTCGGAGCCGTGCCAGGGCCCCGGGAACAGCGGGTGCTGCCGGTGGGGTCCATCCGGCTGCTCCGGCCGTGGGGCCACCCCCGTGCCCTGCCAAAGCTCCTGGGTGCGGAGGCCCCCGAGGCGGGTGCTGGAGCCCTGGGGACACTCCGGCCAGTGGGATACGAGGCTCAGGGTGGCCAGGGGCTGGCAGGGTGGGTGGCACAGCTGGCACAGCCCCCCGGGACAGTCCTGCGCCTGCTGCGTCACCGGGGCCGGGACGGTAACTTTCGCTTGGTTGCTGCTCCCAGTCCAACAACCGCAACTCAGGCAGGGCCGGCAGCACCCAGTAGCTCCCAGTAGCACCCAGTAGCACTCAGCAGTCCCCAGTAGCCCCCAGCCCCGAACCAGCCTCCCTTCCGCGGGCTGCGAGCGGCTCCGCCGGCCCGGTGCGGCCGTCCCAGCCCACCCACACACCGACCCACCCTCCCACCCACCGGGCGCTCAAAGCGCGGCGGGAGCGTGCGGGCGTGGGCGGGAGCACGAGGGGACGTGACGGGGCACGCGTGGGGCCGATCCCCTCTGCCCGCCCCGCGTGGCCGGTCCCCCCACGCTGGGAGCCCCGGTGGAAGTCCCGGTCCCCCCGCGGAGCCCACGGGACGGCCCGCAGAGGGATCGGCGCCATCCCGGGAGCGAAGATCCCGGGGTCCGGACCCGCCCGACGGCTCCTACCTCCGGGGGGCTCCGAGCGGCCCCGGGCGGGGCGGCGGCTCCGGCGGATCCGCGTCCCCCGTTCCCCCGGTGGCGGCGGCGGCGGCGGTTCGGTCTGGGAGAGAAGCGGCACATCCAGGGGGGACGGCGGCAGCCGGGATGGGGCGGGACGGGACGGGACGGGACGGGACGGCGCCCCCCGCACTCCCCCGGCCCGCCCCGGGCGCCCGGAGAAAGTTACCGGAGCCCCGCGGGGGCGGCGGATCCCGGCGGGTCCCGCTCCGCCAACTGCGGCGGCGGCGGCGGCGCCGATCGCGCTCGGGACGGAGACCCCGGCCGGGAGCGGCGGCCCCGAAAACCCGGGATGGATCCGGGACACGCACGGCCCCGCGCCCGCGCGCACCCCCCACGCGCGCACCGGTCCCGCACGCTCGCTGCCGACAGAACCCCACGCGTGTCCGTGCGCTCCCGCGGGTGTCCAGCGGCTCCCGCACGCTCGCAGGCGCGGGCACCCACGCGTGTCTGTGCGCGGGTCCCGCGCAAGGGGCCCCACGCGGTGCGTGGGCACGCGGCAGCACACACGCACAGAGGTGGGGACACGCGTGGGCACCTGTGCCCGCGAACACGGGGCGCGGGCAGTGAGGGCGGGTGTGGGGACCCCTGAGCACTCAGCTGTGCCCACTCGTGCACGTGTAAGCATGCACGCGTGTGTGCTAGCGTGGGCACGGCCCTCGAACACGGACACGCGGGGGACACAGCCCACGCACACGGGGGGGCAACATTCTCCAGCCCCGCCACTTGGCACTCACAGGGGGCACAGCCACCCGCCCACGCACACGCGGGGGGCACAACTCGCGCACACGCGGGGGACACAGGCCGTTTACACGCACACGAGGTGGGCACAGCCCACGCACACAGACACGCGGGCGACACAGCCACCGCCCCACACACACGCAGGGGATGCAGCACACACACACGGGGAGCACAGCCCACCCACGAGCGGGGTCGCGCCCCCAGCCCGTGCACACGCGAGTGCCACAGCCCATTCACACGCACAGGCAGGGGACACAGCCCACGCACACGTGGAAAGAACACCCCCCAGCCCACACACACGCACACGCGGGAGGCACAGCCCGTGTCCACGCAGGGGGGACAGCCACCATGCCACACACGCTCGGGAGGCACAAGGGGACAAAGACCACGCACCCGCCAGGTGGCACATCCCACGGACACGCGGGGGACACAGCCCACGGACACGCGGGGGGCACAGCCCACGCACAAGCGGGGCCACACTCCCGGCCCACGCACACGCGGGGAACGCAGCGCACACGCTCAGGAGGCACAGCCGCGCACCCTGCGGGCCACACCCTCCAGCCCACGCACACTCGTGGGACACATCCCACACCCCCGGGGGTCCCGTCCCGCGCCGTGCGGGGGTCGGGGCTGAACCGGGGGGAGCGCGCGGCGGGGCAGCGCCCCCTGGTGGCGGCGGGCGGAGCGCGCGGTGCTCCCCGGGCCGTGCCGCCGGTACCGGGCGAGCCCCGAAGGTGACGGGGCCGTGCCGCGCGCCCCGCTGACCCCGGAGCCGCTTACCGGGATTACCCCGCCAGGAACTCTGGTGTCCCCAGCATTAGCCTGTCCCCTGTCCCCTGGTGTCATCACACACCGGGATCAGCTTCATATCTTTGTGGTGTCACAGCTCCGGGACCCCCAGGGCAGAGGGTGACCACGGGGACCGCAACGACAGGATTTTGGGACCCCTCAGCTCCCAGCCAGGGCCTGCAGATTCCATTCCCTGCCTCAGTTTCCCTCCCAACTGTCCTAATCTGAGATCAGCTCCTTCCCTGCTGCCCCCCCACCACGGCGAGGGTGAGGAGGGGTCTCTGCTCCCCGGGGAGCCCCCAGCACACAGGGGAGATGGCAATGGCTGCAGGGTCAACCCCTTCCTCGGGCAGGAGGGGCAAACAGCCAGGGAGGTCCTGGGGTGCCCCCAGACTCTGCCATGGCTTGAGTCCCACCCCAGCAGGGCCAAGGTGGTGGGCACGGGTGAGGGGGTGGTGGGCACAGGTGAGGGGGTGGTGCAGGTGAGGGACTGCCTCCATCCCCGTTTTGTAACGGGCATAAGCGGCTCAGCAGCTTTACCCCTGAGATGAGTGTGACCCTGGATAAGCTGCTTGGGGTTTGGGGACTCACCCCGAGCCCACCCCCCTCTCCTCACGGGACCATCTGCATGGCAAGACTATCCCAGGTCCCTTCTGCCACCAGCTCTGAGCCCCTGGGTGTAACCACCACCTGGGCAGCCCCTCAGAGCAGCACCCAACCACCACACCCCGACCCTGCCACATCCCCCACCTCAGGAATAATCCCGGTCTCCTGTTTGGGAAAGTCAAAGCAGCTCAGAGCAGGGCCAGATGATCCCCCAGATTAGGGATTTACCGGTGCCATCAGAGCCAGCTCAGCACCTCGGTGCAGGGGCAGCGTGTCAGTGTGTCAGTGAGTCAGCACATCGCGCACACGCATGTGGACAAACCCCTCCACATGGGAACACGTTCACCGAAACGGGGGAAACAGGTAAACTTTCCTTGCCGGTGAAAGAAAACACATTTCTGGTGTCGTGGTGGGATGCTCCACGTGGCTGGATGTATTCCCTACTGGAATGCTGATTCGGGAAGGGAACAGGGTGACTTTACGGAAACCACACACGTCCCCGTGCGCTTCCCGGAGATCCAGAGCTCCCAGCATGTGCAGGGCAGCACGTGCCCCCAGGACACGGCCTGGGGCTCTGGGAGTGCCCAGGGGGCTGAGGCATCCTGCAGGTGCTTTTCCTCACAGCAGGGATATTTTGGGAGCTCGGTGACGGCCACAGTGCCCCGGGCGCCGGGGGGATGCCCGCAGCGCTGGCTGATGAAAGCTGCCCTTTGGTCGCTGGCAGGGCCAAGCTGGGAAATCGAGGGGGTTTGTCCCCAGATAAAACAGCCCCAAACTGAGCTTTGAGCGGGCGCTTGCGCAACGGAGACCTAGGCCAGCGTGTGGGATCTCAGCAGGATGGGCAGGGGGCATTGCCTCCCACTCCAGGAGCATCCCACCCCAAATTCTACAGGAGAGTCCTCATTGCGCACCGGACTGTGATGGGGCTGAGACTGGGGTCACTGGGTGGCGTTTAGGGGAGTGCACGAGGGGGTCTGGGGAGGTGGGACATGGTCAGGGGCTTTGCAGTGGGGCCCAGGATTTGGGGGTGGACTGTGGCTCAGCATTTGAGATCATCCCCCTGGAGCCAGAGTGGCCAGAGCTCCTTTTGGGATTGCTCCAGGTGGAGAAGAGCATCTCCAAGTTGGGTAATGCCTCCCACAGCTCTGATGCTCCCACTCCAGACCACCCCAGTGAGGTGGTACCCCATTCCCAGCCCCTGCTTGATTCCTGGGAGCCCCATTTTCAGGGAAGACCCCCCGAAAGTCACTCCTGAGTACACAAGGAGCCCCTCAAACCCCACAACTTCCAGTCTAGCAGTACCATGCAGCTCCCGTGCTACTCCAGCCCCAGGGACCTGGGCCCTTTTGGCCAAGCAGGACCCTCTCCCTCACCCCATCCATGCAGGTGGTCCCAGGAGAAAGCAGCCAGAGCCTGGATGTTGCATTTCCACCCATTTATTTGGGAAGCCACACCAAAATGTTATTTAATAAATTAAAGGAGAGGCCATGTGGGTGCATGAGGAAGGGGAAGGCAGAGTGGGATCTTCGACAGAGGGGATGGAGCACCAGGGAGTCCCAACGGCTGCAAGAACTGAGAAAGGAGGAATAGCTGCAAAACCAGCGGCACAAATCTGTACCTTGAGTGTGGTCTTGAAGGCAAAGTCTGAGCCAGAGCTCCCTGTGTGGAGGCACCAGGCTGGAGGAGACCTGGCTGGTGGGTGGGAGCAGGGGAGGAAAGCACAAATGCAGGGAAAGGGGAAACACACAGGACCAGAAAGCTTGGCCCTCACCGCCCCATGCCCTCCAGGGATCAGAGAACTTCGTCCAACCACTGCTGTTTGGGGGTTCTCGATGAAGTCATACCCTTCATCCTCCTCTCTCAGGCCTGTTATTTGTGCCATTCCATCTGTCCCCAGAACCAGGCCTGAAGTGGGTGCAGGAAGGTTTGTGGCAGCAGGGAAACAGGCAGGGCTGCCTTGTCCTCCAGATTCTCACGTGGAGGAAGCAGATCCATTTCTGTATTCCACTCTGCTCCCAAGGAAGCCACATCCCAACCTCTCATCGGACACTGAATGTGAACCCCACACCAGAGGGGAATATGACCACCAGGAACGTGGGATCAGCTTGGGGACAGCGCAGAACCCACAGCCCAGGCCTGGGCAGTCCAATGTGGCCTTGGCTTGGTCCCACATGTCCCCAGAGACCCCTGCTGCAGATGCTCTATAGAGACAACCCCCCTCCCCCTGACGAGACCCTCTCCCTCCCTCCCAACCTTTCCAAAGGTGTCCATTGCACCGAGGGCTGACTCCAGCTCACAGAGCTCTCCAGCTCCCTCCCCCTCCACCAGAGGGACAGTCCCGGAGAAGAGGGGTCCCAGCACAGCTCCCCCAGCCCTAACTACAGCCACAGGCATCAACAATCATGTCGGGAATGTCAGTCTTGACAATATTGCTGTTGCGATCGAAGTAGAGGACGGAGAGCGGCCGGCGCCGCGTGGGCACGCAGCAGGAATGCCCTGACGCCTGGATGTTGTTGGCTTTGACAAGGTTGAAGACGGCTGTGTGGAAGGAAGAAGCCATGCCAGGGCTGCCTGCCACGTGCAGAGGGCACTGGCCCACGCAGTAGTTTATCTGGTAGCCCTCGGGCTTAATGATCCAGTCGTTCCAACCAATGTCACGGAAGTCCACGTAGTAATCCTTGCGGCAGCAGAGGTTGGAGTTCTGGCTGCAGCGGAGGCTGCGCTTGGCCACGTGGTGCTCGGGCTCCCGCACCTTCACCTTGGCCACCAGGAAGGGCTGGTGGGACCAGCTGGCATTGACTGACGCCATGACATCGCTCCCATCACCACGGCTCTGCAGTTCCAGCCGCAGGGTCCGGCTCTGCCCCTCGAAGAAGCTCTGCAGAGCCGGCAGGAGGGGGAAGGAGCGCCAGCCGCTGCCCGCCATGCTCAGCCGCCTCTCGGCCAGCAGAGTGCGATTGCCCCCCGCCACGGCCCCCGCCTCACCAGCCAGGAAGATCCTCAGGGTGAGGCTGGCCCGGGGCACTCGCAGGTAGAGCCAGAGCTGAGCCTGCAGGATGCGAATGTCCTGGTCCTGCGCCTGGCTGAACTGGAACTGCAGCCCCAAACTGGAGGGAGATGTGAGATCTGAGGGGAGAAAGGGATGAGGAGGTGAGCACTGAGGGATGCTCCCCTGCCATCCAGCAAGTCAAGACTTTCAGCTTCTTCTCAGGAAACACCTGCAAACTTCTCACTCTCCGCGGGGTCCTCGGTCTGTCCTCCACCCTCCCCTGGGAATGTAACCTCCGGAATGGGGAGCTGTCCCAAACTGCCTGGCAGAAGGGGAGCCTGCTCCCACCTGGCTCTTCTCCACAGGGTGAGGCTGGAAAGTGTTTCCAGTCCCCTCCAGCTAATCCTGCAGTTCCCAACTCTAACTACTCAGGAGTCCCGGGCACCCTGAGGAGCCCCGTGTTTTTGGGGGGGACGGTGGGCGTGGGACCGGCATTGCAGCCCCTCGGGTGCAGGGTCCCACCAGGCAGGAGCAGGACAGAGGCCACCGCCCCCTCCCAGGCTGAGCCCTCGCGCAGTAGCGGCGCCGGGATGTCACCGATGTGCGACAGGTGCGGTGACTCCCGAGTTGCCACAGCCCGCGTGGATCAGAGTCCCCGCGGGGCTGCGCGTCCCCGGGGGTCCCCAGGGCGCAGGGCACGGACCCCCCGCCCCGGGGCTCCCCGGGCTCTCTCGCAGCCCGGCTGACCCGCGCCCCGTCGGGGGTCGCGCACCCACCCACCTGTCTCCGCGAAACTGATGATCTCGTAGCCCTGCTCCTCCTCCTCGTCCCCGGTAACACCGGGGCTCCGGCGGGCGCCTCCCGCCTGCAGCCGCCGCAGGGCGCGGGCCACGGCGGCGCGGGGCACGGCGTGGGCGAGCCGCGGGCGATCGCGGAGCCGCAGCTTTTCCAGCAGCTGCTTCTTGGCCACCTCCTCCAGCAGCCGCCGCTCCGCGCCCGCCGGGCACGACGGGCAGCGCGGCTCGGCCGCCGCGCACAGAACCGCGGCCAGCAGCAGCCACGGGGCCGCGCCGCGCGCCGCCATCCGCGCCCACCGGACGGGACGGGACCGGCACCGGGAGCGGCACTGACGGGGCGGGACCGTCACCGGCACCGAAGGAGCGGTACCGACCGGACGGGACCGCGAGCGGCGTGACGGGACCGCGTCGATGGGACGGGAGCGGCACCGGGAGCAGCGCCGACGGGACGGGAGCGGCACCGGGAGCGGTGCGGCGCGGCCTGCTTTGGGCACCTGCGGCCGGGGGCGGTCCCGCCGCCCCCCCGCCCCCCGCCATTGGCCGCCGCACCTGCCTGTCCCGTCCCGTCGGGGATTACCGGGATTAGCACCCCACCCCCGCCTCCCCGCGGGGGGGTCGGTGAGCAGCCCCCCATCCTCCCCCGTTCCCGGTCCCCGCGAACCGTCGGGTCGCTGAGGGAGGAGTGGCACGGGGGGCCGAGCAGCGGCCCCTGCCGTGCCCGCGTGGGCTGAACACGAGTGAGGGGTCACAGAGGGGGAGGTTCATATGGGTGTGTGTAAATAGTGGAACGCGCAGAGGTGTGTGGGCAAGGGGCTCTGGACGTGGGCTCTGCCTGAGGGTCACCCTGGCATCTGCTCACGGGGAAGAGGGACCCCGGCCAGCCCCCCAGTACGGGCAGCGGGATCCTCCAAAACCTTCAGTGAGTGAGGGCTGGGGCAAATCCCGGCTGGCGGAGGAGCCCAAGCACCGGAACAGCCGTCAGGAGAGATCCCCTGCCCATCCATGGATCCCACAGACCACCCCCAGCCTGGGCACTGCCCCCCGGGCAGCCCCAAGCCATCCTAGCAGTGACAATCCCGTTGGGTGCTGACAGAGGACCCAGCAGGGGTCAGGGGCTCCTGGGATGACCCTGCAGCTCCTGGGGACTGTCACATCTCTGGGCTTTGGTCACTCCCACCATGTGATGGGTTTGGGGGTCTGAGCCCAGCCGTTGGACCACCCAATCCATCCTCAGCCTGGGGCAGAGCTGGGAAGGACCAGTGAATGTGAACACCGTGTTCCCTCCTCCTCACTCAATAAAAAGGGGATTTGTATGTCCTGAGGACTCAGGAGGTGACAGCCAGTGTCACATCAGCCTGAAGATTTTCCTTGGACTCTTTGGAGTGGGATGTGCAGACTGAGGCAGGGCAGGGGCTGGCAGAAATCTCCCAAAAGTGATGCAAGGTGCCACAATATTGGGGAATCAGCAAAGCCCAGCTGGAGCAGCAAAGCCAGGGAACTTGAAGCCCTGCCAGGCCAGCGCTCGGACGTGTCCTGTGCCCACCATGCCATGCACCGACTCCAAGGTCTTGACCACACGGAGCCCCTGGCCCTGGCCAAGCCAGAGGTGCCATGTAAACAGAGTGGGCCGTCTGGGAAAAAGCACCCACCGGAGATGATGCAACCACGGAGCAAGGGGCAAAGGGCTCAGCTGGCTGGGCCCACTGGCAGCTCCCAGAATAGCCCAGGAATGTCAACAGAGAGGAAAGAGTGGGCACAGGCTGGCCTGGGAGCACGGATCACACAGGGCCTGGGAGCTCTGGCTGCAGGCAGGAGCAGGATGGAGCAGGTGGCTCTTCCAGCCAGGTGCAGGTCACATGTGCTCACAGGAAAAGATGCTCCCACGTGGAGAGTGGCTTCTTACGTGACCTGGAGTGACAGGAAGAGGGGTGATGTCTTCCCACTGTCAGAGGATAGAGTTAGATGGGATATTGAGAGGCAATTCTTCCCTGTGAAGTTGGTGAGACATTGGCGTGGGCTGCTCAGAGAAGCTCCATCCCTGAAGAGTTCAAGGCCGTGTTGGACAAGGCTTGGAGCAACCTGGGGTAGTGAAGGTGTCCCTGCCCATGGCAAGGGGTGGAACTGGATGGGCTTTAAGGTCCCTCCCAACCCAAACCATCCCAGGATTCTATGATACACATTCATATATGTTAGCCCCTTCCCAAATATCTGGATACCTGCTCCATGTTGGACATGCTCCTTGTGTTCCATGTGCCCATCACCCTGCTGTGCTGAATTCCTCCATCCCTGCCAGATCCTAGAGCCAGGATCAGGACTGTGGAGCAGCAGGAAACAGGACACAAAGTGACAAAACGGGTGAAGGACTGTCCAACACACGCACCCTCCGCTCCAGGCGGGGACCGGGGTGTCCCCAAAGGGATTAACTCCATGGAACCTGTGTGGGGCAGCCCCCCATGAACCCCCATTCAGCAAGAGCATCGGACCCCCAGCCCCTCACACCACGTGCCCCCCGGCACGCTCCGGCCCCCAGATCTGGGGCAGGGGTCAGCGCGGAGCCGCGGCGGCTCTTGCACCCATTGCATAATTGTGTTGTTGATTAAGCGGTTCCCAGAAAGCAAAGCCCAGGGTCTGACCTGACCAAAATACCCCCCAAGGTCCCCCTGGGCCCAGCACCTGGAGCACACATGGCTCCGGGGCCTCTGACCCCATGGCCGGTGGGGCGAACGTGGCACCTGGTGACCTGACCTGGAGGTGACAACTGCCTGGGCTAAGCTGGGACCCCCCAAGAGCTCGTGCACCAGCGCCTGAGAGTGGCTCATGGAGTCATGGAATCATGGAATTATGGAATAATGGAATAATGGAATCATGGAATCATGGAATCATGGAATCATGGAATCATTAAATTTGGAAAAGCTTAGATTGTTGAGTCCAACTGTTGACCCAGCACAGCCGAGGCCACCATTAAACCATGTCCCCAGCTGCCACATCCACGTGTTTTTGAACACTTTCAGGGATGGTGGCTCCACCACTGCCCTGGGCAGCCTGTTCCAGGGCTTGACCACCCTTTTCAAGAAGAAATTTTCCTTATTGTCCCATCTAAACCTCTTCTTGCAAAACTTGAGGCCATTTCCTCTTGCTCTGGTGCTCACTCCTTGGGAGAAGAGCAGCAGTCAGCACAGCAGTGCCACTGGCTGGGAATGGGCCATGAGACTGGGAATTAAACATTAACTCCTTTCAAGGCAAGGGAAGGGACTGTCAGAAATTCCCACCCCTCCTGGGACCTGGACCTGTCCGGGGGCACTTGGCACAGCACGCTTGGACCTTTGCTTCAGGGGCTGTTGATACTGGCAAAGGGTCCTTCCAACACATCTGTCCCCTCCTGGAGTGGAGACTGAGGGGACATCACCTGTGTCCCCATCTGTGTCACATCTGCACCTGGGTTGATCCCACAGATGCTGTGTCCCCGTGGCATTGCTGTGTTGCTCTGATTTTCTGATATTCGTGGAGATTCGCGGAAGCTCGCAGGGAGGTCAGGCAGGCAGCACCAAGATGGCGAAAAGAGAGAGTTTATTTACAAGAACTTCTTTATATATCCATTAATAGTCTGATAATTATTGGTCGATAGTTTTTCCGCCTCCTATAATGATTGGTTACAACACTGAAGTTGTAGCCACAGTACCACTGGCCACACAGTACCAAAACAATGAGATTAGAAAGCACAAGAATGCAATTTATCTCCTATTCTCCATGAGAAAGAAGAGAAAGTTTTTAGAACAGTGCAACTACAGGGGCTGCAGGGTGGGCTCCCCACTGGTCTTACTGGTCCCAGCAGGACAATCTCCCAGTGCTGCCCCTTCCAAAGCCTCCTGAGAGAGCAGGGGACACCGGCAGAGCACAGTGTCATGGCAGGGAGGGCTCCTGGCTCCAGGGAATCACTCTTCCCTGCGTGTTGCCCAGGTGGGGAGTGCCACTTTGGAATTCCCGAGCCTTGGGCACCCCAAGGAAGGGGCTGGTCCTGCATCCAGGCGCTGTGTTTCCCATGGGAGTGGGACAAGCCTCAGCATCTCAGGGTTGTGCTGTGTGAGCTGAGGGCTCTGTGGGTCCACAGGACCAGCCCAGAGCTCTCTTGCCCCTTCCCTGATCCCTACGTGCCCACAGCTGCTGCATCCCAGGAAGTTTGGCACTGGCTCCAGGGAAGTTGTTTGTTCAATAAATATAGACAGTGAAACGAGGCGTTGGAAAAAGAAGGGCAAAAACAAACACCGAACCCTCTTTGGGTTTGCGCAAGTGGCCTTGGATACCAGACAGGATCGATCCCCGAGCCTTCCTACCTTCCCAGGCAGCAGGAATGCTTTGGGTCTGAGTCCTGGAGGCACCTGGACACCTGGATCTGGGGAGGTGGGGTCCCTGCTCTGGTGGACGTGTGCAATATGGGCACTGTCACCTGCTAGTGGCCCTTCCATCCCTTCTCCAGATGTCACAGGTCCTCCAGGACAACACATGTCCCTGCTCCAGCCAGAGCTGGTCATGGCAGAGGATGCAGAGCTGGATGGGGAGAGGTTCTGATGCCACCTCCTCGCTCTCCTGACCCTTTTCCCATCTGGATCAGCTCTGTTCCAACCTCTGGGGTCAGCTGTCAGCCCTTGAGGGTGAATCCCAGGGCTGAGGTTACCCAGCTGGGGACATGGGGGTCTCGATTCCGGTGGGATTTTGTGGGAGCTGTAGGGTGTGTGCATGTGGCCAAATGCTGTCACCTGCTCCTGGCACTTCCATCTGTTCTCCAGGTGGGACAATCCTGCCCTGGCTCCAGCCAGAGCTGCTCGTGGCTCATCATCCTGCAGTGGATGCAAAGCTGGGTGGGGAGAGGGTCTGACGCCACCTCCTCCCTCTGCTGACCCTCTCCCCATCTGGATCAACCCTGTCCCTGCCTCCGTGGTTGGTCGTAGGGTAGACCCCAAGCCTGAAGTCATCCCTCAGGGACCACCCCAGGACCCCCCTCCCAAATGTCCCACCCCAGCACCTTCTCCCCTCTTTCCCAGTCCTCGCACATGGGGGACACGTGGGGAGTGGTGGAGAAACCCAACCATGGGGTTACGTAACGGGGCCGATGTGTCGGAGCCGCCCTTTGCCCCCCGCTCTCACGGCCCTGACATGTCCCACTTTGCTGTCACCAGGCTGCCGAGGGGCAGAGGGGGAGGGCAGCTGCTCTGGCTGCAGGCCAGGGATGTGCTGAGGGGATGCTCTGAGGTGGGGGAGCTGGGGGGCTCGGGGGTTTGGAGGCTGCTCCAAAGATCGTCCACTTCAAAAGGTGGAAGAGTTTCTCAGTTTTGTGCTGATTTGGGATGGGGATGGCCAAATATGGGTGGCTTCGGTGGAATGGCACCCTTCCTGGTGGGAATTACGAACCCCTGTGGCCATAATGCTATGCCCTGGATCTGGTTGGGATGAATTAGGGGTTCTTCATCCTCCTGGGAAATGCAGCCAAGGGGCAGAGAGCGTGGGAGGTCTTTGGGAGCAGTGTGGAGATGCCCAGTCCCGCTGCCTGGGTTTTCCATGGCAGAATGGGTCCATCCTGTGCCATCCTGGGGCTGCCCGTGCCAGGAGCACTGGAAGATGTGCTGGTGAATGACAGGGCACACACGTGGACACAAACATGTGCACACACCATGGCTGGGAGTCTTTATTGGACACCAGGTAGCTGGGATGCTTGGAGAGGGACACACATTCCTCCCACCGGGACCAATTTCCCTTTCCTCTCCCTGCTCAGCCACATGTCCAGCTGAGTGGGACCATGGGGACAACCCCTGCCCTCTGTCCTCACCAGCCCTGGAAGCCCTGGGTGGCCACTGGTGGATCTTGTGTTGGTGTAGCCACAGTCAGAGCACACCATGACCTCGGGCTGGGATGGCAGTGGGACCATCCTGATCCAGGAGAAGGCTCTGGAATCCATCAGGAGCTGCTCTGAGGGGCTGAGAGGAATCCACGGGCAGATCCAAAGGGGGAAAGAGCCGTGTGGGAGGCGAGGGAGGAGGAGACTTGCACGTTCAGCATCACCCTTGATGCTTCACCCTCAGGAGGAGAATCCCCCTCGGCAGAGCTCCTGCCTCCCAGCCAGGAACTGGGAAGAGGGAGCAGTGTCCTGTCCTCCTGCCCACTCTGACAGCACTCAGGTGCAGCCACAGGAGTCCACGATCATGTCGGGGATGTCGGTTTTGACGATGTTGCTGTCCCGGTCGTAGTAGAGCAGGGAGAGGGGCCGGCGCTGGGTGGGGACGCAGCAGGAGTCCACGGCCGCCGCCGCACTCGCGGCCTTGATGCGGTTGAGGACGGCGGTGTGGAAGGAGGCGGCGAGGCCGGGAATGCCGGCCATGTGCAGCGGGCACAGCCCCGCGCAGTAGTTCATGTGGTACCCCTCGGGCTGGATGATCCAGTCTTCCCAGCCGATCTCCTTGAAGTCCACAAAGAATTCCTGGCGGCAGCACATCCGCGAGTCCCTGCCGCAATCGACTCCACGACGATGGACGTGGTGGGGTGTCCTGGCCCGGGCTTGGGCCACCACAAATGGCCAGTGGGAATCACTGTGGTCAGATGGGAGTGGGGACCCCCAGCCCTCTGGCACCTCCAGTTCCACTGTGAGCCGTGGGATCTCTTGTCCAAAGAGGCTCTGGACAGCTGGTCCAACGTCCAGTGTGGTCCAGCCAGACCTCTGCACCTCCAGCCGTGTCTCGCTGGCCACCGTCATGTTTGGCCCCGCTGGGTCCGGCTGCAGGAGCCTGAGGGTGACAGGCTGTGCCCCGGGGCCGGGGACTGCCCAGAACAGGTAGAGGGTGGCCTGCAGGATCTCAGTGCTCCCAGCAACCTCCTGGGAGAAGCGGAAATGCAGGTGGACGCTGTGGGAAGTGGAGGATCCTGCACACAGAACCGAGAGCAGAGTCAGGAGTGGAGCGATGGTGGGACTTGTCCCATCACTTCCCATAGGCAGGGACACCTTCCGCTATCCCAGATTGCTCCTAGCCCTGTCCGAGCTGGCCTGGGACCCTTCCAGGGATGGGGCAGGTTCTCTGGGCAAACCGTGTCCACCCTCACAGAGAGGAATTTCTTCCCAAACTCCCATCTAACTCTCCTCTTTTCCAGGGTGAAGCCATTCCCGCCCCCGGCACTCCAGACCCTTGCCCAAAGTCCCTCTCCAGCTCTCTTGGAGCCCTTGAAGGTACTGGAAGGGCTCTGAGGTCTCCCCAGAGCCTTCCCTACTTCCTTGGCTGCAGAGCTGCTGCTCCTCCTGGCCAGCAAAGGGCTGACGGGGCCATGGGAGCACTCGGGGCTCCTGGCACAGCTCTGCCCATGAGGACACAACTCCCTCCCCGTGCTCCAAGCCTGGGTTCACCCCCCGGCTCGATTCCAGCCGACGCTCCACCAAGCCAGGAGACAACTCCCCATTGTCCTGGAGTGTGGGAACACAATGTGCCGCGGAGCAGCATTGTTCCCAGAGGGCTTTGAGGACGCGGGGCCTGCAAGGGGAGCGGAGCCCCCCCAGCTCACCATGCGGAATTTGGGCTGGGAAAGTGAGGGTGCAGGATGCTCTGTGGGATGGGGTGGTGAGTCTGGGTCTCTCCAAGGAAAGTTGTCTGCAAGAAGTGGGGTGCAGGACTCTCTTTTTCCACTGATGCTTGTCAGGAGCCCTGAGCGTGTTTTGGGGAGTTTTCTCCTTCCAGAAGCAGCAGATTCTGGAGCGAAATGAGGCACCCACTGCTTTGAGTGGGATACAGAGGCACAGAGGACTGTGGAGCTCTGTCCACACACTATGGGCTGACAGGAAATCGAGGCTAAAAATCCCATTTTGGAAAACGTGGCCATCTGACCCCTCCACCTCCAGCACCAGGGGGAGGGTTCAGCAGAACTGGGCAACAGGTGACACGATACAGCAGCACATCAGTGCTCTGTGCCACCCTCCCACCCCTGCACGTCCCATCTGTGACTAACGCTCTTGGGATGTGGATACAGAGGATTGGGAGCCTCTCACACCTTTCAGCAGCACCGTCCCGGTGCCCAGCATGGCATCGCCGCACACCTCCCACCGCCTCACCACCTCCCTTCCCTCCATGCCCCCCAGCCACGGGACGTGGAGCCATACACACCTGACTCAGCAAAGCTCAGGATCTCGTATTCCTGCAGCCCCGTCCCAGCACGCCGGGGTGGGACGGGGCCATCCCGGAGCATCCCCGGGAAGGCGGCCGTGTCCGAGCGCTGTGCTCGCATCCTGCGGAGTGCGGTCAGCAGGGCCCCCCGGGACGGGGGCTGGGGGATGCTGGGCCTGGCTGGCAAGCGGAGCTTGGCCAGGATGCTCTGCTTGGCCAGCGCCAGCAGCACGTCCCGCTGCGTTCCGGGGGCCAGCGTGGCCACCCCGCAGGCCGGGCACCACGCGCCCTTGGCAGCCGCCAGCCGTAGGAGGCTCAGGAGCAGGAGAGCCGCGGTGACCGTCATCTCCGGTGGCGGGAGGTGACAGCGTGGGGGTTCCAGCAGTGTCCGAGAAGCAGAATGGGATGAGACAGCGGCAGCGCCGGGGCCAGGGAGCGGAGCGGGGTGGCGGAACTGGACTCAGTGGGAGCAGGGAGCGAGGATGGGCTCGTTCTCCTGACGTGGCCACAAATATTGGCTGATCCCGGGAGAGATAAACGCCCCTGTGCTCCCGCGGAGCCGCCCGGGCGCGGGCAGCGCGGCGCGGCCGCTCCGGTTAAGGTGGAGCCGGGCGGATGGTGCTGCTGCTCGGGGGGCGCGGAGCGGGGACATCGAGGCCACCCTGGCCCCAGCCCGGTCCCACCTCGGCGGTGCAGAGGCAGACACATGGTGGGGGTTCCCGGGGACAGGGAGGGTATCCAGGGCGTACCGGAGGCCCCCGGTGCAGTGTGGGGGCCAGGGAGGTGGGGAATCCCCGGGGCATGCGGGATCCCCGCGAGCGGGGGGATCTCCGGAGGTGGGGAATCCTCAGAAGAAGAGGGATGCTGGGGGATCGAAAGGCAGTTGGAGATGGGCGATACCCGAAGATGGCAAATCCCGACCAATGGGGGATCCCCGGGGGTGGGGGAAGCGGGGGAATGGGGTACCCTTGGGGATGGAGGATACTCAGAGAAGGGGAATCCCTGGTGGATGGGGAATCCCGGCGGGATGAGGGACCCCTGAGGACAGGGGATGCCCGGGGGATGAGGGATCCCTGGGAATGGGGTATCCCCAGAGATGTGGGATCCCCGGGGCTGGAGAATCTCTGGGAATGTGGGAGCCCCGGGAGCTGTGGGATCCCTGGTGATGTGAGACCCCTGGGGAGATGTGGGATCCCTGGGGAATTTGGGATCCGCGGGGATGGAAGATCCCGGGGGACGCGGGACCCCCGAGGGGGCAGAGCGGGACCCCCGCGCGCGCGGGGGCGGGGTCACGGCTGGTGGGCGGAGCCTGGCTATCACCCCGCCCATTTCCCCGCCCCTTTCCATAAAAGGCTTTGCCGCGCGCCGTGGCGCCCCCGCCGCTCCCTCCGCCGCGCCAGGGGGCGCCCCACGCCCCTCCGCCTTCCCCGGGCCGTAGCGTCCCTCCGGTTGCCACAGCAACGGGAGCGTGCGGGCGCGGGATGATGACGCAGCACGCACGGCGTGTTGACGCAGCGCGCACGCCGCGGGGGAGGGGCCGCCTCCTCTTTCCCTTTTTTTTTTTTCCCGTTTCTTTCCCCGTTTTTCCCCGTTCCGGCCACCCTCCCTCCCCCCCCGTCCTGCCCCCCCCGCCGCCCCGCCCGGGCGGCCTGCGCTGGCCCAGGCCCGGCCCGGCCCGGGGTGGCGGCGGCGGCCCCGCGGCGCAGGGCCCGGCCCGGCGCGGCCCGGTAAGTGCGGCGGGGGCGGGGGGGGATCAGGGCTGGGAGCAACGGGGCGATCGCGGTGCACCGGGGACAGCGGCCGCCGCGGGGACCCTCCCACGGTGTCCCCGGTCCTTTCCCCGCGGGGGCGGCGTGTCCCGGGGCTGCTCTGCCGGGGCGCTCCCGGAGGTGCTTCCCGTCCGGGGCTGCCTCTCTCGGGGGTCTCTCGTTGCAGGATCCGTCCCGGGGCTGTCTCTCGGGGGTTGCTCGGTGCGGGATCCGGCCCAGGGCTGCCTCTCTCGGGGGTTGCTCGTTGCAGGATCCGGCCCGGGGCTGCCCCTCTCGGGGGTCGCTCGGTGCGGGGTCCGTCCCGGGGCTGTCTCTCTCGGGGGTCGCTCGGTGCGGGGTCCGGCCCAGGGCTGCCTCTCTCGGGGGTCGCTCGGTGCGGGGTCCGGCCCAGGGCTGCCTCTCTCGGGGGTCGCTCGGTGCGGGATCCGGCTCCTCCCTCGGGGGTCGGTTCCTGGTCTCCCCTCTCGGGGGTTTCTCATTACGGTTCCGGGGCTGCCCCTCTCGGGGTCCTGCTCCTGCTCTCCCCCTCTCGGGGGTCGCTCGGGGCGGCTCCCGGCGGGGTCTCCGCTGCTCGAAGGGTCTCGCGGAGCCGCTTCCCGGGGCACGTTGGCGGAGCACGTGGGAGCTCCGTGCACCGGAGGCCCGGGGGGTCCCGCTGAGAGCGGACAGTGCCCGGGCTCGGCTTGCAGGGAGCTGGGGAGGTCGAGAGCCACAGGTGGGAGAGGAGCCTGGGGCCCTTCCAGGGGCTGGGAAGCGCCGTGCGATGTTCTGATGTCCTCATGGACAACGTCTTTGCTTGGAAATGCTTTTCCTGGAAATAATTCCCAGTCCTGGGACTTCCCAACAGGTGGGAAGGTGCTGGTTTGGAGGGGTCCAGAGGGTCTGTGCTGATGGGATGCATGGAAAGGTGGTTTTGTTGCTTCTTTTTCCATGTTCCCGGCCCTGAGACTATTTAATTCCTCCCAGGGTTTGTTGTTTGGGTTTGTTTGTTTGTTTGTTTGTTTTTCTGTTTGTTTTTTTGTGGTTTTGTTTGTTTGTTTAGGTTTTTTTTGTTTTGTTTTATTTTGGTTTGGTTTGGTTTTTTTGGGTTTTTTTTTGGGGGGGTTTTTTTGGGTACGTGTAGAAATTTGGGCTGAAGGTCAGAGTTGCTTTTGTCTCCTGGCAGGAGGTGTCATAGGTGGCTTGATGTTAATTCAAGTGCCCGTAGGTCTGTTCGAAATGGGCAGAAGTTTGTGCTGCTGAGCTCCTGATGGAAACAGATGTAGCCGGTGGGTTGTGGAAAGGAACATCCCTAGAATCCTTGTTGTTCATTCCCGAACACTTTGGCTCTTGGGGAATTTAAAATTCCTGGCTTCCAGTTTAGTGTCTTGGCTCAAACCTGACCTGAGCCCCACCTCCCTCCCCTTGTCCGAGATCTCTCTGTGGTGGTTCCTAATCCTGGGAGCTGATTTATCTCTGCCTAATCCCAGTGACCTGTTGCTGTAGGGATCCTCTTAAAGCAGGCATGGATCAGCTCAGGGACACAGGAGCTTTTCCATGATCACTGTTCCTGGAATACTTCTGTGATTCTGCAGTATTGACAAAGGTGTTGGGAAGAACAAGGTGGATTTTTGGCCATATTGGCTGAACATGCAGCAAAACAGGTCCAGAGTGGGAACTCCACACAGCTGTGTGTGGGAAACTATGGACTAAAGATTTGGGATTCTGCTGATTCCTGGAGTGGGGAGCGTTGGGAGAAGGGGCGGCATTGCTCCATCTCACAGGAATTGCTTTTTGTCACTGGTTGTCTGACCTGGCTGGAAAAGGGGTTGGAAGGAATTCCCCATCCCTGGCAGTGTCCAAGGCCAGGTTGGACAGACCTTGGAGCAACCTGGGACAGTGAAAGGTGTAGGGGGTGGAACTGGATGAGCTTTAAGGTATTTTCCCACCCAAACCATTCCATGATTCCCTGAATAGAGTGGCCTGGTGAGCTGAACTGAATGGGAAGGAAACTGCTGTGCTGCTGGGTTAATTCCCATGGGAGAAGCAGCCCCTCTGGCTCAGCGCTGCCTTGGAGCAGTGGAGAATATCCATGTCCAGTCCCTCCTTCCAGCTGTTCCTCAGGACCCTCTTGCTGCCTGTGACATCGGATCCCCTGTTGGAGTCGAGTTCCCCTTATAGCAGTGATGCCATTTGTGTTGCTAAATTTAAGGTTGTGTCAGTGCTGCTATTCCAAACCCCCGATTTTGGGGAGAAGGTGCCTAAATCACCCCTTGGAGGGTGCCTAAACCACCCCTCTCAGCAAACACCGCTCCCAGCCCTGCTCTCTGTGGCTCTCCCTGCACTTCTTCACCTCATTATCTCATTTGATATTAAATTAGAGCCAGATCCATGCTCATTTGAATAAATAGGTTATTTTTAAATTGTTTTCAAGGGGGAGGTGGCTGCCCCAGAGGCAACACAGAGGGGTCTGTGTCCAAACTTTCAGAGCAGCTTTGGGAGCTCCTCTCCCACCTCAGGGTCACTCACTAAGTTATTCCTGAGTAATTTGGAGCAGGAGGTGCAGCCAGAGGCAGGGAATGCAGCTTGGCACCTTGAAGACTTTTCCAAGGGCTTTTTTTTTTGGCTAAAGAGAAAATAAACTGATCTTGCCAAAACTCAGGGCTTCTGGTGCTTCCCCTGCTTTTCTGTGCCAAAGTGCTTTTCTTGCCTTAAATTCTTCCCAAATATCCATTTGTGGCTGGATCCAAAGGCTCCAGCAGAGGTTGAAACCCATGTTAAAATGATTTTGTGCCTCTTGAGATGATCCTGAGCCTCTCACCATGGCTGCAGGGGCAGAACTCCCAGCGGATTCATTCCTTAAGGGAATAAAGAGCAGGAGATGTTGTGTCTCTGTGCTTGTTGCAGCCCTGGCAGGAAAGGGGAATCTTGGGAGGAAACAAAGGCATGGGACAGGTGATTCAACTCCTCCCTTGGTCTGAATCTTTCAAGGATGGATTTTGGAAGTGTCTGTTGGTGTTTGGTGAAGATTTAGAGAGGTCAGAGACCTTCGGACCTGGAGTGTATCTGGAGAAGGACAATGGAGTCTGGGAAGGGGCTGGAGCAGCAGGAGAAGGGTCTGGAGAACTCCTGAGGGAGCTGTGGGTGCTCAGCTGGAGAAAAGGAGGATCAGGGGAGACCTTCTGGCTCTGCACAGCTCCTGCCAGGAGAGTGCAGCCAGGTGAGGTCAGGCTCTGCTCCCAGGGAACAGGGACAGGACAAGGGACAATGGCCTCAAGCTGCACATGGGGAGGTTCAGGTTGGACATCAGGAGGAATTTTTCCATGGAAAGAGTGGTCAGACATTGGAAGGGGCTGCCCTGGGAGGTGTCCCCATCCCTGGAGGTGTCCAAGGAGTGACTGGATGTGGCACTCAGGGCTCTGGTGGGAATCGGTTGGACTCAATGGTCTTGCAGGACTTTTCCAACCTCAGTGATTCCATGATTCTGTGGAGCAAGTGGCACACCTGATGGTGCTTGACAACCTGACAATGCTTGACCATTCTTTCCATGAATGAATTCCTCCTGATTTCCAACCTGAGCCTCCCCTGGTGCAGTTTGAAGCCATTTCCTCTTGTCCTCTTGTTCCCTGGGAGCAGAGCCCGACCCCACCTGGCTCTACCCTCCTGTCCGGGAGCTGTGGAGAGGGAAAAGTTCCCTCCTGAGCCTCCTTTTGTCCAGCTGAGCCCCCCCAGCTCCCTCAGGAGCTCTCCAGACCCTTCTCCTGCTGCTCCAGCCCTTCCCAGACTCCAGTGTCCTTCTCCAGATCCACTCCAGGCACCTGGAGGTCTCTGACCTCTCTAAATCTTTACCAAAGAGATACCAAAGAACTCTCTCCTGGAGCTCTGCCCATGCTCCAGCCCCTCGATGTCTCTGTGGCCCTGAGGACACAGACCTGGAGCCAGCACTGGAGGGACCTCAGCAGTGCCAGCACAGGGGGACAGTCCCTGCCCTGGGGCTGTGGTGTGGACAATCCCAGCCCAGGTGCCATTGGCCTCTCGCCCACCTGGGCACGCCTGGGCTTATGTCCAGCTGCTGGCACCAGCACCCCAGGGCCTTTCCCAGCTTCCAGCCCCTCTGCCCCAGCCTGGAGTGTCCCACGGGGTTGTGGTGACCCCAGGCAGGACCAGCAGCATATCCAAAGCACTCCTCTGAGCAAGCTGCATCAGACCTGTCTGCACCACTGTTCACTGTGCAGACACACCAAACAGAAGATGAGGTTGAAAGGACAGCAGCACATCTGCAGCCTGCCACAGCTGAGCAGGCCCCAGCTTTGCTTCTGCTTCAGATTGCTTTTTGATTCAGATTAACAGAAGACAGCCCACTCCTGACAGTAAGAAAACACCCAAGGAGACCTCTAATGACTTGTTTATATCTAAGGTCTCCCTTCTTCCTCTCTTTTACTCTGTAAAACCTTCCAGAAATAATATTGGAGTAGCCCATACAGAGTAATTTCTCTTTCAGGTGCTTATTTGCCTAAAATGCGATGCTACTGATATCAGGAAATGAAGTAAAATTTGGAGTATGATTTTTACATGGAGGATAATGTATTAAAAGGCACTTGTTGAACCTCAAACATAATCAAGGACCTGAGTGAGTTTCCCTCCCCTCCACCTCTCCTCCATCTTTCCTCTCACCTTCCCTTCAATCCCAGTGACCCCAGCTGGGGAACATCCCCACCTGGATTGCAGGTGAGAGGTGTGGGCACAGGGGGAGGACCCTCTGGGGTCTCCCTCGTGCCCAGCAGCTCCGGGATTCCCTGGCACGTGCTCTGGGATGGGGAGCCTGGGGATTGAGGGGTTCCTGGCAAGGCCAGTTCCATTCTGGATCAGGAGCTCAAGCTGTCTGTGTGCCGCAGGCTGAGTCACTGCTGCTTCCCGGAGAATTTCGGGGATGATTGAGTGTGGGCAGGCCCAGCCCACTCAGCAGAGCAGCTCGTTTAGGTTTTTTAATGAAGTTTTAAAATTTTGCTCTTGCTTTGACATCTTTTTCTTTGAGGAATTAATTTCTCCTGAGCTGAGTTTAGACACAAAATCCACTTTGTTTGGGAAGGTGTTATCCCGGAAGCTGACCTCTCTGGGGAGGCTTCAGGCAGGAAATTCCACGAGGAAATGGGATCCTGTGCTGCCTGCTTCCCTATATCCAGAGGACCAGGAGCTCTGAGCCCAGTCCTGGTGGGATTTTACCTTGGATGGGGGGAAGGAGGGAGCGTGGTCAGGAAAGGAAGATCTGGAACATGGGGAATGCAAACAGAATTCCCTTCTGTTCTGCCCAGCAGGGTGCTGTCCTGCCTGTTTCCCCATGTCCAAACCCAAATAACCACGAGCTTTGAGCCCAATCCTGGTGGGATTTTACCTTGGATGGGGGGAAAGGAGGGAGCATGGGCAGGAAAGGAAGATCTGGAACATGGGGAATGCAAACAGAATTCCCTTCTGTTCTGCCCAGCAGGGTGCTGTCCTGCCTGTTTCCCCATATCCAAACCCAAATGACCACGAGCTTTGAGCCCAATCCTGTTGGGATTTGACCCTGGATGGGGTGGGGGAAAGCAGGGAGCATGGAAAATGAAGATCTGGAATGTGGGGAATTGGAGAGAGGTGTTTGTGTCCTTCCCATCCTGCCTGCTTCCCTAAATCCAAACAACCCTGAGCTTTAAGGCTCAAATCATTTAAGGCTCAAAATCAAATCATTTTGGGATTTGACCATGGAGGGGGGAAAGGAGGGAGCATGGAAAAGGAAGATCCAGAACGTGGGGAATGCTGAGGTGTTTGTGCCCTACCTCCGTGCCTGCTCCAGCCTCAACCTGCTCTCTCCCTTCAAATGTGTCTGTATCCCAAAATTTGGGGGTTTTCCTTTCCCAGGTCACCCCCAGGTTGATTTCAAACAGGCTGGGACCAAAATTCTTCCCTTCAAACAGGAACTTGGAATTTATGGAAGCAGTTGGTCTCTTTGGCACTGCCTGGATGGAGATGAACCCCTCACTCTGAGTGTGTTCGAGGCACGATCCCAACAGCACAGAGCCTCCCAGAACTAGGAAAAATCCTCAATTTCCCACCAGGATGTGACTGGGAGGGTTCAGTAGTGAATATGCTGGGCTGGTGAGAGCAACTCCCTTTTATCAAAGAATTTTGGAATCCCAGGATGGTTTGGGTTGGGAGGGACCTTAAAGCTCATCTCATTCCAACCCCTGTCATCCTTATGGGTATCCCCAGCTTCTGAACAGTCTGGGGATGGATTCTGTGTGGATTTTGGATCGCAGGAGTCTTGTCTTGCCACTAGTGGGAGTGTTGGGAGCTTCTCCTCCATCTCCTCACTGACCAGCAGCTTTTTTGGGAGTTTTGGTGTCCTGTCAGTCTCTCCTCACAGTAGCTGCTGCTGTGTGTTCCATATATTTATTTTCATATTTGTTGGGAAAACTCCAAAGTATTCATGGAAATAAATAACTCTGAGTCCAGAGTTATTGGGTTCTTAATTACCTATACATGATACAGTTTTATTTTTCCTTATAAAAACTCACTCTGTATTTTCTTATTAGTGGCAGTTCCCCATCTCCCAAGTCCTTGGGAAGCTGGGATCGTTGTTCACGAGGAAGCAGGGAAAAATCCGTGTCTTTCTGGAGCTATTTTTGAAACTGGGAGAGGAGGGGAGAACGCAGCCATCTGGCAAAGTATTCCTGCAAAACCTGGAAAGCCCATTTTTTCCTTTAGAGCATCCCAGTGGCAAACTGGGATAAAGGGGCTGTACCTTTGATCGAGGCTAATTAATAATTAATAGGGAATGGGAAGTGTTTTGTACAGGTGGAAGGAGTTGATAATGAACTTCCTACATCCTTTCTGTGTTCTAATTCCCACCACGAAAATACAGGTGACACCTACACTGTTCAGAGAGTTGGATATTTTAGGGTAGCACGAAGTTGGGTTGGTTTGGGGTTTTTTTAGGATGCAGGAAGGATGATGGAATCCTGAGACAACAGTTTCCTGCTTGTTGCCTAACTGGGAGTGGCGTTTGCCTGATAATATTTATATAGTTTTGATAGATACATTGCATATTTGTGTATTTTTGTATGTTATCTATATTTAGGTATTATTTAGGGTATAAATGTTGGGACAGTTGTCCAGCAGCTGGTGTTGAATGGAAGTGCCTGGGTTGCTGGCAGCTGGATTTGGGATAGTCCCCCCACCTCCATCCTTCCTCCTGCTGGGGTTTATTTTTTGGGACTCTGCCTCCTTGCAGGGCTCCGATCCAGGACAGGATCCAGCCTGGAATGCTGCTGCTGTGTCAACAAGAATTGGGTTAAATTCTCAATTAAAAAGGGGAATTTAACGACCCCACACGTGCTGGAGTTGGGGTGTGGAGCGACCCCGGGCTGCTGGCACCCCTCGTGTTCCCATTGATGCCACCCCTCTCCTTCCCTCCATTCCTGTGGAGCGGCGCATGGTCTATTTTTAAATCTTGCTGGGCTCTGTATTGCGGCATTTCTCTTCCTGAATTATTTATCAGGGATTGGAGCTGAATGGAGCGTGCTACGTTTTCCCTGCTTGGTGCTGCCCACGTGTCTGTCTTGAGCCATTGACAGATTTGGTTCATGTCAAACCACGCCGGGCCCGGCTCAAAGAGGGGCTGGAGGGGTCGAGGGGTCACAGGCCAGGCCTGGACCCTCCAGATCTCTGTGTGTTTGATGGGACAGACAGGGAGGGAGTGGTTGCTGTGATAATGCACCCGCGGCCGAGCCAGATTTGAATGGAAAGGCCTTTTTGAAAACAGAAAATTAAAATTCTTTGTACTGCCTAGAGAGCGATTCCAGCCCGGGAGGTGTCACCTCCGCGCACGTGCCGTGGAAGACATGGAATCACACCGTGGGCGTGGAGGACTTGGGAAGGTCTTTGAGTGGCCGTGTGGTCTGTGGTGTCTGTCCAAGAGTTCGGTGTCCTCGCTGGTCCCTGCGCTCGGCTGCTGGCAGCACCTGACTTTGAGTCACCCCAGGCAGCCTCTCCATCTCCAGCTCTTCCCTGCAGTCCGTGCGCTCCTCATGTCCTTGGAAGCAGATGCTGTCTGGAGCGTGGCTCTACCTGTGTGTTCCAGTAATTAATGCTGGGAATGGATCCTGAGCAAGGTCAGGTTCATCCCAAAGAATATCTGTGATGCAGCTCCTTGAGGATTTTGCTCTCCCTCCTGCCCATGGTGAGGCTGAGGCTGGCAGGAGTGAGACATGAGCCTGTCACAGATTTGGGGCTTTCCCCCTTTCCGAGGGGACAGGGAGTTCTCTGCTCTGGGTGGGTACAGGGATGTGTGGAATTCCCTTGGCAAAGCTCTTCTCCCTTCCCAGCCACTGTCTGTCTCTGGGAGATCCCAGTCCTGGCTGCTGGTGGGGACAGTGCCACCATGCACCAGTGCCACCCCACTGGTTTAGTGTCACAAATCCTGACTTTTCCCCCTTCCAGTGGAATTTATCCACTTCCTAACTGACATGTCTGCTCTCCATGGAAGCTGGGCTGGGAGAGCCTGGGCTCATCCATACGTGTCTGCCAGGGAGGGAGGGAATGTCTTGTTGCTTTTCCCTTTGTTTCCTCCTCGATGTGGCTGTTGGGCACTGGCAGCTTCCCTGCCAGCCAGGAGCACCGGCAATACCTGGAACTGCTGCATCCTTCCCGTCCCTGCTTTCCCTGACCCAGTTTCACTGTGTGGCTGCAATTCCAGAGCTGAGGCTCTCGGTGTGAGAAGCAGGAACCTGCTCCATGGGGCCTTGTCCAGACTGCTGGGGCTGATTCACTCTTCCTCCTGCTCCTCCTCCTCCTTCCAGCCAGGATTTGCTGTCTCCCATGTAAGGACAGGGATGCAGCTCAGGAAATCCTCTCACACGCAGTGTGCTCCGTGAGGATGAAATGCTGCCAGCTCGCAGTGATGGACAGGGATTTTGGGAAGAGCTGGATGAGCCTGCAGGAGACTGCACCTGTGCTGTCTGGGGCAGGTGCTCGTGTCCTGAGGCTGGAGGCTTTCGCATTCCAAAATCTGCTAATCCACCTGCCCAAATGGCAGAGATCAGGTCTGCAGGCTCTCATGGAGATGCTTTTCTTCCTCCTTTAACTACAGCCTGTGGGGCCTCGACAGAGGGTCTGAAGCCAATGGGACATTCTTTGAAAACAGTGAGATCTGGCTGAGTTTTCTCCTTTTACAGCACTGATCCTGCCACTGCATGCATCCTTAATGATCCTGAGGCTGCCTCTGACCACAGGATACTCCTTAGCAAAATAAAGCTGTTGGCGTCGCCGGATTTGGGGGAATTTGAAGGCTCTGTGCAGAGCAGTGATCCTTGCCCTGGGAATGCTTCCTCTGCTCCTTTCTGCCACTTCTTCACTTGCAAAGTATCTCCTGGAGCTGCTTTAGGGCTCAGAACTCCAGGTTTCACACTCCGGGGTGCCGGGAATAATCAACCCCCAAAGAGATGAATTAAAAAGGGGTAAAAGCTGGTGCTGAGCTGTTTGGCTGGATCCTGCTGGCAGGGCTGCCACAGGGAGTCACTCTGAGCACGCGCTGCCGGGCCCTGGCTCCTGCCGAGCTGCCCTGGGGCTCCTGCAGCAGCAGAACCTGAGCTCAGCTCAGGCTCCTTGTCCTCCTTAGACTGAGCTCAGCTGAAGCCCCTCATCCTCTTCACTCTGAGTTCAACTGAAGCCCCTCATCCTCCTCCCCCTGAGCTCAGCTGAGGCTCCTTGTCCTCCTTAGACTGAGCTTGACTGAAGCCCCTCATCATCCTCACCCTGAGCTCAGCTGAAGCCCCACATCCTCTTCACCCTGAGCTTGGCTGGAGCCCCTTGTCCTCCTTCCTCTGTGCTCAGCTGTGGCTCCTCATCCTCCTTAGACTGAGCTCAGCTGAAGCCCCTCATCCGCCTTAGATGGAGCTCAGCTGAAGCCCCTCATCCTCCTCACCCTGAGCTCAGCTGAAGCCCTTCATCCTCCTTAGACTGAGCTCAGCTGAAGCCCCTCATCCTCCTCACTGAGCTCAACTGAAGCGCCTCATCCTCTTCACTGTGAGCTCAGCTGAAGCTCCTCATCCTCCTTAGACTGAGCTCAACTGTGGCCCCTCATCCTCCTTAGACTGAGCTCAGCTGAAGCCCCTCATCCTCCTTAGACTGAGCTCAACTGAAGCCCCTCATCCTCCTCCCCCTGAGCTCAACTAAACCCCACATCCTCCTTAGATGGGGCACAACTGAAGCCCTCACCCTGCCCAGGCACTGGTACCCATTTCTCAAAGAGCCTGTGAGATCACGGTTTGATTTTCTTGTTCAAGTACCTTCATTGCAAAAGTTCTTTGCAGAATTGAGAGGAAAAAACTTGAAGTGCGCAGAAATGAGAGACATAAAAGGAACTTGGATCCTTTGGATCTGTCTTCCTTGCACCTTCTGATGGGAAAATCTTGTACAGCATCCCTGGAGCCTTTGCATTTGGCCAAGGTGGGGATTGGTTAATTGAGACCTTTGACAATGCTGTAATAGCATTGTGGGTGACTTTTGTCTTCTTATCCCTCATAATTCCTTTCTCTCCCATTTTCTATCCATGGGATGTGGAGAGAGGACTTGACTGTGGCCTCTGTGCCTGCAGAATTGCTGGGTCTGGGGTGGAAAAACTCTTTCTGGGGAAAATTTAAGCAAGTGAAAGGTTTCAAGCTTCCTTGGGGCCATTTGCATTTCTTGTTTTCTATCTCTCCACATTCTATCACCAATAAATGAGCAAGAAAAACAAATAACTGAAATGAAATGAAACCATTAACAAAGTGATTCCTTAGAAGAGTTATGGGAGCAGTGACAGGAGCGGAGCAAGGCTGGCTGTGACCTACCTGGGCAGGTGTGGGGTGTTGTGTTGGGTGCTGTCCATGCATGTGAATCCTTCTGGAGATTGCTGATGCCTTGGGTGGTGTCTGCCATCCTTTCTTTCATGGAATCATGGAGGATCCTGCGTAGGAAGGGACCCCCTAGGATCACTGAGCCCAACTCCTGGCCCTGCACAGGACACCCCAAAAATCCCACCCTGAGAGTGTTGTCCAAATGCTCCTGGAGCTCTGGCAGCCTTTGGGCTGTGCCCATTCCCTGGGGGGTCTGTTCAGTGCCCCACCACCCTCTGGGGGAAAACCTTTCCCTGATCTCCAACCTAACCCTCCCCTGGCACAGCTCCAGCCGTTCCCTGGGGTCCTGTCCCTGGTCACAGAGCAGAGACTGCAACTGCAGCCTCTGAGGAGTCTCCCTCAATCTCCTCCAGCTGACTCTGATATCTTTAGCTCTTTTTCCTATTGTGGTGCCCAAACTGCCCCCAGGACTGGAGGTGAGGCTGCCCCAGCCCAGAGCAGAGTGGCACCATCCCCTCCCCAGGCTCCAGCTGTTCCCTGGGGCCCTCTCCCTGGTCACAGAGCAGAGATTGGCACTGCAGCCTCTGAGAAGTCTCCCCTCAGTCTCCTCCAGCTGATTCTGATATCTTTAAGTCTTTTTCCTTTTGCCCAAACTGCCCCCAGGACTGGAGGTGAGGCTGTCCCAGCCCAGAGCAGAGTGGGACAATGCCCTCCCAATGGCTCCAGCCATTCCCTGGGGTCCTGTCCCTGGTCACAGAGCAGAGACTTGAACTGCAGCCTCTGAGGAGTCTCCCCTCAATCTCCTCCACCTGACTCTGATATCTTTAAGTCTTTTTCCTATTGCGGTGCCCAAAGTGCCCCCAGGATTGGAGGTGAGGCTGCCCCAAAGCAGAGTGGCACCATCCCCTCCCCAGGCTCCAGCTGTTCCCTGGGGTCCTGTCCCTGGTCACAGAGCAGAGATTGGAACTGCAGCCTCTGAGAAGTCTCCCCTCAATCTCCTCCAGCTGACTTTGGTATCTTTAAGTCTTTTTCCTATTGTGATGCCCAACCTGCCCCCAGGACTGGAGGTGAGGCTGCCCCAGCCCAGAGCAGAGTGGGACAATCCCCTCCCCAGGCTCCATCTCTTCCCTGGGGCCCTGTCCCTGGTCACAGAGCAGAGACTGGAACTGCAGCCTCTGAGAAGTCTCCCCTCAGTCTCCTCCAGCTGATTCTGATATCTTTAGCTCGTTTTCCTTTTGCCCAAACTGCCCCCAGGACTGGAGGTGAGGTTGTCCCAGCCCAGAGCAGAGTGGGACAATGCCCTCCCAGTGGCTCCAGCCATTCCCTGGGGCCCTGTCCCTGGTCACAGAGCAGAGACTGGAACTGCAGCCTCTGAGAAGTCTCCTTCAGTCTCCTCCACCTGACTCTGATATCTTTAAGTCTTTTTCTTATTATGGTGCCCAACCTGCCCCCAGGACTGGAGGTGAGGCTGCCCCAGAGCAGAGTGGGACAGTCCCCAGGCTCCAGCCGTTCTCTGGGGCCCTGTCCGTGGTCACAATGCCCTCCCTCACTGCCCAGTGCTGCTGGACCTGCTGCCCCCAGGCTGTGGTGACCCTGCTGGCTCCAGGCCACACTGCTGACTCACATCCAGCTCCCCATCCACCAGGACCCCCTGCTCCCTTCCCGAGTGGCTCCGGGGCTGGCAGGGGACGGATGCTGCGTCTTTAACGGCGTCTCGGGCTGCGCGGAGGCAGCTCCATTGAAGATTTGCAGGAGAGCAGGAGGGGGGTGTGGATGTGGCTATTGGCAGAGCTGTGCTGACATCCCCGGGAACAGCTGGGATCTGCTCCGCTGCCGAGCCGCTTGTCAGAGCCCCGAGCTCGGCGGAGCAGCCGCAAAGATCGCGAGCGTTTTGTTCGGGAGAGCTGGCGGGGGCTTCCCGGGAGCGATATTATCCTGGCAGAATTCCTCTTGAACTGGTCATGGCCATGGAGTCTCCGTTAAAATCGGGAAACAGCTGACGTGCTCAGAGTGCAGAACCACCTCGGTGAGTTTATTTTTAGAATGAGGTTTTAATTGTTTGGGGCTTGAGAAAAGAAAGATTGATCAGACTTTTCTTTTCCCCTCCCCGGTGAAAAATGCGGCGTAAATAAGGGCGAATATTTCAGGGATGGGGACCTGACAGTGTCCCTCTCCAGTTGGTAAGTGCCAGGATTTCTGCTGCTGGGATGGGGTTAATTTAAAATGGAGCTGGACTAAATAAATATGTGGCTCTGGGATCCCAGTCAGGACTTGGGAGTGTGAGATGAGCTCTCCTCTTCCTCTTTTTGTGCTGCCGGGGATTCACCTACAGAGAGAGGGAATTCCCGGTCGGCATCCTGTGCTCTGCCATGTCATTAAGGAGTTCCCCTGACAGCATCATGGAATCTCCTTGTGCTCCAAGCGTCTGCAGCTTGCTCCTGGCTAATTCCTTTTGTTTTTCAAGGACAGAACCTTCCCAGCTCTTTTGCTGGGTTATATTTTAATGGATTTACTTGTTTGGAGATGGCTAGTTGATGGGGAATGTTGGCTACTCAGTTGGCTGTGTGCCATGTGACGTTTTCAGGGTGGCTTATGCAATTTGGTGTTCTGTAGGATGGTGCTTGTGCTCACTGATACATTAACCCCATTTTAAAATTAATTTAAACCTCTCACTGACTTGGGTTCAGTGGAATCAGGAGGTTGGATTGACTTTTCCCCCTCCTCTCACATGTCCATCTCTCAGTTTTACCTAACACCCAAGAAGTTGTGCTCTCTTCATGCTGGGAGCTGCTTTTCTTGGGATTGAGCTGTGGTTATTGTACTCTGGGATCTCATGATCTATCTGCTCCTCAGTCTCCTCAGATTTCACACTCAATCCCAACTCTTGCCACTGGCAGCCAACAGATAAAGTTGAGCTTTTTCTTTGAATCATTATTTCCTTTTTTTTTTTCTATGTTCAGACCCATTTCTGGATCCCCCTATGAGAACATCCAGTGTCTGCTGTGTCCCCCTGTGTGATGAGCGACCGTGTCCTCTGTGTGGGGGAAAGCAGGAGCAGCAGCTGGAGAGCAGGAGGAGGGATACAGACAACATTCCTGCCTTGTGCCTTCCTCCCATGGAGGTTTTCTCCTAGCTGGGATGCTTTGGGGCTGATAAACAAAGTTTGGGGATGTGCTTTGCCAGGCGGGTCAGCTTGGGGAGAGGAGGGAATTCCTTGTTCCCTCAGCCAGATTTTTAATGCTCCTGCCTGGTGCAGGCTCATCATGGGAGCCAGCAGGAGAAAAACTCTTTTCCATGTTTTCCTGAGCCTGGAAAGCACAGGTACCTCATTATGGATGGGCTCAGATGGAAGGAATTCTGCCTGGGGTTCTCTGAAAGAATCAGGAGTGTCTTGGTGGGAGCTGAACCAGGGCTTCCCGCTGAGCCACGGAAGGGTTAACAGAAATCCCTGTTCAATGCTGTCCTATTGCATCCTGACACTGTCGAAAGTAGGTGGATAATTCCTTGCTCGCTTTTCAGGAAACCCCTGTGGTGGACAGCCCTCATTAATTGTTGCTGGGAAACTGCTTTGACGTCACCAGAGCAGTTCCCTGCTCTTTGGATGCATACAGGAATAGCTCGTGATGAGGAAGTGGGAAGTGGTGTGAAATGGAGCAGGGAGCTCTGACAGGGAATTCTCATCCTGGATTTCTTTCCTCTCTCCCATAGTTCTGCCCAGGAAGCCTCAGGAACTGTCCACAAACCTTCGGTGCTGCATTGGGAGCAGCACTTCCTTCTCCAGGAAGCCCTTGGTTCTCCAGGGCTGTGTCACTGATGATCCTTCACTTTTTAACTGTTCTGGGTTTGGGGGTTTTTTTTTGGGTTTTTTCCTCCCCCACAGGGGTGAGAAAGTTATTGCTCAGCCTGGAGCAGCTCCCAAAAATCAAAGGAAAAGAGAACAGCAGGATCACTGCTTCCTTTCTTTTTAACATCAAACTGACAATGTCTCTTTTCCTACCCGAGGGGAGAGCAGGGCTGAGAGTGGCCCTTGGTGCTGGCAGCTCCAGGCTCTTGGAATTAAAACTTTTAATCCCACTTTCCTTAGGGAAATGGTCCTTAGGACCATTTAACTCCTGGGGTGTTTGTGGAGCAGGTTCCTTTCTCCCAGGGTTAACCTTTCACTGTCTGGGACATGTAGAGCTGTGGCATAGGCTAATTGTAGCAGGAATTTTCTCTATTTCCTTTTCCACGTGTGGAAATTAGGTGTAAACAAAGTTTTCCCATCCAGCTCAGAGTATTTAAGAGATTTTGGTACCCAGAAGTGCTGGAGAGCAGCGGAGAACAGCTGTGGCTGTGGCTCAGCTGTGCCCAGGTGGGACATGAGAGGGCTTAAAAGGTGAGGAAGGTGAAAGAAAGGACCTGAATATGGAATCATGGAATGGTTTGGGTTGGAAAAGACCTTAAAGCTCATCTCCTTCCACTCCCTTGGCATGGAGGGACACCTTCCACTAAACTAAGTTGCTCCAACTTGGCCTTGGGCACTGCCAGGGGTCCAGGGGCAGCCACAGCTTCTCTGGGCACCCTGTGCCAGGGCCTCCCCACCCTCACAGGGGGGAATTTCTTCCTAAAAGAAGAAATATTGATGTTTGTAAAACTTTTATGCACCTTTATGTGATTTCTGGGTGTCACATGGAAATGATTTTGGCAGTCCTGATGCTGGGCGCACTCCTGGAATACAGTGGGAATAAGTTGACACCTCTCCTGAGTTTAGTCCTTACCTTGATGGAGGGAGGTAACAAAATATCAGAGTATTTTACTCTCCCTGAAATTATGTTGTGCTTTGAGACGTTTTCCACAAGGAAACCTTCTGATTTTCCAGAATTCAGTTGGACTGACCTGCATTTCCTGTCTTCTTTTTCACATAAGGTTATTTCCCCTCTTTTCACCTGGAGTCAAACCTTTCCATCTGCATCATAATTTCAGAATTTGATGTCATGTGGGGGTGGAGATCAGGATTTAAAGCAATGACTAAGCACGGGAACTGTGCAGGCAAAGACGTCTGGCCTCCTGTGGGGAATTTTGCTGAGTTTTGTAGGAACTCTAAGGTAGGGAGGAATCAAATCCCTCTCCAACTGATAATAAGGAATAAGGAGAAAATTCAGGAGAGGTGGCTTTGAAGCTGGAGTTTATGAGTGCTGCTGGTTTTGGATTTCTCATTGAACCAGTGGGAGCTGTTACCTGACTGGGAGCTGTTTTCCCTGGCAGGAGGGAAGGGCAGCGAGCTCCAAAGGCTCTTTACCTGTCGGAATTCCAGCCGAGCCTGCAGACTTCTCCTGGGGTGCTGGGGCTGCCCCAGACAGCTGTGATGTTTTACCTGAGTGGAGCTCAGGATGGAGATATTTCAGGAGCTTTGGTTGCATTAACAAATCCTTCCATCTCTGGCAGGTGCCCCTGACTGCCAGGATCGTCCCAGCCGCTCTTCCCTGGCCGAGGAGGAGCCGCTGGGACAATCCCTGGGCACGGAGAGGGCCCGGCAGAGCCTGGGGGGCTTCGTGCCTGGAGTCGCAGCCCCCTCCCCACCCCACCGCCTCCACTTTTTCCTGTGCGAACCTTTCCTGCAGCCTCTGCCGCGCTGGGGAGGGGGACCTGAGTCACCCCCGCCCTGTTGCTCCTGGCGACAGGGCCCGTTGCCATGGAGCTCGGCTCCCCATTGGCTGCCGGGCAGCCAATCAGCGAATTGCTCGCCAGAGCATCACTGGTACCCAGCGGGAGGGCGGTGATGGGTGGTGGGTGATGGGTGCTGCTGCCCCCAAACACCGGCAGAGGAACGCTGGCGTGCTGGGGAAATCATGGAAGATTTTGGGCTGGGAGGGACTGTAAAGGTTGTTCTGTCCCATCCCTGCTGTGGGGATGTGGCCCTGTTGAATGTTCTGGGGAGTGAGTCTGGGAAAGGCAAACCAGACCGAGGAAAATGGAGGGAAGGGAGTCAGGAGTCTTGTTTTGGAAGGCAGGTGGGAATGCTGTGACATTGACAGCCCAGCTGGAATCATGGAATATCCTGATTTGCAAGGGACCCCAAGGATCATTAAGTCCACCCCCCAACCCTGCTGTCCCATCCCTGCTGTGGGGACATGGCCCTGTTGAATGTCCCGGGGAGTGAGTCTGGGAAAGGCGAACCAGACCTGGTTAATAACCAAGGGAAATGGAGGGAAGGGGTGAGGAGTCTTGTTTTGGAAGGCAGGTGGGAATGCTGTAGCATTGACAGCCCAGCTGGAATCATGGAATATCCTGATTTGCAAGGGACCCCAAGATCATTGAGTCCAACTCCCAACCCTGCACAGGCACCCCAACAATCCCACCCTGGGACTGAGAGCATTGTCCAAATGCTCCTGGAGCTCTGGCAGCCTTTGGGCCAGGACCGTTCCCTGGGGAGCCTCTTCAGTGCCCCACCTCCCTCTAGGGGAAAGCTTTTTCCTGATATCCAACCTAACCCTCCCCTGGCACAGCTCCAGCTGTTCCCTTGAGTCCTGGGTCACCAGAGAGCAGAGACTGGTGCTCATGAGGAAGCTGAGATGGGGATGAAGAAGCCAAGTGCCCTCAGCTGCTCTTTGTATGGCTCTTCCAGACCCTTCCCTATCTCCATGTCTCTTTTGAATGCTCCCCAACAGCTTCTTATATTGTGGCACCTGAAACTGCCCCCACAGGACTCGAGGTGAGGCTGCCCCAGAGCACAGCAGGGCAATCCACTCCTTCAACACCCATTTCCTTAGCCCTGAAACCTGAGAGGTAGAGACTGAGGCACCTCAGATCCCTCCATGCCCACCTCAGATCCCTCCATGCCCACCTCAGATCCCTCCATCCCCACCTCAGATCCCTCCATCCCCACCTCAGATCCCTCCATCCCCACCTCAGATCCCTCCATCCTGCTGCACCACCGGAGCTGTGTGTGGGCAGCTGCACCCGGCATCCATATGTCTCCTTTGCACCCTCATTTAGCTCAGGAGCGGGTCTGTTCCCTGAGAAACAAGGCCAGGAAGAGAGTTTATTTAGCAGGAGCTTCCTGCCTTTTCCAGATTTGCTGCCGGATCCATCTGAACTGGAAATGCAGAACTTTCTTGCTTTTATTCCCTGCCCAAGCAGGAGCTGCTGCTGCAGCATTCCCGGGGCTCGGCAGCTGCACACTGCGGGTGGCAAGAAGGCAGCAGAGGTGGAATTCCGTGTTCCTTTCTGGAGTGAGGAGGAGGATGGAAATGTGTCCCGACTCCCTGGCCCTTGGCCAGCATTCCCAGTATGCCCGGTCACTGCTGTCACTGGCCCATTTGCTTTGCCAATCCCCATCCCCAAACCAAAACAGCAACAACACCTCACCCACCTCCTCCCTTCCACCTTCTCCCACCTTTGCTCCGTTCTCTTTCTGACACAGATTTTGTGTTGCATCCGTGTAATTTTTTATCTCTCCCAAGGCCCAGCTCGATGCCACCCACCCCCCTGAGTCCTCTGAACTTCCACACTCTCCACAAACCCTGTCTGTCACTGTCACTCGTGTCTGCCACCCCCTCGCTGCATCCCACGGCTGCCCGAGGGAGCTGGGCTGATTCATTCATCCTGCAAGGAATCCTCCTCTGGAAAGCAGCAGTGCACAGATCTTCCCTGAATTCTGTATGCAGGGAAATGTCCTGGAGGCTGGCTGGTGGGGACGGAAGCTGTAACAGGAGGGGGCAGCTGATAAATGTCACTTCTGTGGCTCTGAGTTGTCTTTTCTGGGAAATCTGATAATACTCTCTGTGTGATGCTGAAGTTACATTGCAGCACGATAGGAAAATATCCTGTTATCCTTCTTAAATTTGGCTGAGATGTTTGGCTTGGGGGGAAAAGCTTGTTAGAGGGTGGGTGGTGCAAGGGGAATGAGCTGTACAAAACCTGCTCCTTTATTTGAGTGTCATGTGTGCAGTTCCGGTGCTGCCTCCTCCCTCCCTTCCCCAAATCTGCTCCAGATCCTCTTGGAATGTTTAAGCCCCCAGCCTGGGCATGAGCCCGGAGCAGTTTCCTCCAGTGTGAAATGTTTTGGTGCAGGGAGAGGCAGAGTTTGCCGCCTTCACCCCCTGCACAATCCTCCCACGAATGAGGCACATCAGACGAGTGTTCCCTTTTCCCTTCCTGACCTAATTCCTGTCGGAGCAGCGTGGGATTCCCTCGTGTGGGGCTCGTCACCCTGTGCAGCATCCCTGGGAACACCCCTGCTGGAGATCAGCCTGCTGGGGTGAGGACAGGCCCTTGCAGCTGGAGGATGGATGCTTTTCCTGCACCCTTTCCCCACGAATTTTTTGGGATATTTCCCATAAAGTGCCGCTTAATCTTGAGTTGAGTAACTTTTCCCTTTCCTGGTTGTCCCATCTGTGGTTCTGAACTGGCAGGTGGTGATGGAATGCAGGGAGCTCCCACCCTGTGTCAGTCGTGTCCCATTCTCCCCCTGGATGTGGCGTTTTCCAGTCACCCCAGGGCACCTGCCCTCCCTGTCTTAGCAAATTTGTCACAAACCCCCATAAGAATCTGTGGAACAGAGGCATTCTCCTGCTTTCTGTGTCTGCAGCCAATTCCAGGAACTGCATAAATGTCAAATACACATTTTGTGTTCAGCAGCTCCACAAATTAAAGGGGAATAGTCCAGGAATATCAGCTGTTCCTGTGCAGAGTCAGAAGTCGATAAATCTCCGTGAGGTCTGACTTTGTTTCAGCCTCATTCTGTCAGAGGAATTGAAAATGAGTTGTTAAACATCAGATGCATTTTCTGCTACGCGGGGTTTTGTTCAAGCCTCGCTCAGATTTAGGCTCCCCTTTTCTTTTTGGAAACTTGTCTCTCCAGAGGTATTTCCCAGTGCCACATCCACACACAGCCATGTGGAGCTGCTTTAGTCCTTGCTCAGACTCTGAGTGATCAGAATCATAAAATCATGGAATGGTTTGGGTTGGGAGGGACCTTCAAAGCCCATCCAGTGCCATGGGCAGGGACATTTTCCACTGTCCCAGGTGCTCCAAACCCTGTCCAAGCTGGTCTTGGACCAGTGATGGGACAGCCACAGCTTCTCTGGGCAACCTGTGCCAGGCCTGGTTCTTGCTAATCAAAGGGAAGCAATTAAATGCAACTTTATCAGGAATTTTTGTCTTAATGTCCCACTTTTCCAGAAGAAGAGGAGATCTCGGGTTACCTTTTCTCACAGAACATGTTTGGGGTACAAGGCTACTTTCTCACTGAAGGAAATTCAAAAAAGAGCTGGGCTGGGATTTGGGGAAATGCAGATTTTTGGCGGTGGTTTGCTCTGGGACAGAGCACAGCTCTGGTTGCTGGAATTAATTTCACCTGTGGAATATTTGCTTGTTTAGAGCTGCCCTCAGTCTCCTTCCCCATCACTTACTTTGTCTGCCTCAGGGACTTTGCTCAGCCCTGGTGGCTCCAAAATTCTGGTGAGAACCACGGAGCTCCTGCCAGGTCCCCTGCACCCAGGAGATGAGTTGGGTGGGCTCGATCTGAGTGCTTGGTTTGGGATCTGTGAGTTCCAAGGAAGTTACAACTCGATGTGGAACAGTTTGTGTCCAGAGAGAACCTCTGTGCACCCCCTGAGCTGTCCCTGTCCCTTGTCCCTTGTCCTGCAGGTGCCCCTCGCTGCGTCGGAGGGCTCTGAAGATGTCCAACAGCAACACGGCACAGGAGTCCCTGGAAATTATGAAGGAATCGGAAAAAAAGGTGGTTGAGGAATCTGTGAACAAAACCAAATATGTATCCAGGTCGCCAAGCAAGGAGGAGGTGGAGAAGGATGGGGGGGAGGAGGTCAGCGTGCGCCAGGAGTCTCAGGTGAGTGTGGCTGGGGAGAGCTGGGCCCTCACCTGCTGCTCCCATCCCTTCCCAAAATATCCAGAGCCTGTGCCCCCTTTTCCACAGGGACACCCCACTGTGCAGCCTTCCCAGCCTGCTCCCTTCCTCTTTAGCTGAATCTCTCCTGGCCAGAGTGATTGAAATATTCCCTGAGCCTGGGAGTGGAATAACTGAAATATTCCCTGGGGACGCTCGTGCTCTGTCCCCAGGTTCTGGTGCCAGGGCTGTCACCTCCCTCCTGCTCCTTTCTTTGATCTAAGGATGAGTTAATGACTTCATGTCATCCAGGGAGAGCTTGGTTTCAGGAATGCTGCTTGACTATTGCTGCGCTTCAGTTAAAAATAGGACGAGAATGTTTTGGGATTTCATTTCAATAAGGAGAAAAACCTCTGTGCAAGCATCATTTGTGGCTGCTGGGACTCATTCCCACTGCTCTGCTCTCCTGCCACCTGTGCTTTTGGCTCCTTGTGGAGCTTGAAGCAGTTCCCACCCTCAGCTGTGGGCTGGCACATCTGCCAGATGTGCTCACAGCTGCATGGGCTGTGCAGAGCTGTGCAGGGAGAGCACTTTGGAATGGAGTGGAAGAGATTTCTGTGCTCACAGGTGACTCGGTGGCTCTCCAGGCAGAGCAGCAGAGTCTCTATCATGACCCCTGGAAGCAGAAAACTTCCAGGTTAAGCTTCTCACCTTTTCTCTCTCCACAGAAGCGAACATCAAGTCATGGACACGCCAGGAAAAGAGCCAAGGTAGGAGCTCTGCTGACATCCCAATGTCCTTTGGCTGTTCTGAGCTGAGTCCTGAGCCTTTCCCATGTCCAGATGATGGTTCAGGCCAGGAATTTCCATGTGCTGGAGCATGAGTGCTCCTTTCTAACAGGATAAAGGCTGGGACGGATCTGTCTGCAAGTCAGGGAATGCAGGAATTAAGGCAGGGAATGTAAAATTTGGTTCAAAGGCTGAAGGAATAAAATAACTCATTGTTCAGGGATTCCAAGTTATTGAATATCCCTTTCTATTGAGGGGACTATCCCTCTCGTGGAGCAGTTTAATTGGGAATGGCTGCACAGGTGCCATGGGAATGCAGCTGCAGGAATTCAGGTGTGTGTTCTGGCTGAGGTGTTGTAACCATTCTCTTTCTTTACCTTTTCCAGTCTAACTCAAAGCTTAAACTGGTCAGGAGTTTGGCTGTGTGTGAGGAATCCTCGGGCCCCTTCGTGGATGGGCTGCTGGAGTCTCAGGTAGGCCCAGAATGTGACAAATTTGGGAGTGTGGAAGCCCAGGAAATCCATGTCTTGCTAGAAATGGTCCATGTCTTGCTAGAAATGATCCATGTCTTGCCAGAAATTATTCATATCTTGCTCTCCTGTGCTTTGGGGAGCCAAAAAATTCCCACAGGAGCTGGTTGAGGCCTTCCTGTGGTGCCTCTCCAGCCGTGGCTGTGGCTCAGGGAATGTCCAGGGGACTCCAACCTCCTTTGTTTTGTCCCAGGACATCATCCAGCTGCACGTGAGCTGCCCCTCCGACAAGGAAGAGGAGAAATCCACGAAAGATGGGGTGGAGAAAGAAGAAAAAGACAAGAATAAAGAAAAAACACCAAGGAAGATGCTCTCTCGAGGTCAGGTGCTGGTTTGAACTGGACGGGTGCTGCTCACCTGCTCTGAGAATTTTCTGGAAGTGGGGCAGGTGTTGGACAAGGGTTTGGTTGTCTCTGCAGGGCTGTGGGGTTGATAAAATTGTGGAATCCTGGAATGGTTTGGGTGGGAAGGGAGCTTAACGCTCATCCCATCCCACCCCTGCCATGGGCAGGGACACCTTCCACTGTCCCAGGGTGCTCCAAGCCCTGTCCAACCTTGGACACTTCCAGGGATCCAGGGGCAGCCACAGCTGCTCTGGGAAATCCATCCCAGGGCCTCCCCACTGTCACAGGGAGGAATTCCTTCCCAAAGTCCCATCTGACCCTGCCCTCTGGCAGTGGGAAGCCATTCCCCGTGTCCTGTCCCTCTGTTGCTCTGATTTTCTGATATTCGTGGAAGCTCGCAGGGAAGTCAGGTAGGCAGCACCAAGATGGCAAAAAGAGAGAATTTATTTACAAAAACTTCTTTATATATTCATTAATAATCTAATAATTATTGGTCGATAGTTTTTCCACCCTCTGTAATGATTGGTTACAACTCCAGAGTGTCCAGTACCAAAACAAAGAGATTAGAAAGCACAAGAATGCAACTTATCTCTATTCTCCATGAGAAAGAAGAGAAAGATTTTAAAACAGTGCAACTACATCCCTCCATCCCTTGTCCCAAGTCCCTCTCCAGCTCTCCTGGAGCCCCTTTAGGCACTGGAAGGAGTCTGAGGTCTCCCTGGATCCTTCTCTTCTCCAGATCCCATTCCACCTCCTGCCACAGCTCCCACTGTCCCAGGGTGCTCTGAGCCCTGTCCAGCCTGGCCTTGGACACTTCCAGGGATGGTTCATGGTTCATCCTTCCAGAGCAGAGCATGGAGAAAGGGAGGGAGGGATTCTCCAGGCTGACACATTCCCCACAGGTTCCTGGGGCATAAAAATGGCTAAAAGAGACACAGTGGATCTGGGGAACAAATTCCACCCAAAATCCTCACAGGGCAGCTCCGCACCGGTGCTGATTCAGTTTCATTGTTCTATTCTGCAATTATTTTTCAATTAAAAAGGGTGTGGGAAGAGGGGAAACACAGGCCAGGGAGGGTTTCCAGGGCCTGCAGCATTTAAGGATTGTAAGGCAGACCAAAGTATGGAATATACACCTGCAAGGACAGCACAGAGTGTCCAGAATGTGTCCAAGGGTTGCTCTTGGGACTAAGGTGTCCTTCCACAAACCTTTCTGGGTGTGCTGGTCCTGCTGGCCTGGGAAAAGGGTTCTTAATCCTGAGTTAGACTGAGAAATGTGGGAACATCATCCTCATGCCCTTTCCTTTCCCCTTCCTCCTTCTCCCCTCCCTTCCCTCTCTGCTGTTTCAGTGATTTGTTAATTTGTTCCGCTGCCCTTGTTGTTTTTTTCAGATTCCAGCCAGGAATACACAGACTCCACTGGAATAGATTTGCATGAATTTTTAGTAAATACACTGAAAAAAAACCCACGGTAGGTCCTGCTAGGTAAAACAACTCCCTGGAGGGGTGGTGGAGGGGGTCACTGACACCTCTGTGGGTGTTCCTGTATCCTGGGGAATTGCAGCACCTGCAAGAATGTTTGTATTTTCCTCTTTGAAATTCCAGGAGTTAACCAGAGCTGGGATGGTGCAGAAACAAAAAAAAAAAAACACGACTGGAATTTTATATCCTGTTTAATTCCAAACATGGAATTGTGTGTGACGGAGAGAGAGAGAGAGGGACAAATAGTTCGTTTGAATGGAAAGAAATAATTTGGATTGCTGTAAACCCTTTTCTGTAACTGATTGTCAAAAATCAGCCTGGAAAGGAGCTGCTGTGGGAGTAATCAGTGGAATTGAGGGAAAGGCTGGCATGGGAATAGCAAAGCTGGAGCTCCACCAGTGGAGCTTCCAGCAGAGCAGGGATTCAGGCTTTCCAAAGCCAAGCACTGTTAGCAAAACAGCCTTAAACTGGAAAAAATCTGGTGATTGATTTAGTGTGTTTGAAAAAGTAGGGAGTTTTTCAGCCCATTTCCCGTGATGAAGGTGTGAAATCAGGTCAATGGTGTCACCTGCTCTGGGAGTTTGTGACTTTTTCTGCTGCAGGAGAGGGGTTGGGAGCAGGGACAGCTATTTCACTGTCCCTAAAGTGGCCTTTTCCTCTCTTTTGTCTTGACAGGGATAGAATGATGCTGCTCAAGTTGGAACAGGAGATTCTGGAGTTCATTAGTGATAACAAGTAAGTGATCATCAGAGTTTGTGTCAAGCAGGAGAGGTTTTGTAATGTAGAGTTGAGGAATTTGGGCCCTCAGGGGAGAAGGGAATGTCCTTGGGACATCCTGATGTGATTGATTGCTTGGAATTCCAACCCTTTTTCCTCTTGCCAGCAATCAGTTCAAGAAGTTCCCCCAGATGACCTCGTACCACAGGATGCTGCTCCACCGGGTCGCGGCCTATTTTGGGATGGATCACAACGTGGATCAGACTGGGAAGGCTGTGATCATCAACAAGACCAGTAACACACGAATGTAAGGTTCCTTTCCTTTCCTTTCCTTTCCTTTCCTTTCCTTTCCTTTCCTTTCCTTTCCTTTCCTTTCCTTTCCTTTCCTTTCCTTTCCTTTCCTTTCCTTTCCTTTCCTTTCCTTTCCTTTCCTTTCCTTTCCTTTCCTTTCCTTTCCTTTCCTTTCCTTTCCTTTCCTTTCCTTTCCTTTCCTTTCCTTTCCTTTCCTTTCCTTTCCTTTCCTTTCCTTTCCTTTCCTTTCCTTTCCTTTCCTTTCCTTTCCTTTCCTTTCCTTTCCTTTCCTTTCCTTTCCTTTCCTTTCCTTTCCTTTCCTTTCCTTTCCTTTCCTTTCCTTTTTCCTCTCTTCTTCTCTCCTTTCTCCTTTCCCCTTTCTCCTTTCCTTTTTCCTTTCCTTTTTCCTTTCCTTTTTCCTTTCCTTTTTCCTTTCCTTTTTCCTTTCCTTTTTCCTTTCCTTTTTCCTTTCCTTTTTCCTTTCCTTTTTCCTTTCCTTTTTCCTTTCCTTTTTCCTTTCCTTTTTCCTTTCCTTTTTCCTTTCCTTTTTCCTTCCCTTCCCTCCCCTTCCCTCTCCTTTCTCCTTTTTCTTTCTCCTTTTCTCTCTCCTTTTCTCTCTCCTTTTCTCTCTCCTTTTCTCTCTCCTTTTCTCCTTTCCTTTTCTCCTTTCCTTTTCTCCTTTCCTTTCTCCTTTCCTTTCTCCTTTCCTTTCTCCTTTCCTTTCTCCTTTCTCCTTTCTCCTTTCCTTTCCCTTCCCCACAGCCCAGGTTCCACACCACAATTTTTTTTGCCTCATAACAAGGGGAGATCCCTCTCCAGAAGACTTAGAGTCATGGAATGAAGGAATAGGAAAGAATCTTTCCCTTCCAGCCCTCCCTGGCTCTCCATAGTCCTGGAGAAGGGGCAGGAGCTCTTGTTGCCATCATCCAGAGTCAAAATTTCCCACAACAAACACCTTGCCATGTTCTGGGCCTGTTTTTCCCCTCCTAACCAGGGCTGGTTTTCCTGCAGCCCCGAGCAGAGGTTCTCTGAGCACATCAAGGATGAGAAGAATGCAGAGTTCCCACAGAGGTTTATCCTGAAAAGAGATGACACCAGCATGGATCGAGATGATAACCAGGTGAGGGGTGGCAGTGGGGCAGCCTTTGGGAAAGTCAGAAGTGAGTGGTCACAAGACCAGAATAACTCAAAATTCCCTTGGGTTTCCTGAATTAACATTTAATAGAAGCTCCCACTCCACCCAAGCAGCAGCAGCATCTGAATTTCATGAAAACTTTCCCAAATCCTATGGAAATGGATGAAGAATTGGTGTGGGTTCTGTGGGTGGACTTCTCCAGACCCTGAAATCATCTGGGGGCTAGGCCAGGTTTTGAGGTGAAGCCTTTTGGGAGTACCCCTCAGCTGAGTGTTGCCAAATGTCTTTCCCTCCTCTCTTCCTGGGGCTTGCAGTGAGTGGTGCCCTTCCCCAGGGCTCTTGTGGCTCCCATCTTCAGAGAAATGTGGAATGGTTTGGGTTGGAAAAGACCTTAAAGCTCATCCAGTTCCACCCCTGCCATGGGCAGGGACATCTTCCACTATCCCAGGCTGCTCCAAGGTCTGGCCTTGGGCACTTCCAGGGGTCCAGGGGCAGCCACAGCTTCTCTGGGCCCTCCCCACCCTCCCAGGGAGGAATTTTTTCCCAATATCCCATCTAAACCCAAAGCCACATCGCCCTAGTGCTGTCCTGTGCTCTGGGAGCTGTTCTGAATTCCAGTCAGGATGAGAAGCTGGGTGTTGCAGTCAATCCCAGTTTGTGGTTTCCCTGCAGTGGCACTTGCCCACGGGGCACAGAATCTATGAGGGAGCAGGAGGGAACAGGAGATTTGTACACACTCCAAAAAATGACCCTTAGCTTTCTGTTGGTGATATTCTGACCTCTGGCTCAGGCAGGGTGGCTGTGCTTGGGGCAGGAGGTGGATGGATGTCCAGGAATAAACATCCTGGCACCTCTGGGATGTTCATCCCTGGGCACAGGTGCCCCGAAGATGCCCCCAAAGACAGAGGCTGGATCACTGCATCCAGACACCTAATCCACCAAAATCCTACCCAAAATTCCCAGCAGCTGACTGCTCCCGCTGGCAACTGCTGACCCCTGAGCTGTGTTTGTCCCTTCAGATCAGACTCCCCTTGCAGGATGGGAGAAGGAGCAAATCCATAGAAGAGCGAGAGGAGGAATATCAGCGGGTCAGGGAGCGGATATTTGCACGAGAGGTAAGTTTGGATTGCTCGCCTGCCAGGATCCTCCTGGAGCTTTGGGGCAGAACCTTGAATATGCTGAGAGGTCAGATCTTGTTGCCTTTTCTACCAATTTCCCAGAATTTTGGGGTTGTGCCAGTGAATTCCAGCTCCCAACAAAGATGTCTGAGATACTGGGATGGAGGAGCCACACCTGCACCCTCCAATCTGCTCTTTCCATAAAATTTCAGGGAGCAATGGATGCAGTCCTGTTCCTTGCTACCCAAAAGATTAAAAGTTTGTAATGGCAGTGGCATTTTTGGGGTGACCAGAAAACCAAAGGGAACAGCAGCTGCATCTCCCAGTTTCTTCCCCGTGCTGCAGCTTCCACCTCCTGACCCAGCAGTGCAGGGCTCTGCCTTTCCAGGAGGAATTGAGGCCCTCCTAGGAGGAATTCGGACTTTCCCAGGAGGAATTTGAGCAGGGTGTTTATTGTCTGTCTCATGAAGCATCCAGCTTGGGTATTGCTTCCTGAAATCCCTGCTCTCTGTGTGGAGCTGTGTCCCACACTCACATCTGGCTCAGAGGTTGCTCTGGGGAGCTTTCCCAGCTGGAATGAGCTCCAAATTCTGCACTTAGTACAGGAAGACTCTTGTATGCCTGGCCCTGATTGTCACATGGACAAAGGTACCATCAAAGCTGCCTCAGTGGAGGAGGGAGCTGAGGACTGAGAGATCTCAGTGTGGCAGGGATCAGGGAAGGTTCCCAAGGGCCTGGATGGAGATGCAGGAGGTGTGCAGGAGGCTCAACACCACACCTAAACACACATTTTGTCTCATCCCCACCCTTTAGGATCCCCTGGGTTTGTTCTTTCAGAGTTACTTAATCTCCCTTTTCTTTCCTCCTCATCTCTGTGTTCGTGCTCCCAGTCTGGCCAGAATGGATACCTCACGGACAGCAGGTGAGTGCAGCCCCTGCTGTGTCTCCAGAGCCCTGAATGACTCTAAAATGATGATTTTTTAAATTATTTTGATGATTTTTGATGATTTCCTCATCAAACTCTCCACAGAAAGCTTTGCTTGTAGCTCTCACACACAGAGGCAGATTTGTAGAGATCTCTGATTTATTTTGTGCCATGTCCTACTCAGTCCCCCCCATGTGCAGCTACTTGTTGAGTTACTGAAGATATTTTATTTGCAACATCAATTCTGAGTCCTTTTTTGGCTGCTTCATCAATTGGGAATGGCAAGGAGGAACTCCAGCAGTTTTCAAACCATTCCACCTCTTGGTCCCCAAAAGGATAGGAAATCCCTGCCCTTACAGTGCCAGGATCAGCATTAGGATCAGGCAGGGCTGTCCCTAATCCCTGATTATCGAGGCTGGATGACTTAATGGTGACAGTGAAGTGTCTCAGGCTCCATTTCAGCCACAGGAGCTGCTGAGGGCACTGGGAACGTGTTCGAGCAGCATTTTCTTATTAAGCAGTTTTGCCATGGATGGAAGGGCTGGAGTGAGGCTTGTGAGTCACTGTAGAAATTTGGGTGCCTGTTGGATGACCTCTGCGGTGTGGGGATGTGGTTTGGACAGAGACAAGAGACCTCTGGATTCTGGTCTTAGAGCATGAGGTTTATTGTGATAAAAAGCGTGGGGGTAAGGACCTGCCAGGAGCTGCAAGATGCAGCCCCAGGCAGGTAAGGGAGAGAGAGAGAAGTACAGGATACAGGAAAGGGAATGGGGTAAGGCATGTGAATACAGAATACAGAATACAGAATACAGAATACAGAATAGAAAGGTAAGGGTCCCGTGGTCGCTGCTTACAATACAATAAATCATGTTCTGTGCTGAATATTCTAATTTTCACTAACCAGTCTAGGACAGGATACAAATCCTATAGCATTTACACACAGCCTGTGAGCATCCCTGTATTACCATATGGTGTTATATTTTAAACCCTAAAAACTGCTTTTTTTACTTTATGCTAAGCTGGTAGGGTCTGCTCTGCCCTTTGGACCTGCAGGCAGGCAGGGGCTATTGTCTAATCAAGGAAGGCTATTGTTTAATCAAAGAGGGAGATTACCTTCAGTGGCCATGCCATTGTTTTTCAGTTTATTCAGTAACTGAGGTTTGGTATCTCAAAACTTGTCTTCATTTCAATCTTGCTTGTAATTTCTATATTTTCAGCATCTTTTGCCAGGTAATAATTTCTATAAGACTTTCCTATTTCTTCCTTCCCAGCACAGACCGAGGTGTGGGGATCAAAAATGGGAGAGAGCCTCATCCCTGCTGTGCTCTGCTCTCAGCCAGAGCTCTGCACATGGGGCAGCTCTGTGTGGAGGATCTGAGCCAGGCAGGAGCAGCTTTGTCCCTCCCCTTGGGCTGTCACCTGCCTCAGGCTGTCCTGGAGAATGTCCTCAGCACAGCGTCCTGGGGTCTGCCTGCCTCAGGGATGTTCAGGACAGTTCTCAGGTCTGTGGGGTTGGAGTAGAAGTCCCAGAATGGAGCAGAAACTCCATTGCTGAGCTGCAGCCAAGGCTGTGCCAAGAGCTCCCCTCCCTGTGGTGCCCAGGCCCCAAAGAGCTCGGTTAAGCTGTTTTGGGGTTCCCCTGGATAGGAGATGGAGGATTTGTGGGCCTTGGGGCCATTTTGAGCTCTCTAGGGACATAACCATTGTGCTGCTTTTCCAAGAGATGCATTTTTGGCTCCCAGCAGCTCAGGCCATCACCTCAGGAGTTCCTTCCAAACCTCTTTTTCTCAGCCAGGCTCAGCAGCTCTCCCTCACCATCCCTCCCCAGGGAAAGCCCAGGAGCTCCACTCCCAAGCTTCTACTCTTAACTGGGCTGATAAAGCAGGCTCACTACTTGGGGTGAGGTGCTGATGTTCCATAAAGTCCTGCTCTGGCCTGGGCTAAGGGAGGGTGGTCAGTGTAGCAATATGCCAAAATCCTGGGATGGTTTGGGTTGCAAGGGACCTTAAAACTCATCCCTTTCCACCCCCCTGCCTTGGGCAGGGACACCTTCCACTATCCCAGGTTGCTCCAAACCCTGCCCAACCTGACCTTGGACACTTCCAGGGATGGGGCAGCCACAACTTTGGGCAAAGAGGCCCAGATGGGCAGAAATCCTCACCAGGGCTGGAGTGGGAAGTGGTCCCCAAGATCTCCATCAGTCTTGTTGTCCTGGGGTGGCATAATGATATTTTGTATTCCCTATCGTTTGTATACTTGAGCAGAAATATGGTCCTGGAGCTTTAACTGTGTCCTGCAGCTGGGAGAAAGCTCTGCCAGCGTGGGATGGTTTGAAACTTTTTTGGGGGAGTGAGAAGGAGGAAGGGACACTGTTTTTACTTGTTTTTCTTCCTCCCTCAGTCAGTTGCTGCTGCAGGTTGCTGGTGCTACTGGTGGGGCTGCTGCTTGGGTTTTCTTTTTGATTTTTTTTTCTTTTCTTTTTTTTTTTTCCCCCTGGGATTGTTTTTTTTTCATCGTTTTTGGACCTTTTTCTTAAACTTTGCTTTCTCATCCGAGAACCTGAGGAGCCCCAGAGGACAGCAGACGAGAATCGTCCAGGGAGCCACCGGAGGAACTCCACCCAACCCCTCCGGGGACCCCAGAAAGGGGAAAGGAAAAGGACACTAAAGTTCATCACCTGTTTATTTAGGTTTAATGACTCCTTTTCCCCTTTCCCCTTCCACTGTGTGGTCTGTTAATTAAACAGTTCTTTCCACTTCAGGCTGAGATATTCTGTTGTTGTGGGGGGAAGGGGTGCCAGAAACCTTTGTGGGGGAGGCACTTGTTCAGAGTGCTTTCCACCTAGGAGATTTGTCTCTAATCCAGGACACTTGTCACCAGGCCTTTAAAAGCTCTCTGTTCTCAGACAGGGAGGTCTTTAGCACAGGATCTTACTCTAACTCTGCTGGGGTCTCTTCCAGGCTGGGGAAGGGTCCAGGAGGTGGCTCTGACCAGGGAACACCCACAGCACAAAAAGCTGTGCCCTGGGGGGAATTTTGCTGTTGGACCCCCACCACCACCACCAAAAGGATCCCAAACCCATCTGCTGACTGTCCCCACCACTCTGCACTGGGTGTACTGGTGTGTCTGAGATTAGAGACAAATTTCCTAGGTGGAAAGCACTCTGAACAGGTGCCTCCCCCACAGCAAAGGTTTCTAGCACCCCTTCCCCCCCTTTCTAGCACCCCTTCTAGCACAACAACAGAATATCTCAGCTGAAAGTGAGAAAGAACTGTTTAATTAACAGACCATGCAGTGGAAGGGGAAAGGGGAAAAGGGTCATTAAACCTGAGTAAACAGGTGATGAACTTTAGTGTCCTTTTCCTCAGGTGTAGCTTCCCCTTTCTGGGGTCCCCGGAGGGGTCGGGTGGAGTTCCTCCGGTGGCTCCCTGGAGGATTCTCATCCGCTGTCCTCCGGGGCTCCTCAGGTTCTCGGATGAGAAAGCAAAGTCGAAGAAAAAAAGGTCCGAAATGATGAAAAAAACAATCCCAGGGGAAAAAAAAAAATCAAAAAGAAAACCCAAGCAGCAGCCCCACCAGTAGCAGCAGCAGCAGCAGCAGCCGACCAGAAAAAAACCAAACCAGTGTCCCTTCCTTCTCACTCCCCTGTAGAACAGCCAGGGAAGAGTTTCAAAACATCCGAGTTCCAAAAGATCCCGCACTGGCAGAGCTTCTCCCAGCTGTGGGACACAGTTAAAACTACAGGACCATATTCTGGTCAAGCATACAAACAGTAGGGAATGTGGCTTTAGATGTTGTGAGGATTGCAGGAGCTGGCAGAGAATTCAGGCAGACGAACTCAAGATGGCGAAAGGAGAGCTTTATTTACAAGAAACCTCTTTATATATCCATTAATAACCTAGCAACTATTGGTCAGCAAAGAATCTACCTCCTAAAACCATTGATCACAGCCAAATAACACCTAATGCTAAACACAGAGATCAAGAAAGTAAAAGAATGCAGCTTATCTATGTTCTCTCTGAGAAAGAACAGAAAGATTCCTAAAACAGTGCAACTACACAGTTTGACTCTCTGCTCTCTGCAGGGGCAACCGGGATGGGCTGAGCCGAGCCTCGGGCAGCCGCCAGAGCAGCACCGAGAGCGAGATCAAGTCCCTGGAGCCGCGGCCCTGGAGCAGCACAGATTCTGATGGCTCCATCCGCAGCCTGCGGCCGCCTGTCACCAAAGCCAGCAGCTTCAGTGGCATCTCCATCCTGACCAGGGGGGACAGCATCGGCAGCAGCAAGGGCAGCACTGCCAGCAGGACGTCACGGGCAGGTACGGGGCAGGTGTGGGGCTCTGTCCCTGCTGAAGGGCACCTGGCAGGTTTTGGGCTGGGGAACTGGGGTCGTTTCCAGGTGGATGTGGAGCTCTCTCCCTGCTGAAGGGCACCTGGCAGGTTTTGGGCTGGGGAACTGGGGCTGTTTCCAGGTGAGTGTGGGGCTCTGTCCCTGCTGAAGGGCACCTGGCAGGTTTTGGGCTAGGGAACTGGGGCTGTTTCCAGGTGAGTGTGGAGCTCTCTCCCTGCTGAAGGGCACCTGGCAGGTTTTGGGCTGGGGAACTGGGGCTGTTTCCAGGCAGGTGTAGGGCTCTCTCCCTGCTGAAGGGCACCTGGCAGGTTTTGGGCTGGGGAGCTGGGACTGTTTCCAGGTGAGTGTGGGGCTCTCTCCCTGCTGAAGGGCACCCAGCAGGTTTTGGGCTGGTGAACTGGGGCTGCTTCCATGTGGTTGTGGAGCTCTGTCTCTACCAAAGGGCACTCAGCAGGTTTTGGGCTGGGGAGCTGGGGCTGTTTCCAGGCAGGTGTGGGGCTCTGTCCCTGCTGAAGGGCACCTGGCAGGTTTTGGGCTGGGGAACTGGGGCTGTTTCCAGGTGGGTGTGGGGCTCTGTCCCTGCTGAAGGGCACCTGGCAGGTTTTGGGCTGGGGAACTGGGGTTTGTGGTGCTCTGGTTGAAACAGGACATGGGTGGCACCAGGATCTTGGTACCCTGGCATGGATGTGCCATCTGGTTGTGCCACCTGGTTCATCTCCTGCTTTTGCAGAGCTCACCATCACCTCTCCCATCTCCTCAGCAGTTACCTGGGGCAAAGGACAGCGTTTCCTCCCAGCCCCTGCAACTCACACTCCCAATTTGTGTTGTTTCCTGTCCTCTGCTGTGCCCCAAATTGCATTGCCATTTCCTTCTGCTCCCAAAATCTCTCCCATACCTGAAGATCCTCAGGATGAACCTCCTGACACTGTGTCTTGCTTTCCAAGGAGGAGGGCCCGGAAAGGTGTCACCCATTAGTCTCATCAGACATGCACTTACCTCGTCAAAGATTCCCTAATTGGGATCTGCCCACAATGTTCTCTCACAGTGATTCACAGAACTCCCGGGAGCAAACAGCAGCCTTGAGCTCCAGAGCTGCTGGGAGCCAAGGGGAATTTGGCTGGAGCCAAAGGGAGTTAGGATCCCAAATCTCTCTGCTGCTTCAGCTCAGTCCTTGTCCGTCCAGGTACCACAGAGCGCATCCAGGACACATCCCCTTGCTCAGGGAGGAGCAGAATCCCTTCTTTACAGCCAGAATCCTTTATTTCCAGCCAGAATCCCTTATTTCCAGCCAGAATCCCTTATTTCCAGCCAGAATCCCCTCTTTCCAGCCAGAATCCCTTATTTCCAACCAGAATCCCTTCTTTCCAACCATAATCCCTTATTTCCAACCAGAATCCCTTCTTTCCAGCCAGAATCCCTTATTTCCAACCAGAATCCCTTCTTTCCAGCCAGAATCCCTTATTTCCAACCAGAATCCCTTCTTTCCAGCCAGAATCCCTTATTTCAGGTTGAAAGGTGTTCGTGGAAGAGGCAGCCCTGGTTTTGCTGGCATTTCATCCTGTGCCAGCTGAGGAGCCATGGTGGTGGACTGTGTGGTGTCAGTGAGCAGAACCTGCTGCTGTCCCACTGTCCTTCATTCCCCCTGGTCAGCAGCAGGTCCCAAATCCTTGGGAACCATCATTTTTGTGGGAAGGAGCAGCAGATTGGTGCTTGTGGGCAATATCTGCTGCACAAAAATCCTTTCAGGGCTGGATCCCAGCACCCAGCCTGGCTTTGAAACCACATCTCCATCTCCCAGTTTAGAGGTGCCCACGGCATCTCCTGGGATCTGTTCCCATCGTGTGCAGGGCTGGGAGTTGCAGCCACCTCCAGGACTGATTCATGGAGTGCTGGGAGCACTTAGCTGAAGATCTGTCCCAATGTGTGCGGAGCAGAGTGAGAGCAAAGCATTTTCTGGCTCTTCCTGTAATTTTCCCTCCAGGTCCCCCCTGGGAACAGAACAGTTGCTTTCCAGGCTTTATATCATGGCAAGTGATTAGAAACATCTTGAGAAAAAAGGAAAAGAAGGTGAAGGAATTGTCACTTGAGGGAAAAAAAACACCAAGCCTACCTTCTTCCATATCCTCATGTTTATTCCATGGGGGTGGAAGTGCTTGGGACTCAGGGGCTCTTTTCCCATCCAGTCCCTGAGCGACTGGCAGTGAAATATTCCCTCCTTTGCAGCGTGTGGCTGCTGACAGAGCTCCTCAGCAGAATCCCTGGAGATCAGCTGTGGAAATGTGGGAGATCAGAGGCAGAATTGGTTAAACAGCAGCTACTGGGCACGAAGCAAGAGTTTCACAACCTTTTTATTTCTGGATGTGAGACCAGAATACTGAGGAGACTCTTCCCAGCAGTGTGGATTGTGCTCCTTCCCAGCTTTTTCTGCCATGGGAAGGGATTGCTTTCAGCTGCCATCTCCCAGCCTTTTCCTGGGAGAAAAGGGCTCTGTGAGGCCATGGAATGGGACAATGGCATCCCCCCACAGGTGATGACAGTGTCCAGGCTGAGCTGGGACTGGGAGCAGCTCTCCAGCTCCTTCCCACAGACTCTCGTGGCCCTGAGCTGACACAGATGTGCCTGGCAGCTCCCTGGTTTTGGGATCCCTGGTTTTTGGGATCCCTGGTTTTGGGATCCCTGGTTTTTGGGATCCCTGGTTTTGGGATCCCTGGTTTTTGGGATCCCTGCCTCATGCAGGGGTGAGGAGCCTCCACCAAGCAGGTGCTGCTGTGTTGGAGATGCCAGGATCAGCTTTGGAGGGTCAGTGTGTGCACCTGGACATGCAGAGGAGGGAGGTACAACCCCCTGGAGTGTCAGCACCTTGTTTTTCTGTGAGCAGAGACAAACTGGGCCCTACCCCACTGCCCTCTCGCATGTCCCCGTGTAATCTCCAGTGGTGCCAGCATCCCCCTGTGCCCTCCCCGCTGAGCTGATGCCCTTTTCTCCTGGCTCCCAGCCCTCCATGCCTCTCTCTGTTGCAGGTTTGGTGCTAGGTGCCCCTGAGGCCTGCAGCCAGTCCCCGTCCTCGCAGCCCAGCCGTGGCCTCCTGCCCTGCACGGCCCCACAGCCTCCCCCACAGCCACCCCCGCAGGCCCCTGGCCTCCCCCCCAGCCAGCAGCAGCCGGCCATGAGCAGCCCCATGATGTCCCAGGTGAGTTCACAGGGCACACAGGTCGGGGGGAGGCAGGGCCAGAGGAAACTCGGGGTGCTCTGGGTTTTGGGAGTCCCCACACTCGCTGTGGTGGAGCAGAAGGTTGGGCTTTGCTGTGAATGGTTCCGTGGGATATCCCATTTTCACAGCTCCTTCCAACCTGCTCAGGGCAGGAAAAGGGTCCACAGCTCTTGGCTGAGTGGCAAACTGGAACCAGTTCCCCTCAGGACCATCCTGAGTGGTTACTGGATTTGAGCTCTTCTGAAGTCCTGGAGGAGTTTTGTTCTCCAGACCATCCCTCGCTGAGTTAGAGCTGAAGGATGTTTCACATTCCACATCCTGTTGGGCTGTTTCCAGGGATGGAACCCTCCAGGAAGCACCCACGGGTGACATTCCCATGTACTTGTTCTGCTCCTGAGAAGCAAATCCATGTGGAGTGGATGGTGGTGTGGGGGTCCCACAGCACCTCCCTGTCCCACATGATGGATCCTTGGGGATGCTCAGGCATCACCTTGGGCTCGTGGTGTCTCCTACAGCTCCTGGAGTTACACTGGAAGGGTTCAAGGTGCAGCAGGGCAGGGAGATTGCTGAGTAACCATCCCTTTCCCATGAAAAGTTCATATCCAGGTGTTCTTCTGAGGTCCCTTCCAGCCTGGGCTGTTCCATGATTCTCAGTTTTCTAGTTTTCTAGTTTTTTCTAGATTCTCAGTTTTCACTAGACTGGGCTGAGAGGAGGGAACAACCTCCTTGAAAAGCTTTTCCTGCTTTTTCACAGCTCCTTGCTGGCTGTTCCCAGCTGTAGGAGATGGGGGAGCTGGTATTTCCAGGACCCTGGAGTTGTGGATGTGTTTGTGGAGGAGTCTGGGACTCAAGGGATGAGTTGTCTCCCCGAGGTGGCTGTTTGGAGCTGGGGCAGGACCTGGAATAGCAAAGTTGGATCTCATGCAGGATCGCTGGGTTGTGCTGGGGTTTCAGTTTATATCTTCTGCTGTCTCATCCAATGGATTAGATCCTGGAAAAACTGATTTCAGGTGTCTGACTGTTGGTGAAGGGTCTGGAAATGCACCATCCCCTTGTCTGTGTCCCTTCCATGTCACCAAAGATCAAATTAAAGGATCAAACCTCTTGTCCAGTGCTGACCATCACAGGGTCGGTGCCCAAAGCACTGTGTGTGGGGTTTGAGTGAGGGATTGTCACAAAGCTGCTGCTCCAAGTGACAAAGTGGGGTCCCTGTGGAAGGGTGAACATGCAGAAAAGGCATTCCTGACAGGAATGGCCAAGGAGCACTGCAGGGAATGCTGGAAACAGGAGAGACAAGGGTTGTGCTGGGAGATGTGGCTCTCCTGCTGCTGCTGGCCCTGGTGAACTCATGTCACTCTTCCTGCCAGGCAGGAGCTGCTTTGGGGCAGGTCACTCCTCCCCAGCTCCGCAGAGCCTCCGCCTGGGCTGTGTCTGATGGGATGGATGCTGCCCTGGAATGGTCTCTGTGCTTCCCAACCCTGCAGCGCCCCTCTGTGTGTTTGCAGTTGGCTCACTTGACTAACCTTGTTGTTCCTTCTTTCTCTCCTTCCTTCCTTCCTTCCTTCCTTCCTTCCTTCCTTCCTTCCTTCCTTCCTTCCTTCCTTCCTTCCTTCCTTCCTTCCTTCCTTCCTTCCTTCCGCACCATTCCTTCCTCATCATTCTTCCCTCCGTCCTTCCTTCCTTTTTCCTTCCTTTTTCCCTCCTTCCTTTTTCCTTCTCCTCCCTTTTTCCTCCCTTTTTCCTCCCTTTTTCCTCCCTTTTTCCTTCCTTTTTCCTTCCTTTTTCCTTCCTTTTTCCTTCCTTTTTCCTTCCTTTTTCCTTCCTTTTTCCTTCCTTTTCCCTTCCTTTTTCCTTCCTTTCCCCTTCCTTTTTCCTTCCTTTCCCCTTCCTTTTTCCTTCCTTTTTCCTTCTTTTCCCCTTCCTTTCCCCTTCCTTTCCCCTTCCTTTCCCCTTCCTTTTCCCTTCCTTTTCCCTTCCTTTTCCCTTCCTTTTCCCTTCCTTTTCCCCTTCCTTTTCCCCTTCCTTCTCCCTTCCTTTTCCCTTCCCTCCTTCCTTTTTCCTTCTCCTTCCCTTTTTCCTCCCTTTTCCCTCCCTTTTCCTCCCTTTTCCCTCCCTTTTCCCTCCTTTTTCCCTCCTTTTTCCTCCCTTTTTCCCCCCCTTCCCTTCCCTCTCCCCCCGGATCTCTCTCCATCCCCTTCTCCGCTGGTCGTAGCCGGTCCCGGCGCTGCAGCCTGTTCCGTACTCTCCAAGCTCCTGCCCCCAAGTCCTCTTGCCAGTCTCTCCACCCCAGCAGTACAACCTGGTATAGACCCCAGTTCCTCTTCTGCACTGTCTGTTGTGCTCTGTGCTGTGTTTGTGTTGTGTGAGCTTGTGCTGATCAGGTATGTCCCGGACATTGATGCCCTGGGGTTGGGATTCACAGAGCTCTGTGCTGCAGCCTGAGGCCATGGGACCACCACTGCTGGGGTGGTGGTCTTGGAAAGAGCCTGGGAAGAGCAAATTCCAAGCCCAGAGCTCCCCAGCAATGCCTGTGCTTGGGGATGGGGGCTCAGCCAAGCCCCTGTGTTGTCTCCACCGGGATCTTTTGGGAATGGTGTTCCCCTCTGGGCTGGAGTCACCCCTGCCTGCGTGGGACCCCACATGTCCCCAGTGTCTGCTGAGCATTGGCCCCCCCAGCTCGCATGTCTCCTGTCCTGCTCTGGGTCTGTGGCTCATGTCTGGGGGCCTTTTTGGGGGAGCTCCTGACAGAGCAGGGAGAAGGGGCCTGCATTTACCAGCAGAGCTGTGTCCTGCGTGCTGTTGTCCCATGTGCTGTCCTCCTCCATCCTCCCCTTGTCCCACTCCAGGCCGACGAGCTCAGCAGCCCCTTCGGGCAGATCAGCCTCAGCCGACAGGGCTCGACGGAAGCCCCGGATCCTTCCTCGGCGATGTTCCAGTCATCCCTCATCTCCCAGCACCCTCAGCAGACAGGATTCATCATGGCAACCCCTGGGCAGCCCATTCCCACCTCCAGCTACTCCGCCTCGGGGCACACGGCCCCCACTCAGCAGGTGCTGCAGCCCCAGGGCTACATTCAGCCTCCCCAGCAAGTAAGGACACCAGGGGATGTCCCCAGAGCTGGCAGGCCAAGGGCTTCTGGGGAGAGGGTCCCTCTTTTTCTGCTGTTTTTTGGTGATGGATCCACCCACAGGATCCAGCTCTGGGTCACACACTCCCCTGATAGGCACAGGATGATCCCCGTGTCCCTCTGAGCCCACGAGGCTCTCACCTGGGACACCCCAGGCCCCTCCTGGCTCTCAGTGGTGGGGGAGGGACAGTGGCCGGACTCACGGCTGACACCTCTAAGCTCTCTTTGGGGTCCTGCAGGGCTTTATGACCTCTGGGATTGTCCCCTGAGCTGTGAGGAGAGTTCTCTTGCACTACTGTGCTGGGAGAGGCTTGGCTGAGGAGGCTGGGAGGCGCGGGAAGGGGCTGCGGTTCCCCGAGGAGCCATCAGCTGGCCAGAGCCAAAGCCCTGGGTGGTTCCCTTCGGCAGAAGCCAGGCCAGGTGAGAGAGAAAACTGGTCCTGGGGGACCAGCTTTCTTGGTCCTGCTCCCTGCTGTGTTCTCACCTCCGTGTTTTCTTGCTCTGATAGATTCAGGTTTCTTACTACCCCCCCGGGCAGTACCCGAACTCCAGCCAGCAATACCGACCCCTCAGTCACCCAGTGGCCTACAGCTCCCAGCGCCCGCAGCAGCTCCCCCAGCAGTCTCAGCAGCCAGGTAAGGGCGTGGGAAGGGGGGAAGGGGGCAGCTTTCCCTTTCCTGCTGCTTTTGTTGACTCCAGAGATCTCCCATGCACTGTGTGGGGCCAGGTTGCTCTTCCCCGTCTCCCACTCTTCCTCTTGGCTGGGAAGTTGGGAAGCCTTTGTCTGCAGAGGTTGTTGAGTTCTTCCCCTCCCTCTCCTCTCAGCTTGGATTTAAGCCCCACTGAAGGGCTGCCAGGGGGGTTTAAAGCCAGGAGCTTCCCTTGGGTGTGTTCACACCTGCCCTTTTCCCCACTCTTCAGCAGGATGTGGGGGCAGAGCAGGATCTGAGCCCCTAAATCCCAAATCTGGGGCTGTTTCCTGTGTCCAGCTGGGCAGCTGCTCCATTGAAACCCTGTTCTGGCAGGTTTACAGCCAATGATGTCCAACCAGCAGCAAACATACCAAGGTGTGATGGGGGTGCAGCAGGCGCAGCCCCCCGGGCTCCTCAACAGCCAGAGGAACAACATGGGGGGCCAGATGCAGAGCGTGATAGGGGTGCAGCAGGCACAGCCCCCCGGGCTCCTCAGCAGCCAGAGGAGTGGCATGGGGAGCCAGATGCAAGGTCTGATGGTCCAGTACACGCCGCTGCCTTCGTACCAGGTGGGCATCACTACTCCCCGGGGTGCTGGGAGGGGGCCTGGGCTCTGGCTGAGTGATGGAGCCCCAGGGATTTGGGGATTTACTCACAGGGCATGCCTGCCAGTCTGGGGAGGGCACAGCCATGTGGGAATCTGGGGGACACATCTGGAACAGGACTGGGAGAATCTCTGGGAGGGGCTGCCTGGGCCTGGGTGAGGTTGCTCAGAAAAATCTCTAGGAATTTCCTCACCTTGCTGGTCTCTCCTTGGGCAAGTTCCCCCTGCTCTGTTACCTGTTACCTGCTGCTTTTCTCCCTGCCCAGGTTCCCATGGCCAGTGAGTCCCAGAACGTGGTCCAGCAGCCCTTTCAGCAGCCAGTGCTTGTGCCAGCCAGCCAGTCTGTGCAGGGGGGGCTCCAGGCTGGAGGGGTCCCCATCTACTACAGCGTCATCCCCACTGCCCAGCAGAATGGCACCAGGTAAAGCTCTGGGGAAGAAAGGGGGGCTGTGCCCACCGTGGGGGTTTTGGGGGTGTCCTGTCAAGGCCAGGATGATGATCCTTGTGGGTTCCTTCCGTGGAATCGGGAGATTCTGTGATTCTGTTTGGTGATTCCTGCTGTGAGCGTGGAGCATCCTGGAGGTGTGTGGGTACCACCAGTGCTGCTCCTCCCTGAGCCTGTCCATTCCTGGCTCCTTTAGTCAGGGCTTCCTGGCCACCAGCCCTGTGTGTCCAGCCCTCTGCAGAGGCTCCTGTGTGTCCAGCCCTCTCCAGAGGCTCCTGTGTGTTCGGCCTGTTGCTCTGATTTTCTGATATTCGTGGAGATTCACGGAAGCTCGCAGGGAAGTCAGGCAGGCAGCACCAAGATGGCGAAAAGAGAAACTTTATTTACAAGAACTTCTTTATATATCCATTGTGGCCTTAAAGTCCCCGAGGGTGCAGGGGCTGGCAGAGAGAATTCAGGCAGATGAACCAAGATGGCGAAAAGGGAAAGTTTATTTACAAGAAAGGTCTTTTATATCCATTCATATTCTAGCAACTATTGGTCAGTAAAGAATCCACCTCCTAAAAGTATTGGTCACAACTAAATAACACCTAATACCAAACACAGAGATTAAGAAAGTAAAAGAATGAAGCTTATCTGTGTTCTCTCTGAGAAAGAACAGAAAGAGTTCTAAAACAGTGCAACCACAATCCATCAATAGTCTAATAATTATTGGTTGATAGTTTTTCCACCTCCTGTAACAATTGGTTACAACGCTGAAGTGTCCAGTACCAAAACAAAGAGATTAGAAAGCACAAGAATGCAACTTATCTCTATTCTCCATGAGAAAGAAGGGAAAGATTTTAAAACAGTGCAACTACATTCGTCCATCCCAGTACAGCAGGAACTGGGAGTTCCCTGGGCAGATGCCCCAGCTCTTCCTCCCCATCCCCATCCTCATCCTCACCTGAGCCCTCTCTGCTCCTCAGCCCATCTGTGGGGTTCCTGCAGCCTCCTGGCTCCGAGCAGTACCAGATGCCGCAGTCCCCGGCGCCCTGCAGCCCCCCCCAGATGCAGCAGCAGTATTCAGGTACGAGGGGCCACGGGCAGGGCTGGCACTGACTCCACAGGTGGGATCAGCTTTAGGAGCTGCCACTTCACAGCCAAGTCTGGCACCTTCCATGCAAGGGGATTCCTGAGTCTGGGAATGATCAGGATGTGGCTCTGGGGTGACGCTGGCTCATCCCTGGCATCTCCCTGCCGTGGTGGGTGCTGGGGTGGAGGGAGCTGGGTGGGCTGTGGCTTGGTGAGAGCAGGAAGAACTGCAGATGGGGACCCTCGGGATTACTGCTCCCTGTCCCAGCTGCTGGGAGCGAGCTGGGGCCTGGTGAGCGGGTGCAGAAGCTGGGCTGGGATGATGGAGGGCTGGGCCTGGTGAACTGCAGGATCTGAGGCAGGGAGCTGGTGCAGAAGCTGGGCTGGGATGATGGAGGTCTGGGCCTGGTGAACTGAGAATCTGAGGCAGGGAGCTGGTGCAGAAGCTGGGCTGGGATGATGGAGGGCTGGGCCTGATGAACTGCGGGATCTGAGGCAGGGAGCTGGTGCAGAAGCTGGACTGGGATGATGGAGGGCTGGGCCTGGTGAACTGCAGGATCTGAGGCAGGGAGCTGGTGCAGAAGCTGGACTGGGATGATGGATGTCTGGGCCTGATGAACTGCGGGATCTGAGGCAGGATGCTGGAGCTCTGTGCTCGGAGCCTTTGCCTGGAGTGTGATGGAGATGCTCAGAGTGGTCATTGAGCTGCCATCCATCGGCTCATGTGCTCCCATTTCTCCTGGATTAAACACCATCAGTCCCAGATGTAAGCTTTGATATTAGAGAAGGATCCCCAGTGGGTCCTGGTGGGGATTTTCCAGCCTGGGAAAGGCAGGAGTGGCACAGGAGAGAGTCCAGGATCATAGGCATCCCTAGGCTGTGCAGTGGCAGGGGCAGGCAGCAGAGCCTGGGCCATACGTTCCTGTGTCTGTCCCCAGGGGTGTCCCCGTCAGGCCCCGGTGTGGTGGTGATGCAGCTGAATGTCCCCAACGGCCCCCAGGCCCCCCAGAACCCCCCCGTGGTGCAGTGGAGCCACTGTAAGTACTACAGCCTGGAGCAGCGGGGGCAGAAGCCAGGAGACCTCTACAACCCCGACACCAGTGCTCAGGTACTGGGGGGACTGGGAGGGACAGGGAGGAGGCAGCTCAGCCTTTGGGGTGGGCTGGGCGAAGGTTGGGGGGTCACCCCACGGGGTCAGGGAGGGACGGGGAGGAAGCAGCTCAGGCTTTGGGGTGGGCTGGGCGAAGGTTGGGGGGTCACCCCACGGGGTCAGGGAGGGCTCAGCCTTTGGGGTGGGCTGGGTGAAGGTTGGGGGGTCACCCCACGGGGTCAGGGAGGGACAGAGAGGAGGCAGCTCAGCCTTTGGGGTGGGCTGGGTAATGGGTGGGGCTCACCCCACGGGGTCAGGGTGGGTGTGGGAGCAGTCACAAGCACTGGGGGTGTCTGACACTGTCCCTCCCCCAGGCCAGCACCCAGCTGAACAGCCCCATCACGTCCCCTACGCAGTCCCCGACGCCGTCGCCCGTCACCAACCTCAACAGTGTGTGCACGGGGCTGAGCCCCCTCCCCGTCCTCACACAGTTCCCCCGGCCCATGGGCCCGGCACAAGGTAAGGGGAAGGTGTGTGGGGCCAGCCCGGGGCTGGGAATGCTGTGGCACATCCTGGGATCTCACAGACTCGGGCTCCTCGTGCAGGTGATGGGCGCTACTCGCTGCTGGGCCAGCCGCTGCAGTACAACCTGTCCCTGTGTCCCCCACCGCTGCTCCACAACCAGCCCAGCTACTCTGGGCACCAGGTACATCACCCCCCCAGCCCCTCTGTGGGCACTGCAAAGCCACAGTGTCCCCTGAGGTGACACAGTGTCCTTTTTGTCCTTCAAGGGGCAGACTGGAATGAAACACGGAAACCGGAGCAAGAGACAGGCCCTTAAGTCAGCGTCCACCGACCTGGGGACAAGTGACGTAGGCAAGTGACCCCTTTGGGCAGTTCCCTTTGCCCTCTGATGTCCCCACACGTGGATGTTGGAGGTTCCAGGTGCCATCCCTGCCCACACCAGCATCCCACAGAACCCCGTGCTGGTTTTGGAGAGCAGTTCCTGCCAGTCCCTCCTCCCCACACATACAAACACCTCCCAGCCCAGGGGAGCTCGGGCTGGGAGTGCAGCACACTCCCAGAAGGTGGGAGAACAGGGAGTAAAACCTTTGAGAAGGACACCTGGGTCCTATTCCTGCCTCTCTGAGGGTGGAAATGATGGAGCTGGCAGACCTGGGGTTTTATTCCTCTCTATCAGCAGAAAGTGAGTGTCCAGACACAGATCTCATTCTCACCGTTGCTTTCCCAAGTCACTCTTCCCACCCATGCTTCCCTTTCCCATCGGGCCTGCAGCTTCAGAGCCTCATTTTGGGATTTGGGATCTCCCAGGGTGGCTGTGAGGTGGCTGTGACCCCAGAGGGTCATTTCTCTCTGAAGAACACCCCATGCCCAGAGTGTCTCCTCTGGGTCCTCGGGGAGGGAGGGACGCACAGCTTGGATGGAGCAGCCCTCACTGACCTTCTGGAGGCCTCAGGCTTGTCCCCCATGTCACCTCCATGTCACCACCAGCAGCTGGTTGCAGGGGCCCTTTAAGAGCTGCCTGCCCCCTCCTGCCCCTGGCATGGTCCCTACGTGCCACGTTAATATTAGCAAAGAATCCCTTCAGCAGCTCCGCTAAGCCTGGAGCCAGGGCCGGAGCCAGGAGCTGCAGGGGGATTTGGGTACCACTGGGGCAGGGGCAGAGGTCAGAGCCAGGAGCAGCAGAGGGATTTGGGTACCACTGGGGCAGGGGCAGAGGTCAGAGCCAGGAGCAGCAGAGGGATTTGGGTACCACTGGGCAGGGGCTGGAGCTGCAGAGGGATTTGGAGACCACAGGGCAGGGGCAGAGGGATTTGGGGACCGCTGGGCACAGGCAGATGTCAGAGCCAGGAGCTGTAGAGGGATTTGGGTACCACCAGGGCAGGGGCAGAGGTCCGAGCCAGGAGCAGCAGAGGGATTTGGGTACTACTGGGGCAGGGGCAGAGGTCAGAGCCAGGAGCTGCAGAGGGATTTGGACACCACGGGGCAGGGGCTGGAGCTGGGAGCTATAGAGGGATTTGGAGACCACGGGGCAAGGGCAGAGGTCAGAACCAGGAATTGTAGAGGGATTTGGGTACCACAGGGCAGGGGCTGGAGCTGGGAACTGTGGAAGGATTTGGGGACCACTGGGCAGGGGCTGGAGCCAGGAGCAGAAGAGGGATTTGGAGACCATGGGGTAGAGGCAGAGGGATTTGGAGACCACTGGGCAAGGACTGGAGCTGTAGAGGGATTTGGAGACCATGGGGCAGAGGCAGAGGTCAGAGCCAGAAGCTGCAGAGAGATTTGGATGCCACCAGCCAGGGGCCAGGAGCTACACAGGAATTTGAGTACCACCGGGGCAGGGGCTGGAGCTGGGAGCTGCAGAGGGATTTGGGTACCACTGGGCAGGGGCTGGAGCTGCAGAGGGGTTTGGGTACCACAGGGCAGGGGCTGGAGCTGTAGAGGGATTTGGAGACCATAGGGCAGGGGCAGAGGGATTTGGGTACCACTGGGCAGGGGCTGGAGCTGTAGAGGGATTTGGAGACCATAGGGCAGGGGCAGAGGGATTTGGGTACCACTGGGCAGGGGCTGGAGCTGTAGAGGGATTTGGAGACCACTGGGCAGGGGCAGAGGGATTTGGGGACTGCTGGGCAGAGGCTGGAGCTGGAAGCTGTAGAGGGATTTGGGGACCATAGGGCAGGAAGTGGAGCCAGAAGCTGCAGAGAGATTTGGAGACCATGGGGCAGGGGCAGAGGTCAGAGCCAGAAGCTGCAGAGAGATTTGGATGCCACCAGCCAGGGGCCAGGAGCTACAGAGGATTTGGATGCCACCAGGCAGGACACACCCAGTGCCACCATCTCCATGGGTGCAGCTATTCTCGCTCCCAGCATCAAGGTGGGAGCATGGGGTTGGCTCCCAGTCCTGGTACCTGAGGTTTGGGGTAGGAAAACAGGGCAGAGCCCCTGGGAAAGCCTGAACTGCTATCCTAAGGACACCAAGAGGACTTGGTGTCCCTGGGACACTGGGAAATGCCCTCATCTCTGTGTGCACAGGAAGGGTTTGGGTTGGGGCGCTCCAGGATGCAGGCAGGGGTGCTTTGGAGGGGAAATGACTGACTTAAAAGAATAGATTGCTGCTGTGGGGGCAGCTTGGCACTGCACAGCATTCCTGGGCCCAGGAGGGGTGGGTGGGTGCTCCAGCCTGGAACCAGGGTGGCTCTCGGGGCACCAGGACCTGGCTGGTGACACGTGGCTCCTTCCCCGCAGTGCTGGGCCGGGTGCTGGAGGTGACGGACCTGCCCGAGGGCATCACACGGACAGAGGCCGACAAGCTCTTCACCCAGCTCGCCATGGCCGGTGCCAAAATCCAGTGGCTCAAAGAGACTCAGGGGCGCCGCGGGGACGGAGGCGGCGGGGACAACAGCGGGACTCCGGAGAACGGCAGGCACAGTGACCTCGCTGCCTTATACACCATCGTGGCCGTGTTCCCCAGCCCGCTGGCTGCCCAAAACGCCTCCCTCCGCCTCAACAACTCCCTCAGCCGCTTCAAGCTGCGCGTGGCCAAAAAGAACTACGACCTGCGGGTGCTGGAGCGGGCGAGCTCCCAGTAGGGCTCCCGCGGGCACCGGGCACTCCCCTGGGCCTCTTCTCCTCCTGCCCTCCCTTCCTCTCGCCCTCCTTCCTTGATATATTTATATGAACATAATTAAGAGACAAGAAGTTGATTTTTTTTTTAATTATTATTATTTTTGGAGTGACGCCCGTGCCCGCCCCCCTCCCCTGTGTCTATGGTTTTGTTTAAGCACTGTGTTGGACCGCACATACAGGTGTTGATTGGTATGTTCACTGCACATTTTATTTAATCGGATTATTATTTTGCGGGGGGGTATTTTTGGTTTTATTTTATTTGGGGGGGTTGTTTTTAAATAAAAAAAAAAAAAGGAAAATTGTCCATCACTTGAACATAACTTCCTATTCTCTGCCAGCACAGGCTGGGGGCTCTGTGCTGCCTCAGTGGCGTGAGGGGACAGCAGAAGGGACACTGGCAGGATGGTCCTGCCCAGTCACCCCCGATCTTGGCGTGTCCAAGGGCTATGGTGTGCCACAGTGGGGAGCCCAGGCTGCGATCAGCATTTGGATTGGGCTGGACTTCCCTGCCAGATGTTCATGGCCTCTTGTCCCAGCTGTCTGCCCCATCCAGCTGTGGCATTCGGGGGCAGGAATGAGGGCGTGGAGTGTCCCCAGCTGTGTGCCCTGGCAGGAAGTGCCACATCCCTGCTGACAGGAGCAGCACCTGGGGCTGGCAGGGGCAGGTGGGGACAGGATTTGGGCTGGCACAGCAGGAGGGGTGTGCTCACAGCCTTCCTGAGCAGGTGCAGGTGGACAGGTAAGAGCTGCCAGGAAGGGAAAGCTCCAGCCCCAGGCTTGTGCCAATTCCCACCTCACTGCCAGGCTGGGACCTGAGGGACCCCGGGGTGCTCCTTAACTCCAGGGCCCTGTCCCTGCCCACAGGCAGCCTGGCAGCAGTGGATCCCAGCTCCTGCCATCCCAGCGGAGCCTGCACCAGCAGGATTTGGTGCCAGAGGGTGCGAGGCAGCCCCATGAGAGACCCCACTGCTGCCCCTGTGACCCCCCAGCCTCAGGGGCCTTCAGCAGACACCGAGGTGTGCTTTGGAGTGCCCAGCTCCTGGAACCCTCAGCGTGCCCGATTCCTGGAGCCCTGGCTGTGCCCGGTCCCTTCCCTGTCCCATGCCAGGCTGGGGGGGCCCCTGGCACGCCCAGCAACCCACCAACGCAAATAGCCGATGGCTCCTCCGCCCGCTGCCGCCCGGCGCACGCTGGGGCTCCAATTTCCCGGCGTCAGCCCCGCCACCGCTCAGCTGTCGTCCCCCTCTGTCCTGTCACTCCGCTGGCCACGGGACCGGGGCGGCTGCCGCCCTCCCCTCGCACCCGGCACGGGGGGCTGGGGGCTCTGCGGCCAGCGGGGGTCCGGCTGCCCTTTGGGGGATTCTTCAGCGCAGGGTGAGATCTCCAAGCACAGGGTAAGTGTCCCCGTGTGTGGCCCCCCTCTCGCCGTGGCCGTGCCCACCCTGGGCCCCCCCCGCTGCTGCAGGGCCTCGGGGTGCCCTGTTCCCTCGTCCCAGCGCTCCCCAGTCGTGTTGCTGCCTCCGGATGGTTTTCCTGGCTGATCCCCGCGGGGGCATCAGGGGCTTGGGTATCACCAAAAATGGTGAGGTCTGGATGGAAGCGCTGCAGGGAGGGTTGTCAAAGGTGGCTTGGGGGATGGAGGAGCAGGTCCTGCCCCGGTGGCAGCCGAAAGCCAAATGGTGCCCATCAGTATCACCCATGGTGCCCATCAGTGTCCCCCATGGTGCCCATCAGTGTCCCCCATATGCTCACCTGAGGGGCTGAGAGTGGCACCGTTTGCAGTTTATGGTGCCATGGAGATGTCCAGGCCAAGGTGGGCACGTGCAGGTGGCCCAGGGGCTGGCTCGCAGCACTTGGCACTTGTCCCCGAGTCAGCGGATGTGCCACGCTCTGGGTTGGGCACCGACCTCCTCCAGCCTGGCCCTGGGGCTCTCCAAGACACGACCAGCCCTGGCCGGGGCAGGGGCTGCGGGATGGGCGGTGGGAGTGACCCTGGGGTCTCCCTTGGCAGAACCAGCCCTTGCCAGGCTGTTGGAGGGGCAGGGGAAGGGGAGGCACTGCCCACCCAGCAGGGTTTGACCACTTCAGCCCCTGCTGGGCTCCTGCAGCCGGACCTGCCCCAGACGATGCCATCTCTGTCTGTTCCCCTTGCAGCATGACGGAGAAGGAAGTGCCAGAGCCACCAGCTTCACCTGCTTCAGGTGGGAAACCCAAGAGCCGGGTAAGTGGGTGCCCACAGGGCAGTTTGGGTGGGTGGGGGACGCAACCTCTCTATCATTGTCCCCCTGCAGCCCCAGGGGGCTTTGGGGGGCCGGGGGTGCCTGGTGGGACCCCGATCCAGCTGGGTGCTGGGTGGGCATTTCCCAGCTTGGCTTTTCTCTGGTGTGCCCACCTCCATGAGGTGCCCAGGAGCCTCAGTTTCCCCTTTTGTGAGGACTTCATGAGACTGGGAGGAGAGTCCCCATCCTCAGAGCATTCCTGGGGTCTCCTGCTCGTGGAGGGGGTCTCCGGGTCAAGGAACTGGGGCGAGGAGCTGGGCACGGGGTCTTGCCCTCCTGCCTCCCCAACAGCGCCGCGCCCCATCCGTCCTCTCCTGCTCCAGCAGCTGCAGAAGCTGAAGCAACTTTTCCAGCGAAAGCCCAAGGAGGAGCCGGCGCCGGAGCCGCAGCCCAACGGGGAGCTGGTCAGCCCCTCGGGGGGACCCATCTACTACATCTATGAGGATGATGAAGAGGAGGAAGAGGAGGAGGAGCCCGAACCCCCTCCCGAACCTGAGAAACTCGTCAATGACAAACCCCACAAGTTCAAAGATCATTACTTCAAAAAGCCCAAATTCTGTGATGTTTGTGCCCGCATGATTGTGCGTGAGTCCTGAGGGGGCTGGGGGCCACGGGCAGGGCTGGGGGCCACCAGTAGGGCTGGGGCTGGGGGCCAAGGCTGCCCAGGGCTCTGTCCCGGCCGATTCACAGCTGCAGTGTCACATTCCCTCTCCTTTCCACCCCCATCTGCTGCCAGTCAACAACAAATTTGGCCTGAGGTGCAAGAACTGCAAAACCAATATCCACCACCACTGCCAGTCCTACGTGGAGATGCAGCGGTGCTTCGGCAAGATCGTGAGTGTCCCTCCCCCGGGAGCGGCCACCTCAGCCCCCGCGGGCAGGACGGAGGTGCCACCACCCCCGTCATTTCCTGGCTCTGAGGGGGACCCTGCCATCCCCCTCTTGGGGTCCCCCCAGACCCACAGGCTGATGTTCTGACCCCCCCAATCCTCCTCGCAGCCCCCCGGGTTCCGCCGGGCGTACAGCTCCCCCCTCTACAGCGACCAGCAGTACGCCGGCGTCAAGGACCAGGACCGTAAGTCCCCAAGCAGCGGTGCCCTGTCCCCTTGGTCCCCACCTCGTGTCCCATCCCTCACCGTTCCCGTGCCCCCGCAGCAAACAGGAGCGACCCTGTGTTCGAGACGCTGCGGACGGGAGTCATCATGGCCAACAAGGAGCGCAAGAAAGGGCAGGACGACAAGAAGAACGTGAGTGTGGGGTGGGGTTCTCCCCAAATTCCTGCAGGTGCGGTGCCGGCACCCCCGTACCCCCCAGCCCCGCCGTTCTGCACCCCCTGAGAGCTCTGTCTGCCTTCCAGCCCTTGGCTGCGATGATGGACGAGGAGCCGGAGGCCACGAAGCCGGTGGGGAGCAAAGCCGAGGGTGGTGAGCGCGGGGCCGAGGGTTGTGGGGCTGAGCCCGTGGGGCAGGGAGGGACCCCCTGGATGTGCTGGGAGGGTTTGCCCTACGGAAAAAGGGTCCCCAGTTCAGGTCCCCACCCTGGAGCTCTCACTTTAGGTGATGAAATCTTTGGGAGGCACCTCCAGGAGAGGTGTGACCCCCTCCTCCCGTTCCCAGGTGCCTCTGAAGGGGACAAGAAGGCTGAGAAGAGCCCAACAGATGACAAGGTACCCCTCCTCCCTGCCCTGCACCCCAAAGCCATGAGCAGAGGCTGTGGGATGTCCCTGCAGGAATCCTCGGGGCTGTCTGCACCCCCTGGGACTCCAAACCCTGTTCGTGTGCCCCCAGAGCAAGAAGCCGCAGCCAGGGGCGTTCCTCCAGTCCCACTATTTCGTGGCACTTTATCGCTTCAAAGCCCTGGAGAAGGACGACCTGGACTTCCCGTGAGTTCCCAGCTACGTCCTGGCCTCTTTCCCGAAGTTTTTGGGGTTTGGCTTGATGAGGTTCTGTGGATTTCCCAGGGCTGAGCTGCTCCGTGCAGGACCTGCCTGTCCCTGAGCCCATGGGCTGAGTGTCCCTTGCCAGATACAGGGCTCGAGGAGCTAATTCTGCAGGAAAAGCAGTTTTTCTTGGGGTCTCCCATGGCTGGGGGTCCTGCCCTCCCCTCACAGAGCCCTTCCTTCCCTTCCAGGCCGGGGGAGAAGATCACAGTGGTCGATGACTCCAACGAGGAGTGGTGGCGAGTAAGGCTCGGCTGGGAAAGCACATGGCACTCCAAGGGGGGCACCCAAACCTGCTGTCAACCCCCAGCCTGGCAGGGGTGGGATCTAGGACCCCCGAATTGGCTCTGACCCTCCCAATGCCTCCTTCCAGGGGAAGATCGGTGAGAAAGTCGGGTATTTCCCCCCCAACTTCATCATCCGGGTGCGGGCAGGCGAGCGGGTGCACAAGGTGACGCGGTCCTTCGTGGGCAACCGGGAGATCGGGCAGATCACGCTCAAGAAGGATCAGGTGAGGCGGAACCCCCCCTTCACCACCCGGGGACCCCCCCTTCACCAGCCGGGGACCCCCAGCCCTACTCTGAGCCCTCCATCACGGCTGCACCCTACGACAGACATCACCATCCCCCCCTTTCCCACCTCCCCCAGCCCCTCGGATGAGACCTGCTCTGCCCCGACCCCTCCCCACTTGGGGTTCCCCCTGCCCTGGGGGGGTCCCGGGGGTCTCACCGGCCCCCTCTCTCCTGCAGATCGTGGTGCAGAAGGGGGAGGAGGTGAACGGCTACGTCAAAGTCTTCACCGGCCGCAAAGTGGGGCTGTTCCCTGTGGACTTCCTGGAGGAGATCTGAGGGGGGCTGCGGGGGGGACCCCCGGGATGGGGACGGAGACACCCCTGGGATGGGGGCGGAGAGACTCTGGCTGCGGGGTGGGGATGGGAACAGGGACGGAGAGAACGGCTGCAGGGCAGGGATGGGGAGACCCTCAGCAGGGGGATGGGGGACCCTCGGGATGGGGAATGGAAGGACCCCTGGATTGGGGTGGGGGGCCCTGGCTGCGGGACAGGTATGGGGTCAGGGACAGGCACCCCCATTCCTGCTGGGGTCCCTGGGGGGTGTCTGGGGGATTGTTGTCCCCCCAGGACCGGTGCAGGATGGGGGGACAGGAGGTGCCCCCGGGGCTGCTCCCCCGTGGGGGGGTTTGGTGCCTCCAGAGGCACTGGATGCAAGCAGGGGCACCCCCAGACTCGCTGTGGAGCCCCCCCGACTGAGTGGGGGGACACTGGGTGCCGTGGGGAGGGTCGGGGGGGTCCTGCCCCACTGCTCCCGGTGCTCCCGGGTTTTGGCAATACATGGCTGCGCCCACCCGCCGCTCTCCAGTGTGGATTTAATGGGGGGGCACTGTGGGGGTGCGGGTGGTCTCCCCTCTGGGGGGGCACCTTGGAGGGGTGCTGCTGTTGGGGTGCTATCGCTAGCCGCTGGGGGGGGGCACCTGGGAGGATGGCGGTGGTAGGGTTGTCACTGGTCACTCTGGGGGTGCTGGTGGCCCCCAATGGAGTGGGTGCGTCACTGGTCACTGTGGGGGTGCCGGTGGCCCCATTGTGGGGCGTGTCACTGGTCACTGTGGGGGTGCTGGTGGCCCCCAGTGGAGTGGGTGTGTCACTGGTCACTGTGGGGGTGCTGGTGGCCCCCAGTGGAGTGGGTGTGTCACTGATCACTGTGGGGGTGCTGGTGGCCCCGATGAAGGGGTTACTGGTCACTGTGAGAGTAGTGGTGGCCCCATTGTGGGGGGTGTCACTGGTCACTGTGGGAGTAGCAATGACCCCATTGCGGGAGGTGTCACTGGTCACTGCAGGGATGCCGGTGGCCCCTGATGGAGGGGTCACTGGTCACTGTGGGGGTGCCGGTGGCCCCATTGTGGGAGGTGTCACTGGTCACTGTGGGGGTACCGGTGGCCCCCAGGGGGGTGGGTGTGTCACTGGTCACTGTGGGGGTGCCGGTGGTCCCCAGGGGGGTCTCAGCCGAGCAGTGGCGGCGGGAGGCGATGGGGCAGGACCGGGACACCCCCGCCCCATGGCCCGGGGGGCGGGCGCTGGCGCGGGGCCCGGCCAGGCCCGAATAGGGGCGGCGGGCGACAGGTGACGGCGCCGGGGACAGGACGAGACCTTGGCCGCGGCGGGGGCGGGCGCCGAGCCACGAACAGGTGCCCGGGCCCGGAGCGGGGGCTGCGCCCCGTGACGTCAGGAGCCCGTGACGTCAGCAGTAACCACGGCGACGGGCGGGCGGGGTGGGCGGGGCCTGCGGAGTGGGTGTGGCCGACCTTCCCCGGCTCGGCCGCGAGGGGGCGCTGCCGACACGCGGCGCACCACCGCTGTATGCAAATATATGCAAATGAGGCGGGGGCAGCGGCGCCCCCTGGCGGGCGGCTGTTGGGGCAGCCCCGGTAGCCGGGAGGGGATTGGGTGGGGGGGACATTGCCCATGAGGGAGGGGTCTTCGTGTTCCCCCCCACTTCATGGGGTCGGGCCGGGGCTGCTGAGGAGGTTATGGGGTACAGCGACCCCCGGGGGGGATGGGAAGCAGGGGTCGGACCCCCACTCTGGGGGTCTCCCCCCATTCCCAGCACCCCAAGCTCCGGGAACGATGGAAATGAGGGGGTGAAAATTGGGGGCGGGGGAGGGCAGTCCCCGGGACTGACCTCCCTCCCTCCTCCCCCCCCCTTCCCTCCTGTCACACAGCTTTAAATGCCGAACCATTAAAATTTTCCACCTCATTTGCGGCTCCTCACACGGTTAATTTTCCCGGGATTGTCTATTTATTTATTTGCGGAGCCCTGCGGGAGGGGGGGGGAAAGGCGGGGGGGGGAGCAGCTGATTTGCTGCATCTGGGCGGTGGGGAGGGGAAGGGGGGGGAACCACCCTGGGAAGGGGGGAGGGCTCTGGCTAATTTAACAGCTGAAGAGAACAACTTAATTAGAGTCAGCTGGAAAATTGGGTAAAGCCCCTTCCATCAGCCTCCTACCCCCCAGCCCTCTTCCCCGCCGGCTCCTGGTGGGATGCCAGGGTGGGATGCGTCGTGGGATTCATTTTGGGATATGTTTTGGGAGGGAGGGAGAGAGAGCTGGCCCCAGCCAAGCAGCTGTCCTTCATTACAGCCAGGAGCTAATTGGATTGATCAGCAGTTAATAGAGAATTAAGAGGTGAAGCGCCCCCCCCCGCCCCAACACCCGCCAGCCCCTCCATGTGCATCCCCCTCCTCACATCCCAGCTCCCACCGCTTCCCGGGTGGATTTGGGGGGCAGGCGGAGGTGGGGAGTCACTGACACCCCATGGATGGGCTGAGGAGAGGGGTGCGATGGGATTTTCCACCCCCCATATTGTGGCTACTGAACACTTTGGGGGTTTTTCCTGTTTTCCCGTGGTTTTCCCATTCCTGGTGCTCCCAGCCCGGTTGTGACCTGGCTGCTTACAGAGAAGGGGGGTCCCCCCCGACCTCGGCATCTCCTTAGGCGAAGGGGTTGCCCCCCATCCCACCGCATGGAATACACGGGGATTCAGCTGGAGGAGCCCCCCTGACCTCCAGATTAATCACCTCCATTTCTCTCCGCATCCCACGAAAGGTCAGGAGTCTGCAAAGGCCCAGGAATTAATTGAAATCCCACCGGTCTCGTGCCAGATCCATACATCATCCCAGGGGAGCAGCTCCGGGATGCGAGGGTGGGGGCACCCCCTCCTGCACCCTCTTTCTGAGGCTCACTGAGGACAGGGAGCAGCAGATGCAGCGCTCGGAGCTTGTTCTCCATCTCCAGGCAGGGAAATAAATGGATTAAAGTAAACTAAAGCGTCTGCGCTCCCCACCTGCCCCCCCGGCCATAAATCAGCATAAATGCAATTTCCATATTCATGGTATTTATCCAATAACTGTCCTGTCCCAGATTAAACGCGCCCCGGGGAGCACCGGGGCTCCTTATCTGTGCCGGGGGCTCCCGGGGAGGAGGGGCTCTGCCGGGGGGCTGGGGCGGGGTGGGGGGCTCTGCTCCTCATCCTCCTCCTGAGAGACCGGAGCGGGGTGGGCTCTGCTCCTCATCCTCTTCCTGAGGGACTGGAGAGGGGTGGGCTCCGCTCCTCATCCTCTTTTTAAAGGACTGGAGCGGCGTGGGGGTTCTGCTCCTCATCCTCTTCCTGAGGGACTGGAGCGGGATGCGCTCTGCTCCTCATCCTCTTCCTAAGGGACCGGAGCGGGGTGGGGGTTCTGCTCCTCATCCTCTTCCTGAGGGACTGGAGCGGGGTCTGCTCCTCATCCTTCTCCTGTAGGACTGGAGAGGGATGCGCTCTGCTCCTCATCCTCCTCCTGAGAGACGGGAGCGGGGTGGGCTCCGCTCCTCATCCTCTTCCTGAGGGACTGGAGCGGGGTCTGCTCCTCATCCTTCTCCTGTAGGACTGGAGCGGGATGGCTCTGCTCCTCATCCTCTTCCTGAGGGACTGGAGCGGGAAGGGTGGTTCTGCTCCTCATCCTTCTCCATCACTCGCGGCCCCGGCGGGTCTTGGGAGAGGAGCTCGGATTGGGGGTCCAAGGCTCGGCTCCCGTCCCTTTCCCTTTCCCTTTCCCTTTCCCTCTCCCTTTCCCTTTCCCCCCCGCTTTTCCCCCTTCCCTTTCTGTTCCTTCCCCCCTCTCCTTCCTCTTCCTCTCCCCCTAGTCCTGCCGGGGGACCCTCAGGGTCCCCACAAATCCCCTGCGCCCCTTCCCTCTCCCAGCGTGGGCAGGGACAGGGTCCGATCCTGCTCCGGCCCCCGGGGGGACACGAGGACCTTCCCAGGACGAGGGGTCTGGGGCGGGTTGGGGGACAGGTGCCCCCCCCGGTGTCCCCAGCGGCTGTGCCGTGGCTGGGGACACACACGCCACGTCTCCCACTGTGACAGGTCCTTGTCAGCCCTAATGACCCGAGTCCGGCAGGGCCCCAGGGCTCGGAGCTCGTTACGGGGGATTTAATGAGGGCAGGAGCAGCCACCGCCGCTGGCTGTTTGCCACCGGCAGTGGCCTCGGGCCCGCGGGGAGCACGGGCGGCCCCTCCATGGCACAGCCTCGAGTGCCTCGGAGCCCCCGAGAGCCTCTCAGAGCCCCCCGAAAACCCCCACAGCCTCCCCCAGCATCCCAGAGCCCCCCACAGCACCTTGAGGCCCCCCAGCACCTCAGAGCTCCTCACAGCACCCCGAAGCTCCCCCCCAGCACCTCAGAGGCACTCACAGCATCCCGAAGCCCCCCACAGCCCCCCAGCACCTCAGAGCCCCCTGAAGCCGCCCCAGACCTCACAGCCCCCCACAATATCCCCCCACAGCCCCCACAATATCCCCCCACAGCCCCTTCTCTCTGTCCCCAGCAGATCCGGGGAGCTGAGGCAGTGCCCCCCCCGCCCCCACTCAGGCTGCTCCAGCCTCTGGGCGGGGGGACAGAGGAGTTTGGGGTCTCTGGGGCTGTGGGTTAGGAGTGAGAGGCACCAGGAAAAGGCAGATTTGGGGGGCATCAGAGCCAGGGCAAGAGGGGCTGCAGACAGGGCCGGGGGGCCTGGGGTCCCGGGGGTTCTGGGGTCCCCCGCACATCACAGCCTCTCACAGTTTCTCACAGCCCCTCAGAACCCTCCCCTTAGATTTGGGGGCAGCAGAACCGGGGGCTAAAGAGGCTGCGGGCAAGGTTGAGGGGTGCCGATGTTGGGGGGGCAGCCTGGCTGTACCCCAAATCCTGGGGGAGGGTCTCAGCTGCGCGGCGATGCCAAGGCTGGGGGGGCTCAGCCGTGTGCCGCGGGGAGACTCCAGGTGCGCCAGCCCTTTTTGGGGGGCAGTTCCGAGCCTGGGAGGGGTCCCGTCTGCAGCGCCTCTGCTCTGAGGCAGCCGCGTCCTTCTTGGCTCCGCAACAACCTGCGCAAGCAGGAGCCTGCGGGCAGCGGGAATTAGTTCAATATTTGGCAAAGAAGGAGGCGAAAGCAGAATCTGAAAGAACCGGGGGGGGGGGCTGCGGTGTCGCCCCACGCCGCTGCAGAGCGGGGCGGACCCCAGGCACCCGGGGGGGGTCGCATCCTGCTGAGACCCCCGCCCGGCCCAGCGCAGGGCGGCACAGAGCTCATCCCTTCAGTTCCAGGGTGGGTGATGGGGAGCGGCCCCCCAGGACCCCCTGCCCCTGCTGTGCCCTCAGCTGAGCACGCCAGCCCTGGACCCCTGCCGGGCCGAGATCTTTGCGTGGTGAGGACACCCCCCTTGTCCCCCTGGCCCCCCTGTTTGCCTGCCGTGGTCCTGTGACACCCCCTCGGGCTCTAATCGAGGCAGGGATGAGCTCTGGGGCACCTCTGGCTCCTGGGAGACCTGGGAGGGTCCTAGGGATGGACAGAGCATTTGGATCAATTCCCACCTTCCTGCTGTCCCCCCGGCGACTCCTGGGGCCCAGGGGGGAGACCTGGAGGGTCTTGGGGAGGGGCAGAGCATCTGTATCAATTCCTGCCTTCCTGCTGTCCCCCCTGCTGCTCCTGGGGACCGGGGGAGACCTGGGAGGGTCCTGGGGATGGAGAGAGCGTGTGGATCAATTCCCACCTTCCTGCTGTCCCCCTGCCACTCCTGGGGCCCAGGGGGGAGAGCTGGAGGGTCTCGGGGGGGGCAGAGCATCTGTATCAATTCTTTCCTTCCTGCTGCCCCCGCTCCTGTCTCCTGACCCCCCCGGCTGTGGGATCCATCCTCCCAAACCCTTGACGGAGGATGAACCCCCCAAAGCCTGGCTGAGGCTCGCGGCCGCCGCAGCCTCTGTCCCCACAGCCCCTGTGAGGTGAACTAAATCCATCCTAATTAGCGCTGATTTGCATGGGGAAATGAAAATTAATCTAGCTTGGCTTTATTGGAATTAGCGATTCCAGTTGGGCACATCAGACAGTGGCAGATGTCTGGGGGGACTGGGGGGACTGGGGGGCTGTCCCCCTCCTCTCCCCCTCCAGCCTGGCTTGGGGTCCCTCGGTGGTGACTCGAGGGTGCTGGGGAGCACCCACGGGATGGGCTCAGGTGCTCGGGTTGGGCTCAGGTGCCCTCCCAGTGCATCCCACACCCACTCCCAGTACCCCCAGTCGTGGGATACGGCAAACAGCCCTTTTTTCCCAGTTGTCACATCCCACCGGTGGTCCTGGGCACGATGGGAGGAGAGTGAGGAGCAGCGATGACACCAACGATGTCACCGCTGGGGTGGGGGACCCTGCAGGGACCCGGGGTGTGGGATTTGGGGTGGGCACACTTACATCCCCACATTTCCTCACCTCTCAGCCTATTCCCGGGCATCTCCTGTGCCCACGCGGGTGCCCTGTGCGTGCCATGCAGGAGCACATTCCCATTCCGGAGGTGGGGGCCGCAGCGGGGGGAGCCCCGGCCGTGCCCCTCCGGAGCCCTCTGGCCCCGGCCGCCTCCCAGCGCCGGCGCTCCGGGCCCGGGGGTGGCACCGGCGCTCATTGTTATGGGGTCCGTGATGAGGCGGCGTGCGGAATTCTCATCCCTCTCATCAAAAATTAACGAGCAGAAAACAGCAGGGCAGGAGCTCGCTCCGCCGGGGGGTGGGGGTGGCACGGTGTGACAGGCTGGGGGTCGTGGGCTGGGCTTCGGTGCCTGTCACTTCACAGGTCCTCGGCCTTGCTGGGCCACTCCAGCCCCAAACTGGCCATGTCCCTGTGGGATGGGGTCTCTGCACCGCGGGAAGACCCAGATCTTGGGCAGGTTGTCCCCCTGCCCTGCCACCACCTCAGGAGAACATCTGGCTGTGTCCCCCTGCCCCATCACCACCTCGGGGGCACACCTGGCTGCATCCCCGTTCCATACCACCACCTCGGGACACATCTGGCTGTGTCCCCCTGCTCCTTCACCACCTCAGGGGCACACCTGTCTGTGTCCCCCTGCCCTGCCACCACCTCGGGGGCACATCTCACTGTGTCCTCCTGCCCTGCCACCACCTCGGGGCACAGCTGGCTGTGTCCCCCTGCCCTGCCACCACCTCGGGGCACATCTGGCTGTGTCCCCCTGCCCCACCACTATCTCAGGGGCACATCTGGCTGTGTCCCCCTGCTCCATCACCACCTCGGGGCACACCTGGCTGTGTCCCCATGCCGTCATCACCACCCCAGGGGCACATGTGGCTCTGTCCCTCTGCCCCACCACCATCTCAGGATGGTGTGTCTGTGTCCTGGCTGTGTCCCCCTGCCCCACCACCACCTCGGGACACATCTGGCTGTGTCCCCCTGCCCCATCACCATCTCAGGGACGCGTCTGCCCGCTTGACGCCCCCAGCCGCCCCTCGGGATTTCATGCCGGCTGACAGGAGCGAGACCTCCAGCTCCTGCGGCTGCATTTGCAAGTCAACCAGGAGCTGAAGGACCGCTGGCGGCGCTGGCAGGGGCCACCTGTCCTGTCTACCTGGGGACAGCGACGGGGACACCCAGGGGAGGGGTGCGAGGATGGGGCGAGCCCCGGAGCAGGGGGATGGGCCTGTTTTTCCCCCTTGTTTTCCCTGGCTGGGGGGGAGGGGTTTGCTTGTCTGGGGGGCTGTTTCCCCCTCCGCGCTGGCTGTAAACACTCAATTAAGCGGGAGCCGCGGTCCTGCCTTCCCTGTCGCTGCGGGTAATTATGTCGGTTTTTCGGTGTCAGGCGCGGCGGGGAAGCACGATTCCAGCTAATTGGAGCAGCAATCCCAGCCCAGACCCTTCCGCAGCTGCTGGTGCTGCCGCGTGACAGTGGCCCGGGGCCCCCCCGGATCGGCGCCCGCAGGATGCCTGGAGCCACCTGGCCCCCGGATCCGAGCTCCTCCCGGGATTCCACCTGTTCTCCGGGTTCCATCCTTCCACTGGGTCCCACCTGTACCCCGGATCCGACCCACGCCCGGGTCCCACCTGTACCCCGGATCCAACCCATCCCCCGGATCCCACCCGCCCCCTGGATCCCACCTGCCCCCGCAATCCCACCTGCCCCTGGATCCCATCTGCCCTCCGGACCCCACCTGTACCCCGGATCCTACCTGCCCCTGGATCCAACCCATCCCCCGGATCCCACCCTCCCCCTGGATCCCACCTGTACCCCGGATCCAACCCATCCCCCTCAATCCCACATTCCCCCTCAATCCCACCTGCCCCTGGATCCCACCCTCCCCACCCTTTGGTTCTGCGGGTCTGGCTGAGGTACCTTCTGGGTGCTGTCCTCTCCTCTGCTCCATGGTGGGTTCGGATCCCCCTCCCCCGATTTTTCAGGGATCCTTTTGGGCTCCCCAGTCCCCCCAGACACCTCCGGGGGCTGAGTGCACCTGGCGGCTGAGGTGTGCAGGACTGAGGAGCCTTAGAGGATCCAGGGAAGGACCTGCAGGGAGAAGGGGGCTGCCCATCAGGGTGGGCCCTGCCAGAACTGGGGTCTGCTGGGGGAACCCGGGGTTTGGGGGTGGGGGAGGACCCGCTGCCGCCCATCCCAGGGGAGCTGCACCGGGAGCTCAGCGTCTGCCATTGATTTCTTATTATGGAGTTCAGGAAGAAAAATGAGGCGCTGGGGCTGCGGAGCCGCCACTGTGATTTGTTGCCTTCTCGGCGTGTCCTGGCAGGGATGGGAATTGATTCTGGAGGCTCTGGAATCAGTCACCAGGGCTGGGGTGGGGGAAATGTGGGGGCTGGAGAGGGGATGGTGGCTGGGGGCTTGGCACAGCCTCCAGGATGTGGGAGATGGGACCCCCCAGACCTGCTCGTGGTGGTCCCCACACTGTGCTGGAGCCATGGGGGGGTGACAGCTTCCATGGTGGGGGGGGACAGGCCCCTTGGTTTTTGGGGTCCCTGCCCTGGTGCTCGGGGTCCCAGGGCCGTGCTGAGTGGGACCAGAGTGGCTCATGGAGGGAGAGCTGTGGCTGCAGGAAGGTCCTTGTCCCTGTGCCAGCTGCAGGAGCAGGAGGAGAATAAAGAGAAGGGCAGAAGGAGAAGGAGCAGGAGAAGGTGGAGAATGAGAAGGAGGAAAATGAGAATGAGGAGGAAAAGGAGAATGAGAAGGAGGAAAAGGAGAATGAGAAGGAGGAAAAGGAGAATGAGAATGAGGAGGAGGAGGAGGAAAAGGAGAAAGAGAAGGAGGAGGAAGGGGAGGAAAAGGAGAAAGAGAAGGAGGAGGAGGAAAAGGGGAAAGAGAAGGAGGAGGAGAAGCAGCACGGCACGGCGGAAGCCGCGGGCCCGCCCGTGTCCCACGCTGCCGAGTGCCGCGCCACAGCGGGTCCGGTCCCTGCCCAGTGCCGGTGCCCCCGGGCCGAGCCCCGCCGCCGCCACCAGAGGGCACCACAGGCTTCCCGCAGGCCCCGGGGCGGCCCCGCGCGGACCGGGCGGGACCGGGCGGGACCGGGAGGGACCGGGCGGGACCGGGCGAGACCCCGCGGGAGCGGCCCCGGCCCGTGCGCGGTGTCCGCGCCGTGCGTGTGTCCGATGCGGCTGTGCGCGTCCCCGCCTGTGCGCGCGTGTCTCAACATGTGCACGTGTCTCACCTCTGTGCAGGTGTGTCTGATGAGTTCACGCGTGTCCCAGCTGTGTGCGCGTGTTCTAGCTGTGTGCGTGTTCCAGGGGTGTGTGTGTGTGTGTGTGTGTGTCCCCCAGGTGTGTGTGTGTGTCTGTGTGTGTGTGCGTCTGTGTCTGCGTGTGCGTGTGTGTGTCCCAGGTGTGTGTGTGTGTGTGTGTGTGTGTGTGTGCGTGTCCCAGGGGTGTGTGTGTGTGTGTGTGTGTGTGTGTGTGTCCCAGGTGTGTGTGTGTGTGTGTGTGTGTGTCCCAGGTGTGTGTGTGTGTGTGTGTGTGTGTGTGTGTGTCCCAGGTGTGGGTGTGGGGGTGGGGGTGTGTGGGTGTGTCCCAGGTGTGTGGGTTTGTGTGTGTGTGTGTGTGTGTGTGTGTGTGTGTGTGTCCCAGGTGTGTGTGTGGGTGTGGGGGTGTGTGGGTGTGTCCCAGGTGTGTGGGTTTGTGTGGGTGTGTCCCAGGTGTGTGTGTGTGTGTGTGTGTGTGTGTGTGTGTCCCAGGTGTGTGTGTGTGTGCATGTTCCAGGTGTGTGTGACCCAGCCATGCGTGTCCGTGTCCCAGCCGTGTGTCCCTGTGTCCCAGCCATGTGTATCCATGTCCCAGCCGTGTGTGCGTGTTCCAGCTGTGTGCGTGTCCCAGGTGTGTGTGTGTGTGTGTGTGTCTCTGTGTGTGTGTGCGTCAGTGTCTGCGTGCGTGTGTGTGCGTGTGTGTGTGCGTGTTCCAGCTGTGTGCGTGTCCCAGGTGTGTGTGTGTATGTGTCTGCGTGTGCGTGTGTGTGTCCCAGGTGTGTGTGTGTCCCAGCTGTGTGCTCATGTCCCAGCTCTGTGTGTCTGATGTGTGTGTGTGTGTGTGTGTGCGCACATCTCAGGTGTGCGTGCATGTGTGTGTCTGTGTCCCAGGTGTGTGTGTGTGTCCCAGGTGTGTCTGTGTGTGTGTCCCAGGTGTGTGTGTCCCAGCCATGCGTGTCTGTGTCCCAGCCGTGTGTTCGTGTCCCAGCTCTGTGTGTCTGATGTGTGTGCGCTTGTCCCAACTGTTTGCACATCTGATGTGTGTGTGCCTGTGCATGCATGTCCCAGCTGTGTGTGTGTCCCTGCCATGTGTACCCATGTCCCAGCTGTGTGTCCCTGACATGTATACCCATGTCCCAGCCATGTGTGTGTGCATGTCCCTGCCTGTGCACAGGTGTACCAGACTTGCGTGTGTCCCTGCTGTGTGTCCGTGTCCCAGCCATGTGTGTCCATGTCCCAGCCATGTGTGTCCATGTCCCAGCCAGGTGTATCCATGTCCCAGCCGTGTGTGCATATCCCAGCCATGTGTCCCTGTGTCACAGCCATGTGTCCCTGTGTCCCAGCCATGTGTCCCTGTGTCACAGCCATGTGTCCCTGTGTCCCAGCCATGTGTCCGTGTCCCAGCCATGTGTCCCTGTGTCCCAGCCATGTGTCCCTGTGTCACAGCCATGTGTCCGTGTCCCAGCCATGTCCCAGCCGTGTGCTCCTCTCTGGCCCCACCGGTGTGTTTGTCACGATGAAGGACGAGGCCATTCTGTTTATTAAATTGTAGCGCGGCGCGGCGCAGCCCTCGGAGCCGCTGACCCCGGTTATTTATAACGCGGGCGGGGAAATCGTAGCTCCGGGCTGGGGCTTTTCTGTGGAGAATTATGGAAAAAAGAATCGATAGTGCGGGCTGGGGCCGAGTGGTGGGGAATTGTGGGGTCGGTTCCAGGAATTGTTTCACTGCCACGGCTGAGCTGAACCCCACGGCTCCCCAGGACCTCCCCCAACCCCTGAGGATCCTCCCTGGCTCCCCAAGACCCCCTAGGCAGCTGGGGGGAGGCTTTTGCAGCAATGCTTGGGGAAGTCAGGCTGTGGGGGAGTCAGGATGTGGGGTGTCAAGGGTCTAAGGGGATCAGGGTTTGAGGGAACAATGGTCTGGGGGTGTCAGAATCTGGGGGTATCAAGGTCTGGGGCTGTCAGGGTCTCGGGGAGTCAGGGTGTGGGGGTGTCAGGGTCTGGGGGAACAATGATCTGGGGGTGTCAGGGTCTGGGGGTGTCAGGGTCTGGAGGAATAGTGGTTTGGGGGAGGCAGAATCTGGGGGTATCAAGGTCTGGAGGAGTCAGGGTTTGGGGGTACAGTGGTCTGGGGGTGTCAGGGTCTGGGGGAGTCAGGGTGTGGGGGTGTCAGGGTCTAGGGGAACAATGATCTGGGGGTGTCAGGGTCTGGGGGAGTCAGGGTCTTGGGGGAACAGTGGTTTGGGGGAGTCAGAACCTGGGGGTATCAAGGCCAGGGGCTGTCAGGGTCTGGGGGTATCAAGGTCTGGGGGTGTCAAGGGTGTGAGGAGGTCAGGGTTTGGGAGAACAATGGTCTGGGGGAGTCAGGGTGTGGGGGTGTCAGGGGTCTGGGGGATAGTGGTTTGGGGTATCAAGGCCTGGGGCTCTCAGGGTCTGGGGGAGTCAGGGTGTGGGAGTGCCAGGGTCTGAGGGGGTCAGGGTTTGGGAGAACAGTGGTCTGGAGGAGTCAGGGTGTGGGGGTGTCAGGGTTTGGGGTATCAAGGTCTGGAGAAGGCAAGGCCTTGGGGTTCAGGGTGTGGGGGTGATCCCCGCCCCCTGCCGCGCCTGTGGGTCGGAGCTGGGCTCTCCCGGTGCTCCTCCCGCCGCTGCCGTGATTAATGGGAGGAATTAGGCCGATAATGGCTCTTAAATGACGGTGCCAGTTGCAGGCGCCGCGCCCCGATGGCTGATGGATGGTCCCGGGCCCTGGGTGGGCGCGATCGGAGCCGCGTCAGCATCAGGACAGGGGGCTGTGATGTCATGGAGACCGGTGACATCACGGGGTAGGTGTGACGTCACGGGGCAGGAATGACATCACGCGCTGGCTCAGCGACCCCAGGCACGGGGGTCTGGCAGAGCCGGGGCTGCTCCCCCATCATCTGACTGTGCAAATCAGCACGACATGTCACGATAGTGATGCCCTTCACGGAGCTGGGAGCGCTGCCCACTCGCGCCCCTCAGGGTCCCGGGAGCAGCTCCAGGATCGTCCCTCTCTCCCGGATCGTTGGGGTCCAGCTCCTCTCCTTGTTCCAGCGCCGATCCCGGAGCGCAGCGCCGCGAGGTTATGGAATCCATCCCGTTAATTCTCCATTTAATTACCGGCTGTTTGTTTATTGTTTGTTTGCTTTACTCGAGATGAATTTTTTATGGCGGTTCCCGTCGTGCCACGCCAAAATCCGGTGGGATTTAGGGCTCTGGAGGCAGCGGAGCCAAATCGAGGGGAAGGGCCTGTGACCGTGACCCTGTGTCACGGGGGGTCCTGCAAAGGTCGGGGGGCACAACCAACTGGGAGGGCCGGGGGTGCTGGGGGAGCTGTGGGGATTGGGAGAGGTCTGGGGGGGTTGTGACCTTGTCCCATGGGATGTGTGGAGCTGGGATGGGAACAGGGGGGACGTGGACTTGTTCCATGTGGATCTGGAAGGGTCTGGTCTGGCTGGAACTTGACCCAAGGGCTGTGTGGGTCCGGAAGGGTCTGGGGGTGTTGATCCGTGGGATGTGCAGATCAGGAGGGTCTGGGGGAGCCAGAACTTCACCCAGGGGCTGTATAGATCCGGAAAGGTCTAGAGGGGCTGTGAATTTATCTCACGGACCACATGCAGGAGTGGTCCGGGGTGCTTGTGACCTTGTCCCATGGGATGTGTGGATCAGGAGGGTCTGGGGGAGCCAGAACTTCACCCAGGGGCTGTGTGGATCCAGAAAGGTCTAGAGGGGTTGTGAATTTGTCTCATGGACCACGTGCAGGAGTGGTCTGGGGCGCTTGTCACCTTGTCCCATGGGATGTGTGGAGCTGGGATGGGAATGGAGGCTGTGGACTTATCCCATGGGATGTGCAGATGGGGAGGGGTCTGGCAGGATCAAGTCTGTGAACTTGATCCATGGATTGTGTCTGGCAGCGGTTTGGGGCAGGCTGTGGATTTGATCCATGAAATTTGCAGATTGGGAGGGGTCTGGGGGGGCTGTGGGCTTGATCCATGGAATATCTGGGTTGGGAGGGGTTTGGGGCAGGCTGTGAATTTGATTCATGGGGTGTGTGGATTGGGAGGGGTCTGGAGGGGTCTGTGGACTCGATCCATGGGATCTGTGTGTTAGAACGGGTTGTGGATTTGATCCATGAAATTTGCAGATTGGAAGGGGTCTGGGGGAGCTGTGACTCGATCCATGGGATCTGTGGGTTGGGAGGGGTCTGGGGGGGCTGTGACTCAATCCATGGAATGTGGGGATTGGAAAGGGTCTGGGGGGACTGTGACTCGATCCATGGAATGTCTGGATTGGGCGGGGTTTGGGGCAGGCTCTGGATTTGATCCATGAAATTTGCAGATTGGAAGGGGTCGGGGTGGGGGGGGCTGTGGGTCCGATCCATGAAATGTCTGGATTGGGAGGGATCTGGAGGGGTCTGTGGATTCAATCCATGGGATGTGCGGTTTGGGAGGGGTCTGGGGGGGGCTGTAACTCGATCCATGGAATGTCTGGATTGGGAGGGGTCTGGGGAGGCTGTGATTCGATCCATGGGATCTGTGGATTGGGAGGGGTTTGGGGGGGCTGTGGCTCGATCCATGGGGTGTGTGGATTGGGAGGGGTCGGGGGGGGCTGTGGATTCAATCCATGGGGTGTGTGGATTGGGAGGGGTCTGGGGGGGCTGTGGATTCAATCCATGGGATCTGTGGATTAGGAAGGGTCCGGTGGGGGCTGTGGATTCGATCCATGGAATGTCTGGATTGGGAGGGGTCTGGGGGGGCTGTAACTCGATCCATGAGATCTGTGGATTGGGAGGGGTCCGTGGGGGCTGTGGACTTTCCCCATTGGATGCGTGGCTCTGGAGGGGGCCGGGGGGGCTCTGTGGGGCGGGGGGGCTCCGCGCCGAGGCAGCGTGTGCTCAGGTGCAGGCACGTTCATCCCGAGCCGCAACATCTCCCATTAATGAAGCACTTCATCACGGCGCCGTGCCAGGGGGGGCACCCAATTCCGGGTGATAAATTCCCGGCGACGGCCCTCGCTCGCTCGCAGCAGCCGTGATTCTCCTTCATCTTGAATAATATTTTTGGAGCGGTTGTAAAATAACCTAACGCAGCAGCTGCCAGCGGAGCCGCGGGCTCCAAACCCCCCACCCCCGGCCCTCCCAGGACCCCCCCGGCTCCCCCCCAGCCCCTGCACCGGCTCTGGTGCGATGTCACCTCTGTGTGCGTGTGTCTCACGTGTGCGACCATATGGATGCTGAGCAGGTGTGTCTGTGGCCGTGCACGTGTGCGTGTGCAGCTCCGTGGCCGTGCACGTGTGCGTGTGCAGGGACATGCAGCTGCACCGCAGGGCCTCGGGGTGCCCCCCCAGACCCTCGGGGTGCCCCCCCAGACCCTCGGGGTGCCCCCCCAGGTGGTTCCCCCAGCCCCTTGGGTGCCCCCAGACTCGTGGTTGCTCTCCTGGATCCCTGATTTTTGCGGTCGTGGTCCCCCTTGTCCCACCCAGATCTTCGAGTCCCCCCCCGGTCTCTGAATTTTGGGATGAAGGTCCCCCCCAGACCTTTGGGTGCCCCCCTGGATCCCTGAATTTTGTAGTGAAGGTCTACCCAGAACCCTAGACCCTCCTCTGGGTCTCTGGATTTTGGGGTGAGGGTCCCCCAGAGACCTTTGGGTGCCCCCCTGGCTCCCTGAATTTTGTAGTGAAGGTCTACCCAGAACCCTAGGCCCACCCCTGAACTTCTGGATTTTGGGGTGAGGGTCTCCCCCAGGCCCCTGTGTGCTTAATCCCAGACAGCTGAGTCCCTCCTGGACCCCTGAATTTTGGGGTGAGGGTCCCCCCACAGATCTCTGGGCTCCTCCTGTACCCCTGAGCCCCCCCGGACCCCTGAATTTTGGGGTGAGGGTCCCTGCACAGATCTCTGAGTTCCCCCTGGGCCACTGAGTCCCTCCTGGACCCCTGAATTTTGGGCTGGGGATTCCCTCCCAGAGCCCTAGGTCCCCTTGGATGGGTTCCCGGAGCTCCCTGGTGTGGGTGGGTGTGGAGCTGCCCAGATGTGCACATCTGCATAGCCCTCACACGTTCCCACATGTTCATGGGCTTGGCTGCTGTGATTCCTTTCTTTCTGGGAAGGTTTTTCTGTATTCTTCCCCCAAAATGCTGACCCTCAAGTCCGTGTGTGCCAGGCTGGAGGAGAAGCTCCATTGGCACCTCTGTGCTGGTGGTCCTGGTGCCACCCTCGGGGGTGCCCCACCTTGGACCCCCCAACTCCCCATGACGGCTGCTCCTGAGGGCTCCTGGCACCCCACGGAACAGGGAAACACCACACGGAATTAAACTGCCCTTTAATTACAGTCATTAATGAGCGTGGAGCAGCTGAGCTGGGGAACCCCATCGCGTCCCAGGGGGATCCCCGCCGGGAATGGGGGGCTGGGGGTGCAGGGCCTCCCAAAGCAGAGCTGGCAGTGACAGGACCGGGGTCCCCCAGACCCTCGGGACCTGGTGCTGGGTCAGTGTCCCTGTGCCCACATCCCATGGATCCCAGCATGCCCCCCCTCTATACCCCCCGCCCCATGCCCCCCTGGCTGCCCTGGGCAGAGGAAGGTGACAAAGGACACGCCAGCCGTGCCCGGGGCGGGATGCTCCGTCTCGGGGAGTGGCACTTAATCAATCGCATCTCAAATCTCTAATTATATCACCCGGGGCCTTGGAAGGGCCTCAGCCTCGTTTTGTATCCATGTACTCCCGAGAAATTCCTCCCCTTTGTCCTTTAGACTTGGCTGGGTGGCACCGCGGTGGGGGGGACCCCACGCATGGCTGGAAGAGGAAAGCACCCCGGGGGGACTCCCAGGACCCCCAAAGTGGCATCTCACAGGACACAGGCACGGCTGTGCCGGCACTCGCTGCTGCCAGAGCAGGACCAGCCCCCCGCCACCGAGGGTGGGGGTCCCCATCCCTGCTGGGTCCATCCTGCCACCGCTGCCCGCCCGCTCCATCGCTCTCCCGGTCCTTTGTTGGATACTAATAGCCGGTTTCCATATGCACGGCAGCATCTGTTCCTGCCAGGGAGATTTGCATCGCTAAATGTAAATTGGGTGTTATATCATTTATCATAAACGGGAGGGCGGGGGGGGGGGGGGGCGGAGGGGGGCGGCGAACCCCGGCCAAGTTGTCATCGGGAATCACACGGCTCATCCTTCGCCCCGGCACCAAAGTGCGGAGCCACCTGTGATGGGGCCGCACGTGGAGGGAAGGGGCTGGCCCCGCGTGGGGAGCGAAGCCGAGGCCGTGTGGGGACATCGGGGTGCGCACCCAGCGCTCATCGGTCCCCCACACATCGGGGTCACCCTGGGAGAGAGAGGCTGGAAGGAGCGGAGAGCGCCGAGGCTCAGGATCTGGTCCCCAGCCTCCCTCTCCCTCCCCCCTGGCCGTGTCCCCGGGCCGGGATGTCCCGACCCGCCCCGTCCCTCCCAGCCCGGCCCCAGACGCCTCCCTCGCCTCCTGCCCACCCTCCATCCTCGCTCGGACCTCGGAACCCTCCGCCAGCGCCGGACCGATCCCACCCTGGCCATGAAGGGTCCCCTGCGTGGAGGAATGTTCTCCCGGCATGTCAAACGGCACCCCGGAGTGAGTGACCCAGCCCCCCTTCCCCCAGGGCACCCCCACCCCTCCCCTGCCCCCTACCCCGGAGCCCCCATCGCTCAGGCTTGCCCTTGCCCATCTCTAGCCACACGCCTGAAGTCCCTGGGCTTCCCCACGTCCTTCTCACGCCATCCCTCCATCTCACTCCCCATTCCTCCTGCTCTCTGTGTCCTTCCTCAGCCTCCTCTTCCTCCCCCTCACCAAAACCCCCCTCAGCCCCCCCAATCCTGTGTCATTCAGGCTTTGCCTTCCCACTGTCCTCCCGCTCTCACAGCACCCTCGGGGTAAGCTGGGGGTCCCGGGGATCCCCATCCCTCCTTCAAGGAAAACTGAGGCCATCCTGTGCTTCCCCCCCCATTCCCTCCATCCAGGGCTTCTTCAAGCCAAGCCGGGTTGGGGCACCTCAACTCTTACCCGCACCCCAGCGGGCAGCTGGTGGGCAAGGGGACCTGCTCTGTGTCCCCCCACCCTGTCTGGGGACATCTTTGTCGGGGGGATGGAAATGAAGCCCCCTCCCCACTCACCCCAGCAGCCCCAAATCTGTCCCTGCCTCCCTCAGAATGTCAAGCTGAGGGTTTTGGGTAAAAGATGCTTCAACCCCGGGGCTGGGCACTGCCAGAGGGGTGCCAGCACCGTGGGCACGGGCAGCTGGGACCCCCGAGATGCTTCCCACGTCCTTGGATGGGCAGCACAGGTCGAGGCTCCTGCATGATCCTCACTTCAGAATGGGGGAGTTTGGGATGTTTCTGCTCCTGCCACAGTTTCTGAGGAGCTGTGAGTGACTCGAGGGGCACAAAGAGGACCCCGAACTGGAGGTGTAAAGGCATGGGGGGGTGGTCCTGGGTGCTTGTACACAGCGGGCTTGTACACAGAGGCTGTTGGGGCAATTTTTGTCGTGTCACCCGCTCCGTGCGGCGTCATCCATCCGTCCATCCCACGCGCTCAGCCGCAGCGCTGCCGGGCAGGTGTAGCCGCGCGTTCACCCCGCAATGGATTCTCCGCCGCAGCGTGCCCGGCTGCCTGGCAGTGATGGATGTCCCAGCCACACCGCGCAGCACCGCGGCCGGGAGGCACAGCAGCGCTGGCAGGCCCAGAACCCTCTGGCACGGCTCGGTGGGCACCGGGCAGAGCCTGGCACAGCGTCCCACCGCCCACCCACCTCGTGCCTGGGGGAAATCGGGCTCCACCGCTGGCACCTGCGGCTTGGCAGCCTCCTCCTGCCGCACGCGGAGCTCCCCCGGCTCCTCCTGCCCCTAATTCTTCCCAGCCATTAATTACCCAGACGGTGTCGGCAGCAGATGGTGAGACGGACCCGCTGCCCCGAATCTTCTCCAGCAGCCACAGCAATTCCCGGCGCTGCAGAGGGTTCTTGATTCGCCGGCGCTTGGGCAGCGGCTGCTGCCAGCTCCTGCTGGCACTCGGTGCCAAGGACCATCATCTGCTGATGGCCCTGACCTCCCGGATGGGCGCTGGCATCTGCCGGGCGCTCCATCATTGCAGCTTGGCTTGAGCACGGCACTGCCGAGCAGGAGCTGGGCCATACTGGGGGCACTGGGAGAGGACTGGGGAGCAAAGGTTGGGCAAGGGACTCATTTGTGTGTTCCCCCCTTCCCCGGGCAGGTCATGAAGGTCCTTGGCAGCGAACCGAGGGGTTGGACTGACCCTTTCCATCATATTTTCCAGTCTGGCCCCCCTCATTGTCATCCCAGCGGGGAAACTGAGTCACGGAGCGGTGGGCGGTCAGTTCGGGGGCACTTTCTCCGAGCTGCGGCTGCCGAGCCGAGGCGCAAACAGAGCCAGGTGTTGGCGAGGCAGCTCCGCGCGGATCCGCCGCCGCTAATGGGCAGGACGAGGCTCTCTCCCAGGGGCTCGGACTGGCGCTGGGCTCATTACGCTCCCCGCGTCCTCCCCGGCGCGGGGGCCGCGGCAATTTGGGGGAGGTCAAAGCCGCCTCGGCTCGGCTCCGATTGAGGCCGCGTCGCTCCGGGCACAGGGGGATTGGCAGAGCGAGCGGAGATGAGGAGATGGAGCCAAGGTGCGGTGGGAGCCGCCGTGGACGCGGTGGGCGGGGGGATGGGGTGAGGGGACCTGCTAGCAGGACGTCTGTGCTGGGGCTGGGGTCACCGAGTGCCCCCCAGAGCCGCTCTGGACCGCTAGAAGCTCGGCCCCAGTGTGCCCCAGTCTGTCCCAGTCCGTCCCAGTAAGATGAAGTGAACCTTCTCATCTTGTGCTCCATCAGGAGATGGTGCGGAGGGGGTGCAGAGCCTGGGGGCTGTGGGGGGACAGGGACTCTGTCTGGGGTCACAGCGTGGCTTGGGGACAAATCTCGCCGAGGACTGAGTACCTCAGGGAGGAACGTTGAGCCGAAGCTCAGCCCTGACTGGGGTCACTGGGAACACTGGGAACACTGGAAATGGGGTGCTCAGCACCGAATCCTTCAGGGAGGAACCATAAACTGAGGCTCAGCCCTGACTGGGGTCACTGGGAACACTGGAAATGGGGTGCTCAGCACCGAATCCTTCAGGGAGGAACCATAAACTGAGGCTCAGCCCTGACTGGGGTCACTGGGAACAATGGGAATGCCAGGAGCGGGGTCCCCAGGTCCTCAGCAGCGCCAGCACTGGGCAGCCACAGGCAGAGGGGAAGTGATTTCTCATTCCAAATCCAATTCCTCTCCAACACGAGCCGATTTTTCTCTCCCTCTTTTAATTCAGTCACTCAAGCTGACAGCTACACTGTGTACCGCAGCCCGGCTACAGGATTGCTCTGCCATATTCCCCCTGTAAATCTCCCGGCGTGTCAGCTCTCCCTTTCACTCTCCAGTCCGCCTGATAAATATTCATTTTATTGGGGTATTTTTCATTTCTCTCTCTCTCTCCCTCTCTCTCTCTCTCCCTGCAGCTCGTTCCCCTCATTGGCTTCATCAGTGTGGGCCTGGGCAGTGCCATCCTGTACCTGCTGCGGCTGGCACTGTACAGCCCAGACGTCAGGTATGGGTTAGGGTACCCTGGGCACCCCCGGGGCACCCCTCAGCCTCTCACCCCACACCCCCAGAGCGTGGGGGGCTCAGCCCAGGTGTGGTAGAAGGTGCTGGGGTGCCCAGATACATCTTCATGGGGGGAAAATGTGGGTCGAGATGTGCCCAGAGGACACGAGGGAAGTTGGGGGGTTGTATCCCCTCCCCTTGCTTTGGGGGGATGGGAGAATGGGATGGGAGATGCCTCCGGTTCCAGGCACTGAGAAGGTGATAAGGAGGTGGGTAAGAGCTGAATGTGGTGATGGGCAAGGGGCAGGAGTGTGGGGAGGGTGGGATTGAGGGGATTGGGAAATGATGGGATGGATGGCTGGAGAGGGGAGGGAGGGACAAAACCAGCAGGGAAGGACGAGGAGAGAGAGGTGTGAGGATGGATGGAGGGATGGGTGGGTGTGAGGAGGGTGGGACTGAGGGGGGAATGGCTGGAGGAGGGATGGGGGGAGAGAGGGAAGGATGGAGAAAACCAGTGAGGAAGAATGAGCAAAGAATGAGATGTGAGGATGGATGGAGGGATGGATGGATGGATGGATGGATGGATGGATGGATGGATGGATGGATGGATGGATGGATGGATGGATGGATGGATGGACAGACAGATGGATGGACAGACGGATGGAGGGATGGGATGGGGGATGAAAGGATTAGTGGAGGGAGAGGTGTGAGGAAGGATGGATGGATGGATGGATGGATGGATGGATGGATGGATGGATGGATGGGATGGGGGATGGGAGGATTAGTGGAGAGGTGTGAGGAAGGACGGAGGGATGGGTGGGTGTGGGGAGGGTAGGATTGAGGGGGGAATGGTTGGAGAGGGGATGGGGGAGAGAGAGGGAAGGATGGAGAAAACCAGTGGGGAAGAATGAGCGAGGGATGGGATGGGATGGGATGGGATGGGATGGGATGGGATGGGATGGGATGGGATGGGATGGGATGGGATGGGATGGGATGGGATGGGATGGGATGGGATGGGATGGGATGGGATGGGATGGGGGATGGAAGAATTAGTGGAGGGAGAGGTGTGAGGATGGATGGAGGGTTGGGTGGGTGTGGGGAGGGTGGGATTGAAGGGAAATGGTTGGAGAAGGGATGGGGGAGAGAGGGAAGGATGGACAAAACCAGTGGGGAAGAATGAACAAAGAACGAGGTGTGAGGATGGAGGGATGGATGGGATGGGATGGATGGGATGGGGGATGGAAGGATTAGTGGAGGGAGAGGTGTGAGGAGGGATGGGTGGGTGTGAGGAGGGTGGGATTGAGGGGAAATGGTTGGAGAAGGGATGGGGAGAGAGAGGGAAGGATGGACAAAACCAGTGGGGAAGAATGAGCAAAGAATGAGATGTGAGGATGGATGGAGGGATGGATGGATGGACGGAGGGATGGATGGACGGATGGACGGATGGACGGATGGATGGATGGATGGATGGATGGATGGATGGATGGATGGACAGACGGATGCAAAGAGAGCTGTGGAATCACAGAGGATGGATGGGCAGGACAGCTCTGTGTCCTGGGGTGACCAGGCTGGTTTGCCCATGTCCCCACAGCCCCCCAGTGCCCCCCACCTCGCTCATAATTATTTGCTCACGGTAAAACCACTCATGGATTTAATCTGGCACCAGCTGAGCTCAGCTCCACAATTAACAGCTCCAGACACCTTGGCTTGGAGGGTTTGGAGTGCAGGGGGCGTTTGGGGGGGAATTACAGCCCCCCCCATCCCCCAAACACATTAACGCCATTAAACAGCTCCGGGGGGCTGTGTTTGCAGCACGGCCCCCCCTCCATCCCCCAACACAGACACAAACATCTTCCCAGATGGAAAATTCTGCTCTTGGCCAGCACCAGCGGATGGGGGGGACGGAAGAAGGGGGGCAACATGAGCTGCTCTCTCCAGGGACCCCATCCCACGGCTCTGTGGCCTCCCACAGCCCCCCCCGGGACGGGACGGGGTGTGTCCAGTTCGGGAAGGCTTCAAGGAGATCTGGGGATGGTTGGGATGGGGGTGGGGGGGTCTGTCCCCCACTCCTTTCAGGTGCTGATGTCGCTGTCACCCCTCGCAGCTGGGACCGGAAGAATAACCCTGAACCCTGGAATAAGCTGAGCCCCACAGACCAGTATAAAGTGAGCACTGGGTGAACTGGGGGGCTGGCGGTGTGGGGAGGGCGAGGCAGCCACATTTAGGGCAAAACTGCATTTTTCTCAGGAAGGGGAAAGGGGGGGATCGCTCCTGCAGTGGAGCCCCCCAGCTCCTTGTGCCAGATTTGGGGAGGGGGCGCTATGTGTCCCCCCCAAACCCAGGCTGCAGTGACATCGGGGGAGGGGTCCCACAGCCCCCCCTCACCTCCCTCCCCTCTCCAGTTTTTGGCAGTTTCCACTGACTACAAGAACCTCAAGAAGGACCGTCCCAGCTTCTGAGCTGCCTGTGGGACGTGCTGGGGGAGCCCACCCCCCCAGAAATCCCCTCACGGCCCCCCAGCTCCACCACAGCCACCGCACACAGGTCCCACTGCTTCCCCCGCACCCCCAAACCGCGTGGTCGTGTCCCACCCCCCAATAAACCACATCCCTGCGGGTGCCCCTGCGCCCCCCACCCTCACCTCGTGCCTGCATGAGACTCCTAGGACAGTAATAAATCATGGCGGGGGGGGGAAACAGAATTCTTCATGGTTTCCCAGAGCCATTAAGGCAGGAGATATTATCACACCCCCGGGAGGCCTGGGGCAGGGGGGGCTCACATCCCGCGGGAAGCAGGACAAGCCCCTGGGCGCTGCTGGGTTTCCGCTCTCCCACGCTCCAGGGTCCCCCCCAGGCCCCTCTGGAGAGGGAAGGAGCTGGGAGGGGTGGAGGGGTCACACCCACACGTGTGAGTGATGTCCTGGACGCGTGTGCATCTCCCTGGAATACGTGACACGGGGCAGGGTCCGGCTGGTGCCCATTTGGGCAGGAAGTGGGGGGGAAAGGACCCCCAGCTAGGGCCCCCCACTCATTCTGGGGCTCACCATCACCCCCTACCCTCAGAGCCCATGGGGTGAAGCAGCAGGGTGGGGACACTGAGGCACGAGACCCCCCCCGGGTGTCCTGGAGCAGTGTTGAGGGGCTCCAAGAACCCAACCCCCACCTCCCTGAGCCCCCCAGCACAGCACCCACACACCTCCAGGCTCTGCCCCCACTTTTATTAGCAACCCCTCCCCATAGAAAAGTGCAAGATGAGGCTGGAACAAGCGCTGAACCCCCCCGACCCCCAAGCAGGGTCTGGGGGGGTCTCTGTACCCTAACACTGAGAGCAGGATGGGCACCCCCACCCCAGGGACGCAGCACCCGAAGGTGATAACGGGGGAGAAGGGCAGGGGGGAAGGCAGAGGGTGGTCTCAGCCTCTCCTAGCCCCCTCACAGTGACCCCAGCCCGGCAGGAGGGGTGCCCCCGCTCAGTGGTCGCTGAAGCCGGGCATGGGGAAGGCACGAGCGAAGGTCTCAACGCGCTGGCGGAGGTCACCCAGGCGCCGCTGCGTCTCTGAGTCCTGCAGCAGGAAGGTCTTGAAGTCCTGGAGCTTACCTGGGGGTGGGTGGGGGGAGCAGGTGAGGGGGGCAGGACCCCGCAGCAGCCCCCTCCCCTCCCAGGTGCCCACGGCGGGGGCTGGCACTGGTCTGGGGAGCAGGGCTGGCACCACAAGGGGAGAAGGGCATCCAGGAAGGGGGAAATTGGGGGACATGGGACCCTCCCTCACTGGTTTTGCTCTTGACGTCCAGGGCCAGCGCGATGCCCTCGTCAATGAACTCCACGACCTTCTGGAAATCCTCCTCGCGGAAGTGGCGGGAGGTCAGCGCGGGGGCACCTGGGGACGGAGCCCATCAGGGAGGGGACCACTGCAGGGCCATCAGCTCCCAAGGGGCTCCCCGAGTCCCAGCCCCGCAAAGAGACCCCCAAACCCCAGCCCCTCATCGGACTCTCCAAGTCCTGGCCCATCAAGTCCAGGTCCCCATGGGGTCCTGCCCCCTTTCTGGGCCAAAACTGACTCTGAATTCCCACTCGGAGTCCTCAGAGAATGGTGAAACAGTGGGGATGAGGTGGGGTGAAAGCCCCCCCACCCCAGGGATGGACCCTGTCGCTCACCGAGGCGCAGCCCCCCCGGCGTCAGGGCGCTCTTGTCCCCCGGGCACGTGTTCTTGTTGGCGGTGATGGAGACGAGCTCCAGCACCCGCTCTGCCCGCGCCCCATCGATGCCCTTGGGCCGCAGGTCCACCAGCACCAGGTGGTTGTCAGTGCCGCCTGGGGAGCAAAGGAGAGGAGTGAAGACCCCCGAGCACCCCCAGACCCCCCCACTGCCCCTTTAGAGCTCTCTGCCTCACCCCCACTCCTCTGCCCCCAATCCCCCTGCACACCCCCACTGCTGAGACCGAGCAGAGCCACTCGTCCCCCACCACGGCTCACCCCCTCCTTGTCCCCAAAACCGTGGCACTGAGCATTACCAGACACCAGGGTGTAGCCACGCTGCAGCAGCGCCTGCGCCATGGCCTTGGCGTTCCTCAGGACCTGCTGGCAGTACTCCCGGAAAGCTGGGGAGCTGGCCTGGGAGAGAGAGGGGACACCGCATCAGCATGGCGGGGACAGGTCACACCATGTCCATCACCCCCCACTCCGGCACAGACCTGTTTGAGGGCCACGGCCACGGCGGCAATGGCGTGGTTGTGGGGTCCGCCTTGCAGGGAGGGGAACACGGAGAAGTTGATCCTGTCCTCCAGGTCGTAGAGGGTCTCCTTCCCCGTCTTCTTATCCACGGAGCGCACGCCCTTGCGGTAGAAGATCAATCCCGACCTGGCGGCAAGAGACGCTGGCACCGCTCCTCCCGCTGTCACCCCACGGGTGACACCAACCCCCCACAGGCCTTCCTGGGCAGCTCCAGCCCCACAGGTCGCAGCCTCACCTGGCGCCGCGCAGGGTCTTGTGCGTGGTGCTGGTGACCACATCCGCGTGCTCGAAGGGTGACGGGATGGCCTTGGCCGCCACCAGGCCACTGATGTGGGCCATGTCCGCCAGCAGGTACGCCTTGACCTCCTCGCACACCTGGGGACACCGCGGTCACCTGCTGTCCCCAGAGCCCTGTCCGGAGGTCCCAGAGCCCCCCCGGAGTACCTTCTTGATGCGGGCGTAGTCGATGAGGCGCGCGTAGGCGCTGGTGCCCGCGATGACGAGCCGGGGACGGAAGAGCCGCGCTGTCACCTCCAGCTGGGCGTAGTCGATCAGGCCTGTGGCTGGCTGGGAGGGACAGACAGACAGAGGGATGGGTCAGTCAGCCCAGGAATGGATGGACAGACAGATGGACAGGTCAGTCAGTCCAGGGACAGACAGACAGACTGGACAGTCAGCCCAGGAATGGATGAACAGACAGACAGACAGAACTTGGTCAGTCAGTCCTGTGGCTGGCTGTGAGGGACGGACAGACAGACAGACAGGCAGGTCAGTCAGCCCAGGAATGGATGGACAGACAGACAGACAGAATTTGGCCAGTCAGTCCTGTGGCCAGCAATGAGGGACAGACGGACAGACGGACAGACAGACAGACAGTCAATCCAGGGACAGAGACAGACAGACTGGCCAGTCCAGGGACACACAGACAGAACTTGGTCAGTCAGTCCAAGGACAGACTGACCAGGGACAGACAGGCAGACAGAAAGACAGGTCAGTCAGCCTAGGGATGGATGGACAGACAGACAGAACTTGGTCAGTCATCCCTGTGGCCAGCTGTGAGGGATGGACAAACAGTCAGAGCTCATTCAGTCAGCCTGGGGATGGACAAACAGTCAGAGCTCCATCAGTCAGCCTGGGGATGGACAGACAGACAGAGCTCCATCAGTCAGCCTGGGGATGGACAGACAGACAGGTCAGTCAGCCCCAAGGATGACTGCAAGGGATGGACAGACAGACAGGAGAGCTTGGTCACTTAGTCCCGAAATGGACAGCCAGCCAGCTTGGTCATCCTGGGAACAGACAAATGGATGGACAGACAGACAGCTCGCCCTTTGCCCCCTGCCCTGAGCACAGCACATCCAGCTGAGCCCTGGGCATCTCCCTTGGCACTGGGACACTTTGAGACATGGGGAGAGCAGGGGTCTGGCAGAGCATCTCGGACACCTTGGGGACACCTCAGGGACACCTCAGGGACACCTCGGGGACACCTTGGGGACACCTCAGGGACACCTCAGGGACACCTTGGGGACACCTCAGGGACACCTCGGGGACACCCCTCAGCCACAGCCCCTCCCTTCCCCCCAGATGCTGTCCCCCAGCTCACATCAAGCTTGTAGGGCATCGACTCGAAGAAGATGGAGGTGGCTGAGATCCTCTTGACGTCGGTCATGTAGCCGTGCGTGAGGCTGCGGGGAAGGCACGGGGTGAGGCCGGGACCCCTGGGGGGTGCTGAGCCCCCATCCCCCCCCAGCTCCCCACGTACTGGCCCCCGTCGGGCAGGTCCAGCCCCATCAGGCGCTCGTGGGGCTGCAGCAGGGCCGTGTAGGCGGCGAAGTTGGCCGGGGAGCCCGAGTAGGGCTGGACGTTGACGCCCCAGCGGGCAGGGTCCAGGTCGAACGCCTCCAGTGCCCGCCGCTCGCACAGCAGCTCGATCTGATCCACCACCTCGGCCCCCCCGTAGTACCTGGGGAGACAGGGTGGGGTCACCAGGGGCTCCCCACTGCTATCCCCCCCACCCAGGGCATCTCCTGCAGCTGAATCCTGGCTGCAGGAGGACCCCAATGCGCCCCCAGCCCACTCCCCGCTTTACCTCTTCCCAGGATAGCCCTCCGAGTATTTGTTGTTGAGGCAGGAGCCCAGGGCTTCCAGTGCCGCCCGGCTGCAGAAGTTCTGGGGGGAAAAGGTGGATTGGAATCGCAGCAGCCAAACCCCCCAAGCAGGGGGACCCCCAGGGCTATCCCCACCCCTGCCCAAGCCCCCAGGCCCCCACCTCAGAGGCGATGAGCTCCAGCCCCCGGCACTGTCGATCCTTCTCCTTCTGCACCAGGCTCCAGATTTCGGGGTCACTCTCGGCCAGGCTCTCCTGCCCCGTCCACCCAGGGCTGTGCCCGGCGGCAGCGGGGGCAGCGGCGGGGCCGTGCTGTGCCCGCTGGCTGCCAGTGCCCAGCCGGCCTCCCCATCGCTGCAGGGTCTGCACACAAAGGCGGGGACAGGCTGTGACCCCTCGAGCCCCTCTAAGCTGTCCCAGGACCTGCAGGTGACAGTGGCACCCCCAACACCCCCATGTTCTGTCTCCAGTCACCAGTGTCACCCCACAAGGTGGGCGCATGGGGACCCCCAAGGACCCCACAGGGCATGGGGAGACTCCTCCATGATCATCCCGAGGCACATGGGGACCCCCTAAGCTCTCCACAGGGTAGATGGGGACCCCACAAACCACACAGGGATCCCTCCAAGCTCTCCACAGGGTAGATGGGGACCCCACAAACCACACAGGGATCCCTCCAAGCTCTCCACAGGGTACATGGGGACCCCACAAACCACATATGGATCCTCCCAAGCTCTCCACAAGGTACATGGGGACCCCACAAACCACATATGGATCCTCCCAAGCTCTCCACGAGGTACATGAGGACCCCACGAACCACATGGGGATCCCCCCAAGCTCTCCACAGGGCACATGGGGACCCCACAAACTACATGGGGATCCTCCCAAGCTCTCCACAAGGTACATGGGGACCCCACAAACCACAGGGGGATCCCCCCAAGCTCTCCACAGGGTACATAGGGACCCCACAAGCCACAGGGGGATCCCCTGAAAATCCTCATAAGGCACATGGGGACCTCCAAGGACCCCACAGGGTACTTGAAGATGCCCTCAAGGCAAAGGCACACAGAGGACCCCACAAGACACTCAGGGATCTTCCCCAGGATCCCCACAAGGCACATGGGCATCCCCCCAAGCCCACCTGGATTCTCACCCATGGGACTCCCCCCTCATTGTTCACGGTGCTGCCGGGGGGGTGGCTGTGGGGGGACCCCCGCAAAGTCCCCCCGGCACAAGGGGGGTCCTGGTGCCCCCTGAGCCCTCTGCCCGGTGCCGGGTGATGTAACCGCTGCCACCCCATTGCATCACCCGCGGGGCCGCGGGCACCGGGCAGGGGCCAAGGCCGGTGGCGGTGCTGTCCCGGCCCCGGGGACTTTGGGATGGATGCAAAGTCCGCGGTGGGGGTTGGGGGGGAACGGGGCCGGGCCGGGGGTGGGGGGGACACACGACACCGGGATGGGGGTCCCGGTGCCCAACCGGGGAGAGGGTGGGGAGGAGAGCCAGGATGGGGTTGAGACCCCCGGGAGTGATGGAGGGAGGAGGAGGGGGTACGCAGTGGGGGAAGGACGGGGCACCGGGACACCCCCCCGCCAGCGGGCACCGGGACCCCCCCTGGGGACCGGGACATTGCGGGGACCGAGACCCTGCGGGCAGCGGGGATTGTAACACACTGTGGGACCCCTGCGAGCACCGAAATCCCCCCGGGCACCGGGACCCCTCCGGGTTCCGGGACACCCCTCCGGGCACCGGGACGTCCCGTGCACCGGGGACCCCAGACGGCCCATCCCCCCCACCGGGTACCGGGACCGCCCCGCCGAGCACCGGGACCCCAGTGAGCACCGGGAGACACCAGGGACCGGAGCACCCGGCGGGCACCGGGGGGTGCGGGAACCGGGGATCCTTACCGGGGACGCTTACCGGGAACCGGCCCCCCCCTCCCCGGGAACCGGGCCCCCCTCCCAGCCCCGAGGCTCACCCTGCCCAGGCGGAGCGGCCACATCTCGGTACGTGCTGCACGTGGGTCCCGGCCGGGTCCCGGCCCCGGTCCCGGTCCCGGCCCCGGTCCCCGCCTGGCCCCGCCCCCACGCGCGCGCTGCCGGGAGGGCGGAGCCACCGGAGCGCCGGGGCCGACGGGAAACTGGAGGTCCAACACCCCTCCCAACCCCCCGAACCGGGGTCAGCCCGGTCCTTGCACCCCCAGATCCGTAACCCTGGGGTCCCCTATTCCTGTACCCCTCGATCCATAATCCTAGGGTCCCCCAGCCCTGCACCCCCCGCACCCCAACCCGGGATCCCCCATCCCACCCCCATGCCTTATCCTAGGTCCCTATCCCTGCTTATCGCGCACCCCGGGGGCGCTCATCCCTGCACCCCCCAATGCCTAATCTCGGGGGCTCCCTCATCTCTACCCCCCCAATCCCTAATCCCGGGGGTCCCTCATCCCTGCGCCCCCCCCTTTCTAATCCCGGGGGCTCTCATCCCTGCACCCCCCAATCCCTAATCCCGGGGGCTCTCATCCCTGTACCCTCCAATCCCTAATCCCGGGGGTCCCTCATCCCTGCACCCCCCAATCCCTAATCCCGGGGGTCCCTCATCCCTGCACCCCCCTTTCTAATCCCGAGAGTTCCGCCTCGTTGCTCCCACCCCAGTCCCCGGTCGGGGAGGGATCATCACACGCCTTCTTTTATCCCAGGCTTTTCTTTATTTTCCACTTTTTTTCCATTTTAATTTTATTAAAAAAAAAAAAAGATGAAGGAGCCCCTCCCCGAGAGGAGGGGGCAGCCCCCCGGGAACGCCCCCCATCGCATCCCTAACCTCCACCTGGCACTTCTTCACGGCGTTGGGTAGGGGGGGCTGCACACCTGGGGGGTCCCCCATGGAGGTGGGGGGGTCCATGGGGTACCGGGGGCTCGGATGTGGCCAGTGGAGGGGGGAGGGGTCCAAAATACCTGGGGGGGGTCCTTGCACACGCATGGTCTGCCCGGTACATGTGTGTCACACGCACACGTGTGCACGGCTGGGAGGCTGCACAGAGACCAAAGCCTCCCCGGTGTAGGGGGTGAGGACTGACCCCCCCCACCCCAGCACTCTGACCCCCCCAGCACCCTGACCCTGTGACCCCCCGGAGGTGACATCGCATGGAGCTGTGCCCCCAGTGCACCCCCACACCACCAAGGACCCCAGCCCAGCCCCCAGCATGGGGGGGGGCTCCGTGCCTGCACCCCCCCAGCGGCAGTGGGGGGGTCTCAGTGGGGAGGGGGGGGCCGGGACCCCCAGCACCAGTTGTAGCCTATGCGGCACCGGGTGGGGCAGTGATGGAGTTTCACTGGGTGGGGGGTGGGGGGTCTCAATGGGTGGGGGTCCAGGATCTCCAGCACGGGCAGTGCTGCAATGATGGGGTCTCAGTCGGTGAGGGGGCTGGGACCCCCAGAAACAGGTGTACCCCAGAATGGGGTGCTGCAGTGATGGGGCCTCAGTGAGGGGGGGACCCCCAGGAAGAGGTGTACCCCAGCGATGTGTCTCAGTGAGTGCAGGGGACCCCCAGAAACAGTGATGTGTCTCAGTGGGTGGGGGTCCAGGACCCCCAGCACGGGCTCTACCCCAGTGATGCAGTGATGGGATGTGGTTGGGGGGGGCTGGGACCCCCAGCACCGGCTCTAACTCAGTCTGGGGTACTCAGTGAGGGGGTCTCGCTGGGTGGGCGGGACCCTCAGAACTGGCTGTACTCCACTGTGGTGCAGGGATGCTGCAGGGATGGGATATCATTGGGGGTGGGGGAGCTGCAACCCCCAGACCCAGCTGGACCCCAGTGATGGGATGTCATGGGGTGGGGTCCAGGACCCCCAGCACCGGCTGTCCCACAGCCCAGCACAGAGATGCTCCCGTGATGAAGAGGGGGCCGCTGTGGGGATGACGGGGGGGTCCCCAAGCAGCCACAACAGGGCACTGCAACCCCCCCATCCCCCACCCACCCCCTGCTCTGCTGCCGTCAGCCGAAGTAGGGATTGTCGTGCTGGAAATTGTAGTCGGGACAGACCTTCTGGACCAGCTTGTAGTCGATGCTGAGGAAGGAGATGAAGATGCAGATGACCTTGAAGGGCTTGGCGCAGAGCCAGGCCGCGTGGCTCTGCGTGTGCTCCGTGAAGCACACCTTGGACGGATCGTACAGGCACGGTTTGTTCTTCCGCGCCCGGTTCGTCTTCTCGTACTCCACGTGGCAATTGAGCGCCTTGGCCGGGCGCCCCTCGGGCAGGGTGCTCTGCTGGGGAGGGGGCAGTGGTCGTGGCAGTGGTGGGGGGCCGGGCACCAGCACCTCGAAACCCACCGCCTTGGAGGGGGGCACGATGCTGACCGAGACGTTGCCCAGGCTGGAGGAGTTGTGTCGGAAGTAGACGCTGAAGGTGCCGTTGATGTGGTCCACGATCTTCCCCGTCACCAGGAGGCTGAATTTGAGCGTCTTGATATTGAAGTAGAAGTCGCCCCAGCCGAAAATCTTCTTGGTGCGGCTCGATTTGAGGGTGGGCTTGCGGTGGGCGCGGGGGCTCAGCAGCTCTCCGGCCGTCTGGTTCTTCTGCCAGTCCCAGGGGCTCCGGCCGGTGCCCGCAGGTGTCCCTGCGCCCCGGGGGGGCTCTGCTGGAATCAGCCGCCCGGGGTCGAGCACTGGGGGCTTCAGAGTGCCGTAGGGAACGTCCTTGAGGAGGCCGGAGGCGCCCATCTCCAGGTACCCCAAGGTCTTGGCGACGTGACCCCCAGCACACACCGTCTGGGGGAGAGAGGGCAGAGACTGCACGAGCTGTGCCTGTGCCCTTCGCTGTTCTCCTGCCTGCACCCTCCTCATCCTCCTAACTACAGCCCCCTCCTCATCCTCCTACCTGCACCCTCCTCCTCCTCCTTCCTACAGCCCCCTCCTCTTCCTCCTACCTGCACCCTCCTCATCCTCCTGCCTGCATCCTCTTAATCCTCCTGCCTTCACCCTCCTCATCCTCCTGCCTTCACCCTCCTCTTCCTCCTGCCTGCACCCTCCTCATCCTCCTGCCTGCACCCTCCTCTTCCTCCTGCCTGCACCAGCTGGCCAGGAGTTCTCCTGGTCACTGGAATGGACACCAGCGAGCAGAGCCAGATGCCACCCCTAGCCTGGGACCCCGAATCTGAAGTGTCCCCTGTCCCTCATCCCCCTGCCCACCTGCCCCCCGTGCCCCCATCCCTCATCCCACTGCTCCCGGGGTGCCCGCTGTGCCCTCCTGCCCTGCCAGCTGCTCCGGCACGCGGGATGCTGCTCCGGCAGCCCCGGCCTCGTCAATCACTGTCGCCCTGAGCTGGCAGGTGCTTGGCTGCTCCGGCAGTTTCTGCTCTGGATGACCTGCATCCCGGGGGGAGCGAGGGAGGGGGCAGTGGGGAGGGGGTGGTGGGCAGAGGCACCAGCTGGAGGGGCTGGGGGAAGCATGGGGGGCTGCGTGGGAAGTTGAGGCAGGCCCAGGGAGTGGCTCCTGTCATCGCTGGGGGCTCATCCTGGCATCACCCACCCTACAGAACGGCTTGATGCCGTTTACTGCTCGGGAATGATCCCCATCGGGAATGATGGGGGTCCCATGACCCCATCAGAGAGGGGTGAGCCCCCCATGCCCACGTGGGTCTGTGTGCGGGGTCTCCCCGCAGAGATGGAGCAGAACCGTGGGGGATGCCCAGCCGTGGACCCCCACACTCAGTGCTGAGCCAGATCTGATCCATCCCCGGGATGCCCTGATGTGTGCCAGGCTGAGCCCCTAAATCTGCTCTGGTCGTGCTGCACCAGAGAGAGGAACACTGAGCAGGGTATGCAGCCCCCTCATGTCCGTGGGGAAAGGGATTTGGGGTGTTTCAGCCCATCACGGGGGTCAGGGTGTGCGGTGCAGAGCTGCAGCTCAGCCTCCATCCCTGCACCCCCCGGCCCGGCCAGCCCCCCGCTCCCCCCGGCTCTTTCCGAGCACGGCTGCTGCCTTCGCCCTTATCTATATTTCAACGCAGCTTCAAAGCCGGGCGCCTTCGCCAGCCGGAGAGGGGGGGGCCGGACCGGGATGGCGAGATAACGAGGGGAGGGGGAGAGGGGCACCCCCCAGCTGGGAGAGCTGCATTTTTGGGAGGGGGGTGGTGTTCGTGCCCCAGCTCTGCTCCATCGCTCCATCCATCAGACCTGGGACCCTTCACACCCCCCTGTGGGGAGGCCGAGGGGCACCGGTGACCCCTCAGCTGGGAGCCCCCCAAACCTGCCTGCACCCCCAGCGAGGGGCTGGGGGCTGCAGCCCTCGGGGGACACGCGCAGCAGCACATACTGCCGAGACCCCACCATCGGGAAGGATTTCTGGAGGTTTCTGAGCTCTGCACTGGATTTCCATCTCAGCCAGGGCTGGGAGCCAAGACCGGTGCCCAGCAGTGCCGCAGGTGCCTGCGCCCTCCTCCCCTGCCTCAGTTTCCCTTTCCAATCCCCCCCCTCTGCATGATCCCGTGCAGGGGTGAGTGGGGTGTGATGGGATTGGATTGGAACAGGCTGTGATGAGAATTGCTGGAGGTGGCAATGCAGGAGGGACAGGGAAGGGACAGGGATAGGCAGGCAGTGGGGAGGGGACACGGTGGGAGCAGAGGGGGACAGACACTGGCAGCACCCACTGCGCTCCCGGGGGCTGCGGATACCCAGGCCAGGGGCTGGGGGGCACAGGCTGGGCACAGACAGAGCAAACACCCCCCATCCCTGCAGGAACAGAGGTGCCCCAGCCCCTGCGGGCGAGGGGCAGGCTGGCAGCCCCCCAACCCCTCCAGTCCCTCGGCAGGAGCTGCTGGGGGAGCGGGGGATGAAAGGGAATTACAGAGCAGGGCAGCGGCGGCGATGCAGCCAGGGCGATCGATTGCGGCACCAGCGCAGTCCGGAGGCGCGGGGGGACCCTCGCTGCCCGCAGCCCCCGCTGAGCCCAGGCCGCCCGGGGGGCTCGGAGCCTGCGGGCCCGGGGCAGGGATGAGCAGGGCCAGGGACGCTTCAGCCACGCCAGCGCCGAGGGGAGCCAAGGTCACCCCCCTGCGCCCTGGCAGCGCTGTCGGCATTCAGGGCAGGTCCCGTACACCTCGCGTTAAATATTAATGCTCCTGCTGTGCCGTCGGGGTGCAGCCGCACACACGTGCCCCTGAACCTGCTGGACATGCGTTGTGGGTGCACAGGGGGTCCCGGGGCCAGCCCCCTCCCCCCCTGTTGCCACCAGGACCTGTGGCCCGTGCCAGGCAGAGCCATGCCTGGCTCTGTGGCGTGAGGGGCTCTGCCACCATGGACAGGTTACCTCGGTGTGCCTGAGATGGTCGTTTTTCACTGTCACATGCACTGCTATATCTGCACATCCCTGCTGCTCCCCTCCTCATCCTCTTCATCCACCCGTGCTCTTCCTCCTCCTCGTCATGATCCCCATGGCATCATTCCATGATTCAGCTGCTCTCGAGCCCCTCGTGTGCCCTTCTGTACCCATGCGGGGCTGCCGTGTGTCCGCAGGCACCATGTGCCACCCCCCTGAGCACACGGAGCCAGGCAAGGATGCGGGAAGAGCTGGAGGCAGCTGCGGAGGGACCGGGAAGGCTCTCGGTGCCGGCATCAATTTGGTTTGTCAGGCCCGGCAGTGATGGCCACTCACATCCCATTTGCTGTTGGGGCCAAGCGCCGTCAGCTGCTCCCCCGGGACCCTCGGTCACCTTGGTGGAGGGGAGTGGAGCAGCGCGGGGGGGACAGGGGGCCTGGCTGCCCCGGTGTGGGCTGGGATGAGCTCCAGCACCCCGAGAGTGGGGCTGGGAACGATGGGGTACAGGCTCGAGGCAGAACAGCCCCGGCAGCACCGGGAGCAGAGCACCACCACACCCCTCAACAAAGGCCTCATCTCTGCCACCAGCCTGTCCCTGTGCCTGGCTTGTCCCCATCCCTGCTGCCAACCTGTTTCCATTCCCTGTCCCTGTCCCCATGGCCAGCCTGTCTCCATTCCCTGTCCCTGTCCCCATGGCCAGCCTGTCTCCATGCTCACCATCAACCTGTTCCTGTCCCTACCACCACCCTGTCCCCATTCATGCCACCAGCCTGGCCCCCTCCCCACCGCCAGCCTGTTCCCGTCCCCATCCCCGTCCCCGTCCCCATCGCCGTTCCCCCACACCTTGGCGGGGTCCGCTGGCAGCACGGACGCTGATCCACCCCTCGGGGGTCTCCCGCTCTCCCCACGGGCGCGGGGTCAACCCAGCCTCTCCCCTGTCACCCCGACGCCTTCGTTAGCGCGAGGAGATTAATTGGAGGTGGTGAGCGACAATCCCCGCGGGCCCGCTCCCCCCGGCACGCGCAGCCCGGGGCGCCGTGGCATTTCCAAAGGTTAGCAGCAAACAAGGTGCCTCTGACAGCTCCCATTTATCTCCCGGCGCCGCGCGGGTGCTAATGCGGTGCCGCGGTGCCGCGCTGGGCTCCGCGGGGCTGCGGGAGGGACCCGGCGTGGCCAGGCGTGTCCGAGCGGCTGCGGTTGGGCGAGGGAGCGCGGAGAGCTCCGGGGTGGCTGTTCCCGAGTCTCCGGGTGAGCGTGTGCGCCCATGGGTGCCGCAGGTGTGTGCCCGGGCCACCTGTGTGCCCGAGGGACGCGACAAATGCCAGCGGGTGCTCTGGGACACACGCGCTGCTCCACACGCGGCTGGGTGTGCACAGACACCTCCACGCGTCCTGCGTGGCCCCGCGAGCACATCTGTGTGTGCACATGCACGGTGACACACGCACGGTGACACACACACGGTGACACGCACATGCCGAGAGTGAGGTGCTCGGCGTGGCTGCGCGTCCCGGGTGATGCATTCCCGTGCTCCCTGCGCGCCCGCCCCCGGCCCTACCGCCATCCTGTCCCCATCTCTGCCATGTGCGCCCGCCCCCGTCCCCACTGCCAGCCTGTCCCCATCAACGCCACCGGCCTGTCCCCACCCCTACCAACAACTTGTCCCCATCCTCACTGCCAGCCTGTCCCCATCAGTGCCACCAGCCTGTCCCCATCCCTACCAACAGCTTATCCCCATCCCCACTGCCAGCCTGTCCCCATCCCTACCAACAGCTTATCCCCATCCCCACTGCCAGCCTGTCCCCATCAGTGCCACCAGCCTGTCCCCATCCCTACACCCAGCCTGTCCCCACCCCTACACCCAGCCTGTCCCCATTCCTACCAACAAATCGTCCCCATCCCCACTGCCAGCCTGTCCCTGTCCCTACATACAGCCTGTCCCAATCCCTATCCCCTATCTGCCCCCATCCCCACTGCCAGCTTGTTCCTAACCCCACCCCGTCCCCATCCTTACAGCCACACTGTCGCCATCCCTACCGGACAGGCAGGGTACGCCATGCTGCTGCCACACTGAGCTGCGAGTGACTGTCCTGGGGAATGCTTGGTGCCAGGGCAAGGGACTGATGTGATGCTGGGCACTCCTGGGCTGGCAGTGAGGGACTGGGGACACTGGGGAGGTGACACCTGGTCCCTCCCCGGGATGGCTGCAGCTGAGGATGCTGCTCCAGGCAAGGGATCAAGGGCAAAAGGATAGGGAAAGAGGTGACACGCAGGGACAAGTCGGGACACACCCATGCATGGCCACCCTGCCATAGCCATGGCTGGATGGATCCTGCTTGGAGAGGGGCTCAGCAGGACCCCCTGAAGGCTTCCTTGGTCCTTCCTCTGCCTCTTCCGTTCTGCTGCAGCCACAGCCCCTGATGGGGTGGTAGGCACAGCACCCCCCAGCACTGGGCACCCCCAGCATTGAACAGGCACCCCCAGCACCGGGATGGGCACCCGCAGCATTGGGATGGGCACCCCCAGCACCGGGGTGGGCACCCGCAGCATTGAGATGGGCACCCCAACACCGGGATGGGCATCCCCAGCACCAGGATGGGCATCCCCAGCATTGCGATGGGCACCCCAACACCGGGATGGGCATCCCCAGCACTGGAATGAGCACCCCCAGCACTGGCCAGGCACCCCCAGCATTGGGATGGGCACTCCCAGCATTGGGATGAGCACCCCCAGCACCGGAATGGACACCCCCCGCACTGGGATGGGCACCTCCTGCATTGGGATGGGCACCCCCAGCACAGGGATGCGCATCCCCAGCACGGGGATGGGCACCCCAACACCAGGATGGGCATCCCCAGCACCAGGATGGGCACCCCCAGCACCAGGATGGGCACCCCCAGCACAGGGATGGGCACTCCAAGCATTGGGATGGGCACTCCAACACCGAGATGGGCACCCCAAAAACCAGGATGAGCACCTCCAGCACCGGGATGGGCACCCCCAGAACTGGCCAGCCACTCCCAGCACCAGAATGGGCACCCCAACACTGGGATGGGCACTCCCAGCACCGGGGTGGGTGAACCTCCTTCTCGGCCAGAGGAGAGCCTGGATGAGCTCAGCAAACCCAAATGCACCAAATCCAACCAAACGCACCAAATCCAACCAAATCCACCAAACAAGCCACCAAAGCCACAGGTCCTTCCAGCCACGCGCCCGTGGTCCTGCTGGGGTCCTGCTCCCGGTGACACTGCCGTGCTACGTGTCCAAGGGCTGGTGTCACCTCGAGCAGAACCATGACCCGCACGGGGCCGGGGGGATTGGCTGTGGATCAGCTGTGCCTTCACCCCCCAAACAGACACCTCGCTCCTCGCCGACAGAAAAAATATGCAAATGCTGCAGCTTTATTAACGCGCTCGGCACGCGCTGGCTAATAAATATTTCATAGCCCGAGTAGGACTTTTCTTCTCCCTCCTCCTTCTTTCTTTCGTTTTGGTTCCTTTTCCCTGTCACTCGTTTCCTGCCTTTTCTTTCCTCAGCCGTTGTTTTATTTATTTATTACTTTTAAGGGCTTCACGGTGAGGCAGGAGCTGGGAGGTGGCTGGGGGGGAGCCGGGAAAAATGTACATCCCGAGTCTCTCCCCCCACGGGTGAAAAAGGAAAGTGCTGTTAAGAGCAAAGGAAAAAATATAATAGAAGGGAGGAGACGGCAGCAGGCAAAGGATTCGGGGCTTGTGTGACTCATTGGGCTGGAGGAGAAAAGGGAATGAATGGGAAAACAGGAGATAAACGGAGCGGGAGGGGGAGAGGGGGTGCGGGCGGGTGGGCAGCAGCCAGCGGAGAGAGGACACGGGGGCGGCGGGGGACAGGGACATGTGGCTGTTGGGCATCTGTCACCCAGCAGCCCCGGGAGCTTATCAGAGGTCAACAGGCCTGGAACCCCCTTGACTGATTTCGGGGGGACCCAGCCCCTCGTGGGGGTCCCTGGGGAGGGGGCTCCTCCTGAGCACACCCAGTCGCACTGTGCGGGACGAGGGGACATGGGCAGCTCACGGGGATGGTGTGTGGGGACAAGGAAGTAGAGCCAGCAGGGACGAGTCCCAGGTCACTCCCACATCTCCAGTGCCAGGGATGCCCCCCAGGATGCCCCCTCCTGGGCCCTGCCTCAGTTTCCCCCCAGCACAACAGGCTGCGGGGTTCCTTCCACCCCTCTTCCAGCTCTCCAGCAGGTGAGGACTTCCCAGGGCTGCAGAGAGGCAGCAGCTTCCCCCGAGTCCCCCCGGAACAGGGGGACCCCAAGCCCACAGCGACACAGCCCCCACCTTCTGCCCGGCTGCTCCCCCCCCAGCCACCCCCAGCCCTCGCCTCACCATTTCACTTTATTATTGCAATAAATGTAGCCATAAAAGTGGCAGGTATTGGCGCGCACAGAGATCGCTGCTCCTGAGCTATGGAAATGTAATTTCGAGTGTGCCCGGGAAATTTTATAAGATCGTATCAGGCGAGATCATAAATCGCATTTCCAGCCCCCCCACCGCCCCCCCACCCCCTTGGATGAGACAGGGCCAGTGCGAAGGTCACCAGAGAGGGGGGAAATGCTGGACTGTCCCCTCGGTGAGACCCCATCCCTGTGACCCCCACATTGTGCATCTCCCCCCGACATTCCTGGGGCCAGCTGGGATCTGTTCCCCCCCAGGAAATGGGGGGCAGCAGTAAGATCACAGCTGTCCCCCGCACCCCCCGGCAGTGGACTTTGATTGAGACCCTCCAAGAGACCCCCAGGAGTGCTGGGGACCCTCAAGGGCATCACTGGGACCGCAGCTCCTCTGGGGTCACAAGGACCGTGCCACCACAGCCGGGCGCTGGCTCCCACCAGGAGCAGGGGACAGCGTGTCCCTGCAGCCCAGCACCCCCTGGGACCCTCCTCGGGACCCCCAGGGCTGCATTCAGCCCTGCTTTGCGCCCACCCCCCAGCCCAGGCTCCGGCCTCTTGCAGGTGCCAGGTGAGGCATGGCTCTGCCTGCCGCAGACAGAGGCTCCACTGCCCCGTGCCGGAGGGCCCGGGGGGGCAGCGAGGGGGTCTCCCCCACTGTGACACGAGGCGAGGCCAGCCCAGCAGCTGGGACAGTCACGGGGGGTCGCACGGGATCTGTGCACAGCGGAGTGCGGCGGGAATTGATTCGGGATTGATTCGCGTCCCTGCTCTGTTCCTCCACAATGAGTTTCCTTTTGCAACAGGGAAAAAGGCGGACGGGAGGGGGGGGAGGGGGGGGGCACGGGCACGGGGACGTGATTATTCCTTCAGCAGCAATCCAAGCGGCGGGAGAGGAAGCTTCATCTTTCCTGGGCCATTTACCTCCAGCGCCCGAGCGCGAAGGCTGAGCCAGGCACCGCGGCGAGGCTGGAGCTCGGCCAGGGCAGGGGGTGGGGGGGCTCCAGCTGCGGGGTCTCAGCGCGGCGTCACCCCACGCTTGGGCCACCGGCTGCGGGGACCTTGGCTCCCTGAGAGGAGGAGCTGTGGATGCAGAAAGGGTGGGCAAAGTCATTAATCTGGGAGTGTTAATTGGCAGGGGTGTGCTGAAAGGTGGGGGCTCAGCTGGGGGCTGCTGTCGCTGGGGGGGAGTCGCCCGCCTTGTCCCCCACCCCGGCTCGGCCACCTCTGCCAGTCCCCAGCGGAAAAGTGGCAATTAAAAACAGGAGAAGGGGGGGGGAAAGCAATAAAACGGGACCCGGCTTGGAGCCAGAACGGCACCGGGAAGAGCAGGGGTGGGTGGGTCTGGCTGGGGGGCACCCCTGGGTGCCCCCCCTCCCCAGCCACTGCTCCCCCTCCTCGGTAAGGCTGCGCCAGCCACGCTCCAGGCTCCAGCCTTATTGAATCTCCCAGCTTAGGGTGCAAAGGGCACCAGAGGGAAGAGTTATTAAAAAAAGGGAAATGAGTCGCTTGGAAACCTTCTTTCGGAATAACAGTGTGTGTTTGTTTGGCGATAGATTAGCTCAGCCATGCTGAGCACACAGCACTCGCCGCAACGGCGGGCGGCTCAGGGAGCCGCAGGAACGGCAACGGGGGATGCACGGAGCCGATCCCGGCCCCGCGGGCACCGTCCGGGCACCGTCCGGGCACCGTCCGGGCACCGACCCGCCGCAGCCGGTCCCTGGAGCTCAGCACCCCCAGGGACCCTCGGCCAGGTTGGGCTGCAGGGCAGCAGCACCACCCAAACCCCAAATCCCTTCCTCTGGCCCCGTCCTCTGGCCCCGGATGCACACCGAGCCACGAACCGGGTAAATTCCCCCCAAAAATGGGAGCGGGGGTGGGAATTGGGGTGTCCTTGCATGGAAAGGGCTGGCAGCATCTGCTAAGAGCAGAGCCATCTGTCAGCCAGCAGCCCAGGAGACAGCTCCTGGGTGACAGCGAGGCGAAGGGCCGAAGTGGATGAGTTTGGCATCCCGGGCCGCCCGCCCTCGGCTGGCACGGCCACGGGCAGAGCAAGGCCGGGCTTTCCCGGGAAGGGTTAATCCAAGAAGGAAAGCCTGCCAACAACACTCAGGTGCTTCACAGACAGCCGCTGCCTCACCTGCCTGTGCCAGAAAGGAGGGAAACCGAGGCACGGGTGCTGGGGGGTTGGGGGGGCACATTCGGGCAAAGGGATGGAGCAGCGTGAGGAATGACACCGTTGTCCCCATCCTGGTCCTGCTGTGGCACCCAGCCACCCCATCCTGCCTGCTCCATCACCCATCCCCTCCCCTGCTGAATCTCGCTCAGCACTGGGTGGGGGTCACCCCATCACCAGGGAAGGGTGGCATTTGCCTCCCAGGAAGGCCACGGTGATGTGGATGGAACGGCCCTTCCTCGATCCACGGCTGGCTGTGTCCAGCCGAGGGTCCTGGGTGCACCCGGGGGACAGGCTGGGACCCTCGGCAGTGGGAGCCAGGCCAGCCCCACCCGGAGAGACCCCCAGGATTTGATGCTCGATGAACAGAAAATAATGGAATGCATAAAAATAACGCAGGAAAGGCTGGGGAGGGGGGGGTGTCACTTGCAATCAGAGGTGGGCTCGTCCCCCTGCCTCTTCCAGCGCTGCCAGCGCAGCAAAGCCCAGGCAGCAGCAGCAGCCACGAGGGGTGGGGGGCTGCGGAGGGGGCGATCTGCACCCCCACGGTGGGAGCAGGCACCCGCTGGGCTGGGAGAGTTTGTCCATCCCAGCAGGCATGGATCCCAACACACCAGTGTCACCCAGCAGGGACCGTCAGCAAACCCACGGCCTGGGGGGTGACACCCTGGGGGTCCCACACGCTGGGGGTCCCACAGGGCGGAGGTCCCTCCCTCCTGCGCAGGGACAAGGCTGTCACTGCTGCCCTGGGGGGTGCAGCCCCTCCTGCCCCTTCGGCCCCTGCTCCCACCACAGTCCTGCTGGGATATGGCACTGGGAGCCCCAGCCCGAGGGGCCGGGGGGAAGCCAGTGAGACCCCCCCCACCCATCCAGCCGCCTCCTGACCCCCAAAAGAGATCGGGAAAGTTTCTCCCCAACAGGCCCGAAGAGCTGAGGGGCAGGAATGGCTTCGTTACCCTTCCCTGGCACCCGGTGGGCTCACGGCTGGGCAGACCCCGGCCCCACCAGGGAACCCATGGAGCACTGGGATGAGTGGAGGGTCCTGGACCCCCAAGGCACAGGAGTCGGTGCTCAGGGGGCATCTCCCGCTGTTATCTCTGTGCAGGAGGGTCCCACACCCTCATGCCCACCCCATGCCCCAGGCTGTGCTCATGCCCCCCAGCTCGGAGCCCCCCGAGCCCCCACTCAGCACCGCCGCCTGTGTGGGCGGGGGGGGTTGGGGGGGCAGGGCAGCGCCCTGCTCCGGATTTCATCAAAACAAACCCATTTGTCTTGAAGCAGCTCCAGCACCGACAGATGCTCTGCAATGGATGGACACGGCGAGGGGGGGTCACGCCGAGCCACCCCCACACGCGGGCACACGTCTCCCCCTCCCCACGCAGGGAGCAGCGTGCCAGGGAGAGACAAGTTGCAGGAGCCTTTGCCTTGGGGGGGTCGGGTGGTGCGGGGGGGGGTGTGGGGGTCCCTGATGTGCATCCAATTCCCGAGAGGGAATTGACTCGTTTGATTTTATTCATGAAACACAGAAAGTAAAAATGGAGTGTCAGGAAATCAGATCTGCTGGGTGATGAGCCCGGCCCCCCCGGCTGGGCCGGGGGGGCTCCATCCCCCCCTCCTGACCACCACGGCGCTGGCGTCGGATGCAGCTGTAGCCCCCCGAGGGGCTCCGAGAGGAGGTGGCAGAGGGGGGACACGCGGGGGTGAGTGGCCTTGGGAAGCTTTAAGTATCTGGGACTGGGGGATATTGCGGGGGGGCTCTGCAGGCGGGGGGGGTCTCTGCGGCTGCAGCCGCCCCTCAGCTCCCACAGACAGGCGAAGGGGAGAACAGCCAAACCCCCCCTCCCAGGCCTGTCCCGGGGGTCGAGCCCCCGTTCATCCACCCCATGGCGGGGGGCACTCGGTGAGAGGGGAGTGGGGCTGGTGGGAGAAGCCCCCCGAAAGGGCTGAGACCCCCCGTGCAGGGGCTGAGCCCGAAGCGAGTCGGGACAGGAATGAGGCGTCGCCCCTGCAGGTGGTTTTGGGGCTCACGCCCTTGGCAGAGCCAGGGAACAGCTGGGCCCCCTCAGTCCTGCGTGGGCCCCCCCCAGTCCTGCGTGGGTTCCCCCTCGCTCCCCGGCACGGCCGCCGTGGGGCGGTCACCCTGCTCCCCCCTCCCCAGGTGTGCTGCAGGTGCGGGGTGCGGGTCAGGGGCTCTCCCGACCCCCGGCGGAGCCCCCAGGCTGAGGGTCTGACCCACCCACGCGTGGCCGCCCCCACGCTCACGCGCGGCTCCGTCTCGCTGCCCCCCCGCACCTGCCAGACGGCGCCTCCCGCGCTCTGCAACCCGGGGGGGAAGCTGGAGGGGCTTCACCGGCGGCGGGACCCCCCGAGGCTCCCCCCGACACCACAACTCCGCCCGAGCTCCGGGCGCGGCGCCCCGGGACAGCCCCGCGTCCTTCCAACTTGGGGGGCGCAGGACCCCCCATATTCACCCCTGTCTGCCGCCCCCCCATAAAACTCTCCCATTCACTCCCCTACGACCCCCCCTCTCCGTGTCTGCAGGACCCCCACCCGGGTCGCGCTTGACCCCCCCCCAACTCTCCGCTCTCTCCGTGTCTGCCACAGCCCCCCCGATGCACGACACCCCCCGAGCCGCACCCCCCGCACTGCACGATCCCCCCAGGACCGACCCCGCTCGCCACACACACTGCACGACCCCCATCAGGACCCCCCGCCCCCTCCCCCGGATTTGTCCTACGCCCCCAATAACTGCACGACCCCCCCTCTTGGAGCTGCCTGCCCCCCGGTAATCGCCCTCCTGCCCGCTAGCCGCGCACCCCCGCACGCCCCGCGGCGGCGGCAGCTCCGCCGGCCGGGGGGCACGGACGCCCCGTACCTGCAGCAGCAGCAGCCCGGGCCCGAGCAGGGGCAGGCGGCGGCGGAGCATCGCGGGGCTCCGGGAGCGGCGGCGGCGGCGGCGGCGGCGGCGAGGGGCGGCGGGAAGAAAGTTGGAGACTTGCGGGGCCGGGCGGCGCCTCGGCGGCCCCGCCAATCCCGGCCGGCGGGGGGGCACCGGGGGGGCGGCTCCGGGGGCGCCGGGACCCCGCGCCAGCCCCGCGCGCACCGGCGGCTCCGCCACAGACCGGGGCGGGGGACGAGGGGAGAGCCCCCCACCTCGGGGTGCCTCCGGTCCTCCTCTCCCTCTCCCCCCGCATCTCGGGGTGCCTCCGGTACTATCCACCCCTGCCCCCCGCCTCATTCAGCATCCCGGGGTGTCCCCGATCCTGCCCCCGCTTCTCCATCAACCGAAGGTGTCCCCTGTCCTGTCCCCCCCACCTCCCTCGCACCCCGGGGTATCCCCAGCTGTCCCCCCTCTTCTCCATCACCTCGGGGTGCCCCTGGTCCTGCCCCACCTCTTCCCCAGCAGCGAAGGAGCGCCCGGTCCTGATCTCCCCTCTCCTGGCGACCCCCGCACCCCGAGGTGTCCCGGTCCTGCCCCTCTCTCCGGACACCCTGCACCCCCAGGACCCTTTCCTGGCCGCCGGTCCTCCAGCACCCCGGGGTGCCTCCCCTTCTGCTCCATCTTCCCCGCACCCCGGATGCTCCCGGTCCTGCCAGCCCCCTCCCTATCTCCCGGAGACCCCCACCCCGCTGGAGGCACCGGGGGGACACCAATCGCGTCCTGGGGAGGGCAGAGGGTCCCCCCTGCTTGGCCCCCCAAACTCCAGCAGTAAGGGGGGCACCCTCCGGAGGGTCCCTGGGGGGCACCCCAGACCCTGCCACACCCCGGAGGGGTCTTCTTGTCCTGCACCCCCACCCGCGTCGGGCTGGACACGCCACCTGCGTCACCTGCATGGACATATGTGTGTGCACATGGACACGCGTGTGCTCAGCGCCCAGCGCGGTGCCGGGTCCCTCTCCCAGGGGGTCTCACTCCCCCGAGGGGTCTTCACCACCCACCCCCCCTCCACAGCCCCCTCCACACCCCATCAATTTATCTTTATTCCTATTATTGTTGTTATTACTGTGATTAACCCGGGAAGCTGCCGGCGGGGGCTTGGCATCGGCGGGGCTGGGGGCATTCGGGGGGGGCTGGGGGCACTCGGGGGGGCCTGGGGCCACGCGGGGGTGGTGGGGGCACGCGGGGAGGGCACTGCAGAATCGCGTGGACATGCGGAGACGGAATGATTAAAGGTAAAGGAGAAATGGGGAAAGGGAAGGGCGAGGGATGAGGGCGAGGGAGCCGAGGAAGAGAGAGGGGAAAGCAGAGCCGCGAGGAGCGGGGCGTCCAGAGGTCCTGCCATCGGGGGGGGGGTGTCCCAACCAGCCCCAGGCCAGCCCCAAGGGGGCCCTGGCCATGTGGGCACGTGGCCCTTTCTGCCCGGGGCCCGCAAGAAGCCCCCCTCCCCATTTCAGGGAGAATCTTCCAACCCCCGCCTTGCTGCTGCCCCGGCGGGTGTGAGACCCCACAGTCCCCGCTCCCCCCTGGACCCCCACTTCCCGCACTGCAGGAGCCTCCGTACCCCTCTCCCCTCCCACCGGGGTCCCCCAGAGACCCCAGCGCTGCTCCCACCGATGTCACATTCACCCTGCAGAGGCTCGGGGTGGCTGAAGCCTGGGGGGGCTGTGGGGGCACCCAGACTCCACCCGCATCACCAAGAAAAGTCCCCGAGGGGATCGCGGTGTCACTGAGGGTCTCACCGGGGAGCAAATACACGCTGCGGTCTGAGAGAGGTTGGGGAGCTCTGGAAGACCCCCCCCCACCTTAACAGCCCACGGGGCTGAGATGGAAGGGGCAGAAGCAGGCGGGGGGGGTGAGGGGGATGGGGGGATGAATGGGGAAGAGGGTGAAAAATAGAAAATATTGAAGGAAAAAGATAAAAAGGGTTTCAGATGGGGGGGGGAGAGAGGGGAAAGAGAGGAAAAACCTCGGGAGGAGATTTAAGAACCGATAAGTGAACAAAGAGCCGGTATTGAAATAGATCTGAGGCCGCCGGCACCCGGCGCGGGGTTGGGGGGGTTCAAAGGCAGCGGCTGCGGGGGGCCGGGGGCTGCGCCGAGCCCGGAGATGACTGGGGAGGGGGGGGGGCGAGGGGCGACCCGCTCCTCTGAGCCACCGGCCGGGGGTGCACCAGGACCCGCCATGGCCCTGGGGGTCCCTCAGAGCCACCCGGCACGTGGCGAGCCTGGGGCTGGTGCCACGAAGCTTCGACGCCCTGAGGGTTCGATGGCACGAGTGAGGCCGGCCCGAGCCCCCCACCCCCGCAGAACGAGCCCCCCGGGGCGGCCACGAGCCCCCATCACCCTCCGGTCCCTGGGCGTGAGGAGGGTCCCAACTGAGCCCCCCACCCGCAGCGCTCGGTGCTGTCCTGGTCACCCCCGGGGCTGTGGCAGGGCAGGAGGAGAGGGACAGCCCCACGCGGAATGGGGGGCACACGGGGGGGTCCTGATGGGCATAAGGAGTCCATGGGAGGGACACACACGGGTGGGGAAAAGGACAGGGAAGACACACGGGTGGGCACACGGTGGGGATATACGGGAGGGGGACACTGGTGGGACACGGAACGGGAGACGGGGGACAACGCGGGGGACACACAATGGGGGGACACACAACGGGGGGACATGGGGGACACTCAGGGTGGGCTTAGGGGGGGGATCCATGGGGGCATACAGGTGGGACACACGGGGGACACACGGGGGGACACTGGAGAGATATGGGAGGGATACACGAGGGGGTGCACGGGGGGAGATACACGTGGGGGATTGGGGGGGGACACGGGAGGATTGGGGGGACACGGGAGGGTTACAGCGAGGGACATGGGGACATTCAGGGGGGACACGAGACGGGACACGGGAGGGTCACACGGGAGGACAGGGGGGTCACACGGGGGGACACGGCGGGGGTCACACGGGGGGGCACGGGGATGCGCGTGCTGCCCCCCCGCTCCGTTCTCGATGGCAGTGTCGCCACCTGGTGGCGGCTTTGGGGACCGCGCTCGCCGCCGGTGCCGGTGCCCGTTCCCAATACTCGGTGCCGGTGCCGGTTCCCGGTACTCGGTGCCGGTGCCTGCTCCCGGTACTCGGTGCCGGTTCCCAATACTCGATGCCGGTTCCCGGTGCTCGGTGCCGGTGCCGGTTCCCGGTACTCGGTGCCGGTGCCGGTTCCCGGTACTCGGTGTCGGTTCCCAATACTCGATGCCGGTTCCCGGTGCTCGGTGCCGGTTCGCGGTAGTTGGTGCCGGTGTCGGTTCCCGGTACTCGGTGCCGGCACTCGGTGCCCGTGCTTGGAAAACCCTGCACCCCCTCACCCCACCGGCGCCCCTGCGATGGAACACGAGGTCCTGGGGGGATTCTCCTGCCTCACAGCAGCACCTGTGACACTCCTCCCCATGACCCCCGTACATGCGACCCCCCCGAGCCCCCTCCTCTCCACACCCCGATCCCCCCTTCTCACTCCCCGGGGCCAGGACTGGCCCCTCTGGGCTTTGAGGGCACTACGGCCGTGACCCCCAGTGCCCAGGGTCCCCCCAAAACTGCCCACCCCCCTCCACCCACCCTCCTCCAACCAGCAGCCTGCGCTTCAGTTTTTAAAAATTTTATTTATAACAATATCTGTTTTGTTTAGTTGTAAAGTAATCCAGCAAAAATTATTAAAACATTTCCCCCCAATAAAAGGATGGGGTCCCCCCCCGCCCCCCCCCACATGCGTTTATTTATTTCTACTATAAAAGCTAGGTCATTTCCAGGTTTTTTTGTGGTTTTTTTTTTTTTTTTTTCTTTTTTCCTGTTAAAAAATGTGCATGTCGGGGAGTGGGCGAGGGGCAGGTGAGAGGCCGGAGCAGGGAGCTGAGGGGCTGGGGACCCCCCACACCGCAGAGGGGCTGGGGGCTTCATCCTGGCCCCTGTAACAGTCGGGCAGAGAATGGGGGAAAGGGAGGGACAGAGAGGGAGGGATATGGGGGGAAATTTGGGGAAGGAGGGGGAAAATGGGAGGGGGGAAGGCAGGGAGGGAGGAGGAGAATGGAGGGGGGGGGAAATAGGGGAGAGAGGTAGGGGAATGGGGGGCTGGGGGTGGATTGCAGAGGCCAAGCTGCAGGAGAAGGGGGAACCCGGGGAGCAGCAGATTTAGGCGGGGGAAGGAAATGGGGTCCCTGGAGAGGGGAGCTGCTGCAGTTGGGGGGGGGGGTTGGGAGCTTGTGGCCCCCGCTCTGCCTCCCCCCGACCTGTACCCCCCCGGAACAGTGACCCCACGTCTCCCGTCAGCCCCGGCCCCGATGTGTTCGCCCCGGTACCACAACACGCCGGCCTGTCCTGGGGGCGGGAGGGGGGGAAGGGGAGGGAGGGAAGGGGAGGTGGGGGGCCCAATGTAAAGAGATTTAAAATAAACCAAAGCCGGGTCTGGCAATGAAGACGCCGAGGCCTGGGACCGGGGAATATACAGGTAATAATACTGCTCACATAGAAAAGTAATAATCCTTCATTTGTACATTTATACAGCGGCTCGTGGCCCCCCCCCGGCCCCCCGCCCGCCCCTGCGGCGGGGGCTGTGCCGGGCCCGGGCACCTCGGCCCCGCAGCCCCTCGCCCCCATCCCCCTATGCCAGGGGGTCTGCCAGGTCGTCGTCCCCCCGCGCCAGCAGCTCCCGCTTCTCGTCCGTGCTGGCCAGGGAGTTGCGGCTGTTGTGGGCACCCATGTACAGCGTGGCATAAACCGGGTTGGTGAAGTTGGTGGGCTGCAGAGAGCGGGGAGCAGGTGGGAGGGGGCACCGACATCCCCCCTGCCCAGGACTGATGTCCCCAGGGGTGTTCCCCACCCTGGGGTGACTTGGGGAGAGCCCCCACCAGGCTGTGACCTCCTCCCGGGAAAGCCCTGCTGGCCCTGCTAGCAGACCCTGGCCCCAAAGCCTTTGTGACCCCTCAGAGCCCCCCAGTCCTGAAGCTTTTGCAGCCCCTCAGAGCCCCCCAGCTCCAAAGCCTTTCCAATCCCTCAGACACCTCCAAGCCCTGAAGCCTTTGCAGCCCCTTGGAGTATCCTCTGTTCTCCAGCCCCAAAGCCTTTGAGACCACTCAGAGCATCTTCGGCCCCAAAGCCTTTGTGAACCTTCAGAGTCCCTCCAGCCCCAAAGCCTTTATCACCCCTCGGAGTTCCCCTAGTCCCAAAAAATCTGCAAACCCTTGGAGCCCACCCAGACCCAAAGCTTTTGTGAACCTTCAGAGTCCCCCCAGTCCCAAAGCTTTTGTGAACCTTCAGAGTCCCCCCAGCCCCAAAGTCTTCATGAACCTTCAGAGTCCCCCCAGTCCCAAAGCTTTTGTGAACCTTCAGAGTCCCCCCAGACCCAAAGGCTTTGTGAACCTTCAGAGTCCCCCAGTCCCAAAGCCTTTGAGAGCCTTGAGTCCTCCCCAGCCCCAAAGCCTTTGTGAACCTTCAGAGTCCCCCAGCCCCAAAGCCTTTGAGAGCCTTGAGTCCTCCCCAGCCCCAAAGACTTTGTCACCCCTCAGAATTCCCCTAGTCCCAAAAAATTTGCAAACCCTTGGAGTCCCCCCAGCCCCAAAGCCTTTGAGACCACTCAGAGTCCCCCCAGATCCAAAGCCGTTGTGAACCTTCAGAGTCCTCCCAGCCCCAAGGCCTTTGTAAGCCTTCAGGGTCCCCCCAGACCCAAAGCCTTTGTCACCCCTCAGAGTTCCCCTAGCCCCAAAAAATTTGCAAACCTTCGGAGCCCACCCAGCCCCAAAGCTCTGCGATCCCTCAAAGCCTTTGCAACCTCTCAGAGCCCCCCAGCCCTGATGCCTTTGAGACCCTCTGACCCCCCCAAAGCCTATTCAGCCCCTCAGAGCCCCCCCAGGACTGCTGCACAGAGAGCCCTGACAGCCACAGCAATGTGCCCCCCACCCCAGCACGGCCCCCCAACACCCCCCATTATGGGCAGGACCCCACACAGCCGATGGTCCCATACCTTGTCAGGGTCCAGGGCAAAGTCGGCGTCCAGCAGCTCCCCCACGTCGTCGTCGGGCTCCCCCTCGTACATCTTGTAGGTGGGATTCCCGATCTCCACGTTCATGGCACCGTTCGTCATCCGCTGGTGCTGGAAGCCCTTGGCACTGAGGTGGAGGAGGCAGAGGGTCAGTGCCAGGGGGGTCAGACACCCCCCAGCCGCCCCCCACCCTTGAGGCTCTCACACCCAGCAGGGACAGCTCCTGCCCCCTCCATCCCGCCAGACTCACCCTTTAATTCTCCACTTGTACCAGACAAAAGCCACCACGGTGAGGAGGATGAGGAGCAGCAGGATGGGGATGACGATGGAGGCTGTTCCTGCGGGAGGAAGGCACGGGAACAGTCAGAGCCTGTGCGGGGGGGCACTGCTCACATGCCCCCACCCCGGGGTCCAGCAGCCTGGGCTGGTCCTGTCCCCCCTCCACCCCAAAACGAGTTTCAGGAGCCACACAGGGGCACCAGGCAGCCCCAAAAACGACCCCCCCTGGTGTGGCACGCATGGCGGGGGGGTTCACACGCTGCCCCCCACTTACGGCTGCTCTGCTGCTCGCCCACGATGAAATCCTCGCAGCGCGTGCCCGTCATCCCCGCGGGACACCTGGGAGCGCAGGGAGAGCACCAGGGTTAGCGGGGCAGGGCCATGCAGGGAGGGAGGGAGAGGTGGGCACAGGCCTGGGGTCAGGGAGGGGAGGGGGCACACAAATCGGGGTGTGTCAGTGACGTCTCGGGGGGCAAACAGCCCGTCTGTCCCCCCCCCCGTGCCCCCCGGTTCTCCCCCTCTCTTACAGGCACTCGGGAAGCTGTGTCTTGTCGCCGATGGAGCAGGTCCCGCCGTGCAGGCAGTAGTTGTCACAGGTCAGGCAGCTCGGTGCTATCTTCCCATCAGGGCAGCTGTGGGGCACAGAGGATCAGCCCCATGGGTACCCCCGGCTGCCCTGTGCCCCCCTGGGTGTTCTGTGCTCCCCCAAACCCCCCGGGATTTGGCTGTTGGCTCATCCCACCGGCACAGCTGCACTGCACCCACGGCTGTGACACCAGGATGGGCTTTGGGGAGACACTTCGACACCTCCATCTCCTCCTCCCAGGACCACCAGGTCCCCTGGGTTTATCTGCCCTGCATTACCAACCCCACAGGTGGCTGATCCACCCGTGCCCACCACCCCTTTCCCCCCTCCAGCTCGACATCCCCAGCACCTACATGCAGGAGACCTCCCCGCTCTGCTTGTTGATGCTGCACTTGCCCTCCTGGCAGCGAGAGCACTTGTTCTCCTGGCACTGGGCGCCCTCAAATTGAGGGGGGCAGCGGCACTGCTTGGCACCGCTGGCTGTCATCTGGCACACGCCATCGTTCTCGCAATAGTCGAAGCACTGCCCTGTGGGGGATGAGGGGAGTCAGGGTGGGCAGCCCCCCACCTGCCCCTCCAGGGGGCTGCTGGTGGCCCCAGTCCCCCATGGAGCACCACATTCCCCACACAGCGTCCCCCAAAAGAGGGGGACCTGGGATTCCAATCCCACGGGTGCTGTTCCCAGAGGTCCCCAAGAATCTTCCAAAGAGTGGGACCTGGGAGCCAACCCCCTGATGCTGTCCCCAGGGATTCCCACACAGCATCCCTCAAAAGAGGGGGACTTGGGAGCCCAATCCCTGTAGCACTGTCCCCAGGGGTCCCCAAGCAAGGGACACCCATCCATTCAATCCCCCACTGCTGTCCCCAGATATCCCCAGGTGAGGGACACCCATCCTCTGGACCCCCTGCTGCCGTCCCCAAACATCCCCAGGTGAGGGACACCCATCCTTCTGATCCCCCACTGCTGTCCCCAAAAATCCCCAGGTGAGGGACACCCATCCTCCTCATCCCCTGCTGCTGTGCCCAACCATCCCCAGATGAGGGACACCCATCCATTCAATCCCCCACTGCTGTCCCCAAACATCCCCAGGCGAGGGACACCCATCCTCCCCATGCCCCCATGCTGTCCCCAAACATCTCCAGGTAAAGGACACCCATTCTCTGGATCCCCTGTTTCTGTCCCCAAACATCCCCAGGCCAAGTGCCACCCATCCTCTGCATGCCCCCACTGCTGTCCCCAGACATCCCCAGGTGTGGGACACCCATCCATTCAATCCCCCACTGCTGTCCCCAGACATCCCCAGGTGTGGGACACCCATCCTCCCCATGCCCCCATTGCTGTCCCCAAACATCCCCAGGTGAGGGACACCCATCCTCCTGATCCCCCACTGCTGTCCCCAAACAACCCCAGGTGAGGGACACCCATCCTCCCCATGCTGTCCCCACCCGGTGGCGCGGCGGGCAGCACTCACGGTACTGGCAGCGGTCGCCGATGAAGGTGGGCAGGCAGCGGCAGGTGGGCTGGTTGCCCTGGTTGACGGTGCAGCTGCCGTTGTGCTGGCAGTAGTCCGTGCACACCTGCTGGTTGCACCGGGGCCCGGTGAAGCCGGTGGGGCAGCGGCACGTCGGCATTCCTAGGGGTGACACCCGTTAGCTCCGTGCCCACCTGTCTGTCTGTCTGTCCAGGACCGGCCGTGACCCCCAGCTCACCTGAGGGGGAGGCGGCGCAGGTGCCCCCGTTCTGGCAGTAGTCCCAGCACTGGTCGATCTGGCACTTGTCCCCGTTGTAGCGCGGCTGGCAGCGGCACTTGGCCTGCTTGCGGGCGTTGAGGAAGCAGCTGCCGCCGTTCAGGCACACCAGGTCACACGTGTCGGTGGTGGGCACTGCGAGGGAGGGATGGAGGTGAGTGGGAGCGCTCCGGCAGGACCCGACATCATCCTCATCCTCGCCTCATCCGGTGTCACCTACCGACGGGGGAGACGGTGGGCGAGGGGATGACCACGCAGGTGCCGTTGTCCAGGCGCTTGCCATTGGGGCAGGTGCACACGGGGCCGCTGGGGCTGAGCAGGCAGAGCCACTCGCACTTCTTGCGGTCACAAGGGTTGGTCACTGCGGGAGGGGAGGGCACAGGGTGGTGAGGACAGCAGGGAGAGGATGGCACGGCGGTGACAGCATGGTGACCCACAGCTCCACAATACTTTCAAGACAAACCCCTAGGGCCCTGTGCTGTCCCCCAGTGCCCCAAGGTCGTCAGCTGACCACTCACCACTGCAGCTGGACTGCCCCAACCCACGCCACCAACCCCTGCTCTGCCCACCCAGACACCCCCACTTTGGGCAGGGAGCTGTGGCGTTGAGCTCTTCCCAAGCTCTGCCAACGCTCCTCTCACCCTCTGGCACCTCACATCAGATACCAAACCCTGGCACCCCCCTCCCACCCCAGGAGCAGGGTGGGGGTCCCAAGCCTGGACACACCCTCCGGCTGCTTGTACTGGTGGTAGAGCACAACGTCGGTGGCATGGTTGAGGCCGGACGTCAGGTTGGTGACAGGCTTGTGCCCAAACTTGTGGATCTTGAAGATGCGGTTGTTGATGTAGGTGACGCCGTAGATGTAGTCCTCGAAGATGTCGATGCTGAACGGGTGGCTCAGCCCTGGGGAAGCCAGGAGGGGACATGTGGAGGCAGGGATTGGGGGTGGGTCTGAGGCCGGGGACCCCCACGGGGCACCCCTTACCCTTCTTGTTGTCGATGGCCACGACGGGATCGGTGCCGTTGAGCCGAATGCTGCCGATGACGGAGAGCTTGGCGTCGGCCCAGTACAGCCTCTCATTGTGGTAGTCCACGGCCAGGCCTGAGGGGACACAGCCCCCAGTGAGTCCACCCCGAGCCCCTCCTGACCACCTGACCCCCAGAGCAGCCCCACCACCACCTCCACACCCTTCTGCCATGGGGCTCAGAGTCCCCAGAAGAACCATCCCCAACAGAAATGGTTGTACATGTCCCCATCGTGGCTTTTGCCCCCACTCATGCTCCTCCTGCCACCTGTCTCTCTCACCTGTTGGCCACTGGATGTTGTCCTGCACCAGGGTCTCCCGCAGTGTCCCATCCATGGCGGCCGTCTCGATCTTGGGGTGATTGCCCCAGTCTGACCAGTACATCGTCCTGTAAGGAACGATGGCAGCTCATTCCCAGGGGAACAGGACAGCCCAATGGCCACTTGGAGGAGAAACCCTCCCACGTTGTCCCCATGGCATCGTGGAGTCACCAGGTAACTCTGGGGCAACTCCAGCAGACACAGAGTGACACTGGGACATGGGGAGCTGCCACCATGGGTGGACCTATGGGGAGGGGAGCAGGGTGAGGGCTGGGCAGAGGGATGGGATGAAGGCTCAAGTCTCTCACCCCCTCAGAGGGTCAACCACGATGGCGTGGGGCTCATCGATCATCCCTGAAATCAGCGTCTTGCGGTTCTCGCCCTTCATCTGCGCCACCTCGATGACATCCCGCCCCGAGTCCGTCCAGTAGATGTTCCCAGCCACCCAATCGATGGCGATTCCCCGCGGCATCTTCAGCCCTGAGATCTGTGCAGGGCAGAATGGGGACCGATGAGGGGAAAGGACACCATCAGCCCAACCCCTTTGCTCCCACCGTGCCCTGTCAGAGCTCACTCACGTTCAGGTGAGTGACGCCACCATCGATCTGGCGCCGGTTGCGGTTGGAGGCAGTGGAGGCGGAGGAGGAGGCAGGCAGCTCCCGGTACGAGATCCTGCCCGTGTGCCAGTTGGTCCAGTAGATCTTGTTGCCCTTGACGTAGATGTCCATGGCGTCGATGCGCACGTTCTCGTCGCCCTGGAAGGCAGGCTCGTAGGCCGAGTTGGGGTTGAAGGGGTACATGCTCCTGATCTTGTTGTCGTCCGCGATGTAGAGGATCTGGTGCTCGGAGCCTGCAGAGGAGGAGGAGGAGGAGGAGAGGTTGGCATGGGCTGGACTGGGAATGGGGGCTCAGCTGGGAACGGGGGCTCAGTCAAGAGTGGGGGCTCAGCTGGGAATGGGGGCTCAGTCAGGAGTGGGGGCTCAGCTGGGAACGGGGGCTCAGTCAGGAGTGGGGGCTCAGCTGGGAATGGGGGCTCAGTCAGGAGTGGGGGCTCAGCTGGGAATGGGGGCTCAGTCAGGAGTGGGGGCTCAGCTCAGAACAGAGTCACTGGGAGCTTGTCATTGCCTTGGGACAGACAGACTGACAGCACTGCTGGTCAGGGGGTTGGAGGGAAGAGCTTGGAGGTCACTGAGCTGCAGGGGGTTGGAGGGAAGAGCAAAGGATCCCCGCCGGAGCTCCAGGGCACATGGGGGGTCCTGGACACACCCAGAACCCCTGTGGGTCCCTGTTCCCTCCTGACCTTCCGCCTTGCACGTGTGGTCCGTCTTCATGAAGTTCTTGGCGCAGCTGCAGACGTGGGAGCCCTTGGTGTTGTTGCAGAGCTGGGAGCAGGTCCCAAAGCGCAGGCACTCGTTGATGTCTGGCCAGTGGGAGATGGGATCAGGAGGAGACCCAAAGGGTGCCCCCCCAGACCCCAACTCTGCCCCAAGGACAACATTCCTGCTGCCCCAGCCCCACACCAGCTGTGAAATCTCATCCCACTGGCAAAAACCAACACCAAACCCGATCCCAAGCTCTCTCCAGCAGTGGGAAGTACCTTGGCAGAAATTCTTGTCCGGCACCTTCTGGAAGCCTCTACGGCAGGTGCAGTATGAGCTGGACTGGGACTGAACGCAGTGGGCCTCCTCCCCGCACATGGTGGTGTTGGTCGTGCAGTTGTATGACTTGTGCTCTGCGGGGGGACGCGCCGTCACATGCGTGTCACAGCGAGTTCCCCAGTGCCCACCTGGCCCCCGGCTCCCCACCCACCCTCGGAGCAGGATTTCTCATCGGAGCCATCTCCACAGTCATCGAAGAAGTTGCAGCGGAGGTTGGCGCTGATGCACTTCTTGTTCGCACACAGGAACTCGTTCTTGTCCTGGCTGCAGCTCTTGGGTTTGGCTGTGGGTGACTCTGCAGGTGAGGGGCAGCAGCTGTGACCCCCATGTCCCAGGCACCCATCCCCAGGGGACCCTCTGGGGGCAGGCAGGGACTCTGGACCCTGCAGCCACACCCCGGTTTTGGGAGGAAAGACTGGGCAAAGCCAACCCCAACACCTGGGCTGACCCCTGGGCTCTGGGAGGACCATCCCGAGGACCACGGTGACCTGGTGACCTGCCACCCTGGCCACAGGGCTGTGCCCACGGGCAGCCCCACTCACCACAGTCCTTCTCATCCGTGTTATCTCCACAGTTGTCAATCCCGTCGCACTGTCGACCGATCCACAGACATACCCGGTCGTTCTTGCAGCGGAACGGTCTGTTGGGGGGACACTGGAATTTCACTGCACCAGCAAACAGAAACAAACGGTGACGGTGAAAGGAGACGCCGGAGCCAGGCTGTCACACTTGTCACGAGCTGCTGCTCGGCCTCTGCCCGCTCTCCGGGGAGGGCTGTCCCACGAGGGCGAGCGGGCTCCGGAGGCTGAAGCAAAGACACTGAAGCAAAGACAGTCGCCCGGCTGCTGTGAGCCCTCTCCTCGCCCAGCCCCGGCCCCCCCAGCCCCCTCCCCACCACCCTCGCCCCACTCAACCCCTCTGTGACTCCTTTCCCTCGACCAGAGCCACCTCCAGCCCCTCGGCCACACCAGCCACCCCCGAGTGGAGCTGCCAGAGGTCACCCCCAGACCCTCCGGTCCCCACAGCGGTGCCCGAGCCCCAGGAGTGCCCCGACATCCCGGGGGATGGGAGGGCTTGGGGCAGAGGCACCGCGGTGTCACTCACAGCACTCCTCGGGATTCTCATCTGAGTTGTCCCCACAATCGTCCTCCCCGTCGCACTTCCAGGCCAGGGGCTTGCACAGGGTGTTGTTGCACTGGAACTCATCCAGGGGACACGTGCGAACTGTGACAGCGCGGGAGGGGACACGTCAGCTCATGCCAAGACCCCGGCCTGGGGCCACAATTCTCATTTCCAGCATGGCCAGGGCGTCTCCAGGGCTGGGGGGTTTCCATAGCTCAGATATGTGTCCAGGAATGCTCAAGGGTGGGGCAGAGAGGGGTGGACACACACAATCTCAACTGCAGTGGGGACACAGGGCAGGGAGGGGGGACACCAACAGTCCCGGGGGACACGCAGCTCTGCCATTACCCCCGGTGCCACAGTTCTCCTCGTCGGTGCCGTCCATGCAGTCGGCGTCGGCGTCGCAGCGCCAGCGCATGGGGATGCAGTGCCCATTCTTGCACTGGAACTGGTCAAACTCACAGCGGGGGGTGCAGTCTTTCTGCAGGGGACGGGCAAGGGACACGGTCAGCAGGGACAGGGTGGCCGTGGCAGCCCCCGTCCTATCGTTCCGAGCCCCAGGGCCACCAGCAGAGGCAGAGGGGGGGTTGTGTCCCCGTCCCCCTCCCTCACCAGTGCCGTACCTCGTCAGAGCCGTCGGCGCAGTCGTGGTCGCCGTCACACTTCCACCTGCCCGCGATGCAGCGGCCGTTGGCACACGAGAACTCGCTCTCGGAGCAGGGCCGGGGTGCTGGGGACAGAGAACACAGCACGTACCCTGAGCGTGGGGACAGCACGGGCTGCAAGGGCAGGGGGTGTCCCTGGCCGACAGCTGGGGGGGCACAGGGTGACACGGACACACAGCCGGTGGCACTGGGGACAGGGGTACAGGCAGAGCCAGGGGAGCTGCCAGAAAGGCACGGCTAGTGCCACCTCCCAGCCCCTTCCCTCCCAGCTCCCTGAGGGGGTTTTGGGGACACTGTGGCCTGGCTGTCCCCCAGGTCACTCAGTCTCCATAGGGCAGCACCAGCCCCACCTGCTGCCCACCCCAGCTGCCCCCCAGGCAGGAGGAACTGCAGCAGTGCCCTCAAACCTGTCCCCCCTTGCAGGGCATGGGGACAGACACTCCCTCCTCACATGGCACAGCCAGTGCCAAGTCCAGAAGGACGGCACGTGGCACAGCCACCCACCCAGGATGGCTCTGGGGACCCTTCCCCTCCCCATGGCCCCGGGGTGTTGGGGCACACGGACCCTCAGGTGATGGCACAGGACAGTGGGGGAGGAAGGGGACATGGGGTGACCAGCTGGAGCAGGGAGAATCACGCTGGGGATGGGTTTTGGAGCCAAATCCAAGCCATGCACGGGCCCTGCAGAGGCTGTGGCTCCGTGGAGGGAAATGCTGGCGCTGATGCTCAGTAAATCCACCTGGATTGTGCAGTCCCGACCCCTCTGCCCTCACCTAGAAATTATTGTCTTCATTGATTTTAGAGAGACTGTACATGGAATTAAAAGATTTTGGCAGGAACCTACCTCTGAGCGCCCCATAACGACAGTGTGAAAATGGAGAAAAACATAAGATGAAGTGAAATGGCACAAACTCAAAAACACGACGGGAAATCAACAGAAAAGAAAACAAAAGCTGCACCCTAAAGAGCTGCAGGGCAGACTAGAGGGACCCAGACTAGTGGGCACTGCGGGGTGGGAGAGGGTCTGGTAGCAGATCCTGGTGCCATCCCATGGGCAGCCTGGAACCCTCTGGGTGCTGTGGGGTGGGAGAGGGTCTGGCAGCAGACCCTGGTGCCATCCCACAGGCAGCCTGAATCCCCCTGGAGAGACAGAGCCACAGTGGAGCCCTGGGAATGGCGCTGTCCCTGAGGACACTCGTGTTCCTTGGCTGCTCAGCAGGGCAGGAGCTCATGGAGGGGCAGCACTGGACTCTCTGCCCCAGCTCTGGGGATCAGCCACCTCCCCATGTGCTGGCCCTTGGATTGTGACCTGGGTCCCTCCTGACAGCTCCGTGTGTCCCCACCAGGTGCCACTCCCAGGCAGGGGTGACACATGGGGTGATGCTTGGTGGCAAAGCAGGATGAAGTGCCCTCAGGTGACTACGGCCACGTTGGGACCCCACGCTGCCATGAGGAGGGTGTTGGGGTCACCCCTTCCCTGTCACCCATCACCCTCGGGGTGTCTCCTTGGCACAGCCTCCCCTCTATGGGGCTCTCCAGACCCCTGGAGTCACGGCTGTCCTGGCCAGGGGACACGGTGGCTCTCCCAGCCACCAGCCTGGCACTCCCCCCATGGCTGCAACCACCGTCAGCAGGAGGGGCTGGGGGGGCTCAAACCTCTCCCCTCTCCACAGCTCCACTCCGGGGACAGCAAAGGCTCGGGGGTGGCACGTACTGCAGCTCTCCTCATCCGAGTTGTCCCCGCAGTCGTTGTCGTAGTCGCACTGCCAGCGGCCTGGCACGCAGCGGTTGTTCTTGCAGCGGAACTGGTACGGCTCACAGGTGCGCTCGTCTGGGAGGGACAGCAGGGGACAGGGACAGGTCAGCACTGCCCCAAATGAGGGGAGGGACAGTACGGGACAGGGACAGGTCAGCACTGCCTCAAATGAGGGGAGGGACAGTACGGGAGAGGGACAGGTCAGCACTGCCCCAAATGAGGGGAGGGACAGCAGGGGACAGGGACAGGGTCAGCACTGCCCCAAATGAGGGGAGGGACAGTACGGGACAGGGACAGGGTCAGCACTGTCTCGAAAGAGGGGAGGGACAGCAGGGGACAGGGACAGGTCAGCACTGTCTCGAAAGAGGGGAGGGACAGCAGGGGACAGGGACAGGTCAGCACTGCCCCAATGAGGGGAGGGACAGGACGGGACAGGGACAGGGTCAGCACTGCCCCAAACGGGGGGAGGGACAGCAGGGGACAGGGACAGGTCAGCACTGCCCCAAATGAGGGGAGGGACAGTATGGGACAGGGACAGGGTCAGCACTATCCCGAAAGAGGGGATGGACAGCATGGGACAGGGACAGGTGCCAGCCAGCACTGCTCTGCATGAGGGCACGGATGGGACAAGAACAGGGATCAGCACTGCCCCAAACGAGAGGAGGGACAGGGACAGGACAGGGACAGGTGTCAGCACCGCCCGCACAAGGGGATAGGACGGGGACAGGGACAGGGGTCAGCACCGTCCCGAATGAGGGGAAATATGGGACAGGGACAGGTGTGAGCCCTGCACTGCATGAGTGGAGGGACAGGACTGGGACAGGGACAGGGGTCAGCACTGCCCTGAACAAGGGGACAGGACAGGGACAGGGGTCAGCACTGCCCTGAACAAGGGGACAGGACAGGGACAGGGGTCAGCACTGCCCTGAACAAGGGGACAGGACAGGGACAGGGACAGGGGTCAGCACTGCCCTGAACAAGGGGACAGGACAGGGACAGGGACAGGGGTCAGCACTGCCCTGAACAAGGGGACAGGACAGGGACAGGGACAGGGACAGGGGTCAGCACTGCCCTGAACAAGGGGACAGGACAGGGACAGGGACAGGGACAAGGGTCAGCACTGCCCCGAACAAGGGGACAGGACAGGGACAGGGACAAGGGTCAGCACTGCCCTGCACCTCCCTCTGACCCAGCCCTGCCCACACCACTCGCAAAAGGAGCAGCTGCAACTCCTGGGGCACACCAGAGGGGACAGCCACTGCCAGGCCAGCCTGTCCCTCGGGGAATGGGGACACAGGGTGACGCTGGCTCGTCCCCGCAGCCCCTGCTCACCACACTCCTCCTTGGGCTCATCAGATCCATCCCCGCAGTCATCCTCCCCGTCACACTTCCAGCGCGCCGGGATGCACCGGCCCGAGTCCTTGCATCGAAACTCGTCCACACCGCAGGTCATTTGGGCTGGAGGGGACAAAGTGACACAGACACAGGGCAGGGATCAGCACTGGTCAGGCATGTGTGGCTCTTTGCAGGGCTGATGAACAGCCTGGAGCTGGGTGATATCCCCTCCCTTCCAAGCAGCTCTCCAGGGAGAAGTCAGGGGGAGGAGGATCCCAGCAGGACAGATCCAGGCAGAGCCACCAACGCCATCACCCACTGCCCCCAGCGACTGAGCAGGGACCGAGGAGGCAGAACTGAGCAGGAATTGAGCAGGGAATGAGGAGGGACTGAGGTAGGGTGGAGCAGGGACTGAGTAGGGACCAAGGAGGGACCGAGGTAGAACTGAGCAGGAACTGAGTAGGGAATGAGGAGGAACCGAGGTAGAACTGAGCAGGAACTGAGTAGGGAATGAGGAGAGACCAAGGAGGGACCAAGGTAGGACTGAGCAGGGAATGAGGAGGGAATGAGGAGGGACTGAGGCAGAACTGAGCAGGAATTGAACAGGGAATGAGGAGGAACCGAGGTAGAACTGAGTGGGGAATGAGGAGGGACCGAGGTAGAACTGAGCAGGGACCGAGGAGGAACTGAGGTAGAACTGAGAAGGAACTGAGCAGGGAATGAGCAGGGAATGAGGAGGGACTGAGGTAGGACTGAGCAGGGACTGAGTAGGGAATGAGGAGGGACCAAGGTAGAACTGAGAAGAGAATGAGGAGGGACCGAGGTAGGACTTAGCAGGAATTGAGTAGGGAAAGAGAAGGGACCGAGGTAGAATTGAGAAGGGAATGAGGACGGACCAAGGTAGAACTCAGCAGGGAATGAGTAGGGAATGAGGAGGGACCGAGGTAGGACTGAGCAAGAACTGAGAAGGGAATGAGCAGGGACCGAGGTAGAACTGAGAAGGGAATGAGTAGGGAATGAGGAGGGACCAAGGTAGAACTGAGCAGGGACTGAGCAGGGACCGAGGTAGAACTGAGAAGGGAATGAGTAGGGAATGAGGAGGGACCAAGGTAGAACTGAGCAGGGACTGAGCAGGGAATGAGGAGGGAATGAGGATGGACCGAGGTAGAACTGAGAAAGGAATGAGGAGAGACTGAGGTAGAACCGAGCAGGAACTGAGTAGGGAATGAGGAGGGACTGAGGTAGGACTGAGCAGAGACTGAGAAGGGAATGAGCAGAGACCAAGGAGGGACCAGAGAGGGACTGAGCAGGGAGCTGCCACCCTGCTGGCACACAGGGGTGACTGGTGGCAGCGAGGCCTCGTTTTACACGAGGCCAGACCCCCTCCCCACGCAGGCCCCTTACTGCAGTTGGCAGGTTCATCGGAGCCATCCACGCAGTCATTGTCACGGTCACAGACCCAGACACGGGGGATGCAGCGCTTGGTGATGGCACACTGGAACTGGTTAGGGGCACAGGTCACCTCCGCTGCAGGAGGGAGCAGGGGTGTCAGGAGGGCAGGCAGGGGGCTGCCAGTCACCCCTTCCCCCAAAAACCAGCCACCAGTGGAGTGGAGAGGTGTGTGGGTGCCCCAGGAATCAAAAGGGTCTGGTGTGTTCGGGAGAGGGGATGGACCAGAGCCACTGATGGCCCCAGAAGACTCCCAGCTATGGGGGGACAAGGCAGAGGCCACCAGATCCCTCAGCTGGGCAACAGCCTCAGCCCAAATCCACTTCAAGGGATCTAAGGATTTCACTTCCACTGGGAAACAGCAGCATCTGTAGGGGCAGGGGGTGACGGGGACAGTACTGCAGAGAGCAGGGGAAAGCCCCCGGACACCCCAAGGAGCCAAACACCCCAAGACAGGGACCTGAGCCCCTCAGTCTGGCCCACACTCGCTCCCACCCGACCCCCCGAGCCCCCCACTCACGACAGTCCTTCTCGTCCTCGCCATCCCCGCAGTTGTCCTGCCCGTTGCAGCGGAAGATGCCAGGGATGCAGCGGTTGGTGTTGGTGCACTTGAACTGGCTGGGCAGGCAGACGTGGATGTCTGGGGAGAAGGTGACACGGTCAGGGGGGGACAGGCTGCAGCTCCACGCTGTGGAGGTCACCAGGGGACACAGGGGACCTACCACAGTTGGCCTCGTCCGAGTTGTCCTGGCAGTCGTTGTCGCCGTCGCAGATGAAGGCAGGGTTGGTGCAGATCCCCGTGGAGCACTGGAACTGCCCTGGCCTGCACTTGAACTCAGCTGTGGGGTGACACAGGGTCACAGGTTTGCTCTGAGGAACGTTTTTAGGGCGAACCTCAACCTCAAACCCCTGTTCAACCCCTCTGGGTCCTTAGGGAGTCAGCACCCAACTCGGGTGCTGCTCTGCGGGACAATTCCAACACAAGGACAGGTGAGTCCCATTGCTCCCTGAACCCTGTTGTTGGGGTGACCCTCCCCTCCACGGGGCTGTCCCCACAGCCCAGGGGTGCTGGGACACGGGGGGCTCTGTCACCCCCCCGGCACTCACGGCAATCCTCCGGCTCGTCCGAGCGGTCCCCGCAGTCGTCCTCGGTGTCGCATTTCCACCAGAAAGGGATGCACTTGTCGTTCTTGCAGACAAACTGATGGAGAGAGGGGCTCGTGGGGCGGTCCGGGATGGGGAGGGGAGATCCCAAAACGTTTCATCCCCAAAGAGCTCAGCCAAGGGCACTGATCCTGTGCTGTCCCCTCCAGGTATCCCCAACTCCTGACGTGGAGCAAAGCCTTAACCCCACCCAGGCCCTCGGGTTTGAGGAGTGGGGCAGAAGAACATTCCAGAGCTGGAGGGTCTCCGGCTCCCCTGGACACTCCCAAACATGAAATGCCACAGGAGGGAGGTGCTGCCTGCACTCACAGAAGACCCTGCTGCACCCCAGCACACCCAGGGAGACCACGGCAGGAGGGACACGGGCACAGGGAGCATCCAGACAGGCAGGGATGGGCAGGGATGGGCAGGGACAGGAGGGACAGGCAGGGACAAGCAGGGACAAGCAGGGATGGGTAGGGATGAGCAGAGACAGGCAGGGACAGGCAGGGATGGGCAGGGACAGGAAAGGACAGCGGGGACAGGGAGGGACAAGTAGGGACAGGAGAGACAGGCAGGGATGGGCAGGGACAGACAGGGACAGGCAGGGACAGGAGGGACAGGCAGGGACAGCAGGGACAGGCAGGGGCAGGCAGGGACAGGAGGGACAGACAGGGACAGGCAGGGACAGGCAGGGACAGCAGGGACAGGCAGGGGACAAGCAGGGATGAGCAGGGACAGGCAGGGATGGGCAGGGACAGTAAGGGACAGGCAGGGACAGGCAGGGACAGGCAGAGACAGGCAGGGACAGACAGGGACAGGATGGGCAGGGACAGGAAGGATGGGCAGGGACAGGAGGGATGGGCAGGGACAGCAGGGACAGCAGGGACAGGCAGGGACAGGAGGGATGGGCAGGGACAGGCAGGGACAGGATGGGCAGGGACAGGAGGGATGGGCAGGGACAGGCAGGGACAGCAGGGACAGGCAGGGACAGGAGGGATGGGCAGGGACAGGCAGGGACAGGATGGGCAGGGACAGGAGGGATGGGCAGGGACAGGCAGGGACAGCAGGGACAGGCAGGGACAGGCAGGGACAGGATGGGCAGGGACAGGAGGGATGGGCAGGGACAGGCAGGGACAGCATGGACAGGTAGGCAAGGATAGCAGGGGCAGGCAGGGACAGGAGGGACAGCAGGGACAGGCAGGCAGGGGTTACCTGGCTGGCTGTGCAGTTGGACACGCAGGTTTTGCCGTCGCTGCCCAGGTAGAAGTTGGTGGGACAGGCACACTTGTGCCCCCCGCCCGGCGAGAGCAGGCACAGGTTGCTGCAGCCGCCGTTGTTGGTCTTGCAGGGATGGTTGGGAACTGGGGAGAGCAGGGGGACAAGGGCCGGTCAGACCCAGCTGGGGACCCTCAGGGTGGCACAGGAGACCCTCGTCACCCTCCTCCTGCTCCCCCCGTCCAACCTGGCATCCCCCACGTTCCTTTCCCAGGGTTCTTCCCCCCGAGCAGGACCCCCAGCCCCGCTCACCGTCGGGCTGGCGGTAGGGGTGGTAGATGTGGATGTCCATGGGCCGGTGCAAGGTGCTGATCAGCAGCGTTTTGTTGGCTCCCGTGGTCTTGTGGGCCCTGTTGATGGATTTGGTCTCCCAGTCGGTCCAGTAGATGAAATCCTCGAAGAGGGTGAGCGCGAAGATGTGTGGGATGTCCTGGCTCAGCACTGCGAGGGGAGCGGGCGCTCAGCGAGGAGCTGTCCCATGTCCCCTCCCACAAGGAAGCAGCCACTTCCCTGGACACAGACAAGTGGCCAGAGCTGGGGACTGTCCCCAACAGCCCTGGCTGCCACTCCCACACCTGACCCACAGCCTGGACGTACCCAAGGCCCCGCACTCTCACCCGTGTGCCGGTTGGAGCCGTCCAGGCTGGCGAACTCGATGTAGTCCTCGCGGGCGTCAGCCCAGTAGATCCTGCTGTTGATGTAGTCCAGGGTGAGGCCGTTGGGCCACGTGATCTTGGTGTCCACGATGACGCTGCGGTTGGTGCCGTCCATGCCGATCTTCCCAATCAGTGAGTGGTCCCCCCAGTCCGTCCAGTAGAGATAGCTGGGGGTGAAACAGAAGAGCAGGGAGAGGCTGAGTCGGAAACCACGGAAACTTCTCACTGTGAGGGTGGGGAGGCCCTGGAATGGATTTCCCAGAGAAGCTGTGGCTGCCTCATCCTTGGAAGTGTCCAAGGTTGGACAGGGCTTGGAGTAGGCTGGGATAGAGGAAGGTGTCCCTGCCCATGGTCTTCAAGGTCCCCTCCATCCCAAACCACCCTGTGACTCTGTGACAAACGGAGGTGCGTGGACACAGGGTGAGGAGAAGCATCCCGATGTCCCGGAGGCCACAAAGGAAGGCTCCATCCCATCTCACAACCTCCACAAGATGACCACAGCCTCCTCTCCAGCGCAGAGGGGAAGGTCTACATCCCCCAGACTCTCACCCGTTCTGCACGTCCACCACCAGCGCGCGGGGCTCGCGCAGGCCCGAATTGACCAGCACGGTGCGGTACGCGCCGTTGAGCTTCGACACCTCGATGGTGTCCCGACCCTTGTCACACCAGTAGAGGTTTCCTCCCACCCAGTCCACAGCCAGCCCGTCGGGGTTGCTGAGCCCTGTGCGGTGAAGGACCTGCCAGGAGGAATCGGAGATGACAGGGCTGAGCAGGGAGAACTAAACCCTGATCTCTCGAGGTGACAACATCTCCCTTCCCAGCCCACATCTCCTTCCTCACTCCCCTCTTAGGTTTAGATTAGATATTGGGAAGAAATTTTTCCTGTGAGGGAGGTGAGGCCCTGGAACGGATTTCCCAGAGAAGCTGTGGCTGCCCCTGGATCCCTGGAAGTGTCCAAGGCCAGGTTGGACAGGGCCTGGAGCAACCTGGGATAGTGGAAGGTGTCTCTGCCCATGGCAGGGGGGCAAAACTGGATGAACTTTAAGGTTCCTTCCAACCCAAATCATTCCAATTACTCCATGGCTCTTCTCCCAGCCTTCCCTGTCCCTCACTTCAGGGCAGTGTGGAGCCCATCCCTGCTTGGGATGGGGCTGCAAAACACCCCACGACAACCAGGGCTGATTCCCAGAGCCAGTGATGACCCCACGGCAGGACAGGGGGTGGGTGAGGTCCATCTGCCCAGCCCAGGGGTGTCCCAGGGCTGTCCCAGGGCTGTCCCAGGGGTGTCCCAGGGCTGTCCCAGCCCTCACCTGGACGTTGCTGCCATTGATGTGCATGCGGCGGATCATGCTGCCCTGCGTGGTGACATCCGTCCAGTAGATCATCTGCTCCCGGTAGTCGAAATCCAGAGCCACGGCATTGTTCAGCCCCTGGGAAGGAGGGAGGAAGAAGGGTTGCAGCAGCCTCAGAGGCTGCCATGGGCTCTGGGAGGTTTATAGACTCCACAGCCTCACTGCCTGCTCCTTGCGCAGTGACCTCCTGCCATTTGGATGGATCTACCGTTCCCCTGGGAAGCCGAGAGCCCAAACTCCTCGGCTGGCAGCTCCCGTGTCCTTCAGGACCCTCTCCATCCCCAAATCCCAGCCACATGGGGCCAGTGTCCCTCCTGCTCCCAGCTCACCCCGCACCTGCTTGAGCAGAGTGTAGTTGGAGCCGTCCAGGTTGAGCTTCCTCAGGTAGTAGCGGTTGGCGAAGATGAGGAAGGGCTCTTCATCTGCGTGGGGAAAGAGAGAAAAGTGGCAGGGAAGCACTGCTGGGACCTGGGCAGAACCCTGCAAACTCACCCGACTCCCTCACGAGCTGGGGGCAGCCACTTCACCCTGTGACCAACTCCATCCCACAGTCACCAGGAACACCTCGGGCTCTGCGCCCACACCTGGCTCTCACCTGTGACAGCCTTGCAGCTGGTGGGGTTGTCAGGTCTGAGCCTGTAGCCCTCGGTGCAGAGGCATTTGTAGCTGCCCAGGGTGTTGATGCACTTCTGGCTGCAGGGGTAGGTGGTGGAGCACTCGTCGATGTCGATGCACGTCTTGCCGTCGTCCTTCAGCCGGAACCCGGGACGGCATCTGCACTGCAGGAGCAACCCGGAGCTGTCAGACACCTCCAAGGCCCGCGCGCCAGGAGGTGGCAGGTGCCGGGAGGTGACAACTGTCACCGTGGGACACGCGGACTCAGCAAGGACAGCTGAGATGCACAAACAGTGCCAGAAGCGCCCGTGTCACATCCCCGGCCCAGCTGGCACAGGACAGACACAACCCTCACGTCTGCGGAGGAGGAAGGAGAGGGAACAGCAGGAGCTGTGCCAGGGGAGGTTTGGGCTGGATATCGGGAAAAGGTTCTTCCCCTAGAGGGTGGTCAGGCTCTGTTGGCTGGCGCAGCCCCAAGGCTGCCAGAGCTCCAGGAGCATCTGGACAGCACTCCCAGGCACAGGGTGGCATTTTTGAGGTCTGTGCAGGGCCAGGAGTTGGACTTCGATGATCCTTGTTGGTCCCTTCCATCTCAGAGTACTCCATAATTCTTTGATCCCCCCACCCGTGGCCCCCTACCTTGTACCCGATCTTGAGGTCCTCACACTCCTGGGAGCAGCCGCTCAGCTTCTTGTTGAGGCACTCGTTGATGAAGCAGTTGAGCTCGTCGGAGCCGTCGGCGCAGTCATTGTTGTTGTCGCAGAGCAGCGCCTCGGGGATGCACTTCCCGTTCTTGCAGAGGAAGAAGGAATCGTTGCACTTGTGCTCTGCGGAGGAGGGATGGCAATGGTCAGCGGGGGGTGGCTGAGACCCCACTATCCCCCCCGGGACCCCACCCGGCAGGTACCTGGGCTGGTGCAGCGCGGGTTCTTGGGCGCCTCATCCGAGTGGTCGTGGCAGTCGAACTCCCCGTCGCATTCCCACTGCCGGTTGCTGAGGCAGCGCCCGTTGGCGCAGCGGAACTCGTGGGGGCCGCAGGTGGGGTACTCTGAGGGAGGGTGAGGGGCTCAGAGGGCATCCCACCTTCCTGAGGCACTGTGGAGCCACTCAGAGAGAGAGGCACCGCGGAGCCAAACCTCCCTGAGCTGCTGGGAGTGACAGAGACACCACAGAGCAGCTGGCCTGGGACAGCTCTGCACACACACAGATCTCTCCATGGGGTTGGATCTCCCCATGGGGTTGGATCCTTCTATCAGGGCTGGGGGGGCTGCTCTCCACCAGCAATCCCCTCCAGGTTCCCTCTCACGACGCTCACACCAAACCCCTCTGGGGTGATGAAGACCCTCCCAGGAGGGTCTCTGTCCCAGGAGGGACTCTCCTTGTCCCAAAGCCCAGGAGACCCAATGTGGCCAACAGGTTAGTCCCCCTGGGTCCCACGGACACCCACCACACTCTGGGGACTCGTCAGAGCCGTCACCGCAGTCATCGTCGTGGTCGCAGACGAAGTGCTTGGGGATGCACTGCCGGTTCCCGCACATGAACTCCCGCTCATCGCAGGTGTTGTTGTACACTGGAACAGGGCATGGACACCGTCAGACCCTGCCAGCCCCCCTGGCTCCCCCAGCCCCCCACCGTCGGGCACTCACAGCAGCCAGCAGCGAGGGTCTCATCGGCCCCGTCCGCACAGTCCTTGTCCCCGTCACAGAGCCAGCGCTCCGGCACACACACGTAGGTGCCCGGGCACTGGAAGGATCCTGAGCTGCAGGTAGTCAGCCCTGGGGAAGGGAGGAGAGGGGTGGTATGTGGTCACCCCAGCTGATGGAGGCTCTGGGGAGCCCCAGGGTACAGAGCACGGGTGGAAGGAGGGATGGGCAGAGGCAGAAACGTGGATGCAGGAATGTGGTGATGGAGCAGGGAGGGACTGGGACACGGGAGAGGGGCTGGAGCAGACTTACGGCAGCGACTGTCCTCGTCAGAGCCGTCCCCACAGTCGTCGGCCCCGTCACACACCCAGAGCTTGGAGATGCAGCGGTGGTTGTTGCACTCGAACTGCACAGGGTAGCAGAACTTGTCTGGGAGAGGAGGAAAGGAGGAGATGGGGGTCAGAGCGAGCTGATAAAGGGAGGAGACAGCAGCAGAGCATGGCCAGGCTGGGCTGGTTGGGCTCCAGGAGCCCAGAGGGTGTTGGGGGTACTGCTCGTGGTGATGGGCACCACAGGGCTGGTGTGGGACTCCCTGCCCCCAGAGCTCCTGAGCCCTGCTTGGGGCTTGTTCCAGGAGGTTAGAACTAAATATGGAGCTGAAAGGAGGCATCACTGGCCACGTTCAAAAGGGCCACAAACCCTTGTGCATGTGCTGGGCAAACCATCACACAAGGACATTTATACTGCTCACAGCTAAAAGTGCAGAGTAAAACCACAGAGGGGGAAGAATCTGGGGTCAGCTCCTCGGCAAAGGGATGTCAGGGAGAGAAGAGGGTCCTGCCCGCCCTCCAGCACGGCCCCGTGCCCCATACAGAGTCCTGACTGTCCCCACCCTGCCGCTCACTGCAGTGGGTCTCATCTTCGCCGTTCTCGCAGTCGAACTCCTTGTCACAGGTCCAAGTCATGGGGATGCACCTCCCGCTCGGGCAGGCGAAGTAGTTGGATGGACATTTGGGCTTCCTCCCACCTGCTTTGTGAAGGAAACATCAGCAAGGATGACGCCACGGACACGTCTGGCCTCCTCCCAGCCCAGAACTGAAAGGTTCCTCCCCAAAATCCCCCTGAGGTCTCGCATCCCTGCAGGACCCTCTGTGCAGGGCAGAGGACAACGGCCCCAGTGGGCAAACAAAGCACCCACAGCCCAAAGGGGTATTCCCTGTTCCCAGAGCCCCCTCTGCCCTCCTGCTCTCACCGGGGCAGTTGCGCTCGTCCGAGTAATCGCCGCAGTCGTTGGCGCCGTCGCACACCCAGCTGGGAGCGTAGCACAGGGATGTGTGCTCGCACTTCTGGAACGTGGTGCCCTTCACCCCCAGCTTGAAGTAGCTGCTGCAGTCGGTGGCAGCTGCGAGGAATCACAGCAGGAGCCCGGTGACACAGCGGGAATCACAGCAGGAGCCCCAGTGACACTGCGGGAACCATGGCCGGAGCCCCTCGGTCCGGTTCCCACCGAGCAGCCCCAGCCCCACTGCCAGAGCCCGTCACGCCCCACACACACCCAGATGTGCCCCAGATGTGCCACACACACACCCCCAGATGTGCCCTGCACACACCCAGATGTACCCCACACACACCCAGATGTGCCCCACACACACCCAGATGTGCCCCACACACACCCAGATGTGCCCCACACACCCCCCGATGTGCCTCACACACACCCAGATGTGCCTCGCACACACCCAGCTGTACCCCACACACACCCAGATGTGCCCCACACACACCCAGATGTGCCCCGCACACACCCAAATGTGCCCCGCACACACCCAGATGTGCCCCACACACACCCAGATGTGCCCCACACACACCCAGAGGTACCTCACACACACCCAAATCTGCCCCACACACACCCAGATGTAACCCACACACACCCAGATGTGCCCCAGATGTGCCTCACACACACCCAGATGTGCCCCACACACACCCAGATGTGCCACACACACACCCAGATGTACCCCACACACACCCAGATGTGCCCCACACACACCCAGATGTGCCCTGCACACACCCAGATGTGCCCCAGATGTGCCCCACACATGCCCCCCGAGCTGCCCGGACCCATTGGGTGGTGAGGTGACCGAGGGGCTGCAGGGCTGGGCTGGGGCTGCCTCACCCAGGGGGTGCCCCGGGGCTGTGGGATCGGAGCAGAACCCTCCTCCCTCCCCCGATCCATCACAAATCCCAAACACCCAGCTCCCTGCCACGGGCACTGGAGCATCTCCAGAGCTGAGGAGGGGCCGGGAGCAGCGGGTGGGCACTCACTGCAGTTCATTTCATCCGAAGCATCCTCGCAGTCGATGAACTGGTTGCAGCGGCTGGAGTTCCCGATGCAGCTCCCGTCGCGGCAGCGGAACTCGGTGGCGGCACAGCTGGTTTCTGCAATGGGGGAGAAGTCCCCGCAGTGGATGAGCAGGGTGGGGTGACCCCACGTGCACACCCATGCCGTGGCACTCAGAGGGGCACCCACACCCCCGCACTGCCCACGTAGCTCTGGGGTCCCTGAGCCCCCAGACCCCATCCCCTTCTGGATGAGACCTGGTGCCTCCTGCCTCACGCTCAGCCTGGCAGTGTGAGCACAGCCAGGCCTGGACAGGACTCTGAGAAGCTCCTGACTGCCCCTGTCAGTTTGGAACTGAGCAGACCCATCCTGCAGCCCCCCAAGGGGATGCTACCTTTGGGGACGCCATGAGGAACAGTGACACTGCACCCTGTGCCCCTCCTGGGTGTCAAACCGCTCTCCTTGGGAGGCTCTGGGTGCTGCATGCCCATGCCCAGGAGTTTTTCCTCTCAGCTGTCACTCCGTGAGATTTACAAAGCAGCACAAGCTTGACCTTGACTCTCCGTTAAGCCCTGGCTCTGCTCTGCTCCTGTCAAGCTGACAGCAGCTCCCTCCTGAAGCCGCTGTCCCTGTCCCAGGCAGCTGACGGAGCCCTGGCAGGGCTGGCCAGGTGCCAGGCAGACACTCACTGTTGCAGGGCACCTCGTCCGAGTTGTCCCCGCAGTCATCCACACCGTTGCACCAGTAGCGACTGGCGATGCAGCGCCCGTTCATGCAGTGCAGGTAACCCTTCTTGCACTTGCGGCTGCCTGCCAGGGAGGAGGAGGGGGAAGAGGAAGAGGAGAAGGTGAGTAGAGGGAGGGCAGGCACCTCAGATCCTCGGGGACCCTTCAGCAGGGGAAGGAACTCCAGAGCAGGACCAGGGAACTCGCTCCCCTGCACAGAGCGGTGAGGGCTGGTGTTTGAGGGTGCTGCAGATCCCCCCGGCTCAGCTCCAGGTGTTCTGCTCTCCAGCCTGTCCCTAACACTGGAAAAGGTCTGGAGACCTTAAAGCCTGGCTGGGCACAGCTCTGGGAGGGCAGGAGGGGCTGTGAGCACCCGAGGGGTGCGAGGACACCCCAGAGTCCTGGTTCCCTCTGCTGAGCAACCCTGGCAGTGTCCAAGGCCAGGCTGGACAGGGCTTGGAGCAGCCTGGGCAAGTGGAAGGTGTCCCTGCCCTGCTCCTCCCATGAGATGAGCTTTACGGTCCCTCCCAACCCAAACCATTCCATGATTCCATGATCTTGAGCATAGGAAAAAGGATTGATTTAGTGGAGCGCTGTGAATCCTGCCTTTGTCATCTTCCATCCTCTTACGTTTTTGCCTCCATCCTCTTAGGTTTCAGTGGCAAATGCGAAGAGGTTCTAAGGCTAATTAACGAAGGACAGACCTTGCAAGGAAAGCTGTGTAGTGATACCTGCCTCGTGTGTTTGATTGCCTTGAAGGGGAAGCCCTGATTTGGTCCCTTCCAACCCAAACCATTTGGTGATTCTCTGAGCGGAGCTGGCAGCTCGAGCAGGGTGCCTGGGGGTGCCGGGGTGCGTGTGTGGGTGAGCAAGGCAGCAAGAGGAGGAACCTTACTGCAGTAGGACTGCTTCTCGTCTGACTTGTCCTTGCAGTGCACGACGCCGTCGCAGGTGCGGCTGAAGTCGATGCATTCGCCGTTCCCACACTCAAACTCATCCACGTTGCAGGTGGAATTCATGGCTGGGCAGAGCATGGGAATGTCAGCTCTGTCAGGCTGAAATCAGCCTCACCCCCTCCCTTCCCCAGCCCTTCCAGCCCCCTCACCTTTGCAGGTGAAATCCTCCTGCAGGACGCGCTCCCCGCGGCAGGAGCAGTTGACGTGGCCCTTGGGGGTGAGCAGGCACAGGTCCTGGCAGCCGCCGTTGTTCACCCGGCACGGGGACAGCTCACCTAGGACAGAGTGACAGCAGTCACACCAGGGATGGACCCAGCAGCCCCTGCTCCTCATCCTCCCTGCTGCGGCAAAAAGTAGGGATCCCTCCCCAGGCTCTTCCCATGGGTGGAACAGGGGCTGGAGGCACTCAGCCTCCCCAGATTTTGTTCCTGCTCTCCATCCCTGGGAAGAGCAGAACAGGGAAAATCCTCTCTGTCTTCAGCCTGCACAGGGCTTGGAGACGGACAGCTCTGGCATGAGGGTCCCGAGGGGGCAACAACAAGCTGGAAAGGACGGTGGGATGATTCCCAAAGGACCAGGAAGGGTGGTGGGATGGGTTCCCAAAGGGCCAGGAAGGATGCTGAGATGGATTCTCAGAGTGCCAGGAAGGACAGTGGGATGAGTTCCCAAAGGAGCACAAAGGACAGTGGGATGGGTTCCCAAAGGACCACGAGGGACAGTGGGATGGGTTCCCAAACGACCACGAGGGACAGTGGGATGGGTTCTCAAAGGACCACAAGGGATGCTGGGATGATTCCCAAGTCCCAGGAAGGACGGTGGGATGGGTTCCCAAATCCCAGGCAGGACAGTGGGATGGGCTCCCAAAGGACCACAAGGGATGGTAGGATGATTCCCAAGTCCCAGGAAGGACGGTGGGATGATTCCCAAATCCCAGGAAGGACAGTGGGATGATTCCCAAGTCCCAGGAAGGACAGTGGGATGGGTTCCCAAATCCCAGGAAGGACAGTGGGATGGGTTCCCAAATCCCAGGAAGGATGGTGGGATGACTCCCAAATCCCAGGAAGGATGGTGGGATGATTCCCACATCCCAGGAAGGACGGTGGGATGATTCCCACATCCCAGGAAGGACGGTGGGATGATTCCCACATCCCAGGAAGGATGGTGGGATGATTCCCAAGTCCCAAGAAGGACAGTGGGATGGTTTCCCTGCCCCAGTCCCGCAGACAGGGTGAGGAGCAGAGGGTGGGGACGCTGTGGTGACGGCAGAGGGTCCTTACAGCTGTCGGTGTCGTTGGCCACGGCGATGATGCCCATGGGCTGCTGGGGGATGTCCACGCGCAGCAGCTTCATGTCGGTGCCCACGTATTTGTTGGCGCGTTGCACGGCCCGGCGCACCCAGTCCGTCCAGAAGATGTAATCACCGTACACGGCCAGGCCAAAGGGGTGCACGGGCTCCGATTTCAGGATCACCTGCCGGGCACGGAATCGTGGAATGGGTTGGGCTGGAAGGGATCTTAAAGCCCATCTAGTCCCACCCCACCTTCCACTAGAACAGGGTTGCTCCAAGCCCCGTCCAGCCTGGCCTTGGACACTTCACAGAATCCTTGAGGTTGGAAAAGATCTCCAAGATCAAGTCCAGTCTGTGACCAACCCCCTCCAGAGCACTCAGTGCCATTCCTCAGACACCTCCAGGGATGGTGACTCCATCACCTCCCTGGGCAGCTCTTCCGGTGTTTAACAACCCTTCCCATGAAGAAATTCCTTCTCGTGTCCAACCTGAACCTCAGCTTGAAGCCATGTCCTCACTTTTCATGGATATGGGCAAACTGGGAGCAGGAGGAATCCCCGTCCCCCAAACCCAATGTCCTCCTCAGTGGGACCTGCCCAGCCTCAGGAACAGCTCTGCACCAGTTTGGACACTCTCCTCCCCTCACTGGCCTCAGACTCACATGGCGATGGGAACCATCGTATTCACAGCGCTCGATCTTGTCCAGGGTGGCATCAGAGAAGTAAATCTTCTCAGCCTTGTGGTCGATGGCCAAGCCGTTGGGCGTCCGTATGTCCTGGTCGATGATGATGAGGACGTTGGCACCAGAGAGGGTGGCTCGCATGATGCTGGGGTGCTGCTCATTCCAGTTGGTCCAGAACATCAGGCTGGGAGGGGAGAGACACACAAAAAGCCTTTGGAGTCCCAGCTCAGCCACATCCAGGCTGGTTCAGCCCATCCCTCCGTGGCTGGGGGGCTTCCAGAGGCTGGGGGATGGATGGGACATGATTCCCACGTAAAAAGAGTGGGAACGGGGTGAATGAGGTTGCTGCAGCCAGCTGGGGAATGTGGCACCCCAAGAATGGGGGTGGGACAGGGGGTCAGGACCTGCTTTGGGGATTTATGGGGAGCGGGCTACACGGTCTTTCCTCCCTGTGGGTCCAGTCCTCTCTGTGCTGGGATCCAGAGCCTCCTCCCCAGTGGTGCGACGCCCACTGGGACCACAAGGACCCCTGGGGGGCTGGCTGGTCCCTCAATGGCCACTCACTTCTGGCACTCGTCCAGCACGAAGGCCCGGGGGTGGTCGTCCCCTGACATGGTGATCACAGTCTCCCTCTCGAACGCCCCGAGCCGGCTCTGGTCCACGGTGTGCCGGGTGATGGTGGAGGTGGTGTAGCTCGTCCAGTACAGCGTGTCCCAGCCGCGGTGGTACGCCAGGCCCTCCACTGAGCCCACATCTGGGGGGGACAGGGAAGGGTGACCCCCAGCCCGGCCCCCTGGAAGGCTGTGGCTCACCCTGCACGGCCAGCAGTGACATGCGACATTGAAGTTTTTGCTTTTAAATACAGCCCAAACATCCCTCAGAGGCTTTAGCTGCTGGGTGGGGGCTCAGCAGGGCTGGGGGCTGTGCTCAGGGGGGAGCAGAGACCCCTGAGACTCGGGAATCTCATGGGCAGGAAGGCTGAAGGATGGACACCTACAATGCACCAAGAACTTGAATTTGACTCTCAAGCTCCACACTAGCCAGACCTTGCTCTGGGTGCACAGCAGCAGTGCTGGGAAGGGAGGGTTTCCCTCTGCCAGGGGACAGCTGAGCCCCTGGGGTACGAAGTGACAAGGCAAAGCCTCATGGGGACCAGGGAGCCTTTCCCAGCTGGGAACGTGAACCATGCACCCATCCTCCCCCCCTAATTAATGCTCAGCAAAGGGTTTAATGAGGCGGCTGTGAGTGCTGGGCCGTGCTCTCCCCTCCCAGGCACAAAGCACCGAGCGCCGCTGTGAATTCCCTCATTAGCAGCACGGCCAAGGCCCCGGCTCGGGGAGCTCCTGGAGCTGCAGCCGCGGTTCTCTGAGCTGCTGCAGGTGCCAATAAACCCAACCAAGTGCAAGGTGAGGTGAGGCCAGGGCTGGGCACCCCGAGGGTCAAGGCTCAGGGCACTGCCTCGGGAGGTGAGTGTGAGCACGGAGCTGATCTCAACTTCGCTGCAGTGTTTGTTTCTACAGCCGTGCCCGCCCAAGCCTCGTGACACGCTCTCCGTGCCAGAACGAGCTCTGCAGGCTGCTCCCAGTGCCCCTGTCCGCTTCCAGAAGTTCCTCAGAACCCTCACAGCTGAGCCTGTACACCCTGCCCCTCCAAACACCTCCAAAATCACCAAAACATCCAAGGACCCCCTTGGGTGAGAAGGGAGGGAGTGCGGGAGGAGGTGGGGGAGGACAGAGAGAGGGGTTTGAGGGTGGGACAGAAGGGAAAACCCTGTGCCACTCACTCTCCACGATGGTCTTGCGCCCCGTGCCATCATCGTTGATCTGCTGGATGTTGCCAAAGTGGATGTCGCTGTAGAAGATGCGGTTGCTGCCCTTGGAGCCGTAGCGGTAATCAAAGGCCAGGGCAATGACATTCTTCATGTGCTCCGCATCCTC